>JACAXG010000210.1:2674-615729 GCA_018881555.1 Amblyornis subalaris
CTCCCACGCATGGAAAATGAGCACAGGAGCTCTGATGGACCCGCCCTGCTGGTGCTCCTACCGTGTGTCCGGTAGCGCCGCCCAAGTCAGTTTGCACCCAGCCGGGGTGGAGAGCGACGCAGAGGACGCCGTGCTCCCGGTACGCCAGGGACTGGCACTTGCTCAGCATGTTCAGAGCAGCCTGTGGGGACACAGGGCAAGYATGGTGGTGGGAGGGGAAGGAGGGCTGCACGGGGACCCACRGCTGGGGCAGGGCAGRGGAAGCAAAGGTGTGACAGTACCTTGCTGCAGCGGTACGAGRSAAYMTGCAYSTGGTCYSAACYRAAGYAAGAAGCGATGGAGCCASCAATGCTGGAAATGTTGACAATGGCAGCCTTGCTGCAGCTSAGCCCTGAGCCYGGGCTCCCCTGGGCAGCCTTCTTCAGCAAGGGCAGGAATGCCTGTGAGGACACAGAGGGGACAGGGGCACACATGGACACGGCACAGGGCAGAGCACCAGCTCCTTCCACAGTGGCCAACATTGGCACCAGCACTGGAGCATCCTCCCTCCTCTTCCCACTGCCCCAACGTGCCAGGCTCCAGCTCCTGAGCTCCAGCCCATGGCTCCATGAGCTTCTCATCAGCTGAGAGCCCATCAGGCACCAGAGCAGTGACAGAACCCCCTCCCACTGGCCCTTCACACCTCCTATGAGGTCCAGCTTGGGGACATGGGAAGGGATCCTTCTGGAGCTATGCTGTAGTGCTGGGGACTCACCTGGCCCATCAGCAGGGGCCCAGTTGTGTTGGTGGTGTAAATCTCAGTCATGTCCTCCAATGTTTCAGTATCAAGTGTCTTAGACTTGACGATTCCAGCATTGTTGATGAGGAGGTTCAGCCCAGAGCCCCCCAGGTGCTCCTCAACCTTGGCTGCAGCTGCCTTGATGTTGGCAGGGTTGGCGACTTCTGCAGAGCCAACACAGGGGARGTCAATGTCCCTGTGGTAGTTTGGGGTCCCCTGTGTCCTCTCATGGATGTGCCCCCCACAGCTCCCTCCTGTGTTGGACTCCTAGAGCTGTGATGCACGCCCAGGCATTCACCAGAGGAACTGGGGTGAGAGGGAACCTACCGAGAGCGATGATGAGCAGGTTGGGATGTTTGGCGGCCAAATTCTGCAACTCCTGCAAGAGGGGTCATGGTGTTGGCACCACCAGGCTGCAACAGCTGTGCCAAGGCTCACCCAGCAAAGCCACTCAGAGCCTGTGTCCCTCCAGCTCTGTCCCTGCACCTCCGCGTGCCCAGCACCCTGCTCCAGCCGCCCTGATCCCAATGCATGGGGAACACTCCACGCCTCCTGCACACCCCACATGCCTCTGTTGCCTCCACACATCCCATGTACAGCTCCTCTCACAGTGTCATAGCCCAGTTGCGCTGGGCCTTGTGTGCCAGGCTGCAGCTCCAGCCCCTTGCAAACTGCCTCTGTCATCCAATGTCCCCCTGGCACTCAGTGCTTCCGTCCCCCAGCACAGCCACTGCCTCCCAGCCCAGCCTCACCTGCGCTCCTTGTCCCTTGGGGTCCCGACAGGTCGCAAAGATCCGCTGTGGTGGGTTTGGCATCCTCAGGAAATGCTGGACAAACCCCAGGCCGATGCCCCGGTTGGCCCCAGTCACCAGAACAGAGCGGACACAAAGCTCTGCCATGTTGCTTCTTCTCTCTCTGCACCAGCTTGCACTGTTTGCTCAGCTCCCTAATATTTCCTCATACCTTGTCCCACCCCACTCACTAAGGGCTTGCACCAACCCTTGGCTCCTCTCCAGGAGGAGCAACTGCTTCAGCTCCCTCAGCTCCAGGACATAGCTCCTGGCTGGGGACCAATCCTAGTTACCTAACGACAAAAATCTCTTGGCTTTTCCAGGCAAATTTTGCTGTCCTTGGGAAACCTGGTGCCATAAGCCAGGATGGATGGAGCAGCATGTGGAAGTGATGTGGGAAGCTCCATGGCTCAGGTAGGCCTGACACTTTCAGAAGCCTCCTGTGGTCTCTATGGTCTTTGCACATTGTACCAGGCTGTACTTCAGATGGCCCTGAGCAGATGTTCTCTGCCTTGTTCCTGACTCTTTCAAGACAACAACCACTCACTGTTGAGAGAAAGACCTGTGGAGTGGGAGAGCAACCCTGGTGGTCTCCTGGCAGAAGGGTGAGGACCTGCATGGGTGGCCCAGCACCACTCTGCTGGTCATGCACCCCATCCCTCGGGATGCAGTCCTAAGTTGAGCTGTCTCTTTGCTCAGAGCCACAGAGGACTCAGGCACCTGGTACATTCACCTGCAAAGAAAATGCCCTGGTCAAAGCCCATTCTCCACCTTGTCTGTTGCCATAGGGCACTGACCATTCTGTGCTACCACCAGTGGAGGCCAGTGCTGTCTGGTGCCTCAAGTGATGTGTTACAGGTTTGCAGGGCTGGATCTCGTGTGCGTGTACATCATGTGTTCCTGCCCCACTGTAAGTGAAGACATATCCCCAGAAACCTCTTGTCAACCCCTTGTTTTCCTACAGAGTCCCAGAGCCATTGCACAGGCTTCTGGGCAGCAACGGAGACAACGACACTGCTCACATGTCACCTTCTGCCCCAGGATATCTTGGCAGCAGCATTAACCAGAGCGGCTTCCTCCCAGTGGCAATGCCAAGTGTGTCTCCACGCTCCAGCAGCAGCTGGATTTTCTCCTCCCCACTCCAGCTGTTTTCTGGGGCTCAGCTGGCAGACACTGTGAGATAAGCAGGTCCTTCCCCGCTCCGACCTGGGACCACCTGCACAGGGCACCCTCTCCAAACCCATTTGGGGATATGTGCATTGGCAGCTTCTACGGTGAGCTGATCACATATCTTCTCTCTGCCCCCTTCCTCATCTCTGCCAAGCCTGGGCTTCTCCTTAAGTTCCACACAATTATCTTTTTCCTCATTTTGTTTCCTGAGGTTAATCAGACCTCCTGCTTTTTGAATTTTCCACACTGGGTTGAGAGACTTCTTTTCCCTTGTGAATTCCTACCTCTTACCACCAGTACCAAGCTTTGGGTCTTTCAGCTTCTGTCTCAGACTGATCTCTCACTGAGGACCTCTCAGATGGCTGGATGGGCATTCAGGCTCCATAGATCATGTCAGGATTTCCTTTTCAATGACCACAGACCTCAACTATATTTGCCAATAGATGCCATTTGCACCATAGCTCAAATCCTCCAAATTGACTTCCATGGTTTTCTTCCTCTAGGTGGAGGATGAGGCCATCACCCACAGTCTGTTTGAAACCTTCACAGTGCCTCAGAACCAGATAGCATCAGAAACCAAATAACTAATATTTTAAGCCTCCTGCTTGTGCTGTGTCACCACATTTGTGTAGCCTTCCACCGTTTTGGACTTGTAACTTTATAATGTTGACTTTGCTCTGGGACCCCATGCTGCACTATTGATTATTAGAGTTTAAACAAGTGCTGCTTCACCAGGAGTCTGAGTCCAGCCTGGCACGAAGAGGCAGAGGGGAAAGAAACCAGCCTCAGTGCCTTGCAGCCCAGCTTTGTCACAAGGGCTGCTGTTGTCCCCAAGCCTCTGGAAGGGACCTTGGACCAGCTCCGAAGAGGGAATTCAGATGGTTCTTTTGCTCTGAAATGTTCATGCATGGTCTAACCCTTAAACTGAGCATTAAGAATCATAGAATCATTTCGGTTGGAAAAGGCCTCTAAGATCATCGATTCCAACCATTAAGCTAACACTGCCAATTCCATCACTAAACCACGTCCCCAAGTGCCACATCCACACATTTTTTGAACACTTCTGGAATGGTGACACCACCACTTTCTTGGGAAGCCTGCACCAGTCCTTGACAGTCCTTTCTGTGAAGAAATTTTCCCTAATATCCAACTGAAACATCTCCTGGCACAACCTGAGGCTGTTTTCTCTCATCCTATCACTCGTTACTTGGGAGCAGAGCCCGACCCCACCTGGCTACACCCTCCTGTCAGGGAGCTGTAGAGACTGATAAGGGCCCCCCTGAGCCTCCTCTTCTCCAGGCTTGAGCCCTCCCAGCTCCCTCCTTGGCTCCTTATCAGACTTGTGCTCCAGATCCTTCCCCAGCTCTGTTGCCCTTCTCTGCACACACTCCAGCACCTCAAAGTCTGTCTTGCTGTGAGTGGCCCAAAACTGAACAGGGGATTCAAGGTGCAGCCTCACCAATGCCAAGCTCAGGGGCACTGTAGCTCCTCTCCCATGACCCTCCAGGCTGCTGTACATTTTACCTATGGATGCTTTTCACACCACCACACTGGGAAGACTCGGAGCCAGTTTTCCAAGAGGCAGTCACACCTCTTCCACCCTCAGTTGCTGGAAGCTCAGGTGTGCTCACACTCACCGAGGTGATTGCACAATGACAGTGCTGCTTACAGAAACATGGAGGAACATGCTTTTCTCTGCCTGCCAGGGGAACGGAGGTGGAGCACAATTAGTTTTAGTACATTTAATCTACTGTAAATAAGAATAAACTCGCTCCTATTTATCAAGCCCATTTGCCCCACAATGCATTCAGGTCTGTCATCACCTATTAGTCACTTGCTAAAGAATCAATAGATAGTGGTGATTGAGCCAGTGATCTAAAGGTGGGGTGAGACCAACCCAGCACAGTAACTGAATCTGGGCAGGTACTCACCCTCCCTGACTTTTTTTTGGGCTGAAGAGGATTAGTGATGTAGTGGGGGTTGGAACCCCATGGCAGGAGGGTTGGAACTACATGATCTGTAAGGTCCCTTCCAACCGAAACCACTCTGTGATTCTGCGATATGATTCCATGACTAGTGACATCCCATTGCGAAAGGATTCGGCGACTACGGGTAAGAGCCTGAACTTAACTGCAGCTCCCAAGCAAAGTTTCCCATGGCACCTTTGTACAGCTTTGCTGTTTCCCAAGCAGACTCATCCAGGTTACACCTGCATTGTATCAGAGCTGGAGATGGATTTTGGGTAAGGGCATGGAGTGACAGGATAAGGGCAAATGGCTTCACATTGACAAGAGGGCAGGATTAGATTGGATATCAGGAAGGAATTCTTTCTTGTGAGGGTGGTGAGGCCCTGGCACAGATTAGACAGAGAAGCTGTGGGTACCTCATCCCTGGAAGTGTCCAAGGTCAGGTTGGATGGGGCTTGGAGCAACCTGGTCTAGTGGAAGGTGTCCCTGCCCATGGCAGGGGCGTGCAACAAGATGGTCTTTAAGGTTTCATCCAACCCAAACCAGTCTGTGGTTCTATGACTCTGAGGATTTAAAATGCTCACACTGTCCATGCAACCTCCCTTGGGCCACAGCGTTTGGACCTTGTGTCAGCCTGGGGCCTCACAGTGAGTTCAGAAACACTTTTCTGGGGATCCATCTCAGGAACACTAAGGCACAGGCTAAATGACCAGCTTGTGACTGCCTTGGCTTGACATGCATGCGTTGAAGTGAGAAAAGGAGGCAGATATTAGCTTAGGAATAAATACAGTGATAATGCAGATGCTAATTTAGGAATCAAGTTGAAAAGTATCATTAAGTCCTATTAAGAAAAGATATTTCAGCATTAAGGAGTGAGTACAATCTTTAAATTAAAAAGCATATAAGGAACTATTAAAAATTCACTTCCTGCAAAGAAGTTAAAAGCTGAGCACCATGCTACCCCAAAAATGCCATGCCAGCCTAGATGATGTGACCTACTGCCCACACAGCTGAGCAGAAAAATGCAATCTGTGAACAGCAAAAACTCATATTGTTCTGTAAGTAGCTGTGGACACTGCTTTGGTAAAACGGGCTGAATTGGTGTTTTATCAGCAGAAATTAAAACTTACCATAGTTGTTCCTTCTGGTTTCAAACCATATTTGTAAAAAATGAGGGGGGAAAAAAAAGCCATTTATTTTTCTTTTTTTTAATTGAGATGTTTCCCCCTCTCCCTCTAACTGCATTTTTTTCTAACTCCAGTGACTAAAGCAGCAGTTATGATGGATCCATCAGCTCAGTGCAAAGGACATGTGCACACATGCATTTTGTTCTTTACAATGTAGAAACTTTAATCAAATTACAGCATCAATGAGCTGATAACAGGAATGACTAGTTTTGATTTTTAGCTAAGTGAACCCAAATACTCTGTATTCTTAGGGAGTTCTAATGGAAGGTGTCCCTGCCCATGGCAGAGGAGGTGGAACTATGTGATCTTTAAGGTCCTTTCCAACCCAAACCATTCAAGGATTCGATTATTTATACCCTCAAAAGCCCCAAAATTCACCAATATCAGACTCATGTTTTACCAGCCAGCAGGAGTTTCCCAGTGCCTGTTGTAGTGAAAATAAAGGACTTGCATAAGCCTTGGGGCTTTTTTGTTTTATTATTATTTGTTGGTGTTCTTTTTCTTTTTGGTTGCATTTCTCATTATTACCTGCTGGAAGCCTCACAACACTGAATTAACAAGGTTTTCAAAGAATGGATAATCCTCTATTTTATTCATGGGGAACAGAAGCATAAAAGCAGGTCAAGCAATGCCCACACCAGGAAGTATTCAGTTACAGACATTTAGAGCTGCCTTTTTTCAAGGTTCACATTTGCATTCAGAAAAGGCTCCTCCTGCCCTCAGCTGTGGCTGAACTTTAACTGTTTCTGCACAGCAGATCATGGGGGATCCCTGTCTCCAAGGCTTTTTCAAACAAGCACTTAGGAATAGTTAATTAATGTGATTTGCCTGCAGTATGCAGGATCTGTGTGGAACAAATAGCCAAACCCTGCTGTGGTTCACCCTGACTGTTTGTACTCCTCAGTCCTTATTTGCTAAACTTTGCCCTAGACAGAGCAGCGTTTCTGGTGAAAAGTCACTGAATTAATGGCCTGAGCACAGAAGGAGGCAGGAAAAGGAGAAGTAAATCTTTAATCCAAATATCTGCTAAAAGGGGGGGGGGGGGGGGGCGGGTTTCTTAGTATTTAGTAGTATAATCAAAGACTTATTTTTTTTTAAACTCAACTTCTGTTTAAAAAAAAAAGGTCTCAAAGCATTTTAATAGCCCAAAGTAAACCAGGCAGCAGAAGCTCAACCGGGTACTTGAGCCATCATGGAGCAGGATAAAGTCAGCACAAATCACCTGATGCTATCACCAGACTGATACAAATATGTAGCTTCTGATTTATCAGTATCAGAGATGTTTCGTGTAGTGTTTGTCAAACAAGGATGAAAATAAGCAACAGAAATAATGATCCTTATATACATCAGAGTTACTCAGTCATTACTTCACTGTTGAGGTCCTCGTTGTGTGCTCACCATAATGGGATTTTAATGTTGTTTGTGTATCTGGTTGTCCATATAGCAGCTGAAAATAAAACAACACCCACCTCCAGGCTGGCAGCAGGGCTGATATATGCAGGCCCTGTCCAGATACCATCCTCCAGCAGATGCTGATTGTCTCTTTTCTGTTTTCCTTGCTTTATTCCTTACTACACCTTTGGTGCAGCTGTCAAACCAGGTACCTGACACACAGCAACAAAAACAAGGAGAAAACATCCCCCAAAGCACCTGCACCCCCAACTGCTGCCTAAATCACAGAACGGTTTGGGTTGGAAGGAACCATAAAGCCCATCTCATTCAACACCTCTGCCATGAGCAGGGACACCTTCAGGTTGCTCCAGGCCCTGTCCARCCCGGCCTTGAACACTTCCAGAGATGGGGCAGCCACAGCTTCTTTGGGCAGCCTGTGCCAGGGCCTCACCACCCTCACAGGGAAAAATTTCTTCCAAATAAATAACCTAACCCTGCCCTCTGTCAGTATGAAGCCATTCCCTCTTGTCCTGTCACTCCATGCAATTATCCAAAGGACCTCTCCAGCTCTCTTGAAGCCCCTTCAGGCACTGGAAAGGGCTCTAAAGTCTCCCCAGAACCTTCTCATCTCCAGGCTAAACAACCCCAACTCTCTCAGCCTGTCTCCACAGGAGAGGCGCTACAGCCTCAGAGTATCTTTGTGGCCCGATTTATTTACCAAATTTATTGCATCTGAAGGTCAGGGAAAGAGGCAATTCAGGTGCATTTCTGGGCAGGCAATAAAAACAGCTGTGAAAGGGCTGGTACCTCCCAAAGGGTTTAGTTTGGGCTGGTTTTTATTTTTACTCTTATCTAGGGTGAAGATTACCGTGCTAGAGGTGCTGAAGACACCACCCCAGACTGCTGCAAGCTTTCTCCCTCACACAGCAGCATTGGCAAGAAACAAGGGTCCCCTCAGCTCCCCCGGTTTGCTCCGAGCCCCCTTGCTGCTCCCCGCGGGGACGCTAGGGCCGGGACGCGCTTGCTGTGTTTGTACTGAGCCTTAAGTGGGAAGGCAGAAACACACGCAGCCCTGCCCCTCAGGCTTTCCCCCCGCGGGGGTTGGGGCACCCCGGCCCGCTCGGCGGGGTCGGCAGGCGGCGCCAGCCGGGCCAGGCCAAGCCAGGCCAAGCCGGGCCGGGCCGGGCGGGCGGCGATGGCGGCGGCGCGCACGGTGCTGCTGACCGGCTCCAACCGCGGCATCGGGCTGGAGCTGGTGAAGCAGCTGCTGGGCTCGCCGCGACCCCCCGCCTGGATCTTCGCCACCTGCCGGGACCCCGAGGGGCCGCGGGCACAGGTCAGTGCGGGCCGCGGGGGGCGGCCCGAGCCAGCAGCCACACGCTCGGTCACTGTCACCGGCGCGAACAAGGCGCCGCTGCCGCGGGGATCTGGAATCCGCACCGCGCCCTGCCCCGTGTGACAGTCACCTGAAGTGCAGCCGGCGAAGAATCGGCCGTGTCACCCCTCAGGCCGCGCCGCCGGGCTATTTTGGGCTGCGCTGGGTGTGCCCAACCCGCCCTCCCGTGCCAAGGCTTCGCCGGTGCGCTGCGGGCTCGGTCCGAGCTGGGCTGGACTCGGTGGCTGAGGCGGTAGGAGCGGCAGCGATGCTGCTTGAGCGGCTTCTGCAGCGTCCCGCTGCTCTCTGCAAAATCCGGAGCTTCAAAACATGAGGGCTCCAAAAGTGGTGGCCGGTGGAGCTGTGGGATCCCCCTGCTTTCCGCTTTGCTAAAACGGGAGACTCACGCATGTTGCTTGTGCAGGGAATCACAAAGCCTCCCTGTAGTTCCAGCTTTCCTTACATCCAGCTTGTCTTCCTCTGCTTGCTGTTTCCCACTGAAATGCTAGCAGGGAGAAACTTGCTCTCTGATAGATCCTGGCTCCAGCTGATTTTTTTGTTGCATCTTCTTGCATGTGTGTATTACTCCATCTCGGGAGTAATCCTGGCACCAACCCAGAGGTGCCCAGCTCCTGCTGTGGCTGGTGCCCAAGTTGGCTGGGTCAAAACTAGGTCAGGTCTTTTATTTTTGCCTTGTTGTTATCCCCTACAACTTGCAGGGCTCAGGCAGTGATGAGATTGGGGACTTTTTGCAGGGCTGGACTGGAGCCAGTTTCCTTGCAAGGTGGTCCACGTGGCATCCCCCCTAACCAGGGGGTACTTCCCTAAGCCTTGTCTGGCTGTGGTAGGTGTCTCAGGGTGCTCCTGCTGAAGTCTATGACCATAGGACATCGAGTGCCCAGGGCTAATGTGGGAACATGGGGTCTGGTGGGGGAGCCCAGAGACTACTGACATTGAACCACAGCCAATGCCAGCAGCTCTCCTGCTCCGTGTTCCTCTCACAAAAAACCACCAATGTGTGTTTCTCCTGTAGCTGTGTTTGGAAGAGGTTTTTAGTTCTATAAGCAATCTTTTTGGGCACATTGAACAAGGTTGTTTGGTTTCTGTTGTCTGAAACCTGCCATAGTTGGAGGCTCAGAGCAAAGTGCTGCTAGGAACTGTGAAGTGGAAAGTTTCCTTTTTGGAAAGAGCTTCTGAATCGTCCACTGTGTGAGTCAACACAGGCAGGCAGCCAGGACAATCGATGGCTAAAACACAAAGAATAAATTTATTTCTGTTATCTCACTAGCTGGGGGATGCCTGAAACAACACCAGGGAGAGGTACAGGCAGGTACAGAGGTACAGGAGACCCAGGCACTGTTAAGGTCCATGCTAGCGGATCACTGCCGCTGTTCACGTGGTTTATCAGGGATTATTCCCAGCCAGAAGGTCACTTGAATGATTTACAATCCTCCTTCCCGGTCTTCAGCTTTTAACCCATTCCTCCCAATATCCACATGGGATGAAAACAGTCAATAAAAATGTGCAAAGTGGTTAATTTCACTTGAGTGGGTGAGATGTAGTGTCCAGAGAACAGTGGATCTGGGATTGGGCTATCCAGATGTGATTTCCTCAGAGGTCAAATCTGATGTTGGCACTCACAGCTGTTCCTCCTCCACCTCACTTCCAGCAGTGTCTGGGAGACACTTCTGGCTGGCTGTATCCCCAGCCAGTTCACATCATTTCCCTGCTGAGCTGGTCCTTCCCAGTTTGCTCTCATCCTTTGCTGTGGCTCTGTCTGGGCTGTGCACGACCCTTCAGGAGAGTGACCACAGCATCTTGCAGTCATGGCTGTGTCATGCTCTGAGCGTGTGCATGTTGCTTTGTGGAGCCAAGGAGAAGCCTGAGAACCAAGGCAGGTCCTCAGCCCGGCTGTTCACAAG
This sequence comes from Amblyornis subalaris, assembly GCA_018881555.1. Taxonomy (NCBI): domain Eukaryota; kingdom Metazoa; phylum Chordata; class Aves; order Passeriformes; family Ptilonorhynchidae; genus Amblyornis; species Amblyornis subalaris. Next base: position 13,257 of record JACAXG010000210.1, read on the forward strand.
TGCTGAGCAGCATCTGGAAGATGTTTCCCTCAGGGTGGGCTGTCTGGCACCCCAGGATGATGCTTGGCATCGCCTCTGCCTCGTGCTGATTGTTTCCGTGTCTCTTTTTGTAGGAGCTGAGAGATCTGGCATCCAAACACCCAAACTTGGTTCTTGTGGAGCTGGGTAGGTGCGCTCTGCCTCTGAGCTGGTAAATTAGTGACTGCCAGCCATGCTTGCCGCATTTCTCCTCCCCTCCCTCCCATCCTTCAGGCTGTGCATGGGGATCCAGATCTTCAGAGCTGTTTCAAGTCCTGCTGCCAAAAGTCCAGCTTCTCCAGACCTGTCTCAGCCTCAGTATCCCATTCCCTGGAGCCTCCTTGCTCCATGGCCACAGGACCAGGGTGTTCTTGAGACTTATCCTGGCCAGCCCCTGGCTTCCCCAGCTGAGTGGCCACATCCTTGCTCTGCCATGCAGCTGAGCTGCCTTGATCCCAAGTCCCAGGCAAGACTAGGAGGACTCTGGGAGGAAGGCAGCTCCCGTGGAAATGCTGTAAGATCAGCCCAGAGCCTGGGCAGAAGCCGGAGGACCTTGCAGAGCCATCCCACAGCAGGTCCCAGCACAGCTCCCTCGGGGACCTGTCCCCCCAGAGACTGCCCTGGGTTCTCCAGAAGTTGCTCAGGTGTGGACTTTGGAGGTGGTGGCTGCTGAGGACTGATCCAGCATGGGAGTCACAGCAGAGCTTTGTCCCCACGGTGGGCTTTGCCCAGTGGGAGCTTTCAGCTGCCGGCGGAGGGGCAGAGGAGGCAGTTTCGGGATGAGTTGGGATGAGCTGGGATGAGTTGAGATGTGTAGGTGCCGGGCTGCGCAGAGCTGGTTTCACAGCACCATCTGGTGCCCATGGATGGAAGGGCCGCGCGGGTCGGGATGCGCGGATTTCCTCAGCGTCTTCCCCTCCCTCTCCTCTCCAGCACGCCCGTGGCTCTCAGACTGTTCTCTCCCGCTGCAGATGTCGCAAACCCCGCCGCTATCACGGACGCGGCGAAGGTGGTGGAGGGGAAGCTGAACGGAATGGGGCTGAACCTGCTGATAAACAACGCCGGCATCTACACGCCCACGGCCTCGCTGGACACAGTGGACGCTGAGGACATGATCAGGACGTACAAGACCAATGCGGTGGGACCAATGCTGATGGCCCAGGTAGGGGTGAAGCTCTGGGGATGGAGTTCACCATGCAATTTGGCCCAGCTTGAGRGTATCCCAGGCTGTCCATGGTCACAACAGATCTTGGAGGGCTTTGCCAAGGGAGGGCTGCGCAAGGGAGGGCTAGGGCTGCTCTCCCAGCCTAAGCCCTCTGTGGTCCCTCTGTGTTGTATAGGGCTAACTGGGAGCAGGCAGGGCCACTGCAGCAACACTTGGGCTCTCCTGACATCCCACTGTTCTTCCTCATCCTCCCTGGGTTGCAGTTGCCGTGACTGGGACTGGCTTGAGGCACAGGTGTCCCACAAGGTTGCTTCTCCCCAGGCATTCCTGCCTCTGCTGAAGAAGGCTGCCCAGGAGAGCAAAGAAAAGGGCTTGAGTTGCAGCAAGGCAGCCATCATCAACGTCTCCACCATCTTGGGATCCATCAAGAAAACGCCCGATTCCTTCTTCAAGCCTGTCRTCTCCTACCGCTGCAGCAAGGTATGGAGACTGTTGACCTGCCCTGAGCTCCATGGCAAACACCTGAGACTGAGAGATGGAGGGACTTCCCAAGCTCCCAGGGCATCTCCGTGCCTGCCCAGGGAAGACACACACTGCCTCTTGAAGACCTGGCATTGGTTTTTCTCCCTCACCAAGAGGCAGCAGTGGGAAGGGAACCTGGTTCATGGAGCTTTTTGCTGCACATGGCTGATGCTTCCTTCCTCCCCCAGGCTGCCCTCAACATGCTCACCATGTGCCAGGCTCTGACCTACAGGGAAGCTGGGATCCTCTGCGTGGCACTGCATCCTGGCTGGGTGAAAACGGACATGGGCAGCCAGGAGGTGAGTTCTGGCTGAGCAGGTCGAGGGGGGAACCCCATGGGTGGGATCCAAGCCTACAAACCTGCACAGGAGGTGGCTCAGGTGGCCAAAATGGCTCTCTAGAGAGGAGATTCATGTGAAAATGAGCTGCCTCTTGGACTCCAAGTTGCCCATGGCTTTGTTRGGTCACTGCAGAACATGTGGATACTGTCTGGGAAGTAGCAGCAGCMCATACCAAGTTGAGCAGGATGCTTGTTGAAGGGGAAAAGAGGCTTTGGGCAGCCTGGGGATGTGCAGAGAACCTGAATCCGACAGAGCAGGGAGGAGAGGAGCAGCACCATCCCATCCTGTGCCCCTTTCTTMAAGTTGCTGCAGGTCCACAAGGTCTCCAGTCATCCTGCAGGATCCATGTTTTGCAGTGGGGGTGGTCCCTGCAGCACTGGAGTTTTGAGAATAGCTCAAAACTCACTGGAGTTTTTGCACATAGCTCCACATTTGCAGAAGGGATCTCTTCCTGTTTGGTTAAACCTGTGTCTGGCTTTCCAGCCCAAGCCACCTCCATCCAAGCCAGCAGGGCAGATACCCGACCATCCTCCCACGCAGTGGACTTGTCCCAGCTCCTGTGGCTTTCTGCTCACTCTGGGTGGAAGGAGCCTTGCTGTCGCTGCACGTGAGCCAAGCAGGTGCTGCTGGATGGCCTGGAATGATGGTGGTGTCTCATTGTGCCTGTTGCAGGCTGACCTGACAGTGGAGACAAGTGTGCGGGGGCTGCTCTCTGTCCTGCCACTCCTTTCCGAGAAACACAGCGGGACTCTGCTCAACTGGGAAGGTAAAGCTATCCCCTGGTGATTGCCCTCTGTCCCTGCGAGGGGCACAGGACTCCCTGAGTGCACGGGAGCACCAGGCTGCTCAGCCCTCTGTCGTCTGCAACGGACCTACTYGGGACTCCAGTGTGTGGGCAGGGTGTGATCCCTTCCTTCACCTTGCTGATAAATAAAGTCACTTAGTACCTGTGTCTTCTCCCAGCTGCGGTGTCCCCACTGAGACTGTCTCTGCCCTGGAGCTGGCCCCTGCAAAAAGTAGCCTGAATGGTTGAACTCGATGATCTTGGAGGTGTTTTTCCAACCTAAATGACTTGATGATCCCAGCAGTCTGCCTGCCTTGTCTTCAGCTGCTCAGAGCTCAAGGGAGGTCCCAGGGGACATGTAACCCACCCAAAGTTCTACTGTGCTCCCGCTGTCCTGCCTGGCTGCAGAGCATGCCAAGGTCTGCCTGGCCTCTGCCATGCTTCCACCAAAGCATGGTGTCTTTGCCATAGATTTCTTGGGATGACTTTGTGCTGGACATGGTATCTTTGGGAGCAGCCTCGGGGCTGGAATGGGAAGACCAGGCACTACAGTCCCAGTTTGCAATCCCAGGCAGCCAGCTCTTCCCATAGTGGAGCCCCAACTAGTCATGGTACCCCTGGGTGGGGGAAATCTTGTCCTGTGGGGGCTCACAGCATGGGAATGGCACTTCTGCAGGATGGAGAAGCTGAGAACCTTAATAAGATGGGCCGGGCAGCCCTGGACTGCATTAATTTGCCCAGGAAGTGCTAACAGCCGCAAAGAAACAGACTTCAGGGTGCTGTTGGGTTTTGTCAGGAGGTTTTGCCCCTTCTGGAAAGGACGTCTCTTAAAGGAGCACAGAGAAAAGGAACCAGGGCTCCTGCAAACCAAGCCTAGTCTCAGGTGGGCAGAGCAACCTGGCTTGCAGGACAGGCCACCCTACTGCTCTTTGCCTCAGAGGCCATCCCTTTTTGTTTCTCATCTTGAGGACCAGGTGAAGCATCCCTGTCCCTCTGGGTCTGGCCTCTTCTGGGGTTGTACCTCTTCCTGGAGTGGGGGCTTGCCTGCCACTACTAGCTTTCCTGGGAATCTTGAGGCCATGCCCCACCTGGCTGTGCCAGAGGAGTTGTGTTCCCCATGCCCAGGCTGACATGCTGTTTTCCAAGCCTGTGCTGTGCTTTCCAAGGCCCTCAGGAGCCAGCACTGTGCTGCAGGGAGCTGTACCCATGCAAGGCACCCACTGCTGCATGGGTGCTCCCTGGCAGGGAGACACTGGCCTCAGCTTCATCCTCGGGGGAGCTCTGATCCGTCTGGGCTCTTCCACCTGATTCAGCCACCTGATTTCCCATGCAAATGCTTGCTCTTTTCTTTCCCAGCTCATATCTGTGGCCAGAGGAGTAAGTGCCCACTTGGGCACTTCCCTATCAGCGCTGTGATGGCAGCAGGAGGACAGGAATCCCTGGGAAGGAACGGCTGAGGGACAGGACCGTGGGTGAAGGGCCTGATCCTGCCACTGTATTGCCGTGCTCAGCCCAGCGCTGGCCCAGAGACACAGCCAAGCCTCCCCCGAGTGCCCTCCCTGCCCCTTGGCAGAGGTTCTCCTGCCCCAGTTACTCTACACCAGCCAGCTGGAGCCTGGCCAGTCACCACGGGCTGGCTCCATGCCCATCTCTCTCCATGTTTCTCCCTTCTGTCCCGTGCCATGTGCTGAATCCTGGGAGATGAGCTATGCCAGAGATCCCACCATGGTTTGCTGACAGCTTGTAGTCATCATCCCCCTCGTGGTCATTGCCAGGCCCATGAGATGTATGTAACTGCTCCCTTGGGAACACAGGGGGAAAMAGAACTGCTGAAAGCTGGCACAAGCTCCATTAGCCTGGCTGAGGGTCTGCAGTGTGGGTGACACAGGAGRGTTGCCCACCTGCTGTGGCAGTGGGGTTTTGGCTGAGCTCCGGAGGGTGATAAACCTGTGAGCATATCTCTCCAGCCCCCTGGGAACTGGGACATCACCTGGGATGTGATCAGGTCACCTGGGCCGTGGGTAGCACTGAGTGACAAAGGTGGTGGGAGGAGGAATGGGAAGCTCTGCAGGTGGAGTCCAGTCTGGCAGTACTGGACACATCTGCTGGGGACAAGAACTAACCCCAGGGCATTGCTCGATGTTGAAGCACCTGGAGCATCAGGTGTAGGAATCCCAGTGCAGTGGTCTTCCCTTCGGGTGCCAGGACAGCAGTCTGATTGCTGTGTACAGTCAAGTGGCAGCAGGTMAGTCAATCCCATTTTTTAAGCCAACAGGAGACTGGAGCAGGATTACCCAGTCCTTGGCTCCCTCTCTCTACAACTGGGATTCACTCCTGGTGAGTGTTTTGCCTTCACCAGTGCAGCCAGCTGCTCTCCAGGAGCCCATCCTTCCACCCTCTGAGACAAGGCTAATCCCAGGGAGCACATGCTGGAGCTGAGCTGTCAGGGACTGTGACAGCCATGGTAATTTGGAGGTCAGGGACCCCCGAGCACCTTAAGGTGCTCTAGGACACATGTTCTTCAAGAAGCCTCAGGAAGAAGCCAGATGGGCAGGTCTCCCTGCTCAAATGCTTGCCAAGTGGTGTTGGCTTTTCCTTTGCACAAGTTCCGGGTGTTTGTGCTCATGGAGCTGATTATCTCCCCGTTTCCTCTCCTGCCTGATGTTTCCTGCCTCGTTCCCTCCCTTTTGCTGGCTTTGCCCTTTGTGTCAGGCTTATTTCCTGGCTCTGGGAAGTGTCAGACTTCCCTGCCCGCTGGGGTGGCAACGCACAGCCCCGTGTCCTTTCACTGGGTGCAGTACAGTGTCCCAGGAGACGCCTGAAATCCTGGCGCCACCTGACCAGTTAGCCACTCCTTGGGAGCACAGGCAGGCTCAAAGAGAGAGTAAGGGTGATTTAGGATCCATCTGCTTTTAGCAGCTGATCCACCTCTATTCTGAAGCACGGGTGCCAACCGGACCAGCGTGTTGCCGCAGGGAGCATTGGGTCCAGCAGTGGGGAAAGCTGGAGAACCCCTTGGGGACCCTTCCTGAGGACAAGGGCATGGGAACATGTCTGGGGACTTCCAGGGACCAGTGGTAGGCAGGTTGTCACCCAGAGCAGCTCAGACGGCCTCCACCAGCCCCTCTGGAGCCACAGTAACATCTGCAGGCAAACATCTCTCTGCTCCAGGTAGCTCCAGGCTCAAGAGATTGACCTCAGTGGTGGGAAAGGCCCATATTTTCCAGGGTCTTCCAGCAGCTGCCTTATTCCAGACCAATAGCCACTGGCAAAGACTTGTTGCACCAGGAGCTGGAGTCAGGCGGGTCCGTGGGTTGGGATAGGAGCAGTGAGGACACCGGGAGTCCTGACCTGACTTGCCAGGATCAGGGCAATACCTATTTTGAGAGGCACTCTCCCACAGCCCAGTGGGGCAAACAGCAGCGCGCAGAGCCTCTGTGAAAGGCAAAGCTACAGGAGAGGGTAAAAAAAAGGAAACGGAACGGAAAAGGGCTGCTCCTGAGACAGCGATGCAGCTGCGGAGGTGGGGCAGCAGGCAGGTCACAAACAGCCGCACACGAGGAAGTGCTGGGACACCAGCCAGCGTGGCCAGGGCGGCCGGCTGCAGCAGCTCCAGGTGCAGCAGATCTTCACTGGGAAGGACCAGGAGCAGAGGCAACCAGAACTGCAGGGACCTCAGCCAGGACCCGGAGATCCCCTTTGTGGGAGTCGTCTTCCAGCCAAAACTTTCTTCTGCCGAGGTGTGGGCGCTGTCCGTGACGTGGGGGGATGGGGCAGCAGGATGGTCACGGTGGGGACCACATGCTGGGTGGCACTGCGGTACTGGGGATGGGAGCCCTGGGTGGCCATTCCCAGAGCCACCAGCAGTGGGAAATACTGATGCTGGGAAGGCTGGATTGGGTGGGAGTGCAGGGTTTGGGGGGTGCTGGCGTCCGGRGCTGCCGTCAAAGTACAGGGACCGAACTTGGGTCTGTGAGAAATGGGGCTCTGGACGAGGAACAACCCAGTTCCTGCAGCACCAGGGCTGAGGAAGCCAAGTGGGACCAGCAGATAATGTGCTGAGGCTTCCTCCGGCACAGCTGCAGCTGCGGCGCTGGGGTTGCTCCATCGCTATCGGTCCCTGCAGAGCCCTGTGCATCCCTTCTCCYTCCCCTGTGTTACTGTTTGCTGGGAGGAAGCAGCTCACAAGTCCATCAAGCTTTTAACCCACTGCTGCCTGCCCTGATCCTCTCCACTCCAATTTCCACTTTCCCTCTTCAGCCAGAGCCAGGAAAGCTCCACATCTGCCCTGGGAGGATTGTTTGGTACTGGGAGCTTGCTCCAGGCTTTACCTCCCTGGCAACTAGCAGCACCCCTTGATTCATCTTCCCCAAGCCRTGTTGTCTCCCAAGGGTCTCCCACAACCTCTTTTGCAGAGGCCAGACACTGCCATTGTCACCTCTAAGGCCCTGAAAGCTTTAGATGCCAATGATTCCCTCCTTCCTCTCTCTTCCCCTTTTTAGCTGATCGGATCCTCCCTCGTGCTTCCTCTGGAAGCCCCCGGGTCCGCTGGGGGGGGCACCATGGAGGCAGCAGCTTTACCAGCTTCGCACAGCCTTAACCCGAACACCTAATAAGGGGTTTGGAGGAAATCCATTTTGGGGAAGAAAACTGCAGCACTTCACCAGCTTCGTCTGACGGGCTGGGATTTAATTGAACCCCAGGATCTCCAGAGGTGCTCCGTGGGGAAGTGGAAATCAGACAGAACATCTTGGCAGCCTTCTCCAGATCGTCATCTTCTCACACCATTGAACTCTGCCAAATTGCGCCCCCTTCTCGTCTGGCAGGAAGGGGACGTCCGTGTCCCATCAGCACAGGCTGGGCTGTGCCCTCCCTGGTGATGACCACCGAGGGACACCTTTCCTGAGCGTCAGTGTCCCTGCAGGAGCAGAGGTAGGTCACCCACTGCTGAGCCGGATGGGGTGATGCAGAGATGCTCCATGTCCCCTGCAAATACACCACAGATGTTGATRTGCCCATCACATGCCCTGGTGCCCCCTGTACACCCCCAGAATAAACCAGAGATTTGCCTGCTCCATGCCCTGGGGCCCTGGCACAGCCACACACATGGATCTTCAAAAAAAACCCCATTTGGGAGCACAGGAGGGTGCAYCCATGGGTCACAGCGAGGTGCTCGCCCTTCTTCCCACAGCTGGGCTCTGTGCACGCCTTTGCCCCCAGCGATACCTGCGAAAGGGGCGATGCTGCCACAGTGATCCCTTGGCCATAGCACCCAGTCCTGCTCTGCAGGGTCTTGCTGGGGGTTTGGAGCAGGTCAGCCTCTCCCTGCCCATCCCACAGCACCAGCTGGGCCTGAATTTCCAGCTCTTGCAGAACAAGTTCCCGGGTAGCTGCACTTGGAGCTGGCACCATGTCGAGATGCCAGTGTGCCTGTCCGGTGCTGTGAGCATGCTGGGGGGGCTGTGGGGATGGCGATGGGGTTCAGCTGCCCAGGGCATGCTATGAGCTGGGGCAGGCTTCCTGCTGCTGTCTGCAGSACAGGAATTGCTAGAGGGGTCATCCTCTTGGTCCCCGGCATGTCAGCACACAAATGCATCTGTTCCAACATGATGAGTGGCACAGGGACTTCAGCCTTTGCCTCCCAGCCTTTGCCAGAGACACAGAGTGACATGGCCAGAATGCCCACTCCGGACCCAGACCTGCTCCCCTGGAGTATCCTACCCCTGTTGTTGTCTCAAGGGAATGGAGTTAGACCCTGTGATGGCAAGAGCAAGGATCTAAGCTCATTCTGATGAGTTCTCTCCCCCATGTCTCTCTCTTTGGAGCCAGGGAAGTGACGCTGGGGAASAACTTGGCTCCTCTTGTTTGTTATTACAGGATAAAGTTACCCTTTAAAGCAGAGCCAGTGCTGTCAGGGCTGCATACCATCCGGGAACATCGCTCCTTCCAGCGGCTCCACACACTTCTGGTTATTGTGCTCGCACAGAGCCAGCCCAGCCCCGGTCACTGCGAGGGGGACGCAGGTGCGGGGATCCAAAAAGGAGCCTCGAAGCTCCCTAAGCCTAGCCCTAACCCAAACCCAATACTGTGGGTTTCCAGATCAGAAAGATGTAGGAGCAACAATGTTAGGGCATTGCTGAGATTGCCTTGGCATGTCTTTTCCAGCCCCAGTGTTCCTGGAGCTGTAGGCTTTTAGCCTCTCTCTACCCTAACCCTAATCCTAACCCTAACCCTAAACCTGAGAAAGTTGGAAGCAGAGGGAAAAGGCCTCTCTCTGGAGAGGGAGAGCTTTTCTGACTCTGGGATATGTGAGACAGAGGAGCAGAAAGCAAGGGCTGGGAGCAGTAGAAGGGAAGGGCAGTCTGGTTGTTGTTGGGGTGCACTGGGTGTCTGTTGTCTCCTGGGATGCTGCCCTCACTCTGGATCAGCTCTGAGGGACACTCTGGAGAGGGCAGACTGCTGGTTCCCGCTGTGCACAGGCTGTGCAGTGGTGTGCAGCTGGCACCCATCTCACCACCCTGCAAGTCCAGCAGCAGCTTCGCAACTCCAGGCAATGTGCGGACGGGAAGAGGGCTGGCTTCTCCTTAGAGCTCCAGCCTCTGTTCCTGGGGGGTCCCAAATCCAGGGGACCTCCCTCTCCTGTGAGTTCCTCTCCCCAGGAGACACCCCAGCATCTCAAGGCTTTGCAGACATGGGGGTTGCTCAGCAGCAGCTTGGCCATCCCACCCACACCAGACCCTCTGGAGGGGGCCAGGGGCTCGCTCAGGGTTTGACCGCCCCACGCTGAGCCATGACGTGCCTGTGGRGTGGAGGGGAAGGAAGCTGACCCGGTGGAGCCGAGCCAGGGAGAGCTTCCTGGCAGTGAGCTCCAGCCTCCAGTGCCTTCCGTGCTGCCGCAGATGGCTCCGAGTGGGATGGAAAGCGGGCAGAGGGCTGTGCGAGCCCTTTCCAGCCGTTCCCCAGCCTGGCATCCGCCAGCTCTGTGCTGCTCGGGAGGCAAGCGCCAGCTGGGACCCTGACACCGACACCTCAGCAGGGTGTCGAGGGAAGCCTGACTCATCCCCAGCAGGAGAATCTGAGATTTGCAAATGTAAACAGAGCTGGCCCTGGCACGCCAGGGCATGTGACAGATACAGGAGAGACTGGCTGGAGCCACAGCCTGGGGCTGGTGGCATTCACACATGTGCTAGAGGCATGACAGAGTCAGAATGGGTCCTGCTCAGGAGTATCACTTGAGTGGGGAGGATGTGGCAGGACCCCTGCTATTGGCATGTCCCTCTCTGTTACCCCTGCCCCCCTGCTTTTAGCAGCTGGTTTTACTCCTGGTCTGCCTGTTTGGCTGCCACTGCTTTCCTCCACCCTTCCCAGCAGGAACCCGTTTGGACCAACAGCTTGGGAGAGGTAGAATAGRTGCAGGATGACCAGGGCAATGGTGGCATCACCATCTGTGGAAGTGTTCGAAAAAACACATGGATGTGGCATCTGGGGACACAGTTTAGTGATGGGCTTGGCAGCGTGGGGTTAATGATTTGACTTGATGATCTTAGAGGTCGTTTCCAACCTTAATGACTCCATGATTCTATGAGAGCAAAGCTCCTGAGATGCCACCCTACAGTGCCAGCTTCAGGAGCAGAGTGCAGCTTACGGTGTCGGAAGGTCTACCTGCACCTTCTGCCAGGATGGAGAGAGCATGGAAGTGCCAGTCTTGGAGCACGGAGATGTTCTGTGCCTGTTCTCATCCCGGGAGCAGGGATCGCTGAGAAACCTCCCGGTTATTCAATGCACTCTCCAGCATGTCACTTCCCCTTGGGTTTAGATGTGCTATGCTGTGGGCTCCAGGCTGGGAGAGCTGAGGCCAGCAGGGAGAGGAGATATTACAGCCACTTCCTATCCTTGCACAGCCGGTTTCATTTCCTTAATCCCCATCCCAGCATTTTCTTTGTTGTTTTCTTTGGAGGGGAGGCAGCTTTGCTGGAGGCTGCTGCTCGCTGCAGGAAGCACTTTCACGCTCTGGGAGACCAACGTGTGTGCCCATTGGCTGTTCCCAGATGGATTCACTCTGCTTTTGGGTGCAGCAGGTGCTCATGAGGGGACAGAGACCCCACCTCCGCAGTGGAGCGGATCAGGGTGTGTGTGGGATCGCCTGTGCTGCTTGGGAGGACCATATTTACATGCTTTTGCATACAGCTTTGCCAAATTTGCAGACTCAGCCCTGCCAAAACACCTCGTGCTCTGAATGACCTTTTGCTCTCATATCCTTACAGCACCAGCTTTGGGGCGATATATTCCTACCTCAGCCAACTTGATGGGCCAAGCTTTGCTTCACCTGGTGCGATGTTGAATCCTCAGGCTGCTGATGCCTCAGCCATGGTCCAGCTGTGCCATGGTCCAGCCATGCCAGTCGCCCTGCCACCAGCTGCATCTGCTGGGCTGGGCAGTTTTCTGGGCTTGCCTGCGACCTCAGCCTTCCTGCTCAGTGTTGGACGGTGCCAAGGGCCTGTAGGAATCTTGTGAATCATGGATACTTTTGGAGTGATCCTTCAGGTGTGTGCATGAGATGATTCCTGCTGTGCTGAGGTGGGGGTGGCTGCCTGGTTGCAGGAGGTGGAATGGTCCCAGGTGATGTTCAGCTCTCCCAGGCTGAGCTGGAATAGGGTTGGAGATGCTGCTGGCCGCCTTCCTGGAGTTAGGAGGGGGGACAGCTGACTGGTGGCTGAAGAGTCTGGGACCAGTGCTGTTCTGCAGCACCTTGCCCTCATGGCCCATGCTGGGGCTGATGCAGTCACAATGTGGATGTCCTGGCTTTGCTGCAAAGCCCTGACCTGGGTTCCAGACTGCTGGCCAGAGTCTGGGAGAGCTGACCAGCACCCAGTGCTGGCCAGCATCAAGTAGGTTTGTGGCCATTCTGGGGGTATCCTGTCCTCCCTTTTCCTGGCCCCACGGGCAGGCAAAGTACTGGGACAAGCAACTCTGCCCCATAGAAAAGGACAGGCTGGGTCAGGGCTGCGCCCCAGCCTGCTGCTGCTGTGAGCTGGCCCCGAGCGTGTCGGGGAAGGTTTTCCAGCAGAGCTCAGAGAACCTGCTGGCACAGCCTTTCTGTGCTGCTGGCCAGTTCCTGATCGTGGCCAGGGCTCCGGTGAGTCAGCTGGAGCAGCTGCTCGCATTGCTCATGCTGCAGCAGCGCCGCCCTGGCTCCCTGAGCTTTTTCCCAGGTTGTGTTCCCCAAAAATGCACGCTGGAGGGATGAGGAACTCCGTGCTGGGATGCTGGATGCTCAGCTCCGAGGCGGTGGCAGGGATGGTGGCAGGCTCTGTGGAGGCACCTCGGCTGCTCACGAGGGTGGTGACCTGGCTCCGAGCGTGCTGGGCACGCGTGGCTGTCCCAGCGCAAGGCTCGGAGCCCTGGCCTGTGTGTGCTGCCTTGCTCCAGCGCTGAGCAGGAATGCTGAGCACGCAGCAGGTCCAGCCTGGAGCCAAGGGCTGGCCTCCAGCCCTCCAGAGAGAGGGGAGAGGAAGACGTGGCTCCAGGCCCAGCCTGCAGTGAGAAGAGCAATTTGGGCAGAGACCTGCGGTGCGGGGCTCCACCGACGGCTCAGACCTTTCTGTCCACCGCAGCAGGCAGATGCAGGCAGCTGGCATGGCTGGGGGCTGAAGCTGCCAGGGAGAGAGGAATGTGCTTGGAGTGGTCCCAGGTCACCAGGCTCTGGAAAGGTGCAATCCTGTGCTGGGTGGAGCTTGCTACTGCCAGCTGGTTCTCAGACAGGGTGCCCTTGGGCTCAGGGACTCCTGCCTGCACCAATGCCCAGCTTCCCAACACTGGACTGCCAGGAAACCTCCTTCAGTGACAGGAGTCCAGAAGTATCCATATCCATGCTGGGAGGGTTAAGCCAGGAGTATCCATATCTATAATGAAAGGATTAAACCAGGAGTATCCATCCATATCCATGCTGGCAAGATTAACCCAGGAGTATCCATATCCATAATGAAAGGGTTAAACCAAAATTAACTGCATCCATGCTGGGAAGGTTAACCCAGGAGTATCCGTATCACTGCTGAGGGGGTTATCTCAGGATATCCATATGCATGCTGGGAAAGTTAACCCAGAAATATCCAAATCCATGCCGGGTGGGGGCTGTGTGTGTTAACCCCTGCCTGCCATACTTCCATAAATCCAGGAGGGAGTTTTGGAGGGCAGGCAGGCCAGGGGTGCTGCTGGAACTCAGGCAGGAGCCTGTCCTTGTTTTTGTTTGCCAAGCTGGTCCGTGCTGAGCAAGCTCCTAGAGCAGCCAGTGTGGTGTGCCAGCCCCGGCCTTGGCACAGGGAGTGCTTGGCTCCAGGACTCAGCCTGGCAGGGATGGCAGGCGTGTGGCCGAGGGGAGGGTGAGTCCCCTCTCCTGATGTCTGCAGGGACACAGCTGCTCCCCATCCTGGCAGTGACCAGGAATGGGGTTTTACCTTGGCACGGTGGTGCATAGGTAAGCAAAATGTGGTGGTGTGGGTCTGTCTCCCTCCAGTCACCCTAAGTTTTTGCTGAGAAGGTGATCAAACCCTGCAGTAGGCTTCCTGGAGAGGTGGTCGATGCCCCAAGCCTGTCAGTGCTTAAGAGGCATTTGGGCAGTGCCCTAACCAACATGCTTTAACTTTGGGTCAGACCTAGAGTGCTCAGGCAGTTGGCCCTGATGATCCTTGGAGGTCCCTTTCAACTGAAAATTTTCAGTGGTGACACCATGCAGAGGGTGTGAGTGGGATCCAGGTGGGACGCTGGATCAAGTGATAACAGAGTGGCATGGTGGCGCTGGCCATACCAGGCACATRATAGGTCACCCTGGTGGGACAGGGACAGTGTGGCACTGGGACCTGGGTTGAGAATGGATTGAGAGCAGCCCTGAGGAGGAGGACTTGTGGGTGTTGGTTGACAAGAAGTGCAACATGACCCAGCCATGTGCGCTGGCAGCCCAGAAAGCCAAACGTATGCTGGGGTTCATCCTCAGCAGCATGGGCAGCAGGTTGAGGAAAGGGATTCTGTCCCTCTGCTCTCCTCTGGTGAGATCCCATCTACAGCACTGCACCCAGCTCTGAGGACTCCAAAATAGGAAGGATGTGAACCTGCCTGAGTGAGTCCAGAGGAGGCCGCAAAGATGCTCAGAGGTCTGGAGCACCTCTGCTGTGGAGACAGGCTGAGAGAGTTGGGATTGTTCAGCCTGGAGATGAGAAGGCTCTAGGGAGACCTTAGAATCCCTTCCCGTACCTAAAGGGGCTCCAAAAGAGCTGAAGAGAGACTTTAGACAAGAGCATGGAGTGACAGGACAAGGAGGAATGGCTTCACACTGACAGAGGGCAAGTTTAGATTAGATATTTGGAAGAAATTCTTCCCTGTGAGGGTGGTGAGGCCCTGGCACAGGCTGCCCAGAGAAGCTGTGGCTGCCCCATCCCTGGAAGTGTTTAAGGCCAGGTTGGAATAACCTGGTCTAGTGGAAGGTGTCCCTGCCCATGGCAAGGGGTTGGAACTAGATGGTCTTTAAGGTCCTTTCCAACCTAAACCATCCTGGGATTGATCAACCACATGGCTTGGTGGATCCACCCTGCCCTTGTTGGCCTCTTGTTTTGGCTTTTCCTTGGTGGTCTCAGGACCTGCTGTCCCCTCTCCCACATTTGCCTCACTTCTCCTTCCCTGTAACCAGGCCAGCCTGGAGAACTGGGCTGGGAGCCAGGATGCCCTGATTCTCACCGAGCAACCTTGGCAGCAATGCTCTGCTTCTTGGTGTGGCCCCAGGAGAGTAAGAGTGGTGCAACGATTTCCTTGTCACTGATATTGCCCTGCTCCACTGGGCTCCAAGAGCTGATGATGGTCTAATTAGTGTTTCTGCCTCACAGGGCTGGCGGGAGCACTGTGCTGCCTCGTCCTTCCATGGAGGGTGTCTCACCAGGGCTGCAAAGGCATCAGTCCCATTTAAAACTGGGTCGACTCAGTACKATCTAGGACAGGTAGGAGAAAGATGGTCTTGGGAGAAAGGAGAGGAGGAGAGTGCATCCCTGCAACAGGCTTGTGGCTTCCTCACCCCTCCACCATCAAGGATGCTCAGAGATGTCAGGGTTTAGGAACTAGACTGGCAGTTGTGGAAGCAGCACCGTGTGGCATCCCTCGGGTGACAGCCTGCATTTACACTGGGGCTGCCTGTCCCTTAGCTGGGGAAGCTGGGAGTGCTCCTCTGCTCCTTCCCCATGGAGGCTGGAAGCTGGTGGGGTGGGGAATGCGGGTCAGTGCCAATGCTCTGCTCTCCCAGAGTGGACTTTCTGATTGGCAGGGGTCCGAGCATGGCTCAGTTGTATTCAGGAGCTGTGGGGGGAAGGCAGCATGGGATGCTGGGTGTCATAGAGCTGGGAGCAAGGATGTTTGGGTGTTTCCTCTGCCACCGACTGACTGCACAGCCTGGGTCGTGTCGCTTCACTGCCGGACAGTGCAACGTGCCCGGCGTCTGTCCGGGAGCGCTGAAGCCTGGGAGGCTCTGGTGGCGCTCGTGGGGGGTGAGGGSGGTGGTGAGGGACGAGGCGTTGCTCCAGGTATTGCTTCCCTGGCAGGGGGAGGCTGTGGGCCCTGTGTGCGGCAGGAGGGCAAACAGCCCGGGGCCATGCGAGCCGGGCTGATCCCACTCCCCTCGCCCCGGGGGAGGTGGGATCCTGCTCAGGCGCACGGTGGGGCTTGTGGACCCCCGGGGAATGCTGACAGGCCGGCGGGTCCGGGACCCCCGCAGGCCGTGGCGGCGGTGACGGTGGCGGTGTTGGCGGTGGCGATGGCGGTGTCGGCAGCGGTGTCTGTCGCCTCGGGGAGGGAGGTGCTCCCGTCCATGCAGCTGCCATTGGCGCTGGCTAGGCCGTGGTTTCCTGCCGAAATCACATGGCTCCCGCGTTTCCATGGAGAGAGCCGGGGTGGGCGCTGCCAAGAGCTCGCACGAACTCCCCGGTTGCTCCCGTCCATGGGAGTGGAACAAAGGGGATGCACCGAGCCAGGCCCGCTCTCGCCCCGCGCCTCGTCCCCCGCCTCTCCAGGGACATGTGAGTGCCACCCGCACCTCCGCGCCCCGCGGCCACGGGGGGGTCGGGGGGAGCGGGGTTGGTGGCCTTAGCAGGGCTACACCCTTGGGGGGGCCACGTCGCCGCGAGGCACCGCCCGCCCGCGCCCCCTGTGCCGCCAGCCCCGGTGGGCGCCCCGCGCCGCGCTGGGGTGTCCGGACGCGGCGGGAGGGCGGGGACGGGGACACGGGCACGGACACGGGGCTCCGCTCCTCCGCCCCACTGCGGTTTGGAGGGATACTCCGTACCCCGCGATAGGGCCGGGACCGCGGCCGGAGGCGCGCGGAGGAGCCGCCTGACAGTGGGATATCAGGGCGAGCACCCCGCAATGTCACCTGGTGCCCCCCAAACCCCGTCCGGGATGTATCAGCTGCTCCAGCCACTCTTTCGCTCCCGTATTTGGGATGACGCTGGTGGCACGAACCGTGTCCTGCCCGGAATCCCTTGGGACTCCAGGCAGGGGTGCGGGCAGGGGTACGGCGGGCGAAGGAGAAGCTGTCCGTGGCCATATAGGGCCGTGCCCGAGCGCCTGCGGGACGCCAGAGCCCTGGATCCCGCGGGAGAGGCTGCACTCATCTCCTCCATSCCACCCCCGCGCCCTGGCGGGACGCGGGTGGGTTCCTGAGGGACCTGGGTGCACCATGTCAGCTGGGTGCTGCCTCCTCCTCCCCTCCAGGGTGACGGAGGGAGGAATGCTCGGAGGAATTAATGAGACAGATCTCGCTTTGTTGCTGGCCCGATCCTCCTGTCTCCCAGCCCTTCCCAGCCTGCCAAGAAGTGCTCGGGAAGGCCTCGCACCATTAACCCTTTCCCTGCCGCACCGCCGGCCATCCCAGGGCGTGCAAACAGCCTCAGCGGGTTTTACCCTTGTCACATTCCCAGAGGAGACTCCCGAGGGCACTGGGAAGTCCTGGGCATCCTATAAACCCCATGTGTCCCGTCTCCTGGCTGGTGGCTTCACTGCGTCCCCCGGGCAGGGCTGGGATGTGAGGCTGTGACGCCATGCAAAATCCRGCAGTGCAGGGCTTGTCACCAGCTTGTCACCAGCAGCGTTGCTTCCTCTCGGCTTGTGAGGGTCCCCGATGCATCGCCATGGTCCCCTGGGTGGAGAGGAGCAGTGATAGTGTGGTGGCATCCCTGGCGTGGTGGCGGCTGAGGCCCCATGGAGGACATGGCATGATGGGGTTGAGCATGGAAACGGGGACAGCAATGGACATGGCAGTGATGGGGGATGTCGGGGTGGGCAGCTGAGGGGTGTTGGGGTGCAACCAGGGGGTAACTGTTGATCTGAAGTGAGGATGGTGGTGAGGAGAGGGGTATCTCTTCCCAAGCCTTGCTGAGGCTCCTGGCCAGAGCTGCTGCTTTGCCYAGGAATCCACAGCCTGGGTTGCAGCAGGGTGCCTGGGGTGGGCATTGTCCAGTGCTGGCTGGATGGAAGGAGCTGGATGGGCATATGGTGTCCCTCAGGAATGCCAACAGGCTGGGCTCCAGCTTGTGCCTCTGGCTGAGGCTCAGTGGACGCATTGGAACTCCTGCCACGACACTGACCTAAAGAACGGGACCCTGGGAGACCCATGGCAGGCAGGGAGCAGCTGGCACTTGGGATCCCCAGGGCACAGTAAAGGCAGCCCAAGCCCTGGCTTTGCGTAGGCTGAGGCCAGTGCCGGGCTGGGACAAGCTCCCCGCCGCGTGCTTTGGGGTTATTTATAGGGCTGCCATTTATATCGCTTCTATTTCTGCTGCCTCGCGAGGAAGCGAGGGGGGAGGGCTCGAGGCTGCCACCGCCCCGGTGCCCRGCCCCTCCGGCAAGGGATGCTGCCAGCGGTGTTGGGGCCAGCCTGACTGTGGGTAGAGCCTGGCTTGGCACAAGGGCTGGTCCTTCTCCAGCCCTCAGGGCATCCACCTTGCGGAAAAAACTCCGCATTGGGYTCCCAGGATTTTTTGGAGTTGGCTTTGCCACTTTTAGCAAAAGGTAGAGTCCAAGAAGTCAGCTGTAGCCCTGTGGTGGGGGTGACCACCTGCAGCTCTAGCACCAGCTGTCCCAGCCCAGGACAAGTCACTTGGTCACTCACTGTCATTCTCCTTCAAGCCATGACTGTGTCTTCTTGCCAAAATTGTCATCTTCTGCCCCCTCCCAGGTCTCCCCTATGGCCAGAAGCTCTTTGGCCCCTCACCAGGCTGGTGCCAATTCCATTTCTCCAAACCTTTTTGTCCACTTTTGACACCCACTGAGGTTAGCCTATGCCCTTTCCTGTTAGGTTTCCAGCTGTGGTGACATTCCCAGCCTCTCAAGGATGTCTGTAGCTGGGGTGTACTTGTACAAAACAGCCTGAAATAGCTTCTTCAACACCTCTGCCTTTGGTGCTGGTGCCACCAATACAGTGTCCTGCTGGGGCTGGTGGCTTCTCTAGGGGCTGGGTGGGCTCAGCCTCAGTGCTGGTTGTTCCAGGGCCAGCAGGGAGAAGCTGGGGAATTTTCGTAGGACTCAGTGCTGGCAGGGCATGGAGTCTATGGGAAGCGGGTCCCATGTCCCATGGAGGGCAGGGAAGTGGGAATGTCCTCCTGGAGTGTGGATTTTTCTGCCTGTACACAGACTGGCTGTGGCTGTACGCACCTGTCCAAGCATGGCTGCCCACAGAGTGTTTTGTTTGCATGTTCAGCTGTTGTGGTTGGGGTGGGGATGCCCAGGGTGGCTCCCCAGGCCTGGTGAGAGGAGGATGTAAAGGGACACCCCCGAAAAGGGAGCACCTGGGGCATTACACCCACATCCCTGCTGCAGAGGAGGGATGGAGGCAGCCGCCCTGGCTGGTTGAGCTGAGCCAGGGTAGTGAGTATCCAGGGTAGTGAGTATCCATGAGCTGCAGGGTCACATGGGGATGTCCCCTTCCTTGTGCCCGCTCCCTGTGCCTGGCTAGGCCAGAAACAGGGATTCATTTAACTTAATTACTGCCCAGGCCCTGGGACTGCTGGCATGACTTGTGCCCTTCCTCTGCCCTCCCTTGGCAAGGTGTCCTGAGCTGTCAAGCCTCGCTGAGTCCCGTCAGGGTGCTGTGAGGCGCTCAAAGGGAGTGGCYGATGTCACATGTCCTCCTCTGGTGTCCTCTGCCACCTTTGGAATGCCTAACCCTGTCTCCTGCCTGCTCCCAGTGGTCTCCCCATCCGTGATGCCCGGGATGGTGCCGTGCCAGGCAGCTCAGCCGTGTGTCAGCTGCCACACGGATCCCCCCGGGACTGCAGGCAGGGCTACGGAGAGGCAGAGTCCCCGCAAGCCGCACAGCCTGGCTATCACCCCTCTGCGAGGGAAGCCTGGAAGTCCCCTCRCTGCGTGGCACCGGGGAACGCCCCTCCCGTGGCTGGGGCAGCTTTAGCGTGGCTTGCTCATTAACCTTTAATGAGAACAAACAAGCTGGCATGGGCCGGCGCTGCGGGCGCGTTGCCTGGCCGTGTGCCGGGCACTGGCTCTGCACGGCTGCCAGCGCAGCGGAGGCTTTGCAGAAGGATGGTCAGACACGGGGCGGTGCCGGCAGTGATGCCGTTCCCTTGGGAGAAACAGCATGGGGTGAAAAGCCGGGTGGTGGCCCCTGCCCACGGCAGCCGCCAGGATGGGACTCTGCCCATCGGTGGGGAGAGCCGGGGGGATGCATYGCGTCCAGGCGAGGTAGGAGACATGGTTTTCATGCAAGTTCTTGAAGGCTGGGGTGGAGATGGGCTTTGCAGCTGGCTGTGCTGGGCTGCTGGCTCCCCTCATGCCTGTGGCACTGGCATGGAGGCTACAGGCTGGTGGGCAACCTGGGTGGTTTTTCTTTGGATGCTGCTCAGAGCCAGCCCAGTCTCACCAGCTCTTCTCCCAGCTGCTCTCCCAATGTGACTGATGCTGTGCACCCACCCGGGCGCCCAGCTCGGCACCGGGACCTGAGGGTGCCCTGGGTCACAGCACTCTCTGCTGCCACCGCTGCAAGCCCCAGCTCTCCAGGCCTGGCTGTGGCTGGCTCCAGAGCCACGTGTGGGTGCCCACGCTGGGGCAACCACGCCACCCTACCAGAGAGCCCCAGATGCTTCTTGTCCCCTGYGGAAGCTGCAGGGAGGGGACTTGCTCTGGGCTGGGGAAGCAATCCCACAACAGGCTCACTCTCTAGGGGAGGGGTTAACTTTGCAGGAGGACCTCATATCTGCAAGGACCCCCAAGACTCTGTCCTGGTGCTTTTCCTCTTGAACCTGTTCTGACCTTGCTCTAAAATCAGCAGCAAACAGGAAAGGAGCCTGGGAGGGAGGTGTTTCTTCCTGCTCCAGTGACGTGGTGATGGCAGCTGGTCCCAGCCTGGATGGAGCTGGCTGCTCCAGCCTCTGTCCGACCTGGAGGGGGGTGCCAGACTTGGGTATTACCAGGACCAGAACCTGTGCAGGGATCTACAGCTCTGGAGCATGGTCACATCTGTGCCACAGCGTCTCCTGGTTGTTTAGGGCACTAAACAGGGACTTGYGGGACTGAGAGGTGCTCTTGGCTGCTGGGATTGGCATGGAGGGCAGGTGGATCTGCCCCGTGGGAGCGGGACCTCCGTGGGAAGCAGGACATCCTTGTTTCCCACATGGGAATTGCACCCAGCATCTTTGGAGAGCCCTGTGAAGAAGCCCTGGCTGAAGCCAGCCCCTCCAAGGCTTTGGAGGCTCGGAGGATACAAAGTAGGGACTTTTGAGCAAGGAAACCCTTTTCCCAGTGGTTCCTGGGTGTTGGAGGGTGCCCACAGGCATGCCACGGGATTGCATGCTGTGGGAAGCCTACAGCAAAGCCACRGTGGTTTTATATMTATACAAAAATATATATATTTATTATATTCGTGTATACTTATATTTTAAACCAAGCAGTGCAGAAGCAAGCAGCAATGGTGTGAGCGTCGGCTGCCCACGGCTTTGTCCCTGCCCGCAGTGGAGCCGGCGGGGATGGGGGCGAGGGGCTGTGCATCCCCCACCCCGCCCCGGGGACCGGAGCAGCGCAGGGCCAGCGGTGCGTTCGGCAGTGTGGGTGTGCTCCCTGGCTTGTGCCCGGCCCTGGGTGCCGGCGGGAAGGGGGTCTCCGAGGAAGGCGATCTAAAGAGGGGCTGCGAGGGCAGTCTGCAGTGCGTTCCCCTCCCTTTCACCCGTGCCTCAGTTTCCCCAGGGAACGGTGGGGAGAGAAGGATAGGGACCGAACGGTGCTGTGCTCCGGGAGTAGCCGATGCTGGTGGGGCCCCTTCTTTCCAAGGGGGTCAGGCATCCTGCCGTGTCCTCCCATCCTCTGTCCTCCGTCCCCYTTTGAGTCACGCCGGGGCTGCGGCGCTGGGCAGTGATGTCAGCCCGCGGGCAGGGGAAGCGTGGGAGGAGACTGCTGCCCGGGGGGAGCCCTCCGGCCACGGCCCCCGCACTCAGGCGGGCGGACAGACGGACGGACGGCATGAGAGAGCAACAACCACCCGGGACGCTGAGCCCAGCCCGAGGGGGACGTGCTGCCGCAGCACGCCATGAATGGCAAACCGAAAGGTACCGAGCACCGGCAGCACCAGGGCTCGCCAGCAAACGGCGATAATTTGGGGATCCCCAGCTGTTTGAGGGTCCCGGGGTGACGTGGCTGGGCTCATGCGGGGATTTTTGCGGTCAGGAGTTTTCGTGGGAGGAGAGCTCTCCCTGACAGGGACACCAAGGACATACGCACCCGCCACCTGCAAGGGACACGGTTGCCACCGCGGGCTGCAGCGGCGGGGTGTCAGGACAGGGCGTCCGTGCACAATAGCACCGGCTGGCTGCCCGACATTGCTGTGGCACGCACTGCGTCTCAAGGCTCTGCGTCTCAAGGCAGGAGAGGGGCCACAGCTGCCAGCTGCTCTGGGGTGATGCACCCCTGATGCCACAGCAGCCCCCGATGCCATGGCAGTGCAGTTTTCCTCGGCAAACTGGTTTTCTCCACCTTGTGCCCCCATGTCTAATGAGGACAAACAGAGCCCAGCTCCACGTTGAGCATCCCTGGCATGACCTGGGCAGAACGGAGGGCCTTGGGGCTGCTTTTGTGCACTTGGACCAAGTTGTCCAGGCAGGATTTGCGGGGGCAGCTGCTGGTACCCAACAGAGCACCCTGGAGATGAGCAGGTCAGGGGGGAAGGTGGCATGTGGGACCTCCACAATATTATCCACAGGAGGATCCTTCTAGAGGATCCCAGCACCTCTGAGAGGGAACAGAGCCCACTCAGGAGTGGGGTCTGGTGTTCCTGGACAGGCTTACAGCTCACAGAGTACAGAGGTGAGCGGTGTCCATGGGGATCCTGGCTGGGTGCTCGGTTTGTGCCTTTGGTGGTGGGGGACTTGCTCCACCAGCACCGTGGTGGTCCTGGGCTGGTTCCCARGAGCCATCCTAGAGAACGCATTGGGCTTGAGCTTTGCCAGGCCCTGGGAAACCCCTGCTCCAGTGGTGGCCACTTCCTTGGGTTACATTTTGGGGTTTGTATCTCCCTCTGGCTGGAGACAGGGACCTCACGGGATGAGTGGCAGGGTCGGGGGCTGTGAGCCCCCCCGAGGAACTGGCTGTGTCTGCCTGTGCCGTGCCCTGCCCTTCCGCAGGGATACTCCGCGGGGTAAATAAGCACTTCCTTCAATTCTTCCCATTCGCAGCTCCTTCCCTTTCCTGCCGCCCTCCCACTTGGCCCAAGGAGCCAGCAGCCTCCCATGGCCGCAGGGGCGGATATCACCGCCATGCCCCTACTGCCATGGGGCCGAGAGCACGGGGCACCCATCCAACCCAAACTGCCAAGAGCACTCAGCACCCAAACAACCAAAACGCCATTCCCTGTTCCGGTGGGGGCTGTGGGGCTGTGACCTTATGGCTGGGAGTTTCTCTCCGGGTGAGTCACAGGGAGCCGGGATGCCATTCACTGACTCATCAGACTCCCAAAAGCCCCCAGTCCCTCTCCTTGCCCAGCACCAGGAGGAGCTGGGGGTGTCCTGCCTTCCTGGAAGAGAGGCAGAGCGTGGAGAGGTCAAGGAAGAGGCGGCTCCCAGGCTCCCTGTGACCAAGGCGGCATGGCGTCGGTCCCCGGATGCTCCTATCCTCTGTGCCGGAGAGGGATGAGGAGTAATGGGAGGGAAGAGCTGCTCCAGCCCACGCTGGGAGCCGGCCAAGGGCCGTCCCGCGGCCGGAAGGGGCCGGCGGGGGCCGGGGTACGTGCCTGGGTTGGGGCAGCGGGGCCACAGCTGTGCAAACACGGATGCAGCGGCTGCTCCGGAGGGAGCCGAGCCAGCGGGCTGAGTTCGCAGGCTCCCAAGGTCATCTCCGCCGTGCGCCCGAGTTTCACCCAAGGGTGCTGGGGCAGGGCATGGCGGGAGCCCCCACTTGCCCCAGACACCACGAGCAGGATGGATGGTCCTGTGGCCATTGTGGCCACCCCCGGTGGCAGACACTGGTGCTCTCCTGCGCCCCGGGGTGGCCGCAGTGCCATCGGTGCGGGCACCACAGCCCAGCCCCTCCGGGGGAAGCCCCTTGGGTGCCCTTGGGGGCTGGTTGGGGGTGTCTTCCCCGAGGTGGGGGGTGCTGGAGTGTGCTGTGATGGCTACCCTGGGCAGCGGTGGCCTTCAGTGAGTGACATCCCTGGAGGCGCTGGTCAGAGCACCCCCAGCTGCCGGGGCTGCAGGGCTGGGCATTCGGGGGGAGCCAGTTTGGGGCGTCTCCGACCAGGGCAGTGTTGATAAACCCGCCGGAGCGACCTGAGGCTGGTGTCTGAGTGTCGGAAACAGAAACCAGCTGGGACCAACCCAGCCGGTCGGACTGCCCCCTCCGCCGCTCAGACCAGCATTCTTGGGATCCCAATCATCTCCAGAGCACCGAGCGTCGAGAGAGGAGCTGGCGGCCGGGCTGGAGAGCCCCGGGGTGGGCTCCAGCACCCCACGCTGTGCTAGCTGTCCAGCTGCTCACTGCCCTTCTGGCCGCTGCCGACGGGCAGTGCTGGCCAAGGACGGACAGACGGACACACTCCCAGGATTGCATTTCCTACGCTGGGAGAGCTGGAGGTGGTCTGTGGCGCAGAAAAGGTGAAAAGCTTGGTCGGGAGGCAGGTTTGTTAGCATTGAGCCCTACTTAAGGGCAGGGGGCGGTGGGGCTTGCCGGGACTTAACCTTTGGGGCAGGACCTCTGTGTCTCCTGCTCAGGAGAGAGAAGGATGTGCTTGGGGCTTTAGCCCATGGCAGGGACACGAGTGTGCCAGTTCTCTGCTGGTGCCAGCCTGCAAGCCTGGCGTGGGGCTCACCAGTCTGGGTGAGATGCAGTGCCCGGTGGTCCCTTCCAAGTGTGCCCCGGGCTCTGCTCCCTGCCGGGGCTGGCTGTGCTGCTGGTACCAGGTACCTCTTATCTCGGTAATGTCAGGAATGCACTATGCTGGGGATTTTTCYTCCTCTCGGAGCCAAGCCCAAGCGTGCCAGGAACAGAGACCCCACACCTTGCTTGCCCTGCCTCATGGCGACAGTGCTGCCCTTTGGCATCCGGCTGGCTGCCCTCTGGTGCTGGGCTGGAGCATCCTTGGGGCTCCTGGAGCATCGCTCCTGCAGAGCAGGGGTATGGTGTCCCCCTCCTCCAGGGGGGCTCGGTTGCAGGGTGCCAGGCCTGGGGACACAGGGTGTCACAGTGCATTGTGGTGGGTGTTTGGGGGAGAGCYGAGTCCCAGGGCTGGAGCACAGGGATGCGGTCCTGTCAGCAGCCACTGCTCCCTGTGGCAGTGCAGGAACCTCCTGTGCTTTGGAGCAGGACCCAGCACGGCACAAGTGGCTGCTGGAGCCTCTGAGGTGCCTGGGCAGGTGGCTGGGGATTGCTCTGACTCTGCTGGGGAGTTGTGCTTGGGCATCAGTCTCCCACAGCACCCGCAGCATCCTTCTCCCCTGTGATGCCCTCAGCATCCTTCTCCCCTCTGACACCCTCAGCATCCTTCCCCAGTGTGGGCTCCTGCCTGGGAAACCCTCTTTAGAGCTCCCTCTGTGCCCCCAGATGGCAGCATGGACTGGAGAAGGATGGGCTGGCAGGACTGTCTTCACCCCATAGGAGCTGTGACCTGCCCCACACGTGGAGAGCCTTGTCCTAGGGGTGGTGGATGCTGTCCCTATGGATGAGCCACTGTAGCACTGCGCCGGGGAGCAAGCATGGGTGCCACAGGCCCTGCTTGCTCAGTGGGGAGCAGATTAAAGAGCCCTGCAGAGGGTAATCTGCGCAGGCCTGCAGGTCAGCCGGGCTGCCAGGGATTATAGCTCTTCGTAATGAGCTTAATTGGGACAGTGTTGTCCTGGAAAATGGAGGGACCGGCACCCAGATAGCGCCGAGTCTGTGGGACCCGCCGAGCGGCTCCGTGGTCCTGGTCTGGGACACGAGTCCCAAGGGGGAACCAGATGGACCTGCTGCCTCCTGGCTCCACTGGGATAGAGGTGAGCGGTGGTGGTTATCTTTGACTCCAAACGGCTCTGGCACATCCTGGGTGCTGCAAATCCCTGGCACAGCCTGGTGTGTGGGGTGGTGAGGGGCACAGTGCTGGGGAGTGCCCACCAGTGGCTGAGTGGGTGTGAGCCACGTGGGACCAGGTTGAGCCAGGGTCCTGGGCGTGGTGTGCCAGGGGAAGGAGTGGGGATGGCGGTGGAAGCCCCAGCAGTGCCTGTGTCCCTGTGCTGTCTACTGTCCAACAACAGGCTGTTGGCTGTGCTGAAGACAGGAGGAAAGGCAAAGTGAGTCCCTTAGGATGTGGGGAGGTGGCTCTGGCCCSGTCTGTCAGCCAGGGAAGCTGTGCATTCCTAGGGTTCTGCCTGGCCTTCCCTGGTAGGGTGTGTGGCTGCCAGGCACCGTGTGGGCTCATCCTCAGCGGCTCCTGCAGCTCTGCTCAGGGCTGGCAGGGACAGAGGGATTGACCTGCCATCAGTGGTGGCCAGAATGAAGTGGAGCATCCTTCATCCTGCTCCTCTGTGGCTGCTCTGTGGGCTGGGCTTCTCCCCGTCCACAGCTGGCACTTCTGGGGGTGGCAGGGCCAGAAGCCAATTCTCGCCTGCTCTTGCCTTGTCCTTTGGGCTGCCCTCCCCRAGCCCCAGCCAGGGCTGCAGGGATGCTTCCTCTGACACGGAGTGGCAGCCAGGTGCAGGCCCTGAGACTCAGAAATCTGCTCCATCCTGGTTGACATCAACTACACTGGCCATGCTGGGGGCAGGCAGGCCCTGGCAATGGTTTCAGGGTTTCTGGCACTGGCACTGCCAGGAGCAGAGGGCAGGGGAGCAGCAGCCATGGGGACACATGTGGCTTGTGTAGACTTTCCGGGGTCAGGCACGGAATGGCTCAACCTTTTCTTCCCTGATGAGGAGCTCCTGGAAAAGCTTGGAACTTTCCAAAGTGCTTTGTTGTCTTTGGGTTTCCCTCCTGGTTGCTGGAGCAAGGGGAAGCAAGGGAGGAGACAGTGAAGGGCTGGGCAGCCAGGTCTGGCCCCATGGCCTTCCTGCCCCCGCCGCAGGGTGGCACAGGTGGCAGTGGGACACGGGACAAGGTGGGGTTCAGGAGGAGGTGTCCGGGCTTGGGCACAGCATAGGGTTTGCCATGGTCGTGTCTGAGAAGGGCCATGGTAGGCACTGGGCATCAGCCCATTTCTGTGATTCCCACAGGGCCAAACTGGGACACATCTGCGTGTGCGTGCCCACTGAGAGCTACCAGTGCCCAGAGCCCTGCTTCACCCAGGGCAGGGCACTGGCAGCATCCCCAGGGGCAGCATGGAACCTGTGTCTTGGTGCCACCAGGAGTGTTCCTGGACTGAGAGAGTGGGAAGGCTCCCAGCCCATGGTCCAYGGGTGCCATTCTCGGTCCTTTTGGCAGTCCTGCCTGTGTGTGTGTCCTCACCCTACTGCTGGTGACCCTGCTGTCTCATTGTCCCCAGGGAGGCCCTCCAGGTCACACTCAACGATGTCACTGTCTGTGCGCCCGCAGCGCCGAGTCCTCGTCACCAAGATCAATAGGAGCCAGTCCTTTGCCGGAGTGAACTCATCGGCCGACCGGCCCTTCAGGTAGGAGATGGGTGCTCATGCTGCCTGCAACAAGGGACAGGGACAGGCTTGGGCTTTGTGGTGGGACCTGCTCTGCATCCTGAGGCTCCTTCCCATCCAGCTGTCCCAGCAACTCCCTCGGGGACCTTTTTGGTAGCTGGGGGTTATTGCACGAGGGGCTGCGGGGAGCATTGAGGCTGCGTGGGAGACAGAGCCCATCATCCCAATCTTCTGCCATGCTGTGCCCCAGGAGTGGTGAGGACCCTGCAGCCCTGTGGCTACTGCCACCGGAGCACAGAGGTGGCAGGTATAGCTCACCTCATTCTTCAGCCAGCTCTCAAGAGCTTCCCTGTGACCATCTCGTCATATTTAATGGTGCGGTGGAGCTGGGGTGGCTTTGAAGTGTCTTGATGGCCTTGACATCCTGCGGCAGCCAGTTTCTGGGTTGAGTGCTGGTGTGAATCAGGGTTTCCTCGGGGTCACCTCAAACCTGAAAGGTTTTACTGGCTGCCCGTCAGCTGCAGTGTGAGGAGTAGCTAATCCCTGCTCCATTCKCTCTGGCCACTGGCGATGTTATGGTCTCATCATACCCTTTCTCCTCCTCTGCTGAACCTTCTCACATGCTGTTCCTCCCAGCCAACCCCCTCTGCAGCATCCCTAGCTCCTGGTTACCCTCTCGCAGGTAGTTCTTGGATCCCAGGCAGAGCCTCCCTGTGCTCTGACCTCCAGCCCTACTCCACTTTGTCCCCAAGTTCCGTCCAGCCTCTGGGCCAAGTGACACTTTCCAGGTCACCAGCACATCACTGGATTTGGGGGTACCAGAGGGGGCCCCCCTTAGGGACAGGGAAGAGGGAGGACTTTTAGATGCCTGTAGCCGAGTGGTTGCTAGGGAGATGCTTGTGGGAGGTGCCTCCAGGGACCCTGGAGGATGGGAATGAGGAGGAATGGTGGAAATTAGGCGCTTACCCATCGCTTGGGAGGAGGCCAAGACATTCATTTCCCCACCGCTGATTCAGGGAAGTCTTTTGGTCACTTCTGTGAAGAGCGGCACAGGATGGGAGGTACAGCCTGAGGCTGGGAAACGAGGAGCCCATGGTGTCTCCTGGGCACCGGTGGCGCGACAATGCTTTGGAAGGAGGAAGGGAAGAGCCGGCCTGAGCGAGGCGTTGCTCGCTGGGCTGGGGAGTGACTCCGTTGCACAAGGCAGGAAGGGTGGTGTTCGGGTCCCGGCGCTGGGTCGGCATCCCGCGGGTCGGCCGGGGGAGGCAGCTCCATGCAGCAGGTTTGGTGGCATCTGGAGAGGCATAGCATCAGCGAGGATGTCCCTGCCCCACGTCCCTGCGCTGTGTGATGAGGTGACAGGGCTGCCAGTCCCCAGGATGCTCGCATGCTGTGTTGGGATCCCTGCCTGATCCTGGGAGCACACAGTGGCAGGCTGGCAAGCCAAAGGTGGCATGTTTCACGCTGCCACGGTGCCTAGGGAGCATCTCTATGCCCCTGGCAACCTGAGGTGCTGTGGATGGAGCAGAGCATGGCCCCTTTGGAGGGCAACCAGGGCTGGAGATGTCCCCACAGGCACTCCAGGAACTTAGCCTGACTCCAGCTGGTGCCATCTCTGTTTGCCTTTGTTCCCCTCAGTTGGCACCAGGGACCCCCCACCTCTACAGAGGCTACACCACAGCCAAACTCTTGGACCCCKCTGGGACAGTGTTGCCTCCCTGCTCTTCTCCATCTTCACTTTTGTGGGTTTCTCCTTGTCTTTCCCATGGCTTTGAGGCAGCCAAATGCATTGCCAGGGGGCTGCAGGCATGTGGTGCAGGCAGTGCTGCCCAGCCTCATGGCCCTGTGTCTTCCAGCCCCGCTGGACGCTTAGAACGGCTGCCAGGGAGTCCTGGGAGAGGCAGGCAGGTCCCAGTGGACCTGGCCTTCATCCTGGAGATCGCTCTTGTGTTGAGACAGGGTGCCTGGCTGACTGGGGCACCCAGAAGGACCCCGGTGCTGTGTGCTGACTCCAGCCTCTCTCCTCAGGAACCTCTCGCCGTTCACCCCCACTGTCTCCCGCAAGACTGGCTCCAGGGTCAGTAGGATGTTCTCAATGTCCCACAAATCCCCACCACCCAAGGTGCCTCAGCCCAACCGCCTGGACGAGGTGTACGAAGCTCTCAAGAAGGGCCTGACGTAAGTGCAGTGTGGGTGGAGCCCCTGAGGGGCACGGGGACAGCTTGTGACATGGGTTGGGTTTGGCAACCTGGTTCTCACCAGACAGGGACATGCCGGGTCTCCTGGGCATGTTGTCTTGGGGTCCCAGAGCTGTGTGGGATCCCACATCCCACCACATCCCATGCAGAGGCATATATGGGTTCCCATACTTGGGTGCTGGAAGAGGGAGTGGGATTGTGCTGGGTTGGTGTGGGCTGTGGGAGGCAGGAGCCCTGGACACGGCATCCCAGCCTGACTCCCATGGTGTGGTTGCCCCCAGAGCCTACCTGGAGGTACACCAGCTGGAACTGGAGAAGCTCAGCACACAGATCCGTGAGTCCAAGAGGAATTCACGCCTGGTGAGTGCTGCTTGGGAAGAGCCTTACAGGGAGCAGTGCCTTGGGTAGACGGCTGGGGTTGTGGGCACAGCTGGGGCAGCTCCTGGTCCATCTGTGTCCTGGGGCAGAACCTGTTTCTGTGGGGATGTAGGGGTCAGCCCAGGCTCTGGTGTTGGGTCTCCTGTCTCTCTGTCATGCACTCTCCAGCCTCGGCTGGGTGCTGCATGTTCCACTGCCATGCTATGGATGGTGGGTGCCATGTGCTGGGTCTTCTTTGAGTGGGCAGAGCGGGCTTTGTGCTACGTCTTATCCCTCTCCTCTCTCCTCCAGGGCTTTCTCTACGATCTGGATAAGGTAAGCGGGATCACTGCCGAGTCCCCCTTGTATTCCCCTTCCTTGTGCCTGGGATGTGCTACTGCCCGCCCCGCTCCGCTAGCACTGCCCTGCTGCCTTGTCCCCTGGGAATGGGAGGGACTGGGGCTCTGTGGGCAGGGTGGCCCTGGGCAGGGGATGAAGCAGAGATGGTCTTGTAACCTCTTTCTGGCAAACAAAAGCTGTTGTTAGTGAGTGCAGGGCTTGGGTTAGCTCAGAGGCTGGGAAAAAAAGCACCCTGGAGCCTGGCTTGGCTCCTGGAGGACCTTCTGGAGTAGAGGAGGCTGGAGAAGGCTGCAGCACATGGTTGCTTCCCATCGGCTACCACCCTGCAGCTCCCAGGCAGGGCTAGTGCCCAGGACCCACCCCAGCCTCAGTGCAGTTGACACAGAGGGCACATCCTGACTTGCGGCTCCTTCATGGAGGGCCTGTGCTGTCACTCACACCATCTCCTCTGCTTTTCCAGCAAGTGAAGTCAATCGAGCGCTTCCTGCGTCGCCTGGAGTTTCATGCCAGCAAGGTGAGAGCTGGGTGCTAGGGTCACCTTGGGGTAACCTTGGTGCAGTTCTGGGGTGGCTGTGCTGTCCTCACCACAGCTCGGGTCTGTCCTTGCAGATAGATGAGCTGTATGAGGCTTATTGCATCCAGCGGCGGCTCCGTGAYGGAGCCCACAACATGGTCAAGGCTTACAGCACAGGCTCACCGGGCAGCCGGGAGGCACGCGAGAGCCTGGCCGAGGCCAGCAAGGGCTACAAGGAATACACAGAGGTGAGGCAGCTGGCTGGAGTGGGCTGACAGGGTGCTGCTTCCCATGGGTGGCTGCTGATGCATCCTGTCCATCTGTCTGTCTGTTCCCAGAACATGTGTCTGTTGGAGAATGAGCTGGAGAGCCAGCTGGGCGAGTTCCACGTCCGGATGAAAGGTATGTCCTGCTCCATCCCTGTCCCGCTGCCTGCCTGCCTGCGTGCTGCCTGCTGACTCCCCTCTGCCTTCTCTTGCAGGACTGGCAGGCTTTGCCCGGCTTTGTGCTGGTGACCAGTATGAGGTTGGTGGGACCATATGGGTTGGGTTCTGCTCTTCTTCTGCCCTGTTATCCTTGGGGTGTCTCAGGGGTGTAGGTGGGTGCTGGCATGGAGGGCATGTTGCAGGGTGGTGGTGGGTGGCATGGGACCGTGGCCGTGTCTGGGGACACACACAGAGCACCCATCACCCTGGGGTCGTGTCTCCCCTATACCCATACCGCTGCTTCCCCAGATCTTCATGAAGTACGGACGGCAGCGGTGGAAGCTGCGAGGGCGCATCGAGGTGAACAGCAAGCAGGTGTGGGACAGCGAGGAAATGGTTTTCTTGCCCCTCGTCACTGAGTTCCTCTCCATCAAGGTACAGTTGCAGAAAAAGGCAGGGATGGGGTGGGCCAGCTATCCCTCTGCATCATGGAGTCATTTAGGTTGGAAGAGACCTCTGTGATCATCATCCAACTGTTAACCCAGCACTGTTGATCCCACCATTAAACCATGTCCCCAAGTGCCACATCCACATGTTTTGTGAATGCTTTCAGGGATGGTGATTCCACCACTTCCCTGGGCTTCACTCCAGCACCTCACCTAAACCTCTCCCTCACTGGCCCATGGCTTCATCTCCTCCTCTCCTCTCCTCCCCTCTCTTCCTTCTCCAGGTGACAGAGCTAAAGAGCCTGGCCAACCACGTTGTGGTGGGCAATGTGTCCTGCGAGACCAAGGACCTCTTTGCGGCTCTGCCCCAGGTAGTGGCTGTGGATATCAACGATCTGGGCACCCTCAAACTCAGCCTGGAGGTGACCTGGAAGTGAGTACCTCAGCAGGCATTGCTGGTGGCACATGGCGGTGCTGGGGATGCCCAGCATGGCATGGCAAGAGATGACCTGCCGTGGGCTCTCTCCCATTCCAAAACTGGGCTGTAATTATGGAAAACCAGAGCTGGTCTGGAGGGGGTCCTGGTGTCTCGAGACCCCCCCGGGCTGGTGCACGCCCCTCACCTCCCTGCTGTCCTCCCCAGCCCCTTCGACAAGGATGACCAGCCCTCGGCAGCCAGTACCGTCAACAAGGCTTCCACAGTGAACAAGAGGTTCTCCACCTACAACCAGAGTCCGCCTGACACACCGTCCCTGCGGGAACAGGCATTCTATGTAAGTGCACCAGGCAGGGCTGTGAGCAGATGAGATGATGGCCAGTGGAGGGATCTGCATGGGGATGTGCCTAGGCTATGTCTCAGAGGGTGGCACAGCTCAGGGACAGGGGGGGGCAGCTCCTTCCTCTCCAGCCATCCTGCCAGGACTCCCCAGTACCGGCACCCGCTCCTCCCTCCCACGTTCACAGCTCCTCTTCTCTCTGCCCAAGAGCCCGGAGCGGGCGGCTGACAAGCGCGGTTGGTCCTTGCTGGACATCTTTCGGGAGACACTCTTCGAGAAGCTGTCTCAGAGCTGCTCCTGCGGCGATGTCTCCTCGGCCGAGCTCGGGAGATGGCCGCAGCAGGGCCGCGTAAGTGCGGGGCTGGAGCAGGCCAGTAGCTTAGCCCAGCGCTGTGGCCATCCCGCAGTAGCCGTAGCTGCTCCTTGTCTCCTACTCACTATCCCTCGCTGATTCCCAAAGGCCTGATCCTGCCAGGCTGGGTCTGTCTGGTCCTGCAGAGCTAGTCCCCAGGCTAGGGGAGCCTGGGTTCACCCCTGTGCAAGAGCTGGGCACTAGCGAGTAGACAGCTTCTCCGTGTCCCCGTGCTGGTGGCACTGGTGTGGTGCTGGTGACGGTGCTGGTGAGGTGGTGCTGGTGTGACAGTGCTGGCGTGGCACTGGTGCGATGCTGTCATGGTGCTGGTGTAACTAATATGGAATTGGTGTGGTACCGGTTCAGTGATGGTGAACCACAAAGTTGGTGTGATGGCCAGTGCCGTCCCCATGAGCCGGTGCTGGAGCTGTTGCTGTACTTGTAGGCATGGTGGGTGGTGTCCTTGGCTCCATGTGTTGCATCACACTGTGCCAGGGAGCCACTGGCACCCCAGGGCTCAGGACATATGGGGCTGGTAATGGGGAGCTGGACTGCTTGCTGGCATGGGGTGAGATCCAGGGCTGGAATCTGCCAGGTCCTTGCTGACCATCCTGCTGTGCCAGCAGAGCCATGAGAGCCTCAGTGCCCTGAAGTTCACCTGGATCCTGCCCCTGCTTGACATGCAAACAGCTGGAGGAGCAGGGTCTTGGCTGACACCATTCTCCCCTCTCCAGAACATGCTGCGGCGTCAGGAGGAGTTGGAGAACGGCACAGCCTGGTCCATCTCCTCTGAGTCCTCGGATGACTCCTCCAGCCCCCAGCTGTCCGGCAGCGCCCGCCACGCCACACACAAGCCCATCGTGCAGCCCGAGGTGCAGGCCTCCGCCCCCGCCATCGAGATCTCCTTCTCCCAGCAACCAGAGGACGCCGACGCCACGCTCGGGGCCAGCGGCAGCAGTGTCCCCTCTGCCGGGAGCCAGCCGGAGGAGCCAGGCAGCCGCAAGAAGGAGACAGTGGCCAACGGGCATGTGCCCTACTCCCGGACTCTGAGCCACATCAGTGAGGCCAGTGTGGATGCCACGATGGAGGCCAAGGCTGCAGAGAGCCCCTGGGAGCCTGCGCCCAGCCTGGAGGACACAGGGATGGGCGAGCAAGATGCAGACCCCCTCCCCGGCGCTGTGGTGGCAGCTGCTGTGGCAGGGCAGGACAGGGCTGCTGAGGCCAAGCCCCGTGCCTCCGTGGCATGGGTCACCTCCTGTGAGGAGGAGGCTGGCAGGGCCGAGCCAGTGCAGAGCCAGGCGCCAGCACAGGGCAGCTGCAGCACCAGGGTTCCTGTGGCGCTAGCACAAGCCTCTGCAGAAGAGAGGCCCGTCCCCACCCATTCGCTGCCTGCCAGCATCCCCGAGGTGCCACGGGGGAAGGTGGTGGATTCAGGTCTGGAGGAGGCGATTGGCCTCCTGGGCTCAGCCCTGGATGACTATCGGGGACAGTTCCCAGAGCTGCAGCCCCTTGAACGGGAGCTCAAACGTCTGGAGGAGATGCTGCTGGTGAGGGGCGCCCAGTGGTGTCAGGGGATGAGGGCGACAGAGTCATTCTGGCTGGCAGTGCCTGGGGACAATGGGGACAGGGCCCCAGCCTTGGTGGCAGTGCTGTGGGACAATGGAGACAAGACCATCCCTGATGGCAGTGCCCAGGGGTGATGGGGAAGGGTCTCATGCCTGCTGTCAGTGCCCGGGGTGATGGGGATAGGGCCATCCCTGCTAGCAGTGCCAAGGGATGATGGGGATGGGGCTATCCCTGATGGCATAGCCTGAGAATGTGGGTGGCAGGGCTGTCTTGGCTGGTGAGCCAGGATTTGACTCCACTGTGCCTTCCTTCCCAGCAGAAGCAAGGCGTCTTCCTCAGCCGGGCCTCCAGCATCAGCCTGACAGTGGAGCACGCGCTGGAGAGCTTCAGCTTCC
Organism: Amblyornis subalaris; assembly: GCA_018881555.1. NCBI lineage: Eukaryota > Metazoa > Chordata > Aves > Passeriformes > Ptilonorhynchidae > Amblyornis > Amblyornis subalaris. The sequence goes on from JACAXG010000210.1 coordinate 47,559, forward strand.
TCAACACCTCCGACATGGAGGACTCGGAGGGCTCTGAGGAGGAGCCTCTCCAAGATGAGAGGTGCACAGCGGGGCTCATGGGATGGGGCACAGGGCAGGAGATGGCCTTGGAGCAGTTGGAATGGGGGATGCCCAGCTCTGCCAGGGTGCCCAAGCACACTTAAACCTTAGGGAAGGTCCAGGTCAAGAAGCAGCAGTACCTGGTCCTTCTGATGACATAATGTCACCCTGCATCTCTCCATGGTGGGTGGGCTGGAGGCAGCCCCTGTGCCTCTGGGACCTCCCCTGTGGGTGGGGAAGGGCCAGGGCCAGGTTTCCCATGCTGATCCACTGCCTTGATCTCTCCCTGGCTTGCAGGAGGGCTGGCAGACCCCTGCGCAGCACCGGGGCCCCCAGCGCTGGCGAGATGGGGGCAGATGACACTGGAATGTGCAGCGGCTCTGAGGCCAGCACCGACCCCATGAGCACTGGCAACGAGTTCCTGGATAAGGCTCTGGTGCTTCACCTCAACAACTGCAACCGCCTGCTGCTGGTGAGGACCAGGGTGGGGTGTGGCGGCAGGAGACACCCTCGGGTGGGCTGTAGGTACCCCCTCGAGGGGTGTCTTCCTGTGGCTTGGATGCTATGATGGGCGCGGTGGGCTCTATGACTGAAGTCCCCGGTTTGGCTGTGCCTTGCAGAAGCTGGGCACCTTCGGTCCCCTGCGGTGCCAGGAGATGTACGCCCTGGACAGGCTGCTGCGGGAGTCGCAGGTGCTGGAGATGGTGTGCCACCTGACGGAGGAGCGCGCGGGAGCAGCCAGCTCGGCTGCTGACGGTAAAGACATGGCCAAAGAGACCCTCTGTGCCATGCCAGAGGCTGTGTGAAGCCTGTGTCCCCTCGTGGGCATGGCTCGGCAGTGAGGGGCTGGGCTAGGCAAAAGGCAGGAGTTACCCACCTGTTGCCATGGCCTCAGGGAGGTCTGACAGCACCTGTCCCCACAGTGGTGCAGTTCTCGACGCGGAAGGAGGGTGTGCTGCCCCTTTGGGACCGCTGCGTGGAAGTGCCCAACATCTACACCTGCCCTGTGGAGCGGTTCCTGCAGGTGCTCAGTGCCCAGTATGCAGCACCCATCAGCGAGCAGCACCCTGGTTTGGCTGATGCTGGTGAGTGGGTGCCCAGGGCTGTTCAGGGAGTTGCCAGCCTCACTCAGTGACCATGAGTGGGGGGATGTGGGTGCTAGGAGCTCTCCAGAGGGGTGACCGTGGCTGCTGCACACCCTGATCGTGGTTCTCTCCCACAGTGTGTGTGAAACTGGTGGAGGATGTGCTGAATCGGCGGCTGCCCCGGCGGCCCGGCAGCGCCCAGAGCGAGCAGGTCACCATCTTCCAGTACTGGAGCCACTTTGAGTCGCTTGGCGCCCTGGTGCTTGACACCTACATGATGGAGCTGGCAGAGGAAGGTGGGTGTCCTCCCACCCTCCTTAAACCCTGAGATGGGGTGCCAGAGTACCACCATAGTGATAGATCACCCTGCAGCACTGCCATGATTGCTCTGGGGCATCACCCAGAGGCTCAGCCATCCTCGGGGTGGGCAAGTCAGTCTGATCCAAAGTGCAGCCCACTCCCATTGCTGCCTTCCCATGTCCTTGCTGTAGGTCCCCCGCATCTTGGGGGGCAACTCCATGCATTGGAACCCTGTGTGGGGCCACCCCTGCCTAGCATGGATCCCCAGGGTGCCCGGGAATGGGTGGCAAGGGGGTGGGGGCAGTACCATGTGACTCCCCACACCTTGGCTGAGCTGCTGGCTTCCCGCAGCGCTGCTGGCACAGAACCTCAACTCGGACGACCAGGACGTGGTGCTGCGTGCCCTGAAGCGCGTGCCTGAGGGCCGCCTGAAGAAGGAGGGACTGAAGGCGTTGAGCCTGCTGCTTGTGGAGGGCAACAGCAAGGTGGTGAGCGCCGTGTCGGCCCAGCTCCGCAGCCTGGCAGAAAACTCCCGGTTCCGCCAACGGGTACGTGCTGGGCAAGCCAAGGATGAGGTGGGCTGGTGCCACAGCCCCCGGGGTGGTGCCCCTCGCTCTGCTGCAGGTGATGGCACTGACTCCTCATCTCCCCCAGGCCCTCGTGTGCTTCCTGGAGCAGCTGGAGGATGAGGAGGTGCAGACGCGCGTGGCAGGGTGTGCGGCGCTGGGCTGCTTGAAGGTGAGGGACGTGGGGAGGAGACAACAGGGCTGCATGTTCAGAGGAAGAGGAAACACATGTGACCAGTGACTCCGGCCGGACACACCTGCACATCCTCCTGCTCCTGGCAGAGAAGAGCTGGGGATGCCCCAAATGTGCTGGAGCAGCAGGCATGGGCAGGGCAGGAAGTGAAGTGAGGAGGGAAGAAACAGGATGAGGGGCTTTTCTGCTACAGGGAGCTGCAGTGCCCTGCACTGCCTTCCCCATCTGGCTGTGTCCCTGCTCCAGACCTGCCAGCCAAAACTCATCTCCTTGTCCCTTCTGCAGGCCAAGGAGAGCATTGAGCAGCTGGTTTACCTGTGCCAAACCGACAAGGAGCCTGTGCGAGAGGCAGCCAAGCAGAGCCTGATGCTGTGCGGTGAGTGTCCCACTGCTTCTGTGCTCCATTCCCACCCACAGCATCCCAAGCGGCATTTCCTGGTGCCAGCAGTGTCCACAGGAGACGGGGCTCTGTGGCTGGTCCCTGCCTACCCCATGCACTCTGGTTCATTGTGCCCCAAGCTCTGCTGGGCAAGAGCAAGCTGGCAGTGGGCAGCGAGGGCCAGGCGTCCTGTGGCCACAGCACTAAGCCTGGTTGTTATTTATTATTTGCTAGATGGCCCTGAGAGAACCATCTGAGTGGGTTTCTAGGCCTCCAGATCGCGGCAGCTGCTGCACAGGTTGGGACACGTGAGCTGTCCTTGTCCCCCTTGTTCCCGCTCCGGCCGCTTTGCTCACGAATGTCTCCGTCTTAGAGCCTGTCAGCTGTGTCACGTTTTGGAGTCTGTGTGTCTTGGTTGTTGATAGTGCACATCCCCCTGGCACCCTGGCACATGTAGATGCCTTGTGTCCTATGTCCCAGCAGATTGTCCACGTCACCACCTCTTGCTGGGGATGGCCGCTGCGGGCAGATTTGTGGGCAAAAAGCTCAGAGTGAGCCTATAGCATGGATGTGTGCGTCTCTGTGTGTGCCTGGGGATCCTGGGGGAGCCCTTAAGACCCCTCTGCCAGTGCATGCAGACGTGCACAGCTGTTGGAGCCACCAGTGCTGGCACAGGCCTGAGCACTGGTCCCTTGGCCCCAAGCAAGGCTCTCCACAAGCCAACACTCCTGCAGCCCAAACACGGGTGATCCCTGCCCCACGTGGGCAGCTGAGAAACAGGATTTGCAACCTCTGAATCAGGAGCTCTGGAGACTTTTTGAGCCAGATCCCAGCTGGCACCTGCCCAGGCGTGCTAAGGAGAATAAGAGAGGTTTCCACGCTGTGGCCGTAGCACGCAGGCTCAGCTCCGCCAGGTGCTAGGCATGTTTCTCTGGAAAGGGTGGGGAAGGTGGCCAGGAATGGGCAGGGGACAGAACTTCTGCAGTTCGGAACACTGACCATGGTGTGTACTTGCAGGGGAAGATGGTAAATCAGCTCACCGGCGGCTGGAGGAGACCCTGGACAGCCTCCCGCGGATCTTTGCACCAGCCAGCATGGCCAGTACAGCTTTCTGAGACCCACGCACACCCACCTGCCATCCCTGAGGGCAAAGGCACCACTGGGCCGCCCGGGCTTGCACGGACTGGGGACCCGGCAGCTCCCGCTCTCGGCACCACACCACAGTATTACCCCGCCCGCCGGCAGCTCGCCACGGCCGCACACTGCCTTACGGAGCACCGCTTCCCTGTCCCCGGCCACCCACGCGGTGCCACCTCCGCACCACTGGGCAGGGGGCTCGCTGCACATCCCACCCTCTGATCGCTATTTAAAATACCCGGGGAGCCCACCCTTCCTGCCCCCCTCGTCGGCTACAGCTGCCGGGCCGGGGCAGCAGGGAGACACTACCGGATTTCTCTGCCTCCTCTTGCCTTCCTCTTGCTCGAGGGCGCACGCCCTGTCCCAGAAGGACCTGCACTTTGGAAACCTCGCTGTTTCTTTCCAGGAGCTGCCAGGGCCATGGGGACTGCTGCCCTCTGCCACCTGGAGTCCCCAGGACTTAAATAAAATGAAATATGAGATATTAATATATTCTGCTGGCGTTTCTTCTTTCCAGCTCCACGTGCTCCTGTCCCTCCTTGGCCTGTGGCTGTAAGGAGTGTAGTGAGATGTGGCCCCAGCCCAGAGCCTTTCCTGGCCTGTTGGGAAGCGCTGTGGAGGGCAGGGGCAGGAGGAGCAATAGAGGGACAGACAGATGGATGGACAGAAGCTGCCACCTTTTTTTTTGTTTGTTTGATTTTATTTTTTATTTACAGATTTTTGCAGAAAAACAAAAGCAAAAAATTCTTTTCTATAATGTCTCTACAAATCTATATATAATGTAATTACAGAGAATGACTAATTTTGATTTTAAACCAGAAATAAAAACAAACCTTTAATGAGTGTTGGTGTCGCTGTGAGGGTGTTTCTTTGGCCCCAGTGCCCCGGGGCAGGGCAAGCTGGAGGTCAGCATTGCTGGCTGGAGGGTGACGGGGTATATCATGGGAAATAATTGTGATTTTTGGCATTTCCCTGCCCTGCACCTCAGCCAAATGTTGCCAAAATTTGGCTGCTGGGCTTGGGATGCATCACCCAAGGTGGTATGAGGTGGCCACACAGGATGGGGGCCACTGAAACCAGAGCTGCCCCAGGAATGGAAACAGCCCTGTGTGTGTGCGTGTAAATCCACACATTCCCCATCTCCAGTTGCTGCTGGTTATCTAGCCTGACTTCCAGTTTGGACCAGTAAGGACCCATGGCCAGCACTGGGAGCAGATTGCAGCAGCTGTGGTGGCCAGGCCATGTTCCCAAATGTCCCCGCACCGGATGGGTGTGACAGGGAATGTTAAACCAGCCCATGAGCTGCTCTGCCTCACTGGCTGTGCCTTGTCCCAGGATATCCGCCGTCCCCACCTTGCTGTGCGGTACTGGGAGGGAGGCTGCTCTCTGTGTCCCCTCTTGCTGCTTGTCCCTTGCAACCTTTCCTGAGGCTGGAGGTTTTTTTGAGGTTTTCTGCCACTCCTGTGCAGCTCCTCAGCACTGCTGAGCTGCTGGATTGTTGAAAGCTCGCTGGGAAGGAAGCACTGTTTCCTCTGGCTCTCTCAGGAACTTTGCCCTCTTGGTGGCTGTGACAGGGGTAGCAGCATGGTGGGGGCCACCTTCCCAACACTCACAACATGATCACTTCTCACTGCTTTTATTATTTTTCCTGAGTACAGTGGCCTTGGCAGCATGTGCTTGGTGACACAGAGCCTTCCTCCCCACCAAGAAGGAGGTGGCATGGGGCTACAAAGTGTTGGGTCTTGTGCCACCTGCCTGGAGATTTGTGCCTGCATCATGGAGTGGGGCTGCCGGGGTCCTTGCTCCTGACACCCTGCATGGTGTCACCAAGGGGCTGGGGGCCCCTGGAACTGCTCCCCCTCTCCCTGTGATGTGTCTCTGTGGTTTCACTGGTCATTTTTTTTAAGCTTGTCTCATTTGCCCTCCTCTTCTCCAAACCCTGTCCATCACCTTCTGCTGGTTTAAATCCCTGAACATCCACCGTGATGGTGCACCTGGGGAAGAATAACCCCCTGCACCAGTACAGGTTAAGGGCTGGCCTGCTGGGAAGCAGCTCTGTGGAGAAGGACCAGGGAGTCCTGGTGGACAACAACCTGTCCCTGAGCCAGTAGTGTGTCCTGGGGACCAAGAAGGCCAATGGTATCCTGGCATGCATTAGGAAGAGCACTGCCAGCAGGTCAGGGAGGTGATCCTGTCCCTCCAGCCCTAGTGCGGCCACATCTGGAGTGCTGTGTCCAGTTCTGGGCTCCTCAGTACAAGAGAAATATGGAGCTCCTGGAGCAGATCCAACAGAGGCATACAAAGATTAAGGGTCTGGAGCATCTCTCTTACGAGGAAAGACTGAGGGAGCTGGACCTGTTCAGCCTTGAGAAGAGATGACTGAGAGGGGACCTAACAATGTCTGTCAGTATCCGAAGGGAGGTGTCAGAGGATGGATCAGGCTCTGCTCGGTGGTGCCCAGCAATGGGACAAGAGGCAACAGGCAGAAACTGACGCATGGGAAGTTCCACATGAAAATGAGGGAGAGCTTTTTTACTGTGCAGGTGACCACACGAAAGAACAGGTTGCCCAGAGAGGGTGTGGAGCCCCCCTCACTGGAGATATTAAAAAACCATCTGGACACAATCCTGCGCGATGCCCTCTAGGATGACCCTACTCGAGAGAGGTTGGACCATAGGACCCATAGTGGTCCCTTCCAACCTTACCATGATTCTTTACCCCCCACCAAGTATTAATAGACATGGAGAAGCACCCCCCTCCCAAGCCTTCAATTTTCCAAGCTGAACAGTCTCAGTTCTCATGACAGATGCTCCAATCCCTTAATCATCTTAGTGGCCCGGATGATCCTGGGAGGGGAGTAGGTTAGAGCAGCAAAGATGCCCCCAAAAGGCAGCAGAGGCAGGGACCCCCCCAAAGCCCTTCCAGCCACCCATGCCAGAGTAGGGGCACTGCCAGCACCAGAGGAGCTGGGTATTTATAGCCCCCAGGCCAAGCAGGGCCTATCCGTCGATGCTTCCCAGGGTTTCTAAGCACATTCCAGGAGGTTAGAGCCTGCACTTCCTTCTTCCTCACTGTAGCGGAGCCTTTTGGGGCTGGCTCAGGCAGAATGTAGCATGTCGTGGTGCATGTGATCCCATCTGGGACTCCCCCTCAGCATAACCACTTTTGGATGCAGTTTTATCAGTAGATGGGATTGCGAGAAGGGGGTAACCGGGGGACACTGCTGCATCACTGCTCCCTTAGCCTTCTTCCACCTTCTCTAGGGGCTGGACAAGCCTCAGGAGTGAAGCACAGTGCTTCTCCCAAAGCACTGCATCACACCATCACCTGTAGGCAGCAAAAGATGAGGGATGTGGGTCCCAGCTAGCACATGCAACTGCGGATGAGAGCACCTGTGAGGTGGAAAGTGGCCCAGCCCTCTTACATGTTTGGTTTGGTTTGGTTTCTTTTCCCCCCTGAATAAATGCTGGAAATAAAACCAGCCCAGTGCCCCAGTGGCCAAAGCCATGAATTCAATTCGCTCACCTACCCAGGTGTTCTCTTTGCCCTGCCGAAACCTCGTCCCCTCCCTGCAGAACAATTGACTGTAGAGATCGGAGCAGGAAAGCAGATTTCTGTCAGGGTAGGCAGGGAGCTGCAGGCCAGGACAAAACGTTTCTGCCCCTGGAATTGCAAGGAGTAATCTCATTATTTACATGGCTGTAAGAACATGTGGGAAAAAAACCTCAAACAGATTAACTTAGGAATCTATTGCCAGCCCCTTGCTCTGGATGGGTCTGTGCTGGTATTGCCAAAGACCTCAGCCCTATGGACACCACCAGGTCACCTGGAATTGCAGGACTGCCATTTTAACAGGAATCAACTTCAAACAAAAGATCTTGCTTTTTGGACCCCTCCACTTTATGGGTGAACTCCCTGGGAGCCACTTTCACAGCACACGGGGACAGACACAGCAGCACAGAGCACGTTTTGCGGCAGCATTTGTTATTTCAAAGGAGACAGTGTGCCAGCACCACGTTTGTCAGCCAAATCTGTGTCAGCACTTAAAACATCCCCCTCCTGTACGGACGTGCTTGTGCTCAGCAGCTACTTGCTTTTCTTGTAGGAGCTGCAGCCCGTGGGAGGGTGTCTGTGTCACAGTTACATTATCCATGTGCTCCAGCTTTGGGAAGATGCTCCTTTTCCCCATTTACTGGTGGTTTTCCTTTTTTTTCTTTTAATTAAAAGGGTGCAAATGGATTCTGGAGCATTTCATGGTATCATTTTTTACCTGCCAGTCTCAGGAAAGTGTCCTGAGGAGACCCTGAAGACCATCAGCACAATGTTCCCTTCCCTTGCACAGCATCTGGGCTGGTGCAGCTGCCCAGGTTTGACACCAAGAGCAGCCACCAGCCAGAATGACCCCAAGCAGACACCACCACTTTGGAGCACCCACAAGCTCCAATCAGCCTTTGTGTAAAAAATGACTTACATCTTGATGCCAAGTCGTTTTTCAGGGGTTGTAGTTTGGGGCTCTCCAATTTGAGCAGTCTTAAAATTGGACCTCCCACCTTATCCTAGGCTTGTGTGAATTCATGTTTCCAAGGCACTCACTGGGGCACTTAGAGATGATTGGAACAGCTAAGCAGCCTGAGCTGAACCACAGCAAAGCTAAAACCTCCTCGTGAGCACTGACGTGTTCCTCGCAGGGCTGTCAGGCACATCCGTACAGGCTTGTTCTCCAAGGACCACTCCTGGGGTGACAGCTGGGGCCTCCTTTCATACAGAGACCAAATGGTGCTCCAGGCAGCTTTCAAAACTTAATTTAATGCTCTCAAGCTCGACTACCGTCTTCCTTAGAGCTGAGAGAGGAGTGGTGAGTCCTGAGGGATTGTGAAGGTGATGGAAGCACAGAATCGGAATGAGGAGGGTGAGCTCACCCGGGGCCTCAGCAAGGTGGTCAGGAGCTTCTAGGCTTCAGTTCTTTCCATTCTGCTCTTGGGCAAGGCATGTCTGGGAAGGGCCTCGCTCAGGCAACTGTTCTAAAAGGAGCATCTGCTTCTGGGTGTCTGATTCGGACAGGCTCAGAGGCTGATACTCAGCAGCACTCCCAGTCAGGACTGAAGCTGGGGATTTGAACTCCCTGCAAATCAGCTCAAAAGCGCCTCCAAGTGAGGAAACCCAGGATCAGTAGGGCAGACCCCCAGCACTCGCTGCTGGATGGTCCGGGACACTGGCAGGAGAAGGCCAGGAATAGGTGTTTGCCAGGAAAAAGACTTCTGCTTCCTAAGCAGCGACAGTCTTACTACGAAAGGTGCAACCGTTTGCCATAGGATGGCTACAAACAAAAGGCAGAGGGATCATTAGCATCCATTTACACCCTGCCCTGGGTGAGTATTTAAAGCAGCCTAGGAAGCAGTTTTACACACAGCCACAGCCCCTCTCCATTTTGATTCGTGTCTGAGCTAAATTTTGAGCTTAAAGCAGGATTCATGGCTACAGACGAAAGATATGCCATTCTCCCAAAAATTACAGCATGAGAATTGATGGGTTGACAGCTTAGAATGTACATGATTTTTAAAAAATTCACACTACAGAAATGTTCTGAGCAGATTCTTCATGCTGTGCTGGCTTAATTTCCTTATACACCAACTTATCTAGTAGCCAAGGGGAAGGCCCTGGATGTGGGGGTTTTTCTGGATTTTAGCAAAGGTTTTGATTGTCCAACATTGGACTCAAAGATCCTTGTGGGGTTCCTTCAAACTCGGGGTACTCTGTTTCAATGATTCAAATTTCTCATGCAATGAAGACCCCAGAGCTCACGGTTGTGGGCTACACCGTCACCTCTCATAATTAATGGCCACTTTTTGCCGTTGCTTTGCAGGTAATTTTTTTCTCCTTCAGCGAAGGCTGCATTCTTGTGACTGCGCAGCTCATCCCCTCTGGCCCCTCGGTAAGCTGCCAATGCCCCGCTGGAACAGGCTAATGGACGCATCTTGGTGTCATGATCCTGAGAAGGAAACTTGTTCTGGGTTGTCAACAACCCCCAAAGGAATATCAGTGCTCAGAATGCAGCCCAGGGCGCACTGCTGCTTTGCAAGGACTTGGGAGAGCTTAGGCTTAGGCAGGAGAAACCCGTAAAGCTAGGTCAGGGCCTGATCTCACTCCCAGCCCAACTCCCCGGGCAGACCCTTCTCTCCACAGCACAGCTCAACAAATCATCATTATACAGACCAGGATTTAAGGACACACTTTACACATGCGAATGTATGCTAATGTTTTTCTGATGGGTTTGTCACTTGCTAAGCAGGTTGTGGTAAAGCCCAGGCTGTAGAACAGCTTTTACCCCAACCTGCAGTGACATCTCAAGAGGCACAAATTTGAGGCAAGATTTTTAATATGAGTTTCAACTGTAACAGCCTTAAAACTCTTTAGTCCTACCAGCACGGGTTTGCGTTGAGGTTTCTTTACATTCAGTTTTCTCTCTGAATTCCTGGCATTATTGTTGTCCAGGGATTGATAGGGGAGTAAAAGGAACAAAAAATGCAGCTCCCTTCCAATGCTTTTGATTTTTGAACTATTAATATTTTAATCCATTACTCTTGCTCCATTTCACATGGGTTTATGGTAAGAAAATACCAAGAGGATGCAGGACGAGTTTATAGAATTCTCCTCTCCTCAGCTTGCCTGTCAATCAGCTCTGGGTTTGCTACAACGCTGCTGGAGATGAGGAAGTATGTTAAACCCAGAAGATTCAGCAACTCAAGGAACTGCAAAAAATGAAAGACAGGTGAGCCTCTGTGCATTCTCACATAAATTCACGCATCTCACCGTGGATGCTGTGGCTCTTTTCACCTTTTGGGGAAAAGCTGCAGACAGAAGACACCGTGGTGTCTAACTTCTTATGGTAATCAACCTTGCTGAGCTCCCTAGAAGCTCTCTACTAAATACCTGGCAGCACATCCACCATTCCTGCTGTGTTGAAGCTGACTGGAGCTGGTTTGTCCTACATGATTATGAGCTTGGCAAGCCCAAGGTCCTTTAAACCCCCCAGGCACAGAATTAAATCACAGAGTTGTAGAATCATAGAATCTTCTGAGTTGGAAGGGACCCACAAGGATCATCAAGTCCAACTCCTGGCCCTGCACAAGACATCCCCAAGAATCACCACCACATGCCTGATGTTATCCAAATGCTTCTTGAACTGTCAGGCCTGGTGCTGTGACCACTTCCCTGGGGAGCCTGTTTCAGTGCCCAACCACCCTCTGGGGGAAGAACCTTTTCCTAATATCCAGCCTGACTCCCCCTGACACGGTTCCATGCTGTTCTGCTGGGTCCTGATACTGATGACAGAGAGCAGAGATCAGAGCTGTCCCTCCACTGCCCCTCCTGAGGAATCTGCAGCCCAGGATGAATTCTGCCCTCAGTCTCTTCTCCAGGATGAACAAACCAAGTGCCCTCAGCTACTCCTTGCATGGATTTCCCTTTAGACCCTAGTTCCAGTCACTTGTTGATATTTACAAAACTGCCCTACAACTTTCCTGGTGATTATTCATGATCATATTGACTCCTCTTCCAGCTTACGGAACGTTTTGGTCTTTCAACCAGAGCAAAACCCTCCGCAGCATGGATGATGGGCTTTCTCTGTGGCCTCAATTCTCCTGAAGAGTTGCTTCCCATGGAGCCGAGGTACAGCCTCCTGGTCTGAAGTTTCGCTGAGGTGAAGGGGCCAGTTTTGGCTGAGGTGAAGGGGTTAGTTTTGGCTGAGAAGAAAAAGGCAGTTTCAGATGAGGTGAAGAGGGCAGTTTTTGAGAAGGTGAAAGGGCCGTTCCAGATGAGGTGAAGGGATTTGGCTGAGATGGAGGGGGCAGTTTTTGATAAAAGAAGTTTTGGCTGAGGTGAAGGGGCAGTTTTTGGTAAGAGGACAGTTTTGGCTGAGGTGAAGGGGCAGTTTTAGCTGAGGAACGGCGTGTAGACCGGGAAGTATCTGCAGGCATCCGGATCTCGGAGCAGCACTAACGGAGCTCGGCTCCCCTCGCTCCCCTCACGACGCCCCACCGAGCGCGCGCTGCCCTGACCCGAGGGACGGGCGCTGCCTGCGGCCCCCGCCCGCCCCTCGGCGGCACGTGATGCGCTGACGCACGCACGCACGCACAGGCGCGCGCAGGGTGACGCCGCGGGCCCCGCGCGTTTGAAGTTGGCGCGCGACTCGCGCCCTCGGCCCCCCCCGCCCCGCCCCGCCCCGCCCCGCCCCGCCCGCCGCTCCCAGCCTGCCCCGCGCGGCCGCTTCCCCGCGCGCGCCGGCCCCCCCCGCCCCCCCTTCCCCCCCGCTCGGGCCGGCGGCCGCGGCAGAGCCGCGCTGGGTGGCGCGTGCGCACTGCGCCCCGCCCGCCGCCATTTTCTGTCCGAAAGCGACTGTGGAGCGATTAAACCGCGGGGCTGGTGCCGGGGCGCTTAAAGCGGCGGCGGCCGCGGCGGGGCGTGCGGGGCGCGGCGGCTCCTCCGCGGGGCCCGCGGGCGGCGCGGGGCGGCGGCGGCGCCCGGCGGCCGGAGGGAGCTCGGCGGGGCGCGGGGCGCAGGTAAGCGGCGGTGGCGGGGGGTTTGCAGTCGCGTTCTCCGGCCTCTAGGTGTCACGATGGGGCTCCGGCGCGGCTGGGGCCCCGCAGCGGCCGCCGCCGGGGCAGCAAGGGGGGCTTTGTCTCCCTCTACCGTCCCCGCGCCGCCGCCGCCGCCACCGCCGCCATTCCCCACAACGCGGCGCTGGGCTGCGGCACCGCCCGGGCCGCCCGCCCTTCTTCCCTCCGCGGCCGCCGCCACCCGCCGGCCCCGACTCCATTTTCTTTCCTTTGTCTCCTCCGCCGCGCCACCGACGCTGATTAACCGCCCCATTACCGCCCCCTCCCCGCCGCGCCTGCCGCCCCCCCCTTCCCTTCCCGTCCCGCACGTCCCTTCCTTCCCCCCCCTCCCCCGCCCCGCCGCGTCGGGCCCGCTCCCCTCCCGCCCCACCGCCCCTTCCCCCCCCTGCTCGCACCTCCGCGGGGCTCGGCCCGGCGCCCTCCGCCCGTGTCCTGCCTCGGCGTCCGGCCGGGCGCCGCCCGCGGGGACGGCTGCGTGTCCCGCTCCCGCCGGCCGCCGCCTCGCTGCGCTGGCGTGTGCGGCGGAGTGAGAGGCGCTGCGAGGCGCAGAGCGGGACTCGAGCTCCCTCTGCAAGGCAGGCTGAGCAGCGCCATGCAGCAGCACCGGGGCGGGCACGGCTGGGGGGCGCCCGCTCTCGCCGCGGTGACCGGCCGGCAGCCCCCCCGCACCCCCCGCGCCGCTCCCGGAGAGCGGCGGCCTCGCCGTTCTCTGTCCGTCCGCCCCCCCCCCCCCCCCCCGCCTTCCCCGTCCCGTCCCCACCACCCCACTTCGGGCCCGGGGTCCCCACGGGGCTTTAGGCTCCGATCGGGAGCACCTGGGCTGCCACCGAGCCGCCGACCAGCTGTGTCACTTGCTGGGACCTGGCCCGGCTGCCCGACTCCCGGGGCACCTCCCCGGGAACCTCTCGGGCCTCCGCAGCCAGGCGCTTGCCTAGGGATAGAACCCGAAATCTCATGGCAAAGGACGGCCTTATTCCCTCCCTTCTATGGGTCTGTGCTGCTTGGGGGGGGGAAGCACAAAACCCGATTCTTTTTGTGATGCAGAGGAGGAAACCGCACATGCTCTGTGTCCAAACGCTTTGCTTTTTGTTCTCTACATTAACTTTAGATTTCTTTAGACTATATATTTATATGGTATCGGATATGGCCTTGCCTTAACCTTGTGAAAGGACTTCGATAGAAGGGTTTTGTCGTGTTGTGTGGATCCTTCGTTCAGTGTAATCCTTAGGACTGGCCTGTTGGTGAGAATGAGCTCGCTTTCCTGTTTGTGACTTCCTATTTTTTTACCCAGCCTTCCCCCACTTAAATACATGTATGGCTGTTCCTCATCTCCAGCCAGTTACTGAATTCTGGTAATAAACTCCAGAGGTGTCATTAGAAGCATCTAAAATACTGTTTACCACTTCCAGTGTATGTGTTTTTGTTTCAGTGCAGGAAGTGTGTAAATACCGTCTAGAACGCTTCAGTTTATTCAGCCTTCTGCAGAGCCTGTTGAATTTGCAGGAGCCTGTTGAGTATAAGAAATAATTCCATGCTGTATTCAAGCTGTTCTTACTTACACGATCCCTAACACTTCAGTGCAGAAGACATCAGCAGAACTGGAGGAAGGAGCAATTTTAGCATAAGGGCAAAGCAACGCGTGCTGCTTTTTTTTTTTCCTAGGTTGATGGATTTTTACTTCCATTTTGTTTTTTCTTCTGGATGTGTAGGCCTAGCTCAGTTTTAATGTCACCCACTGTGCGTGAGTGGTTATTAGGATGCACAGAAAGGCTCAAGAAACTTTGTGAGGTATTTTAGAGAAGTAATACCTGAGCAAAAGGTGCAAAGCTCAAGTTCCTGTAGTCTCCTGTGGCCCTACAACTGAAATAATACAGCAAGTCTTGTCCATTTCGGACAGAGCTTGGGGAACTGTCACTACAGCGTTAAGTTTACTGGTGACTCGTGCCTGCAGCGTTACTGAGGGAAGGAGCTATTTCAAGAGCTGTTTTCGTGTGAGCAGGCTGGATCTTGACTGCGATCTGTGGCTAATGTGTGTGCATCCTCACCAGCTCTTGGGGCTGCAGGTTGATACCCGCCTGCTGTGCTCCCGGTGCTGTGTCTTGAGAATGCCAGAAGCTGCTGTGTGTTATTTTTGTCTTTATTCAGCATTTACCTGAAAAATCTAATTATATATGATTACTAACATGTTTAGGAATTTCTGTGCAGAGCCTACTCCAGAATTTAATTTCTCCTCGTCTTAGGACTTCATGTCCAAGAACTCCTGCTTTTCTAATGAAGATTTTTGGAAGTTGAGTGTTGAGTATTCTTAGGCCTGTCTGTTCTTGGAGCAGAGCCAGCCTATTTTTTGCACTTATCCCTCATAGTAAATAAAACAGGTTCCACTGACCTCTGGATAGCTGTCCCTGCTCTGTCTGAACAGTGTTCTGTACATTAGCCATTTTGGATATATTATTGATTATATTTGCATAAAAACTCCCTAATTCCCTATCCTGGCAACTTTTGCTTCTCTTACCTGTTTACCAGAGAGGGAATGCTCAAGGGAGTAATAAGCCTTAGGATCCCAAATGCTGCTTCCTCCTGTGCTCATAAGTGCTCTAGAAATATGTGTAAGGAGGAGCAGCCACTGCTCTACCTGCACACATGAGGACACACACTGACCAGAGCTGAAAGAAACCAAAGCTTTGACTCGGTGCTTGTTTTGTTTGTGTTAACTTACTGAACTGTACTGATTTGTTTGCTTAACTGTAAACCCCTGTTCATCCATTTGGCTTTAGTTCAGATGCCCAGTTCACTCTTTGTTGTACTAAACCTTGAAATGTCAATACAGTATCAAGCTCTGCTGCTCTGTAACCTTCGTGGTCTTAGAGACACAGATCCAGGAGGTTCCGTTTTTATTTGTTATATTTAGTGTTTGTAAAAATTGTTCAGAACATACATAGCTCTTGTTCTTTAAGATTTTTTACTGAAACTTAGAATTTTTGTGCTGTCCTGACTGCAGCTGAAGATACTGCTTTTTTTTTTGTGCTGAAGGATATTTGAATTTAATTTAAAACACCCTGTTCTGCTCCTCCTCCCACTTCTTTCCAATAATTCGTCATTCTTTAGGAATTAAATGAGATGTGCTTATCCTAGGCATATTAAATGTGGAAACTAAATAGTTGATGCTCAGCTGAGTTATCTGTTTTCTTCTGATTAACAGAAATAACCTTGGAAAGAAAAGTAAAATAGGTATAAGGTGAGTAGGGAGTTTTATGTTTCAGGTTATGTTAACATTCAGGTAACTGTACACAGAACAACTCGGTTGGGGTGTCTAATGTAAATTAAAGCTAAAGTGAAATTTTCCTCAGTATTGTAAAAACTTGGGAACTATAGAATCTTTAATTTTTTTGCAGTGTGGTTCTTAACAGGTGAAAAGAGAAGTAGTGCAGAGACAGCTCTTGAGAATGGCACAGTTAATGTGCATTGACTTAGGGGACATCTCTTGATAGAATGGACTCCTAAAGAATTATTCCCTAACTATCCCTACAGGTGAGGTCTTGAATCAGAGATAGAGTTGCATTTCTTATGTAAAGGTTTGTTTTCAGAGGCCTCAGTTTGAGCCTTCCCACAGTTTACTGTCTACTACCTGAGGATTTCAATGTGCTATTTGGAGCTTGTATTAAGAGGTGAGGCCAGGAATGTTTGAAAGTATTTAAAAGCACAAGGGCAGTGGTCAGTTAGGATGTGCTGACCAGTGACACCAGTGAGTTCTTCTGTAATGGTAGCAGTGCACCAAGCTGAACTACAGGGTATTTTTGTTACACCCTGTAGTACAAGTGGTATTCCCAAATACTTATTAATGTGTCAGTCAGCTATCAGCAACATCTTATTTTTCTGCCATAGCTGCAAACTTATGAAATTTCTAAAGCTTCACTGGAAAGGTTTGCTCAAATGTAAAGACAGGGTTAAGGAGATTCATCTTATACTGAAAATCTGGGTTTGCATATTTTTTTTCCCCATAGTATAAAAAAATTTCTGTTGACATCATTGAATTTGTCAAATTCTAGCAAAACAGAAGGCAAATAGCAGATCGTTTAGACTGTGAGTTGCACCTCTGTCTGTATTAATATGCATCATAATTAGAAGCCTGGATAGGTCTCACACATCATCAGGTATCTAAAAAAACAAAAAAAAACCAATCACAAGCCGAAACTTAACACAAAAACTATTTAAAAACCCCACCACCAGAGCCCATTGGGAGTGAGAGAGATGTTTGCCCTGGCCAGTGTATTTTTCACCGCTGTAATATTGGAGGGGATATTTTATAGTCAATGCACTTTGAAACAGTAGTGAAATTCCAGGAGGTCAGAGAAGTGCTGATGTATCGGTACTAAAAGGAGATGGAGTGGATGAACACAGCAGGCAGTGACGTGGTGCTGTGCAGAGAGGGTGGCAGGTGCCCAGACCACCTTGGGTGTTTGACTAGCTCTGCATGGTGTTAATACATATGTAGTTCACATTATTACCAGCTCTCCTGTTTATTCTTAGTACAGAATTTAGTTAGCAAGGAGAGAAAAGTATTAGTCCCAGTAAATAAGGCTTTAAGAAAACAAGAGCTTCTTAAATTTATTATTTGACTTTGTTAAAAGACTTGATCTTGAGGACCTTACTGAATATTAATTTTAGTACTCAATATCAGTAAATGCCATTTAGTTCAGGGTTAGTCTGGGGGTGTACAAGACTGAATAGTTTCCATGGATATTCAGCAAAAACTAGTAATTGCTTGTCACAATTTGTTTTCATTAATGATTTTGTTGGTGCAAAATGTCTTTAAAAACTTGTGCATGACAAACTTGCGGTTCATGGAGAATCAATGGGCTCGAAGGCAGCCATTGTGATTGTCAGGTGAAGTAGATCCAGTCCAGTGTGTGTACTGAGGCTGCTGCATGTAAAGCTGTGCACCTGGGAACAAGGCATTCCAGCTGAATTTAAATCAAGGCACATGGTATCCTAGAAAGCAGTGACTGAACTGCATTTTGGAGTCATAGTGAGTAAACAGCATAAACATGAGTTTCCAGGGTGATGCTGTGACGAAGAAACCTAATGTAGTTCTTAAATGCATTAGTGGAATAAGTAGGGGGACGTTCTTGCCAGTGTGGGATGGGATGAAGTCATTCCCAAAATACTATGTATGGTTTTGGCCTCAGCACTAAAAAAAAGCACCCAAAAATTACTGTGTGCAAGGGGGATTCATCTCCAATATGATGGAAAACTAAGCTATATTCCTATGCAGCGAGATGTTAAGAATTTACTGTGCAGCTTCTCATCAAAACTGAGAGGTGACTTGATTAGAGTCCTCAGATATGTCCCTGACAAGATAATACTGGATATTAGTGAACCTGCTTTAATCTTGCTGACAAACACAATAAGAATTTGAAGCCCGTTAAGTTCAAATCAAAAGACTTAAGTTTTTCACAGGAAAGGTGATTAACTATTGGATTATGATATGAAGAGCAGTCATGTATTTCTTAATTTCTTAACATCTTTGAATCAAGATTGTGGTAAAAAAATCTGAAAGTTGCCTCAGCTGGCTGCAAGGTGCTGACCTTTTTTTGTTTCAAGTACATTTAGAGAACTGTCATTTATGAGAGCGCAGGCTCAATGATTAACGAGGGGTGCTAAAAAATAAGGATAAATAGCACCTCCTCTTCTCTTGAACTACCTTCCCTCTTTCTGAACACAGAGAGGTTTAGCACTTTTCCTTATCAATCTAGAATGTGATCAAACCAGTAAAATCTTGTGAACGGGGGAAGGTAAGCAGGTATTGATATATATTGGAGGTGTGTCAAATAGTACCCTGTATACTTGGTCCAGGCTTGTGACTAACACGTCCTGATCTGTGGCACTGGGGAGCTGTTGGAAGGATAAATTTTACTTCTCTGCTGCCAGGACAAGCTGCTGGCGTGTGTCCAGCTCGCTGCCTACTGAGCAGCCCAACGACCTTGGCACTAGCACTGCTGCCCAGACAGTCCCTGTATCACCAAAGGAGTTCTTCCTTCCCTGTCCAAAGCATGGAAAATGCTCAGAGGGTAAAGCAAGGTGATTTTTATTGAATCCACTAAAGAAAATACAGCTCTGTAAAATTTTGTGTTACATAAAATTATTTATTGACTCACGTTTCATATATTGCATTTCTATGTGTTGTATGGAATTATTTTATCTGCAGTGATCCTGGTTTTAAACTGGATGCTGAGTAAAATATGGATTTAATCAGGAACTAAACTAGGGAATGTAAAGCTGTGGAAGAAGGAGTAAACAACACAATAATTTTGAGCTGTGATAATGCATCATGTGTGGAGACTTGACACAAGTGTTTGACACTTTCTGAGCTCTCCAGGATGCTATAGTGAATAGCCTGATGGTGGACTAAGCATCTTGAGGTGGAGATTGCTGGAAGTTGAAGTATTTCTCATGTGGTACCTATGTTAAAAAGGTGGGAGGGGGATATGTAGTCTTGAGAACTCAGAGAGCTACAGAGCAAACTTATATAATCCACGTGCTCGTCTGGGTGGTAGTTTCAACAGAAGCACAGGATGCTTCAGTTTGGCAATTCTGGTTTCTGCTAGCTGTTTATAAGAAGGTGAATGATGTCCCTCTGCTGCTGCCACTTGAGTTCTTTGCAGAACTCAGTCTATACCCAGCCTGGCTGCTGTGCTGTGCTTCCCAGTGCTGACACAAGGCCAACTTCTTGAGTTTTGTGGTGAGCCTGTAGCTTGTAGGAGGGAAAAATGAGGTAAATACACCACAATTGATGGGAAACTTACTTTGGTAAGAGGCTGTGGAGACACTGTACGTTCAGAAAGGGATCAGCAGGTCCAGAGGCAAGGATCCATAATCTGATGGCTGAGCGTTGGGATAAGGGTGGTAAACCACAGACATGGCTGATTGCTCTCCCTACACAGTGTTTCTTGCTTGAGCTTTTGGAGACCGACTGCTAGGCTAAATGGACACTGATCTGTCCTTATAGAGCTTTTTTGTATACTCATGTTGGTTGGACAAAGGAGATTTTTTCCTTTTTTCTTAACCTATCGATGAAAACTATACAAGGGAATTTACAGCTCTTGCTGTTTTGGGAATAACATCAAAGCATTTAGGGAGGTAAAAGTCATGTCTTCCCTGGAAAATTAAGTTGGCTTTAGCCAGGATTGTTGTGACCCCATCCCCTTCCASGTCTGTGCTGGCAATTGTATCCCCAGGCAACAAATTGGTCAGCAGAATTGCTTCATGAGGGCACCAAGATGTAAGTGGCTGTGGAAAAAATGCAGCTCTAAGTTTGATTTGAGCCTTTGTGGAACCATGCCCCAAAATATTTTGGGGTAAGTAGAGACTTTCTGCAAAGGAAGCCAAGACCACAAGTAGTAATAGCAGCAGTTGGCTATTTGTAAATATTTTTTACTCTTTTGAAATGCAGCAGTAAACTTCCTTGTATGTTTAAAATTGCTGTCCAGGCAATTGAATTCTCCCATTGTTTAATGTTGAAAGAGACATGGTTTCTCCGGACTGGCTCCTGGAAGAGCCTTTCACTGCCGTAGAACCAGTAGTGATTTTTGGCCAATTACTTCAGCTTCATGTATAGTTTTTCTGTCTCCTCATATTTGATTTGCAAAGCTCTTCCCTTGAAACCACTTCTAACGTCCAGAGATTTAAAGTGAAAGCAGGAAATGCTACTGAAGTAAAGAAATCCCCTGGTTTTGGTTGCATGATTCTATAAGTTAAAAATTTTTCATTTTAACTAGTAGCTTTCTCCAGTGTGCTAAACTGTTTGCAGTGGAGGTGCAATCTAAACTTCAGTTTTGCTTTCCCAGTATGTACTGCGAGAGAACCCCTTAGAGGGACTTCAGGAGTTTCCAGATTACAGGTTGGAAAAAACTGAAATTTTTGAAGGCTAGTAGTTGCAGTCAAAGCTTATCAGATTATTAAAACCTTTCTTCTTTTCTTTTCTTTTTGGAGGATGGAAGAAGTTAGTGTTATCCAGCATTCCTGCTAAGTATATAACTTACTGCCACTTCTGATCTTTGAAGAGAGATTTATCGCTTCCTGTGGCAATACTGAATACTCAAAAGGTACTCATTGATTACTTGATCCTTGCCTACCTTCCATATTAATACTCTCCTCTCCTTCCTGCTGAGGAATGACTACTGTTGACTCCTGCCTACTCTGAGCTACCTGGAACGTTATATGATCCCAGAGTACTTTATGCTTTGCTCCTGTAGTGTGTGTGGAAATAGTTTTGTCCTGTTGAAGCAGCTGCATCCTCTCCCTGTTCTACCAGCACTTTGACCTACACGAAGAATTTGTCAGGTTCCATGACAATGTGATGGAGCAGACTATCAAATATTTAGATGTCTCACTTGCCTGACATGACATCTGTAATGTTTTTGGAGACATCTGCTTTGAGTGGCTTGTGCAAACAAATCCTTAGGGATGCTTTCTGCAGCTCCACCAGGCTCAAAGGAGGGAGATAGCATTGAATGTTTGTCCTGCTGTGTTATCAGTCTGGCTCTTCCTGGTTAGAAGGGCTTGATCCAGTGCACTTGTTGGTCAGTACGATGTGTTATGTCCCAGAGCTGTCTCTTGAAACGGGCTGTCCTGTGCTGGCAGCCAAGAGAGACTTCTCAGCTGCCTTCTGGCACCTTTCCTCATGCCTATCTGACAAGATATAATTTCTTGTTAGCATTCTGGAGAAAAGAACACGCAGTAGCCCTTACTACTTCAGAGACAGATTTTCTTTTTTTATTAGTTTAGATTTACTCATTCTGGTCCTGGGTTTTCTCCTGCAAATGAAAAATAAGTAGTGAGGTCCCTTGTCAGTACTGCTTCACTCTTTTCTATCTGAAGTTCCTATAGGAGCCTTGTCTGACATGGGTCTTTGTACTCCATAGCACATGTGATTCTGTGTCTCCTAAACAGTGAAACACAATACCTGTGCTCTTCCAGTGCTGTTCTCTTCAATACTGGGTGGTTTTGGATATCCACCATTCTGAAAGTGCAGGTCACCAGTAGGTTGCCAAGAGTTAGTGTATGTCTGCACGTTTGCTAAAGAACTGGTCAGTGTTTGAGAGCTTGCAGAAGTGTCCCAGGGCCTCTGGAACTTGTGTGGAAGTGAGTGCTCAGACCAGTTAATCTCAGTCCTAAGAGCATCATAGTTATAACTGCATAGATTGGAAAAAAGTCTCACTGTTTTGTGTTTGAAGTTTAAGTACATCCTTCATTTTATATAGTGCCACAGAATGGTAAAATAATTTGGGTTGGAAGGGACTTCCTGTGGTACCCTGGTTCAACCCCTGGCTCAGTGCAGGGCCAGCATTGATGGTAGATGAGGTCATTTAGGGTTGTATTCAGCAAATATTTTAATTTCCTCTGAGCAACCTACTCCAGTGTTTGACCACTCATTGTTGCAGCTGATCTGTTGCACTTGTCCTTTCACTGTCTGCTTCTGAGAGTGTGGTTTCATCTTCTCTTTGCTCTCCTGTTGAAGGTAGCAGGAGGATCTCCCCTGGGTCTTCTCACAACTAATTGTATCCTTCTGCTGTGTAGGTCTTGTATTCAAACCACCTCATTGTTCTGGCAGCCTTCTGATGTGTTTTTTTCCGTGTGTTCTAAGCTCAACAATGGACATGTGGAACACTTTAAATTTTCAGCTTACGCCTGTTTTCCTTCAAGCTGATCAAGCCTTGCCCATATGTCAAAGATCTGATGGACTGCAAATTCAGGCAAGGTATTTTGTGCCAGAAAATACTCCAGATATTTAACGGAAGTACACTATCATCTTTGCAGTAAAGGAGAGTAGAAGTGTCTTTCTTTCCCTTGGGGACATTCCTTTGGAGTGGATCAGAACAAGCATGCCTTCCATTTTTGGAGCATGTATGTTTGCAGTGCTGGGCAGCTTTGCTGCCTGGGTTGTACATTAGTAGGTTGATATTCCTTGAGCGGTGTCCAAGCAGCTTCAAAACATCTCTTAAGAAAACTCCAGTAACTTATTTCCTTAAGCAGAGCCAATACCTTGTAAAGAGAGAGGGGCAATGGCTGTGCCTTGCATTAACTCGCCATCGGTGCTAATCTGCAGAGATCCCTGTGAAATGTTCTGTATTTGTGTTGTCTTTAGTGTAGAAAAGAGCTGCAATTATTGGTTTGTTTCTCTTTGCCCCTACTGAGAGTTTAGGTACAGTCTTTATTCAAAACAAATTTCTCCACATTTAAGTCATTTGTCAAGCAGAAGATTAGGTTTGAAAAATGGAAGAAAACTATTTCTTGATTCAAAATTTCAGGAAACCCAAAGTTAGATAAAAAGATGCTTCCATTCAATTCAGTGTGCTTTATTGTCCTGGTGTGACAAAACTTCTCAGATGATAATGGTCCATGTGGGAGGTGGGTGTTCATTTTGCATCAAGTGTCTTCTGAATGGAGAAGTCCTTCAATCTTAAGGCTTTTCTGTGTTAACTGACAAGTTTGTAAACTTCAGGAAATGGTAGCCTTCTCCAGGGTTGCATAGCACAGAACCTGGCAAGGATGCAGCTTGCATCAGCAGTCTTGATATGCCCTTAGCAGTGGAGCACATCCCATGTATCCTCTGAGCATCCCCTTTCCTGGCCGGGGTTTGTATGTAGCATTTGTGATTTTTACAGAGCAAGTRTTAAATAAAGACAGATAATTTCCTAATGTTTTTTAAAAGCTCRCTATCACTGAGCATCCACAGCTCCTGCAAACCTCTTATCAGTCACGCTCTTTGAAGCTGATAAACAATTAAAAATAGACTTGCCAAGTAAAAAAATGAAGCCAGGACCCAGACTTGAGTGCCTTGTACTAAATAAATGACAGAAGAACCTGGGGGGGAAAGTACTTAAATTCAGAGGGTGTTAAATCCATCCAGTGTGAAATCCAGCACTGCTTGGCCCTCATCACTGAGTGCAGCAAGAATACTTGCCTCTCTTGAGAATTACTCTTCTGGACTTCCTTACCATTCCCAGGGTTTTTAGCGTGAGTGCACACTGAGGACTCACAAGGATTACAGAAGAGAAATAATGTGCTGTCTTGTAAATATTGTATTTCTGTAAATGTGAATATTTTAAGCGCTTAATTGATGAGGGTAACGAAGCTTGCTTCAGTGAACAGAGGCTGCTCTTCCACAGAGTAGCAAGGTTAGGACTGTGTTAGAGCTGATTTTGTTATTTGATATAAGCAGTATATCCACTGCTGCATTGACAGTATGTAAGGAGTGATACTTGCTCTCATTTACACCTCTTTCGCAATAAAAACTCCTTCAGTGTGTGATTTGCTATTCCACAGCACAGGAGAAAAAGGCCATCTGAAGTAGGCACAGCTGGCTCCAAAATGTCACGTTGCACTTTTAATCTGACGTGAGGCATCCGAAGCTTTAGGCTATCAGAACTGTGAATGCTAAAGAGTTTGAGAACAGGTAGGTAGAGGAGCTTGTARAATGAGTTCAGTCATTCTCATGAAAAGTATTAAAGCCGATTAAAATATTCCTTTTGTTTTGTTTATGGCTCTTTTGGTAAGTGAAGGGGTCCTCAAGCAGTTATCGGTGCTGCTGCTATTAGGGGTGTGGGACTACACATTTTCTGTTAAACATGCATTAAACATTGAACAGTGCTCTTATCCCCCCCCTTTACCTTTCTCTTTTATGTAGTTTCACTAGTTCATCTGTTCTGTTCCAGAGTGTGTTCTGACTTGAAGAGCTGCATGAAGAATAGCCAGCATGAAGAGAACAAATCAGTCCAGGCAGAAGTGCAGAAGCGTCAAGAACATAAATGTAAATTAAGGGGTTTTAAAGTGTGGTATGTGTTCCATGCTGAGGCAGTAGTTTCCTGAACATAAAGCTTAACATTGTGCTGGAAGAAACCCTCTTGCCGTGCTTCTCTTTTGGCTGGCCTGGGYGTTTGGGCACACCAGAGACCTGGTCTGGATGGAAATAAGTATCTATTTGGCTGGATGAGTTCTGGCCTGGATTAGTTTCCTGACCAGGAGCTGCAGTCCTGAAAGTGTTTGTGTTAATGTGAGGAGTAGTTGGGGTGATGGGGGGAATGAGTGGGCAGTTTAAAGGCAAGGATGGTTTCTCTGCAGAGTTAATGTGTTTGAAGATGAGGCCTTAGCCCTTCCTGGTAGAAAGGGGTTTTTTCTTCCAGGGTCAAGTTCCTTTGTGGGATATTGGTGGGGAGGGGTTTGCTTCAGCTGCTTTGAAGGTTCATTGTAGTACTTTCAGGGGTTGGTGCATGAGAATATTTGGAATATGAGTCCAAATGAATTAGGTGTGTGTGTAAAATAATGAAACTTATTAAAATTTGAGCATGAGGGTCCCTTTAAAGGGCTTGGTTTTGATTCTGTTTATGTCAGCTCCAACACTTATTAATTCAGACTAACTTTTCTGTGATCTGTGATTCAAAAGCAAGGATGTCTTAATTTAGGCTCTGGAGTTTGTCTTGTCCACCACCCATCTGCCATAGGTGCTTTCAAAACTCCCCTGGAATTTCCTGTCCCTGCTGCAACAACAGTAAACTGCACCTCTGTGTTTGACAGCCTGACATTAAGTTAACTAGCACTGACTTCAGTTTTCCTTATGTGCATCAGGGTGTGATTTGTGAAGTGACTCATAGTTACTGCATGGGCAGCTATTATTCATGGGGTAGGACCCATATTACAATCCCAGGGATAAGCACTTCCTGCTCCTCCAAATTGAAGCCTGAATTCTCTTGTCCTGGTAGAGTATCACTACTTTAATGAGTACTCATGCAAAGATAAAAGAAATAGCTGTTCCCCAAAAGGTTATTCTTGGATACTTGTTAACTAGATGAAGCCTTAGAGGAAAACAAAATCCAGATACTTACTATGAAGTCTCCAGCCTGCCATGAAACTTGTTGCTCAGGTCTTTTTTCAGGTGTGGGAGTGGTTGGTGTTGCCATTTTGATATCATGCAACACTGCATCAGATGGCCGAAGAATCCTGATCTGCTGAGGCTCGTTTTGAAGAAAYAACTTCTTTTCCTGTTAGCAGTTTGCCAGTAGCCTAGATGAAAACCTCAGTTAATGTGTGATGGGCAAAATGACAACAAATACTTGTTGATAAAACTAAGAATCTTTTCCAGTATCTGCCTACTGTATTAGACTTTGAGTATTAGACTTCACTTTATGTGGCAATGGATTTTACAGGCTGTTCTAACCTGAAATAATTTTCCTTTCTCACTTTAATACCTTCAAGTATTCTGGTGGTCTTTCGTGAGCTCCTTCATGCCTTTTATGTTATGAAGACCTCTAAAAGGGAGGGACTGATTAGTTTTATGATCTAATATCAACTAAAAAGGAATTCCTCTGTGACTGCTTCTTTTAAAGTGTAAATATTTTTGTATTTTACACCTGATTAAATTGCATGTTTGTCCTTCTGAAAATGGACTGTCAGGTTAGCAAAACATGATACCTTCCTTATTGTATTAAAAAGGAAAACTTYTTAAAAAAAAGGTTGATAAAAATATATTTCACTCACATTTCTCAGCTTTCRGTAGAGAATTCTCTGAATGAATAAAGACCTGGTGTCATCTAGTGAGATGCACTAGCAGTTATTGGAAGAAATAGCAAAAAATTAAAACCAAGATTTGAAAGAATGTTAGATAGGAATGCAAGGAGAAATTAAGGAAGAATGGAGCAAATTTTAAGAACAAGAACCTTAACTAATTTTGTCCCTACTACCTTCTCAACAGACCTTTAATTCTCCAAATCTAAAGGAAAAAATTGTTCTTCCAGAAATAAAGGCATAATGCTTTCACCAGCCTGCTTTCTTCATCAAGRCTTTCCTTGTCAGGTGATGAGATACTCCAAGTGACTTGAATATGTGTGGGATTTGTTGTCGGTAACTGCAGTGATTTATTCTTTTTTCCCCCCCCACAGTGCAAGTTTCAAGCAGTTGACGTTACTGTATTTGCTTTTCTCTCCATTGCAGGCTGTAGCTTATTACAGCAGAATTAGCAGTATTAGTTCTGGAAGAGCCATGATCTGGGGCTTTCTGCCACTGTCAGGTGCAAGGATTAAGAGGGAGCTTGTTCAGCAAACAGCTGAGGAAAGAYGTGGAATTGAGTTTCCTTCTGTCTGGCTAGGGGCCCCTGGATACATACTTTGTTTTCATGTCTTGCATGAACTCCCTGAGTTCTTGATCCAGAGTAAAAGGTCAGCTTTACTCTGAGTAATTGCAGAAGATCACAGGTGGGCTGCTCACTGACTGAAAAATAGGGGTCAGTGCTGAATGAAGCTTCTTGTTGCTTTGCATCGTTTCATGAGACAGGATGAAATTGGAAAGAGCTCTGCTAGGATCCCTGGGCAGGAGCAACCACCAGGAGGATTAGTTCTGTAGGTTGCAGGAGCAGGGGGGAAAAAGAGAAGGGGGGAAGTAGAGACATGTCAGGAGATGCATTTTGATTCCAACACTGCACCAAGCTGGCTGTGGGTGGTGAATGTCCCGTAGCCAGGGACGGGCTTGGGTGTGCCCTTGGGAGGTTGTAGGGGTCGAAGGTAAAGATCAGCTTTGATAACATCTGGGCCAAAGTGTGCTGCCTTCACATGAGTGTAAATAAATGGTAATTTTGGTTAACAGCTAACAACTAAATGAATGAAGTAGGAAGGGCGTTATGATCACAGATAAATAGGATGGAATTCAAACAGGAAGGTGCCCACAAATTCGCTGTGACCCAGAGGGTTGCAGCATGCTTGAGAGAAAGCACTTTCACTGTAGTGTGTCCTGGTGGCACAGAGTGGAGGGACACAGCTCAGTGTAGCCACCTAGCTCATGGAACACAAGGTTCCTGGTGCTGTGGTTTCCTGATAGCTTTAAGCTGGTACTGCAGCTTAAGGTGGCCCTGGCACTCCCAACCTGCTYCTTTTACTCTGCCCAAGCATTCGTGTGGGGAATCAGGTCAGGAGCTGAATGTGTTCTAACAGAATTAATTGTTTTTCCCTGCATTAGTTTTCAGCTGGAATTAGTTCTTGATCAAGTTCATTATGGTGAGTGAATTATTTTGTCACTGTGAAGGAAGGAGAAAGCTGAGAGCAGCTCTTTGGACAGCAAGTGCTGTGTTTACCTTTCTTACAGGGATCATGAAACCACTATACAAGTTAAAAATCTAGTCTTCTGTCTTGTTAGTGGGGAAAAGGTGGGTTCCTCTAGATGTCAGTTTAGGSTAGGGCATCCACTTAAAAGCTTTGTATCACTCCGTGGAAGAATGTGCTCTTCTTGCCCCATTTAGACTAATCTCCTTTAGACCAGACACCTTGGTTAGGTAGTCACCACCAACACTCAGTGTCTTCTCTGATCSCTTCACAGAGTCAGCACTTAAGGAAACCATCCTTCTACAACTCTGTATTTTCCAATTGCAGCTGTCATTCCTGTAGCTGGTTTATGTATTTCTTGGGGCTTAATATTGACAGGCCCCTTTTCATGCAGAGAAAAAGCACAAATATTTATTAACCATATTTTTCTCATGTAGGTTTCTTGCTTTTCCTTATGCCCTCTGAGATGCTGAAATACTTCTCAGAATAGTTGCTTAATAGTAAATTAATGAGACTACCCTTTTTGCATTTAAAGCTGCAATAAGTGCTTGTCCATTTTACTTTTTGTTTGCTTTTGGTACCAGTGTTGTAAGTGGCAAGGAGAAAATGGGAAAACAGCTGGAGATGGACATAGCAGTCATAACCAGTGGATATGGAATTGAATGCAGGAGGCAAATGAAAGCCTTAAGTTTTTACTGTGAGAAAATTACTTAGTAAAAGAAGCTTATCCCAATGTTTTGGTTTCTCCTGTTGGTAGTAAATCTTTGATGTTTTGCATGTGGTAGGCACAGCTGGCCTGTTGGGATCTGATGTATGTCTGTCTGCTTTAGAATAAGTTGTGTTCATCTCTTATCAGGGAAGCTCTGCTGGAGGAAATGGAAAGGCTGCCTACCTGTTACACTGCCTTATCTTTGGCTGTGCTTAGCTGGAGACTTTTYAGAGAAAAGATGTGGCTGTTTCATGATGGGAAGGGGAATAGCCAAGCACTCTGGCAGTTACTCTACATCTGCTAATGCCTTTAAATACTTAAACAGACATGCAAGAAGGAAAAAATTAGAAAAAAATGTCCATTGTCTATAAACCCTGTTGGATATGTTTTACTTTTTAAATATTTCTCTTGCTTTAAATGGTAGATATGCGGCATAATTGTAGACTCTTAATTGAAGTTTTTGCTTATTCCTCTCTTCAGCTTTCCGAGGTTCACAGGGAATGCAGGAGAAACATAAGTCTCCTGTGTTTTAACATAAGGCTTTATTTCCACTCCCATAGTTTTTAATAAGTGGCTAATCTGTAAGTGTCAAAGCCATGTTTTTGAGTGGGATCTCTGTGTGGTTTGACTTGAATTCAAGTGAATGTGTTGCAAGGTGATAAGGTTTGCACTAATGTAGCTGCTGATATTTTTCATTATTTTATGAATGTCAAAAATTTGCGGACAGCATTTGGCTTCATTGTTTCTACTGGAGTTTTTTAAATCTTTTTTTTCCTCCCATGAAGTGTGTATTACAGCACTAAATCTACTTTTCAATTGCCTTATGTCCTGCCAGTTCTTATTGACACTGTGCCTGGTTTAGCAAAAATAAATATTTTTGTGTTATTTGGTACATGAAACTTGATGCAGTTCAGGGTTCGTTAATTTTAACATGGCTGAGAGGCAGACAAATGCCTCTTTAATAATAGCTTTATTATAAATAACACAGCTTAAAAAAACAGGCACTGGCACTAACTATCCCTGTCTCTGGGTTTGTATTTTCTGCATTGACAACTACAGCAAGTTGTTTTTAATGCTTCTACAAATCCCTTCCAGTACTTAACAGAGCTTCAAGAGAGCTGGAGGGGGACTTTGGACACGGGCATGGAGTGACAGGACAAGGGGGARTGGCTTCAGACAGATGAGGCAGGGTTGGATTAGATATTGGGAAGAAGTTCTTCCCTCTGAGTGTATCTGGGCTGAGACTCTCCTCTGCTGCAGTCAGTGGGACAGCTGGCACTAAATTACTGTCTCTCAAGCAACCTTTTGATTCCTTTCATTGAAATGAGGTGTCAGTTGTATTAAATGCACAACACTTCTTATTTCTGCTTGTTCCAGCTTTTCAGATGAGCTGTCAGTTTGAGCAAGCTTAGGTCTGTTGTTTGGACGTCACAACTTTCTACCTGGCTAATTGGATTGTGACAGTGCACTGAGCTGTTCAGGGACGTGGTGTCTCTCAGCAGAGCCAGTTGAGTGAGCCTGTGTGTAAAGACTGGCTTGAGCTATTACATGGGAATTGTGTGGTGTTTTCAGATCTTCTTTGGTCTTTTTTTGGTCATTCTCCTTATTGCGGAAGCTCTTCTCTTTTGCTTTTTTTTCAGTCTTGATTTACTGTGTCTTTTAACCTGCTGCTTTGTTTTCCTTTTTATATTCAGTYATTGTGGAACTGACCTGTTGGTGTAAGGTAGCAGTAGGAAGGTAGGAAGAGAGCTGGAGACAGAAGCCAGAAATAAAAAGTTGAGAGAAACTGCTGTTTTTAGTGTTCTGCTATAATCGTCTTATGATCGACATCTCATGAAATGACACATGTCCTCCAATAAATATAAAACTTTCCTGTAAGACTCACTTTGTGAAAAAGGAGAATTAGGTTAAAAAAAAAGGTAAGAAAGTAGCAAATTGTTCAAGACAGAGAGCGATTGAGAAGTGGCATGGACAGGCAGTGCAAAGCTCACTGCAGCAGAGTCTTTCCAGAGAGGTTGTTTAATAGGAAAGAGCCCATCCATTTTCCTCTCAGATTTAGAGTCCATCCTGTGTGTGTGGTTCCCCCCCTGGTTGGAGAAGTTTGAAATTTGTAAATCCACACTTTTTCAGAAGAAATCTTGGCAGTTTTGCAAGATTTTTGATCTGTCCAAGACATCAAGTGAGACTCCTTCTGTATATGTCTGTAATTTTGTAATATGTTGTTAATATGACATTTAGAATATTGTAACATTTCCTCTATGGCAAGAGTTTGGTTTTAAAACAGACATTTTYAGATCCATTTACCTTCACTGAAAGGAACAGACTATAGTGGACACCATAAAATAGGCAAGAGTAAATGCTCATCCATGTGCTGAGTGTTGGAGGTTAGGGGGTCTGGGTCAGGATGCAGTGGTGGACAGGAACAGTGTAAGGGTCAGAATGCAGCAGTGGGCATAGACAGAGACAGTGGAAGTGGCAGGGTCGGGATGCAGTGGCGGGCAGGGACAGGGAGGTGACGGCGGAGGTGGCAGGGTCGGTGCAGTGCGCGGTCTCGCCGCTCGGGGGCAGCCGTGCCCCGATAGCCGTGCGGCAGGAAATGGGGTGAGAGGTGAAAGAAGGACAGGGAGGAATCTGAGTTCCTTCAGTGAACGGCTTTAAGAATCCATCCGTTCCTTACACACACGTACATCCTCACTGTGAGCATCCTTAGCCYGAGTCTTGCCTGCAGGCATTTCCTTGGTCTCCCAGTACACCTGCATTCGTAGGTTGGCAAACTTCCTGACAATGTGAGCCCTATGCCAAAGTCTTCGTGTATGTAAATGACCTGTTCCTTGGTGGACATAGGATTTTCTGCTGTGCAAGTCTGAAACGATACTTTCCTACTACTCCCCTGGAAGACATATTTCTGTAGGATCACCATTTTGTCGCGTTGGAACTTAGCAGCCTTGTTACCAACTCTGATGTTAGCAGTGAATGTGAAGGTGCTTGTGAGAGCCCCACTTCTGCTCAGAGCTGCCTGCATCCAGGTTGCAGACCTTTGCTTGGCACCAAAATTGCATTAGCTTTGCAGATGGGCTTTTACCATTTTTTCCCTCCATCTTACATATTTTGTTGTTACCCCCCTGCCCATTTACCACATTCTTATATTTTGTTTAGCTGTGTCCTTCTTTTTCTTGTTCAGAGACTTCTGGTCACCTGGAAAAGCTTCTCTTCTCTGTTCTCAAATACTTAAGATAATTGTAAAACAGTTTCACAGTTGCCATAGGCCAAAGACCAGCTCTGTTCTGATTGCCTGCTGTCTTGTGTTAAGTACTTACATCATCTTGTGTACCTCAGCTGTTTGTCCATATGGATTTGCTCTGACTCGAAAAGCTGAGGGGCGGTAAAGGAAAGGAGAGGCGGGATCCCTGCAGGGAGCATGCATGAAGCCATATGTCGGTATTCCTGGGTATGTGGTGCCCTCTGGAGACTGTGGCTGCCCACGACATCACGAATGTCAAGATAGCACATTAATAGATGTCCCTTGTCTGGGCAGGCTCAAGAACAGTATGAGCTTTATTGTTCTCACAGCAGAAGTGGAGGATACTAGAAAAGACAGYAGAGTAAAAGCAAGAACTCTCTAAAAATAATAGCAATTACAYGTCTTAGAATTTTTAAAGCTAATGGAGTCTTGACAGCTGTGCTTCATGTATATGTGTGTAAGCCTTTGTATTTCGAAATTGAGTATGCAAGGTTAAACGTAGATCTTTGAAAATAGTATGGGGATTTTTAAGTTTTGAGTCAACAAGGGAGATGAAATATTAAATRTTTATATTAAATTAATTMATTTAGCTGGTCTGAGAGGCCAGTCAATCTAATGGGAAAATATGGAAATTTCTTACCAAATCTAGAAGTGGAATCAGGACTTTTAGTAATGAAGCTGCCTTTTTGTTACTTTATTCAGCAGTAAAATTGACCTTGATATGTTTTTAATGTTTAAGTGAGGGGTATAAGAAGTGGTGTCCTGATGCAGGGAAAGTGTTTGGCATGGTTAGGGAACYTCCTTTCATTTTTACAAAGTAAATGACCTGAAACTGAGATGGACTTACAAAATACTCCTTTACTATTATCTTACTGCTTTCACTGGAGAAAAAGACAGCTGGAAAATGATAATTTCTGTTAGGTCTCATTACTCTTGAAACAACCTTTCTGCAGCATGAGAATACAGGAATTTCATAGTTTTCCCTAACTGCAGCGGAAAAGACTGGGTGGTCTGAGGAGGCAGAAAATCTCAGTGTTACGTTTGCATGCAGCTATTGCCAGAGTTACAGTTAAGGCCGAGCAAAAGAGCTTCAATATTACTGTTTGTGACTGTATGGATGGATTTAACCCAGATATCATGAGATACCATTAGAATCCACCACCTCAGAGTTCACATCACTTATGTTGAAGTAAAATTTTACCTGAGCCGTGTCTCCTGCTATGGCTCATTCAGCTGAAGAGGGAGGGCATAGTGCATTGTCCTGCTTCACTCAGGGCCTGGCAGTGCCAGAGGTGGAGCAGATATTGAACTCCAGGCTGCCTACAAGAAGCATTCTTGACACTCCTTTATGTCCTTTTTATGTTGTTCAGAGGAGTTTAAACTTAAAGGAAATAAGAGTAGTTTGATATGAAACAAGTGCAACATGTTCTTGTGCTCCATTCTTAGTCCRTTTTCTTCCTGGAAAAGTTCTGCAGTTCTCAAATGTAGTGTTTTCTTTAAGGTTGACTTCTTGCTTTTAACAGTATGGTATTTTTGTATCTTTAAAATTTATAGCCAAAGACTGCCTCTGGTACTGCTAAGCTATGTGAAATGATTAAACAAGCTCAGTAAGGAATAATACTGCTGTGCATCTTGCTGGTGGGATTTGTGGTCTTTGAGAAACGGGAAYGTGCATATCACTTAATCTCTTCCTTGCTTTCCTTCCTTTCTGAGAAGCTGATACAGTTGTCTCACTGCAGGCAGCATTCTGTGRTTGCCTTGGTTTGCAGAGGGGATGGGCTCGTGGAGACCTACAGCTTTCAGCTCCTGTTTTCCGAATATGATCGGGATGAGTTGGGTGTTTCCAGCTGGGCAGCTTGTTCTGTGGGGTTTGTGCRGTCGTTAAATACATTGGATGGTGTGCAGCACTCATTCTCTTGTCTTTACAGCAGGAAGGTGAAATGGAAGGTGAGGCAGTTGACRCTATTGTGGAGGAATCAGAAACTTTCATTAAGGGAAAAGAAAGGAAAACCTATCAAAGACGCCGTGAAGGTGGGCAAGAGGATGATGCTTGTCATATACCACAAAACCAAGCAGATGGAAGTGAAGTAGTGCAGGATGTCAGCAGTGGGGTGCAGATGGTGATGATGGATCAGCTGGATCCAACTCTTCTTCAAATGAAGACTGAAGTAATGGAAGGTGCAGTGCCTCAAGAAACTGAGGCTACAGTGGATGACACACAGATCATAACACTTCAGGTTGTTAATATGGAAGAGCAGCCTATAAACCTTGGTGAGCTTCAGCTGGTCCAAGTACCTGTACCAGTGACTGTACCTGTTGCCACCACGTCTGTGGAAGAACTGCAGGGAGCTTATGAAAATGAGGTTTCCAAAGGGGGCCTGCAGGAGGGGGAGCCCATGATCTGTCACACCCTTCCTTTACCAGAAGGCTTCCAAGTAGTGAAAGTGGGTGCAAATGGTGAGGTGGAGACGCTGGAACAAGGTGAACTTCAGCCACAGGAAGATCCCAATTGGCAAAAAGATCCAGACTATCAGCCACCAGCCAAAAAAACAAAGAAAAACAAAAAGAGTAAGCTTCGCTACACTGAGGAAGGCAAAGATGTGGATGTCTCTGTGTATGACTTTGAAGAGGAGCAGCAGGAGGGTTTGTTGTCCGAGGTTAATGCAGAAAAGGTGGTAGGCAATATGAAGCCACCAAAACCAACAAAAATTAAAAAGAAAGGTAAGTTCGCCATCTGCAAGTGAATTTTGAAAATGCATTTGTTGTGGTGGGACCATGCAGTGTGATTGAGGTGAATGAGTACATGCAAGTGGGAGGAAAGCAGACATGCCCAGTGTTGCTTGCTCACTATGTAACAGAGCTTGATGGCAGTGTTTCTTGGGCACACCTCCCATCTCCTCTCTCTAGGCTGCCAGAGGGATCATTTTCTTCAAGTGTGATACTGTGGCATTAATATTCCCATATAACTATCATTGAAAAGATTGTTCTCTTTGCTGTGATACGTGTCTAACAGTTTGTGTGCATGTTTTACATCAGGAGCCAATGGTATAATTAGTTCTGTGGGCTTTTTTCTAACCAATTACTGGGTAAGGTAGATGGTGCAAAATACAGGAATAAATATGTTTGATTTTTGTTAAAGTGTAAGTTAAGGAACCGTTTTTAGAGTGGAGAAGGAACATTGAGTGCTGGCGTACTAATGAAAATTGAAGCCAAACCAGCCACAGGCAATGCAGTTGGATTTAGCGGTACATGGTGGTCCCTTGCAGTAGTTACACATTCAAGAATCTTTTCTTTTCCCTGCTGATCTGTTATGTTACACAGTAGATCATAGTCCTGTCAAAGACTAAAGATGGTTTCCTTCATGACCAGGTGTGAAGAAGACATTCCAGTGCGAACTGTGCAGTTACACTTGTCCACGTCGTTCCAACTTGGACCGCCACATGAAAAGCCACACTGATGAAAGACCACACAAGTGCCATCTCTGTGGCAGGGCTTTCCGGACAGTCACRTTGCTGAGGAACCATCTCAACACTCACACAGGTACTCTTGGGTTTGCATACATTGTTTTTGTAGGGTCTGCTCTGCTATTACAACAAATAGATTCAAGATAGATCACCTCCCCCATTTTTCTAATTTGTCTTATGGGACAAGCTAAAAAAGAGGAAATGATGCAGTTGTTTTCTGTCTGGCCAGGTCAGGTGCAGAGTTTCTCCTGTTCACAGGTGTAAAACTGATCCTGGGCTTGATCTGAAATTACCTGAAGTTCCAGAAATGTTCTGTTTGCCTTGGGCATTAGTACTCACATTTTCAGCTTTGTATTGTCACTGCTGGTTTGAGAAAAGTACAATGAGAATGAGGCTGGAGTTAAACATGAGGGAATTGAAAATAACAAAAAAGAAACTAACCTCAAAGAATAGATTATAAAATGGATGAATGAAACTTATAGCTAGAAATGGTAGCACATTTCTGTTGCTGCTTACCAAAGTTTTGGGTACAAAACTAGAGGTAATGGAATTGTGAATATACTTAGTCTTGTTGTGCCTTTCTGCCAAAAAAAAAGTGTAATTCATATTCCTCATTTTCTCTCCCTACTTAAGTTACGTCTAACTAGGTGGTTTCAAATTTGTAAATAACCAAGTGATACAAAAATAAAGGAGTCTGTTTCCTCACTGAAAGGATATTAATTCTCTAAGACCTTAAATCTATTATTTATACAAACCCTCTGGTTTTTGTGCATTAYCTGTTGCTCTAGTTTAATCTTTCAGAACATGGAAGTATGTTGTTAAATCACTTTAAAAACTACAGSAGCAAAAAAATTCACAGCCAACACTGCCCCATATTTTCTGTTGTCCCTAAATCTCCGTGTCACTGTCTTCCTGTCTTGCCGCACACCGCTAGGTACTCGCCCTCACAAGTGCCCAGACTGCGACATGGCCTTTGTGACCAGTGGAGAGTTGGTTCGGCATCGCCGCTACAAACACACCCACGAGAAACCGTTCAAGTGTTCCATGTGTGACTATGCGAGTGTGGAGGTATGGGACTTGTTACAGTGCTGAGTGCTTCCTGGTGTGCTTCAAAGCTTGTTCACCATCTGTTATAAACTCTGTTCTTAGGCATTTCCTCTTTGGCCATTTGGTTAAAAGGCTCTGGGCAAAAGAAGTTATAAATCAGGGCTGCTCTTAGAAGCAAATGGTGGGATTTCCTCAGTGAGTCAGAAAACAGTTTGAGATCACTTACAGAAATCCTAGGTGATGCCTATTTCCTCTTTGGAGACAATAGTTGCCATTGTTTCTTAAATGATTTTTCCTTTAAGATGATTGCAGGAATTGTAACATGCGCCATGTCGAAGGAGACAGACATTTCCTGCTGCAGTGGGATGTCCTTTCAGTCCCCAGTGCTCTCCCATTTTAGAAACATGCATTCTGCACATTATCTGTTTATGCTATGAAGGTGTCTGTAGCTAAAACTAATGAGCTTTTGTCTCAATATTGGTGAAAAGCAGCTTTGCTAATATTGGATGATAGCTTAATTTGCCTGAGCAGATTAGACATTCTTGAATGCTTTCCCTCCGTGCAGTATTGTTAGATATTTTTGTAGGACAGCTTTTGTATTGTGAAAGAAAATTTGAGCCAGATGATGAGCAACATAATTTAAAAAAATGGGATGTCTGCAGTGGAAGAGAGCTACAGTGGGAGAGCTTGAGTAGGGGCTTCAGGCTTTTTTTTCCTACCCACGCTGTGCCTGCAGTGCTGTAACGTCAGGCCCTGTGGTTTGAGTGCTGAATAAGTTGTGTTGCAGAGGTTTTCATGGTATAAATTAGGAAAGAATAACCAAGTTGGTCCTTATATGAAGTCATGCTGCTTTCTGTAGGCATAGGTTGGTGATTAAGCAGCGTGGTGAGGCTGGAGTAGAAAATGCTGTACCATTGGTGTTCTTGCTGCCCTTTGAGGTGGGTTTGTTCCTTCTAAATAAATGCATGAGAGGAAAGGGATTCAGCTTTCCCACAACGCTTCCCTGTGTCTCTCCAGGATATTTTAAAATTTTAGGGTGTCTTCACATGCTGAGGTGGCCGATAACAGTAAGGTGAGCACAGAGTCTAAATCAGGCCTCAGTGAGTGTGGGAACAAGCACCAGGCAAGACTGGCAGTGAGGCTGGGAGGTGAAGTACGGTGGGCAGGAGTGAGTGGCTGTGTGCAGTGGGAGAATGGCACTGAAACGTGCTTGTTGGGTTTTGTGGCTAAATAAAGATAGGCTGCCTTAAACTCTTGACTGATTTCTTGTACTTTTGCAATCTGGCCTGCTCATCTATGCTAACTTCAGTCTTGCTCTTGGCTTCYAGGTTAGCAAATTGAAACGCCACATTCGTTCTCACACCGGAGAGCGCCCGTTCCAGTGCAGCCTGTGCAGCTATGCCAGCAGGGACACCTACAAACTGAAGAGGCACATGAGGACCCACTCCGGTACCGATGCCATGTTCTCTTAGTGTCACAGTGCTGAGGCTGTGTACAGTGTGTGCTGACACTTACACACCAAAACAAATATAGTTGTGTAATTTAATATAAAACCTTTATAAAGTCTGTAGCTGAAGAGAAGGCACCGTGATTTGTAAACACTAGTAAATTCATGCTCTGATAGAATTACTGTGCTGAGAAATGAGCTTGGAGGATTCTGATTTCCAGTTTGACTGTGAGGTGACAAAATGCAGGCACCTGTAGTATGAACAGAAGAAACTTCTTCTGTTTTCAGTGTTCCAGTTGAAGATTAGAGCCATTTGCAGTTTCATGCTTCAGTGAGGTTTTAAAAGCATCTCGTGCATGTTAGGTCATAAAGATGCTAATTTTTTCTTCAACATAAATAGGGATGATTTTAGCACAGAATGTTACTGCAGTGCCAAATTAATCATATTACTAAAATTGAAGGGGGGAAAGATGCCCTTTTATGTATACATGAACATTCAGAACCGCTACCCCAAAAAAATCTGATGTCRCTTGCTCTCTTTTGGCAGCCCGCATGTAGGTCTTGCCTGCGATTCCCAGAGTAAGAATAATTTAACTTCCTTAAGGATTGAACTTGAGTTTCTTTGTAGAAAGATGCTTATTGGAGCTAAAACTTGTAGAGAAAGAGACATTATTGAGCTCTTTGTAGACTTACTATTTCTATTGTGTGACTGCCTGTTGCAAGTTTCTGGGAGGTTGTTTGGGGCTTCTTGGTAAGATTTCTTTTTAATAAAAGTACTTGTTCTGTTTTTCCCTCTTGCTCCTGAAGGAGAGAAGCCATATGAATGTTACATCTGCCATGCTCGCTTCACTCAGAGCGGTACCATGAAGATGCACATTTTGCAGAAGCACACGGAGAATGTGGCCAAATTCCACTGTCCTCACTGTGACACTGTTATAGCGAGAAAGAGTGACCTGGGTATGTGTCTGCCAAACGTGGCCATTTGCTGAAGCTGGTACAAAACTTCCCAGCATTGGAGTTCACATAACCCAACTGCTGCCTCTCTTAACCCAATACATCTGGTAATGCAAAACATGACGCACAGCCTCAGATATGGGGCTGGTAATACACACTGCTAGCTTACCATAGCTGCTGCAAGTTAAAACAATTTTCAGTTCCTTCTCATTATTTGAAAAAAAAAAAAAGTTTTTCCAAGTATACAAGGCAGCTTACTGTTTGCCCATAGATGGAAGGCATTTATAGAACTTGGACCGAGATTTCAACAACATAAGGATTGGGATCTGAAAAGCCAGAATATCACTTGGCTTAGCCTCCTGCACATTGGAGGCCATTAAGCTTCATGCAGAGATATTGTCATCAAGTTAAAAGGTTTGAGTTAGACCAAATAGTTCAGCTTTCCAGGGTTTGGAGCTGTGTGCTACAGACAGGGTAGGAGAGACTGTGCTCACAAATGCCCTGAGTCCTTGCACTGGGACATTCCTGATCTAGTGAACAGTACCCAGTGTGATTCCAGCAGGCAAGCTCTTCTGTTCTAGAAGGTGACAAACAATATCGTGCCCAGAGCAGCTGAGGGGAAGGAAGGAGCCRTGATTTGGCAGAACTTTCTGTCTATAAACAGAATTATCAACCAAGTAATGGGAAGGCAGGCTCCTTTCCAGTAAAGAGAAGTGCTACAGTGAGAGGCAGTTTGAGAGGATGGCAGTCAGTTGATGTCAGGAGCAAACAAGCTGATTTACAACAGAGGAAAACTGATGTTAGCGATGAAGAATTTTTCTTCTAATGCTTTAATCTACCCTAAGCTACCTCGTGCAGCTGTGGTATGCTCTTAGTTGGAGGATTTTAAAGAAGTGACTAAAACCTCTGTCGGGGATTATCTGCTGGTATCCCTGTTGCCTTCTAGCTCTGTCACTCTGACTTCTAATCCTGCAGAAAATCCTGTTTCCCCCAGTGAATTACCTGGCTTCTGGCTGTATCTAGGCAATTCGAGTTAGTCCTAAACATAACAGTCCACAAGACACTTCAGTTTGACAATCATAGGTCATCAAATGCAAGTGTCCTGTATCAGCACAGATTGCAACTAATAACCAAATCTGGAATCCTGTGGGAAAACTTAATGGAGTTTTTCTGCAAGCTATTTCTGTCTAGAAGTTGTTCTAGTTGGTTTTACTTGTGACTCTCTTAGGTTTTTAGTTGAATCCTAAATGAACCATTTCACTGTTTTGGCTGAACTGGGGAGGGAGGATCGCTGAAGGGCCATGAGCTCGTCTTTTGTGCCTGGAAAGCCGTGGTGGTGAAAGCCTCTGATTCCTTTTTCCTGTAGGTGTCCACTTGCGGAAGCAGCATTCCTACATCGAGCAGGGCAAGAAGTGCCGCTACTGTGACGCCGTGTTCCATGAGCGGTATGCCCTCATCCAGCACCAAAAGTCCCACAAGAACGAGAAGCGCTTCAAGTGTGACCAGTGTGATTATGCCTGCAGACAGGTAAGCTGGGGGCACTGGCACCCCTTAGGAGTGTTAGGACAGGAGTTGAAAATACGGGGTGGAAACCCTAGCTGTTAGGTTTGACCAGCTGTCAAGATCAAATTAGCTGTCTAAATCTTTCAAAGGGTGTAAAGCAAAGTACAAATGGCCTTTTCTTGCTGTGGTGCTGTCCTGTAGAGAAAAACCTTCTAATTCACAACTGTGATGTACCTGTTGACCAAGGGATGAGAGTCCATATAGGATGAAAGTAGCTAGGACTGAATATGCCATCAATCAAAATTGCATTCCAGTGAAATCATCCTTTTCTTTATATTAAACATAAAGTTTTGGCCTCCTTTTGGCTGAAAACTTGCTCTTCTATATCCATTTATATGAGTTTTCAAGTTATTTTTCCTGTCTGTGACAGGAGCGGCACATGGTCATGCACAAACGGACCCACACCGGAGAAAAGCCTTATGCCTGTAGCCATTGTGATAAAACCTTCCGCCAGAAGCAGCTCCTTGACATGCACTTCAAGAGATACCACGATCCCAACTTTGTCCCTGCTGCCTTTGTCTGCTCCAAGTGTGGCAAAACATTCACTCGCAGGGTAAAGGAGTATACTTTGAACCGGGGAGGGTTGGGGTGGAATGAGGCTTTTTTAGCCAAGGGGAGGGGAGTGTTTACCCAAAAGGAAAGATTGGTGAGGTACGGGGTACAATATGAATCTTTCAAGTAGAACTCTTCTTTCTGAGAGGAAAAGAGAGGGGAAAGAATTCAGAATTGGTACCAAGACCATTAGCGTTGAGCAATGTGGAAATGCAATTTTATTCATAAAGTTAGTAAATGTACCCATTTCCCCTAAACAATCTCTCTTTAAAAAAAACAAAAGTTAGCAGAAATGTGTTTGAAAATACAGAGCCAGAATGTCTGATCTTGAGTTCAATGCATGTTTTAATTTTTGGTTTTTTTAATCTTTCACTGAGTAGAACACAATGGCCAGGCATGCTGATAACTGCTCTGGCCTAGATGGTGGGGAAGGAGAGAATGGAGGAGAGACAAAGAAGGGCAAACGTGGCCGAAAGAGGAAGATGCGGTCTAAGAAAGAAGATTCTTCTGATAGTGGTAAGAACAGCTCAGTACCTTTTGAGAATGACAGGCCTGTGATTCACTGCGTGTGCTAGCTGCTGGTTTGCCAGTTCTGCAGGTTTCTTTTGGCACTTGAAAGAGTCTTGTCTGGTTGGCAAACAGAAAATATGATGGTACATGGCCAAGTACAGAGGGATGTACTGCCTGTGAGGAATAATACAGATCCTGCTGTCCCAGGCCTGTTCCAAGACAAGAGTAGTTTAAAAAACACTGTCTGACACCCCTTGTGTCAGCTGTGCCATTCCTGTCGTGCCTCTGTGGGAAACTCTCTGGTAATTTCTTTCAGAGAGTCCCACTGAAACTGTGAACTGKGTGGTTCTGTGCTGCACTGCTGTGAAATGTTACTTGATCCTGCTT
Source organism: Amblyornis subalaris (assembly GCA_018881555.1). NCBI lineage: Eukaryota > Metazoa > Chordata > Aves > Passeriformes > Ptilonorhynchidae > Amblyornis > Amblyornis subalaris. The sequence goes on from JACAXG010000210.1 coordinate 88,854, forward strand.
CACCATTGGTGGCATGTCCAGAGAACTCCACCACTGAATAGCTTGGCTATTTCTGTGGAGGAAGGCTGGCAACATCCAAGGGAATGGTGGAGATAGTACTATTTGTGAAGGAAAAACTCAGTCCTAGTCGTGTCTCCTGGTAGAGGGAAAACTTTGGCATGTCTTCAACAGGAAAAGCCAAGTAGAGTCTCAAGACCAGCCAATTAAAAGATGATTCTGCAAAAGGAGTGTGGCTGATTAGTCTTTTATCTGGAGTGCTTTATGTAATTAATCAAGGAGTGTAGGTTGGGAGAATGGGGATATTTCTGGGTACAGAATGCATATCTGAAATTCTTATGTGGCAAACAGGTTTAGGATGAATATGATCAAATGGTTTGCAAACCTTGATTGCAAAAACTCTATAGAAATTGGTGCTTAAACTCATGTTTGTATAGATATTTCAAAAAATGTGTTGGTTGAATTAAGCACATGTAACTAATTGTGCATTTAAAATATTTAAAGGTAATGGAGGCAGGATAAAATAACTGATGGAAGGTAATTCAAAATGTGGGATTCTGTAGTATTGCATTCTTAATATCTGATTTGAAGTCTTCCTGGGGAGTTCAGCCTGTTTTGAAAACTCACATTTTATTTGGTTGATTTGGTCTGGGTTTAAAACAGTTTTTTGTGGGGGAAGCTAGTGAAAAGTCAGGCTTGTCAGTTGAGGTGGCAAGTCTGGCTTGACCTCAAGAATCATTTCATAGATATGAAGCATTGACCACTGTGAGCTGAGTAGCTGTAAGAAACATGTCCTAACCACCTGCTTGAGGAATTGCATTATTCACTGTTGTGTTTATCTCAAGAGCTGCAGTCTCAGGAGGTTTGGCAACTACTAAGTACCTAAAAATGATGATCAAAGCTGAGATGAAACAGACTCACTTGTGCTAATGGAGGGAAAAGACCAAATAGTGAATGATTAGTTTTTTCTTCTGGCTGCCCAACATTAGCCCTAACCTAGTAACTTTAAGGAGTGTTCTGAAGAATAAAGTGTAGAGCTTGAGGGCTGGGAGACTGACTCTTGGATCCCTCTTGGAGTTCTGGTGTTTTGTAGAGAACCTGGAGTGGCTGCTACAACAGTTTACATGGGATGTACCTCTTTTATCCTCTTGCCCCTCTATTTTCCCCACACTTCTTCAGATCACTTCAGCTCCTCCCCTGAACATCCCATAAGTAGTCTTGTGTGATCCAAAACTGCCTTACCCCTGTATCCCGTTGAGTTTTCCATCCCCAGCTAGCAATTCCCCAACACCCCACAGTATCAAAGGTGATCTAAAGAGCTGCTTCCCATGACTCATTGGGATGGGTTTCACACCTGGGGCTGGTAGCTCTCCTGGGAGTGGCCTGGACAAGATGTTTGTTCCTCAGAAGTCGTGAATTTGGGTTCCCACCTTCCATTGTACAACCCTGTGCTCCTCTGGGTTGTGCAGATGGGATTTGGAAGGGCTGGTGGCTCCTCGGATGGGCCTGGGAGTATTTGGTCTCCCTCCTGCTGTTGTCTCTGAGCTCCTTTGTGGATGTGCAGAGTAGCTTTTATCACATAATCTAACATAATTAAATTTCCTTTTGCTTTCTGAAGGACAGCTTGTTCCCTGTGAGTGAGGGTAACAGATTAACAATCTGTGCCAACAGCTTCTGAACAAAGGCCTTGTTTGCCTTCTTTCTCAGCAGAGTTGACTCCTTTTGGATGAGATTTGATGGTGCTTCTCTGTAGATGGATGTGTTTTATTCCTGTTTAAACTGAAGATTTATCTGAGATAATTTCTTACAGAGGAAAATGCTGAACCAGATTTGGATGATAATGAGGAGGAGGAGGAGACTGCAGTAGAAATTGAGGCTGAACCAGAAGTTGAGCAAGAGGCTCCTGCACCACCTCCCAGTAAGAAAAGAAGAGGAAGACCACCAGGCAAAGCTGCTGCCCAACCAAAACAATCCCAGCGTAAGTGACGAAGCTTACCTTACACTGCTTGCTTGAGCACCTTTTTCTCTTGGATTTGTCTGTTCTTGTAGATGTGATCCCTTCAAGTGAGATTATTTTAAAAGTAGATAACTGTATTTGTCTCTACATTGCCAAGAACTCACCTTGAAATTCGTTGCAAGGATTTCCTGGTCATGAGGGAACATGACCACTTCAGGCCATGCTAAAAAGAAAGGACTTTTTTTTTATTTAGTATTATTTCATTTTATAGTTGTGCAAACTGCTCGCTTCTTTTTTTGTACCAGTTACGGTGTCTGTGCTGACATATGTTCCCTGGTAAAGCAGCTGTCAGTAAAATCATCATGGTGTTCTTACCTGGGTAGCTTTTGCAGGTATTGCCACAAACAAATTTACTTCAGGCCTTTAGTTCTGAGCAAGGACTGGTGCAGGTCTTTCAACTCATCCCAGTAAGAAYAGACATAGTAACTGTGCAAAGTCCAAGAAAACGATTTCTAGGAACAAAGTAGGAAGGATAAATTTGTTCTATCAAGAATGTAGTGGCTTCCTCAGTGGCTTGGTTGTCTGCTCAGTGCTACAGGTGTGGCCTGTGTCCTCTCTGGAATTAGTCTGTGGAAACATCTCATGGTGAATTTGTCACTAGCATCACTAAATTCTCCTGAATTTTAAGTTTTGCCTTAGGCCCATCTATTGATATGGGGTTTGTTTTTCTTTTTGTTCATTATTCTACAAAATCCATTATTTTAAAAATGTTTTAATATAAAAATGCACACTGGAACTGTTATACTGGGAACACATCTTCATGCAAGGGCAAGGAAATAGATGCTTGGGTGAATGAGGTGGGTTGAAGTGCTCCCCACTAATGTGGGAATGCATGTTGTGGGCCTCACCTTCCCTTTCCATGGAAGAGTCTTAAGGATCTACCAAAAAGCTGTTTGAGGCATGCAGGCCACCTCTGGAACCAGTAAAGTAATATTTCCCCCCTCTCCTCCTTTGTTTTTGCCCTTCTAGCTGCAGCAATCATTCAGGTTGAAGACCAGAACACTGGTGAAATTGAAAATATTATAGTTGAAGTGAAGAAAGAACCTGATGCGGAAACAGTAGAGGAAGAGGAGGAAGCTCAGCCTGCTGTAGTGGAAGCTCCCAATGGAGACCTCACCCCTGAGATGATTCTCAGCATGATGGACCGGTGATGGAGGAAGACCACGCTGGCTGACTGAACTGGCCTGGGCTGTGTTTAAGCGGCTCAAATCTATTTTTTTCCTTTAATCTTTTTTCTTGGCTTTGGGAAATGCATCATTTTAGACCATTTTACCAAACATACTGGGAAATAAAACGATGTTAGAATGTGATTTAACTAGAACTTGCTGTTTTATGTTAGCATTACAGGATCATGGAACATTAGGAAATATTTTGGAGTCCTTGAGGGTTTCCTGTGAGATGCTTGATTTAGTTTTGCTCTGAACTGCATTGTAAAGCTGGTCCAAGGGCCGTGTTTACATGCACCAAGTTCTAATATACAAAAGTGGAAGCCTTGACTAGAGTATGTGGAAAACCACTCCGGACTTGCCCTTCCAGTTCCCAGAGTCCTTGAGCCTCTTCTCTCAGTAGTGTTTTTAACTGTAAATGCAGACTTGGGAGGGTTCTAGACTTTTGAAATGTTCTTTTGTTTTGGTTTTTTTTTTTTTTGCTTTTTCCCACTGAGTAGCTCCGGTTCTCCAAGTCAGCTGCACACGGTAGTTTTGGCATGCTCCAGCTGGTTTCTGTCCTTAATATGCTTTGCTTCCTGCAAAGCATTTCTGTAATGGTCAAGCTTGTAAATAACTTTTTTTTTTTTTACATTTTAATCTTTTTCCATTAATTAAGAGGTATGCAAAAATGCAGTTTAAATAAACCCCAGTATTGTAATTCCTTTCAAACTAAGTGACAAGAGAATTGATAGAGTGTAAATGTTGGAAAAGCTGTTGATAAGGTAGAGAAAAGATGTACCCAGACTATTGCTTGCAGAATAAGAGAAACCCACATGTGAAATCTGGTTTTGAAGCACAAAAAAATGATATTTTATAGAATCATAGACTGGCTTGGGTTAGAAGGGAGTTAAAGAGCATCTAGTTCTACCTGCCTGCCGTTGGCAGGGACACCTTTACTAGACCAGGTTCCTTCAAGCCCTGTCCAGCCTGGCCTTGAACACTTCCAGGGATGGGACAAGCAAGCTTCTCTGGGCAACCTGTGCCAGGGACTTAGCACCCTCACAGGGAAGAATTTCTTTCTAATATCCCATATAACCCTGCCCTCTGTCAGTTTAAAGCCATTTCCCCTTGTCCTGTCTCTCCATTCCCTTGCCAAAAGTCCCTCTCCAGGTCTCTTGTAGGCTCCCTGCAGGTTCTGGAAGGTCACAATTAGGCCACCCCAAAACCTTCTCCAGGCTGAACAACCCCAGCTCTCTCAGCCTTTCCTCATAGGAATGGTGCTCCATCCCTCTAATCTTTGTGGCCTCCTCTGGACTCACTCCGACAGGTCGATGTCCTCCTTGCCCTAGGGATCCCAGAGCTAGATGCAGCACTGCAGGTGGGGTCTCACCAGAGCAGAGCAGAGGGACAGAATTCCCCCTTCCCTGCTGTCCATGGTGCTTTGGATGCAGCCCAGCACAGAGGGGTTTCTGGCTCTCAGCACACATGGCTGAGGCATGTCCTGTCTCACCCACCAGCTTCCCCAAGTCCTTCTCYCCAGGGCTGCTCTCAATCTGTTCATCCCCAGCCTGGATTGATCCCAGGGGCTGCCCTGATAACCCAGTTGCAGCACTTTTCACAGAGTCTTGTTAAGCCTCATGAGATTCCCATGGGCCTCTTCTCAAGCTTGTCCTTGTCCCTCTGGAGGGCCCCATCCTTCAGGTGTGTCACTGCACCCTCAACTTGGTGTCATCTGTGAACTTGCTGAGGGTGCACTCGATCCCTTCATCTGTGTCATTAATGGAGATATTAAACGCTGGTCCCATTATGGACCCCTGAGGGGCACCAGTTGTCACTGCTGTCCATCAGGACTCTGAGCCATTGACCACTGCCCTCTGGTTGTGACCATCCAACCAATTTGAAACAAATAACCACCTTTTTGAGTTAYAATTTTCACGAATACATTTTCTTTGCTCTATCTTGTAGTTGTATTTTGTGTTTATGAATCCTATGTTAAGACAAAAGTGGTGATTTATAAGTGGGTCACTGCAGCCCTCAACCTGGGCCAGGAAATTTTATTAATAGGTCAGTAATTCTACAATTTTTGAATCTCTGATAAAGACAAAAAAAGGAATAATGTGAAATACAAATGATGCCTGTATATGAAAATGTCACATGTTAAAATATGTAAGCTTTTTATAGAGCCTCAGTCTTGCTGATTTCAAACAAATTTTTCTTCTATGTATCGCTTTTAAGAGAGCTATCAGTTTAGCTATCAGACTCTAGGTTGATGCATTTTTGTACTTAGCTGTACTGTGTGATATTTTTCATTATTTTAGGAAGCCAACATGGGGAAAAAAATACTGTTATAAAATATGTAATGGGGTTTGAAAGCTGGGAAGGAGAATATACTGCTGTACAGCTAATAAATAATAACGGATTAACACGTGTGCTCACTGGCTGCTTTCTTTGTGTGCATCAACGGTGCGACCCGGCAGCCATCTCCCGATGGAAAAGTTGCTCTTCCCAGAAGGTTGCTGTCAACAGGGACCAGCTCTTCTTGCTGCAGGTGTCCCCTCTGCCCCGTGCTCAGTGCAAGGTACCTGTCCRTGACCTTAAATTGGGGGGTGCTGCCCTGTGTGTAGAGAAGAGAGGACATAAAATGCAAATGTTGGCGTTCACGTTTGGAGTTACACAAGAGTAGTTGTTACTTCTGTTTGTTTTGGCTGTGATTCTAAGTGATCGTAGCTAATGGTTTGGTTAACAGGAATATGGTTTCCATTTCATCCTGGAAAATGGGACTGGTCTGTGGGTGGARTTTCTGTGGTGTAGTTTTTTAGTTGCCTGTGCCAGCAGCTTAGGGAGCCAGCTGTGGGCAGTCACTGCAGGTTCAGGGTAGAACCTCGTGCTGCTGGTACAGGAGTCACTGCAAATGACACTACTTTAGAAATTGTAACCAAGCAAAAGAGTTGATAGTTCTAGTTTTCACTAGATATTTGGTTATCCCTGGTTCTGAGAGATGGTCCTTCTATGCCTTGCCAAGGAAAGTTGTCTGGAGGTGGAAGCCTGGAGGCTTGTTGCAGCAGCTGGGAGAGGTAAGGGGAAGGGCTGCTTCTGCGAGGAGGAGCCGGGTCTGGCTGAGAAATGGGTAAATCCTCAAGTGCTTTCCCAGCTGGGCAAGGAGCTTGTGTACTCACAGGCCAAAGGTGTTTCAGACTGAGGCCGTGCTGAGGCAGTTTTGCATAAGCCTGGAGCTCAGGAGGCTTTGTGGTGAGCTGGAAAATCAAAGGGGGCTTTGGGATCTGTAAAGAGAACCACCATCAYCTCTTAAACCCTGTGGCTGCTCAACCCAGTGCTGACAAGTGGGGTGTGAAGGAAGTTGCAGTGGCTTTAAGTGGTGGCCCAAGGAGGTGCCACATGTGTTCCAGAGAGACCTGCCCTGGTCTGTGTGAGTGTTCCATGTGCAGCAGCTCGTGCTGTCATACCCAGGTCTGGGTGACCCCAAGGCAGGTGCTGCAGCTCTCCTGGAATTCCGAAGAGCTGGAGGAGATGGCTGTGTGTGAACAGGTTAATTGGGCTGAAAGGAAGAGAGCCTCAGAGCTGTATTTGTCCAAAGACTAAGGTGTGGTTGCTCCCGAGTGGCCTCTGTMGTGCTTATCCGGGGAAATACCATCTGAGGAACCATTTCTGAGCAACTTTTTTATTGTGAACTGCTTTTAGAACTTTCCTTTACAGACCCCAGCAAAGGTTTAGTGGGGATGGGAGCTGTCACCCTGTGGCCATCCTCCTATTTTTCCCAGCCTCGCATGTTACCTGGCGATCTGCTCAGTTGACCTGGTTTCTCTGTGCTTGCTCAGGCAATGGTCCTGTTACACAGACTGGGTTTTATTTGATTTGAGCTGGGGCTCCTGCCTTGGGCAGGGATCTCTGCTTGTGTGCCTCTTGCAGGCTTCCAGTTTGSCCTTGGAGGAGCTGTCCTGAAGAGATGCAGAGCAATATCCCAGCCTGCTCCTGAGGGCAGCATCTGAAGCCTGAGTATGGATAGAACATTTCTGCTCAACCCAAGAGCTGTTATCAGTGCTGGAAAAGCTGGGCCTTTAAGCTGTGAGTGAAAAGCCAGGGCTGGGATGGATCCAAGAAGCATCACTGCCTCTGCCAGGGGCTTGGCCTGGCTGCCATTGCTGGTGCTTGGGCTGCTGTCCTGTGCTGGACTCAGAGGAGGTGGGTTGCTCCCTGCCATGCCTGGGCTTGCATGCAGGCAGGGAACACATGCACACATGGATGTCTTCCTCTGCCCAACTCCTGGACTACATGTCCCGCTGCATTGGTGCTCAGAATGTTCCAGCATGTGGGACCCAGTATTTTGGGGAATGAGCTTTGGTTGCAGCTTCCCTGGACCTCCTCTGTGCTTCTAATCTTCCACAGAAGCCATTCTGATGGGTGCACTGGGACAGCTGCTCCCTCTGTGTYCTGAATATCCTCGCATGACAAAGCTGGGAAACGGTGCCCTTTTGAGAAGTTCAGATACCAACAGCCTGGCCTCTTCACATCCTAGAAAAAACATGGATCCAGCCAGGACTGTTGCTGGTGGCCACTGTCTACACTGAGTGATGAACACGCTGTGCCCTTCCTCTTCCTGGTGCTCATCCRTCCGCTGACGTAGCTCAGGAGGCTCGAGGAGGTGCCTCAGCAGGAGGYTGGTCCTTGCCCTGAGCCGTGTTCTCGCCGGTGACCTCCTTGAAAAGAGCTGCTTTGTGCTGTGGTTGGGCTCTGTGAAGACACCGTCCCTGCACGGAGACACTTCCTGCCTGCACCTTCACACAGAAGGTGGTTTCAGAAGCGCTGTGGCCACAGGTGCAAGTGGCAGGAGGGCAACGTCACCCATCCCTTCAGGGACCCCCTCCTCCAGAGTCGTTCTGCCTCTGGGCAAGCTCTGTGAGCTCCTGGTTGGCAGAGTGCAGCCTGGAGCTTGGAGGTCTGTTAAAAAGGGCTAATTTAGGGCGAGAAGGCAGCTGGCACCTCCATCCTGGTGGATGCTGGTCACAGAGACCCAGGCTGCCAGCTCACAGCAGCTCTGCCTCTCCCTCAGCACCTTTCCTGAGTCTCTAACGGGGCCAAGCTGAGCCAACAGTGGGGAATACTGAGCCCAGGGAAGCACTGCAGCACTTCACAGAGCACAGGACAGCTTCCCAGTCCAGAGCCTTCCTGGATGAGTGGGCTGGTTGAYGTGCTCAGTCCTGTTGCTCCAAGGAGGTCGCCTGGCTTCTGCCTTTCATCCTTGCTTTGGGACAGCAGTTTTGTCACTTTGGCAGGCGGCCTGGGGCATTTCTGCTCTGGAAAAGCCCTGCCTTCAGCACACCCCCGTGGGCAGTGGCATCCATCCTCTGGAGAGCAGCCTGCAGTGGGCACCAGCACTCATCTCCGTTAACTCCCCTTGCAGATTCCCAGTGCAAGGTGATGGGTCTGGGCTGACYGCCCAGTGCTGGGAAGGGTAGAGCTGCCCTTTCCCCACTCACCGGCCGTCTTCAGGCAGAAATATGTCCCMATGAAGCACCTCAGGAGGCTGCGGGAGGTCATGGATCCTCAACTCTGGAAGGCTGGAACTATGGGGAGATGCTACTGCTTCGTGCCGGGAGGCACCGGAGGGGTGTCCTGCTCACCCGGGGGAAGCCACGCGGGAGGAGAAGGGTGCTGGGTAGCGACGCCCTCTCCTCCCGGCGGGGCCGGTGGGCCGTGGGCACCGTCGCTTTCATTTCGCTTCTCTTGCTCAGGCGGTAAATCTCGCCTGACGGGGCAGGAAGAGGCACCGGGAGGGGGAGGAGGCACCGAGGCGGCGGCGCTGCCGGTTGGTAACCTCAGCGCTTCCTCCCGGCGGGGTGCCTTTCCCGCGGCGCCCAAGGATGCTGCCCTGACACCCGCATCCCCAGGCAGGTGGCCCCGTGGTCCCAAACATGGCTGCATCCCCCGGAGGCATCCCCGCTGAGCTGCAAGGTAAGCATCGCCCGCCGCCGCGCCGCCGGKGCATCGCTGCCACATGGGAAGCGCCCGTACGGGGCCTGCTTGGCCCCAATTTGCCTCGCTGGGGTTGGCAGAGCCACTTTCGGGTCCCTCAGCAGCAGCAGCTGAGGTTCAGGGCGGTCCAAGCAGTGTCTAGGAACTCCTCGGGTCCCCAAAACTCATATGCCTGAGGATGGAGCTTGGACCAAAAGCATCTCCAGATAACCCGGCTCCTCAAGGATGGGGTTCCGCACGGCTCAAGCTCCCTGGTTTGTGGGTGCAGCTTGGTGCCGCTCAGTCCCATGGGCTTGGGGTCCTCCGGCGGTTGGGGGTCCCCAGCAGCTCCCCAGGGAGGCACAGCCTGCAGCAGCCCAGCRCGGGGCGGGGGTGTGACGTACCACTGCTCACAGCCTTCCTTTTAATTGAAAAAGCAAAAGGCCACGGAGATCTTGGGGTCCTTCAGCCTCACCAGCCCCACCGAGGCTTGCAGTGAGGTGGGAAGGAGCTGGGTCACCGCATCCCCAGAGCCTCAGGTCCCGGCTCTGCCAGGGTGGGTCCTTGGGGACGCGGCTCAAGCCACTGCGCCCGCGGGGCTCGGTGTYGTTGTGAAAGCTTGGTTTGCTCTGCTCAGTGACGGACAGCCATGGTTCTGGTCCTGTTCCTCCCAGCGAGAGGTGGGAATCAGCAGAGGCAGAGAGGTGGTGCTCAAGGCAGGAGTGATGCTCACACTGGTCCAGTGACCGTGGGAGTGACCGGTCTGTGGACATGGGGAGGTTGGCACACATGACCACCCTGGCTGCTCCRTGGAGAGGAAGGACTTGGGAGACCAATTGCTCCACAGTGGTRAATTTGCAAGGAAGGAAGAGATATCAGGACTCTTGCCACTCAATGCCAGCTCCTAGTGGGTGAGGCAGCATGGGCAGCGTGAACCAGCGATCCCAAAGCCCTGCGCTCACGTCRAGGCTGTGGCAGGAGATGGGGAGATGAGTGCATCACCCGAGCAGCAGAGGAGACTCACAGCTGGTGAGGTGTGGCTTCCGAGAGCACCCAGGGTCTGACAGTCAGGCGTGGAGGGAGAGGAGCTGATTCAGGTGGGGACACAGGGGACACGCCCCCCTCTCCCCCCCAAAGGGTGTCAGTGCATGTGGAAGAGGACCAGGGTGACTTCAGCCACCTCATTTCATATGGACATTGGTCTTTTCAGAGGGCATCACCACCTTCCTGGGGACAAAGAAGGTGCTCCTGGTACTGAGCATCCAGCTGCAGGTGAAATCCAAGTATGACGACTTTGTCTTGGTACGTGCAGAATACGGCCTGGTTCCTGCTTTCCTGGTTTCCCCAGGAAGCTGTTTCATGGCTGCAGTGAGGGACAGGGGTGGCTCCCGTGTCACCATRGTCCCTTGTCACACCTTGCCTAGGTCCTGACGCCCTGGCGAGCCTACGTGCTGCTGGTGATGCTGCCAGTGAGGGTAAGTGTGGGATCCTCTGCCATGGTGCAGCCCCGTGGTTCCTGGGGGAACCTGGGGCTCTGGGATGGGTGACCCGTGAGTCACCAGGGCCACTGGGTCTGGGAAGTCCTCAGCAGCAGGATGAAAAGAGGGATGGGGGGAAGGGGGGGGTATGGTTCAGGGGCTGGTGAAGAGTGGGGGCATGGCCAAGCACGACTTGAGGCATGGGGAAGGGTGAGAGTTGGGGGGAACACTTGGGTCTCTTTTCTCCATCACTGCTGGGGCTGATCCTGCTCCTCTCTCCCACAGGTTCACAGTAGCTTCAGCTTCCTGGAGGTGAGGGAGATGACGGTCCGAGAGCCCAGTGTGGTGAGTGGCACCAACAACTGGGGCAAATACAGCCTGGGCATCCCCCCACCTCGTGCCCACTCCCCCATGGCAGACCCTGGTCTGGACACCACCACAGGGTGTGGGGGTGTACTGGTCCCCCATTGCACATTGAGGGTCACCAACAATGGTCCCTGAGAGCTCCACAGGGTAGTTGTCCCTGTTCCACCTCGAAAGAAATCCTCTTATGGCCTCATCAAGGGTATTGCCCTCGGAGATAGAGGTGCAGGGGGGCACCCAGGGGTGCTGGGTGGGTGCTTTTACTCCAGCATCCACAGACAGCACCTRGCCATGGCACCTCCTGCGCGGCAGGGACAAGGTGACAAATGGCTGCTGGCTTACGGAGGTGAAGACAGATTTAGCAGGAGGGTGTTTTAAACCCCGTTAATCCTCTTAGAGAGAGGCGGGCACRCAGGGCAGATGTGGCGGTGGGAACYGTGAGAGAGAGGAATTGGATGTCATGGCTTGGATGTATTGGCCGAAACAGGGCTGTGGTCCTTGTTAACCTCCTGTCTGGCCCTTGCTAACATCCTGTCTGGCTTTTTCTTGTTAAAGCAGCAGCAGCAGCCATGGCCTCAGCCTCCACGTGGGGTTTCTGCTGCTCAGCAGGCTGCGTGGCTGAGCTCCGGGAGAGAACTGAAGGAGCTGGGCAGAGACAGAGGGGTGCTGGGGGTTGAAACCTCAGGGTGGAGGGGGGTGAGACATCTGACTGGGATATGGAAAGCCCAGGGGTTGTTAATGTGCAGGCAGTCCCACGCTCTCCTGCCTCCACAGCCCTGGGCACTGGCGGAAGCGCCGTCCTCGCGCGATGCCAGCAGATAATTGTCATCTTGCTCCCACGCCTCAATCAGCGCGTAATTAAATCAGGGAGCGTGTTGCCATGGGATTTTTTTTTCCTGGTAGGAACCATAAGCTAAAAATGCCCCAAACCCCTATTAGATAAACTGAGGGAGGAAACCTCCATCTTCCAGCTGCGGTTGCTGCAGGCAGAGGCAAGGCTGTTCTCACCCCACTGCATCGGGCTGCCTCTGCACCAGCTTAACTTGAATTTTCCAGAGGTTTATGCCTTATTCTGGCACATTAATGTATTTTATCCTAAATTCCTGGTGCTTGCAGTCTTCCCTGAGCTCACGGTGCTCTGACTGGGTTGGCAGTGAGGAGCTGATGGCTGTCACCGTCGTGTCTGGGGGCTTGGGGACGCTGTGTGCTGCCAGCTCGCTCAGGCATCTCTCATCCTTTGGACCCTGCAGGTTGTCATAGAAACAGATGCAGCAWCTTACGCCTTCCGGTTCATGTCCTTGGATGATTTGGAGCAAGTTGTTATCCATGTCACCATGTCACTTAAGAAGGTCTTTCCAGACTCATCCCTTGGGTAAGGGTCTTCTTGCTTCTCAGGGGTGGTTGTGTAGGTACCAGAGCAACCTCTTTGTCCRGAAAAGCCCCACATTGTAGAATCCTGGAATGGTTTGGGTTTGGAAGGAATCTTAAAGATCACCTAGTTCCAACCCACCTGCCATGAGCAGGGCCACCTGCAGCTAGAAAATCCCAAATATAGGATGGGTGTACAATCATGCTTTTAGCAGTGGAAAACCACATGGATGGAGGCCAGGCCCCACTCCCTGATTGAATAGATCTGGCCAYCCTACACACAAAAGTTGTAGCTAAGCATAAAGTGGTGGGTATGCTCTTCTCTTGGCCCACCACCACACGCCCCTCTGCTCCTTCCCCAGGACACTGCTCAAGAACTGCCCTCCCACCCTGTACGAGAGGATCCAGCAGATCACAGACTCACTGGAGGAAATGCTCCAGAGCAACCCYGGGCCCTGTGGTAAGTCCTGCCATAACCTCCCCCAGGCAGGACCAGGAGGATTGGAGCACCCTGGGGACCATTCTGCATCTCTCAACACCAGCTCTGCTGACAGCCCCCACTTCTGCTGGCAGAGCACCTGTGGTGGCTTTGGTCGGATGGAGCCCTGCTAGTGGGGTCTGCTCTCCATCAGCCCACCCCATCCCATCCCACGGGGCAGGGGCAGGTTTGAGGGGATGTAGTTCCTCGGGAAGAAGCAGGACAGCTGTGGGGCAAGGATGGTCATTATCCACCTGTAGCTGTGGATGCTTCCACCCACTTCATATGGCATTGCTGCAGATCCAGGAGCTTTTCCCGTCCCCTGGTTTGGAGCAGGATACCTCCATTATCACCATGGCGATGAGCCTTGCCTGGTATCCACATGGATCAASCAGAGCAAGCTACAGCCCCCTGAGCTGGGCAATCATTTTGGGGCTGACAGTAAATCTGTCCCCTTTGAGGAGGGAAGGGGGAGCCCTCAGCATCCCTTCTGAGTCCCTGCCACCCTTCTCCTGTTTCCTGCCCTCCCCAAACCTCTCCTCTGTGTTCCCATGGGAAGCTCTGCCCCAGGACTGCCTTCTCTTTGCAGGGGGGTTTTCGGAGACCTACGCTGCTCTGTGTGATTACAATGGCTTTGCCTTCCGTGAGGAGATCCAGTGGGTAAGCTGGTCCATCCCGTGTTGTCTGGTGGGCAGGGGAGCAGGATGGTCCTGGGTGCCTCATGGAGCTGCTGGGGCTGGGACAGCCCAGCTCTGGGAACTGCAGCTTTGCCTGGCTTGAGTTCCCCCTGCTCCTTGGTGGGCTGGAATCAAAATGCAGGTGAGAGTGGGATGCTTCAGACCAGGTTGTTTCCCAGACTACAGGGAGCCCCTGGAAATCTGGGACCTTTCTACTGTCCCTAGCAGAGGAGAACCCTGCTGGCACCCAGCCATAGCAGGACCCGCTGTCCCCCCTTCCTCTGGGACACTGATCCCAGCCCACCTCTCCCCACACCCTCACTCCCACCAGCCTGGGGTGTGTTGCCCCCTGGCCAGTCCCTGCAGAAGTGGTCCAAACCCCACCAATCTGTCCCACCAAGCTGGGACATGTCCCCTGCCAGCCAGAGCACAAGGGCGGGTTTTAGGCTTGGGGTTTAGGCAAGAGACTCCCCAGCAGAGGGTCCCCAAGGGCTCAGCTCCCTCCAGCAGCACCAGSTACCTGAGCCCTCCCCAGGAGCTGGTGCTGAGCCTGATCCACGTGTCCATCCTTCTGGGAAGGACGTGGACAACATTTACCACAGCCAGGACTGCCGGGAGTTCAACCTGCTGGACTTCAGCCACCTGGAGAGCCGGTGAGTCCCCAGCTGTGCTGTGTGCAGTGTCCCATGCCACACCAGCACTCATCCTCATCCTCCCTGTCCGTATCAGGGTGGCCCAACACGCTCCTCTGCTCATGTTAGAAGCTTTCATAGCTTGCACGCTCCAGGGATGCCACATCTGCAGCCTGACGCTCCCCCGCACCAAACACTCTCAGCCCTGTCCCACGGGGCACAGCCGAGAGTCCAGACAGCCTCTCTGTTCGTTTTTAACTCTTAAATCAGCCTGGCAGCTGTTTCTGGGGCTGAAAACCCAACGTCACAGCRGCTTCTCGCAGCTCGTGGCTGTCAGGTGTTTCCCTATGCAAAGCAGCCGGTGCCACTCGCCACCCCGAAACTTGCACTGCTCCCTACCAGGCCCCCAAACATCTGTTATAACCTCGTTATCACCCTATTATAACCTGATAGTGGGGCTGTGAGCTCTGGCTCTGCCCGGAGTTCTCCCTGTGGGGCTCAGCCATGTCTCCATCCCAAGAATGTTGGAGCAAGGGCTCAGCTCCCAGGCGAGGCAACTGCCAGGCTGGGCTGCAGCGAGTCAAAGTTCTGAGCTGAGTGTTTTGGGGAACAGAGGATCTGTGTTCAGTGGGCCGAAAAGGAAACAGTTTTAGAKATTTCTTTGGATGAGGAAGTAAAAAAGAAACTTGTTTCCACTTGAGCAAAACCTGTGGTGTTGCTCACAGGAGAGCTCAGAGTTAAAAAGAGTTTAAAACCCTGAGGTTTAGATAGAAGCATGCAAATATGTTGATTAATTTTATTTTCCCCAAGGGAATAATCTGGGGAAGATGACTTGTGTCTGTGGGTTGCTTTGAACCCACAGTCCCCAGTCCTGTTTTGTTGAATGCTGTGTTGGGGCATTTTGAGGTGTCTTGGAGCATCCCAGGGTTGGGTCAGTTGCAGCATCTCAGGTTTGGATGTGTTGGAGCACCACGGGATGGGTGTGTTCTGGCAGCCTGGGTGTCTCGGGACACCCTGCAGCTGGGTGTTTTGAGTCACCCATTTGGGACCAGCCTTGTGTCATCCTGGGCCTTGACTCCCTCGTCCCTGTCGCCCTGCAGAGATGTGGCACTGAGTGTCGCTGCCTTGTCCTTCAACCTGTGGTTCACCAAGCTCTCCTGCAAGGACTTCAGGCTGGTGAGTGCCGGCGCTGCGGCGCTGGGTGCGCCGGAGGTGGCCGGGTTCCCAGAAGGGCTTTCTTCTCCCCGGCCAGAATCAGGAGATTTCGGAGCAGCTGCTGTACATGCTCAGCAAATCGGTGACGCTGGAGGAGCTGGTGCTGGAGAACAGCGGGTTGAAAGCGTAAGTGAAGGCGTGGCAAGGCAGAGATGAGGAGGGTCTTGGCAGCCGGGTGGCGCTTCCCTCCGTGCGTGGGGCAGGGAGGTCCACGCGTGGACCCATGGGCCAGGATTATGCTGGTGGGTCCATCCCCTCCACAGTGGGAAGCTCACTGGAGCAGAGACTTCTGTAGCCTGGAAGGCCAGTGAATACCACCCACCCCGGGAGATGCTCTCTTTTCTGCTGGCTCCTCAGGTGGAGCCAGCTCTGCCACCCGGGCGGGAGCTGGTGGCATGGAACTGTAATGCTGCAGGGATGGTGGCTGTGTCTCCTGAAGTGTCCAAACCTTGCTCAGATGGGTGACCCTTCTCCCCACAGTGACTTTGTGCAGAGGATGGCCCAGGCGCTCAGCAGCCACCCCGACTCTGTCCTGCACACCATCAACCTTGCTGGCAACCAGCTGGAAGACAGAGGTACCCAAATTCTGGGCTGAGATGAGTTTACACTCATGAAAAGTGATGTTCAACTCCAGATCCCACCAGCAGCTGCCTCCTGTYCTGGGGGCTGCAGCTCAGGGTGGGATGGATACCCAGCTGCACTGGCACAACTGTTCAGGGCTCTCTGCTCTTTCATCAGGGATCGCTGCCTTCAGCCGGCACGTGGAGAAGAGTCCCAAGGGTCTGCAGAGCCTCACCTTGGCCAGGACAATGCTCACAGCCAAAGGTACAGCCCGGGTGCCCTTGGGAAGGGCCAAGCTGGCACCAAAGGGGTGACTGAAGGGGCTGCAGGGACACCCTGGAAAGGACATTTTCATGGATGCCATGTCCTGCTGTCCTAACTGGAGGGAAATTCCTCTTCCTCTGCTCCACGGCTCTCCCCAGTGCAGGGGACCTGTGGCCATCCATCTCTCCCACTCTCTTTGAGCAGGGATGAGCACATTATGCAAGGCCCTCACAGATAACAAAGCCACTGGATTCTCCCTCCGGCACTTGGACCTCTCTGGAAACCCTGGCACCCTGGCTGGGGATGACATCAGTGTGAGTACCCACTCTGTGATGGGGTGACACCACTCAGACTCTGTCCCTGGTGTGGTTTGCATGGGTTTTGTCTCCTCAGGTCTGTGCCCTGCCCTGCAGCACCCCAGGGATGGGGATGTCATGGCTGCAACACCCCCCTGCCTGCCTGGAAGCAGCTGGGGACACCCTGGGGACATCCCCCTGCATCTCCATGTGGGAGTGTGGGAAATGCCATCTGGAGCAAGGATGTATCCCATGAGCGAGTGGGTCCCTGTGTGCAGGATTCACCTCTGTGCTCAGCAGGAGGGAGGAGACTGGCTGGGATTCCGGGGCTGCAGGGTGCTGGATGAGGGAGAGGGGCATGCAGGGTCCTGGGCGAAACTGCTGAGACCCCCTCTGCCCACAGAACCTGCAGAGCCTCCTCCACCACTGCCACTCGCTCTCCCACCTCATCCTGGCTGGCACAGACTGTCCTTTGGATGCTGTGAGTACTGTGCAGGGGGTCCTGGCAGTGAGCCCCTGCCCTCAGTTCCCCCCCCATCCCTGGGCTGTGTGAGGGGCTGCAGCACCTCTGGGTCCTCCTCCACACGGCTCACATCCCCACCCTGGCAGCTCTTTGGAGCCCTGGTCCACGGATCCCACACCAGCCTCATCCACCTGGATCTCTCCAGAAATGTGTACTCCCACAAGTAAGCACCAGGATGGCGTGAGGGGGGTGTGGCACCCGGGCAGGTGACAGATGATGCCATGTTGTGCCCATCCTTTTCAGGAAGGTGAAAACCATCTCCCCTGACATCAAGGAGTTTTTCAGCCAGGCCTGCTCCCTCAGGCATGTCTCCCTGGCAGGTACCAAGCTGCCAGCAGATGTTGTAAGGTGAGGCTGGGCTGAGGGGAATGGATTTGGGGTGAGCATGGTTTGGGTGGATGGATGGATGGATGGATGGATGGATGGATGGATGGATGGATGGGGCTGTGAGAAGCAGAGCTCTGGGAAGGATGCCTTCTCCAGCATCCCATTCCCACTGCCTGGACCGTTTGGGGGTGCCCCATGGCAGGTGCTGGTGCCCCCGTTTCTTGCACCGATTAGGGGCTTTGGTGACTTTTCCAGGGGGTTGCTGCAAGGTCTGGCAGACAACAGTCACATCAGTGACCTGCACCTGGATCTTAGCAGCTGTGAGGTGAGGGGCCAGCACCCGTGGTCACCCCCATCTAGCCAGGCGGTCCCCCTGTCTGACCTTCCCGGCAGCAGGATCTTGTCTGCAGTGCTCTCTGCCTCCCCTTGGACTGATGTCTTGCTATTTGTTCCAAGCTGAGATCAGCGGGGGCCCAAGTCATCCAGGATCTGATCCCTGATGCCAGCTCCATCAGTGACCTGGACTTGTCTGACAATGGTAGGTTGCTTTTTCCCATCCTCTGCAGCCAAGCCGGTCCTGCCATGGCCTCCAAAGTCACAGGCAAATGATCCTAATTTTCACAAACATCACCTCTGCCAGTCCTTAATTTCACCTAGAAGGACCCAAACTTTCCAGCAGCCTTGCTAAATCTCACAGCAGACCGTGCAGCTCCTCAGCAGCCAGATGGCTCTGGGAAAGCTGACATGGTTTGGAGTCCTTCAGGACACCAATGCTCCAAAAACTCATGCTCTCACCCAAAATCTCCAGTCAACCTTTGCCAAAATATGCTTCTGTTTTTGGCTTTCCCAGTAGAGCATCTCCATGCAGGAGAGACAGTCCATAGGTGGGTGTTAGTGCCCTTGGCTCGTAGAGCTGCTGGGCAAGGAGATCCCTGCTCATGTCCCTGCCCTGTGGGAAGGATGTYACCTTTGTTCACTCAGTTTCCCTGGGGATGGTGCAGCCATGAGGATGGGAGTGCAGGGAGCAAGCTGTGAGAGCTCCCCTCAGGTTGTCCAGGGTGGTGGGTGGGTGATGTAGGGCTTATCCCTGGCAGAAAGCAAGTGCCATCTCCAGATCCCTAAGTGCCCCCATGGCTCAGTACAGGCTTGGCACCCCAAAATCAGGCATGCCCAGAGTGGGTGCTCCTTCCCTGGGGTCACTCCTCAGGGACCCTGGCTCTGCACAGGTCTTCAGTCTCCTTAGGGGAGCCAGGAAGGGAGGAAGATGCTCAGGAGCTTCCCTGGGCATCTCTCCACCATTCCACGGTGGCAGCTTGGTGGCTCTGCAGGTCTCCTGTGAGGGACCACCTTGGTGCCACCCCCATGGACTTCTTGGAGCATCCTGGTGGGTGTCTCCCATCTCTCGCAGGCTTTGACCCCGACATGGTGACGCTGGTGCTCTCCATCGGCAGAAGCAAGTCCATTAGGCACGTTTCCCTGGGGAAGAACTTCAACATCAAGTCCAAGTGAGTGCAAAGCTGCAGCACCCAAGCCAGGAGCCATCCTGGAACTGTGCACCCACCTTGACACTCTCTCCCCATCAAAAACCCACGAGCTGGTAGGAATTGCCTGACCATCTTGGCTGCTTCAACGCAGTGTGGAGCCAGGGGCCTTGGGGACACCATTGCCAGCACCTGGTGCAGTGCCAGGCATGGGTGACAGCCTCAGGCAAGAGTGGGAGGGAGATCAGAGCTCTGCCAGCTGCCTCTGTGGCCCTGGGGGATGCACAAGTAACCTCTCCATACACACAGAGTATCTCTCCCGCAGGGAAGGGCTGTTGGATGTCCTGCACCGCATCGTCCAGCTCACCCAGGAGGAGGACTGTGTAAGTCCAACTTGCCCTCAGCCACCCCAACCATTCAATTTGTGCTCCTGGTCACCCTCTGCCACCATCATGCAGTCTCCATGCTGGGGTGCCATCTACATGTCAGCAGCACAGGCTGGGAGCAATCCTCCCTCTCTCCCACCGCCATTCAAGTCCTTCCGCTTTTATTTTCCTCAGTCTGAAGCAGATGCTGAGACAGAGAAGTGGGAGCTGTTCCTGTTCATCTGGGAAAGCAGGAGCCTGTGTCTGGCTAAAGGCATGGAGGAGACACTTGGTGTAACCTGGATGCAGCCCAGCTTTCCAAAAAAAGCCCCTCTTTTCTCCTTGTTGCCTGCCAGGCTTTGAGCTAAATCCAGCCTGTTGCCTAAGCACTCATTGCCCTCCTGTTTCTTGGGGTTCAGCATCACTTGGTCTCTCCAAAAACAGCAGCCCAGAGGCTGCTGGACAGGGATGGGGGCTGCGTCTGAAGGGTGACATGCGCCTTGACGCGTGACCTGTCCCCCTCCTTGTCCCTTTTGTAGCCTCTCCAGTCACTGTCTGTGGCTGAATCGCGCCTCAAGCTGGGAACCAACGTCCTGCTGAGTGCCCTGGGCAGTAACACCAGCCTCGTCTCCCTGGACATCAGCGGCAACGCCATGGGGGACACGGGGGCCAAGATGCTCGCCAAGGCCCTGCAGATCAACACCAAGCTCAGGTAGCAGCAGGTCTACAACACCCTGTGGGTGACCCTGGTGCTGGTGGCCCTGATACGGTGGTTGTGATGCCGATGCCATCAGAGGAGGCTTGTCAGGCTCCGGGTGGCCATGGATGTGGTCCTGGACCATTCCTGGCACATGGTCAGATACTGTGACTGTATCTTCAGCTCATAGCAGTGATCTGGCAGTGCTGGCAGGGGACATGTGAAGGGCAAGAGAGCAGCTCAATCCCTGCCCTGGTGCTTTTCCAGGCTCCTGCACAACCCAGCACGCTGCAGACAGACCTTTGCAGTCACTGCCCTCGCCTCATGCTCTGCCATCCGTTCCTAAAATGCTGCTTTTTGCCCACATTGTGTTCACAAGGCCAAGGCACGGGTGTCTGCAGAGGACAGGGAGTGGTGTTCAGCCAGGGCTGTTCCTCTGGGAGACGTCTGCCCCTGCCAGCAGGGTGGTGCCTGACTGTGTCCTCTCAGCCCTTCACTCCCTCCAGGCACCCACCTGATTTATAGCTCCTTGCAACACCCAAGTTTAGGTTTTGAATAGTGAAATTTGGATTTTTACCCCAATTTTTAGGCTCTCTGATGCCTGGGGTCAGCCTTGGGCTCACTCTTGCTGGCATCCACCTCAGGGCTGTGTGGATGTGGGCAGGGCTCACCCAGGTCCTTCTTTTTCTAGGACTGTGGTTTGGGACAGGAACAACACAACTGCCCACGGGCTCCTGGAGGTGGCTCAAGCTTTGGAGAGGTAAGGAAAGAGCCTCTTGGTCCTCCTGGCTTGCTACTGCCATGCAAAAGAGCATCTGTCACCAGCATGTCCCCATCCCCAGGGTCTCTTGTTCCCTTGAAGCAGCAAGGGCATCACACAGTTGCCTATATGTCCCAAGGGAGTCGGTCCACAGCTCTGGCTTTGCAGCCAGCAAGGCAACATGCCACCCATTTGGTGATRGCACCTCCATTACCAGCCTCAGGGACTCCCCTGGGCTCTGCATCCCAACCAGCACAGACTCCCAAGGAGCCCAAGGAGCCAGTCACCCAAGGAGCTCCCAGCGAGCACGGGGGATCTGCTGGTGGTGGTGACGTGATGCTCCTCTCCTCCCTGCCCATGACAGATGGGAAGAAGTTGTTCACCTGCTGAACACACCCACCACCAGGTCTGGTGTTTGGCTGTGCAGGTCTCTGGAGGTCTGAAGAAAAAGAGGTGCATGGAGAGCCTGGGCAGGTGGTCACTGCCATCCCATCAGGGTTTGCTGATGGCCAGAGTTTGGCCATCCCTATCTCCAGGGCTGGACCTCAGGACAATGTCCAGTCTGCCACTGGGTGTCTGTGGGGACATGGAGGGTGGAGATGAGCCCTGGGTGCAGCAGCAGCTGCTCACCCCACTGTGCCTCACAGGAATTACACGCTCAAGTCGATGCCGCTGCCGATGAGCGACGTGGCGCAGGCCTACCGCAGCAACCCCGAGAGGACCGAGGAGGCCGTGCACAAGGTGTGGGGACGTGGACTGGGGGATGCAGGCCCAGGTGCCACCACCACTGCTCATAGGCTCTTGCCTTTGCAGCTCCAGGCCTGCCTGACGAGGAACCAACTGCGGCAGACGCTGCCGGCGCAGACCTTCCGGCTGCAGCAGGGCATCCTCACCACCTCTTCCGAACAGGTTTGATGGCCACGGTGCTGCTCTCCCCTGCCCCAAACAACCCTGGCTTGCTTGTGTGAGCTCTTGCAATCAGCACAACACCCTTTTCACCTTTCCTGAGTGGAGGGCAGAGCAGATTGGAGGGATGGAACAGGTTGCCCAAAGAAGTTGTGGATGCTACATCTCTGGAAGTGTTAAAGGCCTAGTTGGATGGGGCTTAGAGCAACCTGGTCTAGTGGAAGATGTCCCTGTGCATGGCAGGGGAGTTGGAACCAGATGCCTTTAAGATCCTTTTCAATCCAAACCATTCCATGGTTCTGTCATGAGGGTGAGTCCAGGTGCAAAGCAGATCTGGGATCCTCCTGGTTGCATCCATGCATTTCATGTATATGCAATGCTGGGGTAACTTGCTACTATGCTAACCCACACAGTGCATTCCTGGCCTCCTTGCACTCTTGCAAGCAAATCCCTGCCATGCGGCATCCCTGGTTATTAGTGAGGGATGCTCTGGGAGGCTGTAACCTGCCCGTGCCCCCACCGAGCGCACTCTTCTCCGGGAAAGTCGTGGCAAGGAGGGGAACTGGCAGTGCTGCTCTGGCGTTGGCACATGACGCAGCCTCTCTGCTGCAGATGGTGAATGAGATCTGCCTGAGTGTGCAGAAGCACGTCGATATCCTCAGCACCTGCACGGGCAGGGAGGTGGAGGCGGACATCCTCTGCGCTGAGGAGGCCATCAGGAATGCCAACCTCTCYGTCAGCGTGAGTCCACCCCACGGGAAACCCCCTCAGCTCACCCGGCATTCATGCGGGATCGAAGTGGGGTATTGATCAGTTAATGACATCATTAACCAGCAGTCAGGGAATTCCAGAGTGTTGATGCAACAGATGCACATCACTTGCAAACATTAAAGAACAGCTGAGAATTTCTGAATTCCCTTCTTCAGGGATTAAAATGTTCTTAGGCCCCTCACCCCAGAGACACACAGCTGTGTGCACGCCCCCCATGGGAACGAGGGGTTACAAGCACACCCCCTCTTTGGCATCCCATGCTCGCATATCCCTCCTTGGGAGAGGTGGGTGCTCCAGCTTGGGGCACACCCTGCAACACACAGATGCCCACACTGGTGAGAAACSTCCCTATATCCCTGAGGGGTCCCTCCCTGGGGCACCCTCATCCCACCCCAGCGATGAGGATGCTTCATCAGCCTGTGACAAAATCCACCGTGTTGGCTGGGCAGATTCTGGCTCTGTCAGACCTGGTTTGATCCTCCTGGTCCCGCTTCTCTCTCTCTCCATTGCACCTTTTCCTCCTCCTCCTCTACTTCTCTTTAAATCACCTCCTTTCTCTTTTTCCCCAACTCTCTTGGCAGCCCCTTGGTTACTTAATCTGGCAGAGACAGGATTTAAGGGGACAGTACYGGTGTTGGAAAGGTGGTGAGAGGGATGGGAAAGGATGTCCCTGATGCAGGCAGCAGTGTAGTGGGGTGCAGGAGGGTAAGGAGGGTCAGTGGGTGGTGGGGAGCAGTTGAGGGTCTGTCTGGGGGGACACAGGGAYGAGGGATGAGGGTTACCAACCCTGGCCCAGCAAAGACAGAAAATCACTGGGTCTCCCCAGCTGATGYGGGTGATGCTCTTCCATGGGGCAGCCACGGATGCAGGCTGCATATGGAAGGATGGGAGGAGAAGATGAGGTGACATGGGATGATCCACACCATCTCTCTTCCCATGGCAGATCTTGCCTCTCTTGTACGAGGCAGGAAACACCCCGTACCAGAATGGGAAGCTGCAGCACAAGCTGGAGTGTCTCACGGAGGAAGCGTCGCAGACCTGCAGCCGGGAAATCCAGGTGGGTGCCCATGGGCAGCATGGGACGTTCATCAGCCTTGGCCCAAACATAAGAGGGATGGTGTCTCCGGAAAACCATGTGAATCCTGATAAAATAGACACCAAAACCTCCCCTTTCCTCTCGAAACTTCAGGCGATTATGCAGGCGGTGCTGGACACGGCGCACGGCCTGTGCCCAGCTGTGGTGCAGAAGAGCGGGGTCAGAGATCAGCTGGTCAATGCCATGTCGGAGCGGATCTGCCTCCAGGACCACCTCAGCCTCAGCGCCGTCCTGGACCAGATGGTCACCGATGTCTTCAGCAAGCTGAAGTGGGTGATGTGCCMTTCTTCCTTCTCGCTCCGCACCTGGCACTCACCCCTGGGGCCAGAGGAGCATTCTGGGGGCTCCACTTCTCCCCACTGGGAGGGCTCCACTTCTCTCCCTACCTGGTTGTGGTAGTGGTGTGCTGGGTCCCGCTGCTGCTTTTTCCCACCTGTGGCTTTGCTTCCTGCTTGGATCCAGTTTGGATGTGTCCCTGGGGAGACTCACGGGGTGGTGTTCCTGCAGGCACATCCTCATGGCTGGCGGAGTGGAGCCCCAACCACCAATGAGGGGATGCACTTGGCATCCTCCATCCCAGCCAGTGCCTGTTCCTGTCCTGCTCTGGCAGCACAGACCCAGTGAGCCGCAGCACAGGGCATGTCCTGGGTGCCCTTCTGGGTGCCACAGCCGAGCATCCATCTCCTCAGCAAGGCTCTCCCTGGGGGGGTGGCCCCATGGCTTGCAGGGGTGGTGGGTGCTGGCCCTGAGACCGCTCTTTCTGCTCCCAGTGAAATCAAGCTGTCCGTCACAGCCGCTGTAGCCGACTGCATCGTGGATGCTGTGCTGGGAGACCTGACCATTGCTCAGTGCAAACTGGTGAGTGCCGGGGGCTGCCAGCACCTGTGGGATTGGGATGTGAGGCTGGGATGCAGGATGGGGGTCTGGGTACCCCAGCATTGCCTGGGCACCAGCCAATACTGCAACCATGGATTTGCAGTCTGGGAAGCAGGACAATTCCCACCTAGGCTGGTTTTCTTCCCAGGTAATCGTCTCCCGGTGTGGTCACAGCAACATTAACACCCTGAGCAAAGTCCCGGCGCTGCTGCCGTGTGGTGGGGGGTGCTGGGGTGAAGCCGGGCACCGGCCACTCCTGCAGCGGGGCAGCTGCGCTGGGCTGGCAGCYGGCTAATCAGGCTTAAATCCGCTCACAAATCCCAGCCGTGGGTAGGGAGCAGAGCAGCACAGAGCACACAGGGCAGCCACGCTTCAGCCCCTGGGATAATTTAAGAGCTTCCTAATGGTTTTAGGCAGAGAGCCTCTCCAAGCAGGGGCTCGACCTCCTGGTGCTGCTGCCGGAGTCGGCTGAGGACGATGCCACCGCGCTGGCGAGGGGCAGGAATCCTCCGGACCTCGCCGCAGAGGAGGTAGGGTCTGGACCCRCTGCCGCCGCGTGATGCCCACGCTATAAGCGCCGTTTATCCGCCTTACYGGATGATGCCGGGCTTAACGCCGCAGCCTCCCCGGGTGCATGCGGCCCCTGGCACCCCCCCACTGCAGTGCTAAGGCAATTAGCGCTGGGAAACGGGACCATTAGCCTGCCAGGCCATGCTGCTGGCACCGGGAGCGTGTCCTTGTGGTGGCCCAGCTGCCTGTACCCTGTCCCACTGTTGTTGCTTTGGGACCTGGGATCCAGTGTAGTGCACGGTCCTGGATGGGGAAGTATCCAATCCAGCATCGTGGGTAGTTTTGGAGCTGGGACAAGATGAGGGGGTGCAGCCCTGGGAGCCTAGGGGTGATGGATCATTGGGCGAAGCCTGGCTGGCTCCAGCTCCAGCCACGGGATGCCTCTTGGCACGGCCAGCTTGTCCACGCCGAAGCTGCCACCATCCCTCTCTCCCTGCAGTACAAGATGGCCCTGCGGAGGAAAAACAAGCATTTCAGGAGCATTCGGCCCACACCAACTGTGAGAAGTAAGGTCACCGCGGAACTGTCCCTCTGCTGCGGCTCGGCGTGTGCCGCGCTGCCTCCGCCGGGGCAGGGCAGGGGCGGGGGGCTCACAGCGGCCACCTGGGAGGCTCGTGGGCAGAGCCCTCCACGTGATGCCAGAGGCTGCGGGCAGCAGGATCTGGACCCTTTGGAGAGCCTCTCCTGATGCTGTGGTTGGGGTCTGTGGGGAAAGCTCACCTTGACCTTGCTCTCATGCTGGTTGTGGGGGGCCAGCTGGCTCAGTGCTCCTGGGCAGTGGGGTAAACGCCCTGAGCTCCCTCCTCATGTAGCCAGGCAGGGGTGGGAGGTTTGTCTGTGACTGTGGGTGCCATGGCATCTCCTGCAGCCATCCCAGGGTCCACTGTGGGCATGGACATCACCCACCCATTCACCCAACAACATCGAGGAGAAGACATTGTCCATGGGTTTTCCCTTGCTGGTGGTGTTGCCCCCAAAGCCCTGCATGCCTGAGGGGGGGGTGGATCTCAAGGGAGGCACAGGCAATGAGCAGCCGATGGGTGACTCTRCTTTGGCTAAAGCAGAGCTAGAGCAGGCTCCAGCACTCAGCACCCCGGTGTCCCCAGGGGACCCCTTGTGTCCCTGAGCCCCACAGCAGCCTGACGCCCATCCAGCGGGTACGTGGTGGGTTGAGGAGCTGCCTGCAGAGCAAACCGGGCTTGTTTGTGGGTGCTGCTGGCCGGGCCGCCCTGGCAGAGCTCGTGCCGTACCACTGCTGCCTGCTGCAGGTCTCGGGGCTTGCTGCGGGGCTCGGCTCGGCCCCTGCCTGAGCATCCCCCGCATCCCCCCACCGCATCCCCTGCACGCAGACCTCCGGCGGCGGCGGCAGGATCCATCCCGGGCTGCGCCGCAAAGCCGCCACGCACGCTCCTGGCGGGCACGGCCACGCTCCCCTCCCCGCGGCGTAGCCAGCGCCCCGCTGACCCTCCACGCGTGGGCGAAGGTGACGGCGTCGGTGATGATGATGATGATGGTGATGATGATGATGATGATGGGGAGGCCCGGCGAGGCCGGGTGTCAACAGGGACCCTCTCGCCTCTCGTAGGTGTCTCGGAGCTGGAGCCGGCAGCGGGTCGAGACGCCAGCGGGCTCCGAGCTCACCGGGCGCCGCCGTCACTCAGCCCCGCCGCGCCGCCGGCACGCCCTGCCTCCACAAAGGATGCTGAGCCTGCGAGCGGCTCGCTCCCCGCCACGCAGCCTGCCACCGCCACCGGATTCCTTATGGACCTGCCGACCGCCGGCGAGAAGCTGGAGCATTGCACCAAAGCCAGGCCCCGGCCCAACCGCCGGCACAAGCAGCCGCCCAGCAAGCCGAATGTAAGGGGGGGCACGGCTGGCGGGGGGGGGGKGTGTGTGTATTCGGTGTGKTTTTCGCATTTTTTTCCGCTTGGGTGAATTATTGCGGCCAGTATTTGTTGCAAGGCAGGAAAATGAGATGCGCAAAGACGCGGTGGGTTTATTATCCTGCATTTCAGCTGCTGCCGGAGCCTCCTCCTCGGAGGGGGGCAGCCTGAAAGGATGGGCAAGGGTGTTGGGGGGGGGCGAGAGGAATCATGCATCCTCCTTTCTGCTCCCCACTGGGAGATGCTGAGCGGCGGGAGCCAGGGGAGGAATGAAAAAACCTGCAGAGTTTGGGTGCAGAGGGCCAGAGATGCGTTCAGCAATGGCTCCAGCTGCCTCCCTCCTGCTGCGCTCAATTTGCTCCCCCTTATCCAAAATCCATCGTCCCTGAAGCACCGGCAGCCACCACGGCTCCTGGTGATGCTGGTGGGACTCCAGCAGCCTTGATGGGGTGGGTTGTGCTCCCCCCATCCAACAGGCGACAGGATGGGGATCCTGCCTCTGCACCCCCCTTCCCAAAGAAGTAACTTTTGGGTGCAGTCACTGGTGAGTCTAGCTCCATCACTGTCCCTGGGGCTGGATCCTGCTGGCATCACCTCATCCCCATGCCACCGTGATGCAGCCGGATCCTTTCACYTGCTGGAAAGCCCTGGCTTGCACGGCCGTGGGGATGCTTGCCCTTGGATCATGGTGGGATCAGGGCTGGCAGGGCTGAACGGGAGGCAGGAGCCGTGACCCACAGGCAGGGTGAGTGCTGGAGGTTGGCAGGGCCAGGGGGCCATCACCCCACAGTGGGACAGGCATGCCCGGCACCCAGGTTGGGCTAAGGCTTGAGCAAGGATGGGCTTTGATGGATATGATGTGACAGGGAGAGCAGATCTCAGATGGCTGGAACGGCTCCTGAGCGGCATCAATCCAGCTGTAATGAAAAGTCATTATGGATTGAAATGCCACCGATGGGGAAGCGCCTCCCTCTCATCGATAGGAAGCCACTGATGCAGTGCCACATGCCAGGGAGATGAAGGTGCCATGGGAGAAGGCTTGGCCGTGGTGTGGACTACTTTGCCATGGGGATGGAGCAGGTGGCCCTCATGCAGGCTGCAGTGGCACTCCAAGGTTGGACTTGAAGCATCTGAAGGATGCAGATGTGGGTCCCGCAGGTCACCTGCTCCAGCACCCACCTGCAGCTCAAGGGTCCCTTCCTTGAAGCTCAAATGGGAGAAGCATCCCTGCCAAAGGCTTTTCCCACAGTATGGGTGCCATACCCCAGCCACTGTGCTGGGCAAGAGGCTGGGAGGAGCCCGGGGCTGGCTGGAGCTCCCAATGCTCAAGGGATGCAGCAGGATTAGGGCTGGGATGCAGCTGATAACACTGTGGTCTGGCTTTAATGCTGGGTACAAGATGGAGGGTGCCAGCACCCATCCTGCACGGGCACCCATGTATTCGTGCCCAGGTGTGGCTGACAGATCTTGGTGCCTGGGGGTATCTTTGCCCCACGCTGGGCTGACAGCCACTGTCACACACAGGTGCAGCCCGTGGCCTGTGAGAACAGYGAGGACAGGAGCATCACCCGCGTGGACGAGGGGCTGGAGGACTTCTTTGCCAAGAGGCTCATCACAGAAACACTGCCGTAAGCCTGGGGGGTGCCCAGGGCCCCTCACCTGCCCAGCATCCTGGCACACACCCACCCCTGGGATTTCAGCAGCCACCCTGCAAATGCTGCTGGTCCCAGTGCCAAAGGGATGCTGGGGAACGCAGCGCCTCAAGGGTCATTGCCAAGGGCAAGGATGGGGGAAGAGGATTGGGATGGCAGCCATGGGGTGCGGGATGTGGCCATGGGGTCTGTTCCATAGCAAGAAGGCAATGAGGCAGCACCCATGGGAGCCATGCTGGGAACGAGTGCCCTTGCTGGGACATTATCATCTCAGGTGGTGTGTCCTGGGTCTGGATCCATCCCTTTGGGGTGGGCAGGGAGAAAAGACTGATCTCTCATCCTTTGACAGCCTGGTGCTCATCTTTTCCAATGTTTCATCTCTCCCCAGCCCCACAACTCCAGAGACCTGCCTGGGATCAGCCCCTCTGGCTCCCTCTGGCTCCCGCACCCTCAAGAAGAAAATTGGGAATTTTTTTGCCTTCAAGAAACCCAAATCCAGCCGGGGCTCGAGGTGTGAGAAGGAGCCCGAGGGCGGTCCCACYGCCCCCAGGAGCAGGCGCTCGATGCTCAGTGACATTTTACGAGCCCCCAGCAAGGCAGGCGAGTCGGGGAAGCCCCTGAGTAAATCGGAGGAGGGGGGACTCGCTGCTGAGCCCCACACAGAGCCTGAGCACTGCCAGACCCCCGACTCTGCCCGAAGGATCCGGCCCAAGTACTCTCGGGAGGGCAAATCCCAGTCACTCATCTTGCTGTCTGGGGAGGACGAGGATGCACTGGGGGTCAGGCATGACAAGGTAAGCACTGTCATGGTCACTGAGCCACTGCCTCTGTTTGGTTCACCCAGTGGGTGCTGCTCCCAATCCATGGATGCTGGTGGGGTCACCGGGGGATGTGGGGACACCGGAGTGATGGCTGGGGATATCCCCACTGGGTCATGTCCATGTCACCATCTCCCAGTGGCATGCCTGGGGTTGGGGACATGGGTGCCGTAGTGGGTCCATGTCCCTGGCAGGGCTGTGTCTCTCCTGCAGAAGAGGCACCTGGAGAAGAGCGAGGGGGAGTTGTCCAGCTCCTTCGAGCAGCGCGTGCAGGTCATGCTCCACCGCATTGGCGTCACCAAGGGCCCGGCTGCTGAGAGCAAGAAGCAGCAGGTAGGGAGTGGCTCCATTTTTGGGATGGATCTTGCACCCCCAGAGYGGGAGGAGATGGTGATCCATGGGATGGGAGGTTCTCCCTGCTGGGACTGGCAGTACCCAGCTCTCTGCTGCCACTGCCTGTGGCCTCTGCCCTGTCACCTAACCCTCTGCAAGGGGTGGGTTCCTATGCGCTGCATGCTGTCTGTCTGTCTGTCCCTCCTTCCTTGGCATGCACCCATCCCCTGCAGCCACCTCAGAGCTTGGCAGCACCCTGCCATCTTCCGCACATCATCTCTGGGGGCACTGCAACCCCGACATCCCCCTTATCAGTATTTTTCCTCTTGCAGAGCAAGGACATCGAGATCAAGAAAGCCGGCTCAGACGGTGAGGGGCTGCCCACTCCCCACCCTGACCCCTGCCCAGCTGGGCACCCATGGGTGGCCACAGGCAGGCGCCCTTGGGCTCCCAGCTGCAGGTTGCTCCCCTTGCTGGGTGCTGGTGGCCCTGGGCAGACCCCAGCTCACTGATGCTGGCCGGTGGCTTGTGCTTGCAGGGGACATCGTGGACAGCTCTGCAGACTCCCCCCCCTCCCTGAAGGCCCGCACACACTCTGTGTCCACAGGTGGGTCACCAGTGCATGCTGGGGGAGTCACACCAGCCCCTGGGGCAAAGGGCTTTGTCCCCTCTTCTAGCACCAAGGATGGAGACTGGAGCCAAGAGGGACTGGYGGGCACAGGCATGTGGGCAGAATCCCATATTTAGGATGGGTGCCCATCTCTGGTGATGGTGGACGGACACCCAGCCCATTGCCCAGTCCCTGGGCTGGCTGCAGGCCGGTTCCCAACACCGAGAACCATCRCTGGGGCTGTCACTTCTGGACACCCACAGGCTCCATCCTGCCTGCCCCACAGATGCACCCTTCCGCAGCCCGGCCGCCACGATAGAGCCCAGCACCGAGCCCCGGCCAGCCTGGAAAGCCCTGGGAAGGCAGCTGCCCGCTGAGCCACCGGCCACCAGCTCCAACCAGCCCCGGCACTCCTTCACCCTAGGCGAGCCCAGTGGGCTGCCAGAGCCGGGGGGCCGGGAGGGCTGGAGCAGTAGCCTGCCACGGCCGGGCAAGAACGTGCCGGCGGCGCTGCCACAGAGGGTCAGCCATGGTGGGGAGGTGGGTGCTGGCACCCTGCCCATCCTGCCCACAMCACCCAATACTGAAGGTAGGGATGCACAAGCTGCCCATGGATCCTTGATCCTGCTGCTGGCCTGTTCTTGGAGCCCKTGGGAATGGAGGGCAGCAGGGAGCCAAGCACATGGCCCGGGGTGCTGATGGGGGCTGACAGGCAGTTGGGGTTTTGTGGGCTCACCTCCCCACTGCTTTTCCAGACAACCGGCTGATGGCACGGCTGGCAGCGCCACGGGGACCCGGCCGCCGAGCATTGTCTGTCCATGAGGAGCAGCTCAGGGAGCCTGAGTGCCCGGCAGAGCTGGGAGGTAAGTTAGCGCTGGAGTGGGACCCCAAACCCTCCTTTCATCCAACACCAGCAGAGGTGGGTGGTGGCATTTCCACGTGCATGTTGGTGCTGCCTGTCCCAGTTGGYGGGTGATAGACGATGGCACTGCCACAGTGAGAAGTTCCCAAGGGGAACTTGGCATTGGGATTGGTTCCAGCAGGAGCCAGGTCACTGCGCCCCACCCTAACATGGGGCTGGTTGTGTTTCCCCCAGTGGGCACCGTTCCYCTGCGCCTGCGGCGTTCGCCTGTGCTCAGGCACAGGACCAAGCACGAGTCCCTTTCAGAGATGGAGGGTGAGCCTGGACCAACCTCGGATGCTGAAGGTGAGATGCTCCCCTCCCTGCTAAAGCAGGTGTTGGGGTACCAATGGTACCCCCGTGCTTACGCCAGCACCTGTGACCTCTGTAGGGGCCACGCCGCAGGACTGGCCCCGTGCCGGGCTGGAGGAGCCGCAGGCTGGCACGGGCACTGAGGGTGAGCAGCCGCAAGCCCTGGCACAAACTGTTGGGAATGCACAAGACTCAGCTGCCGTAGACCAAAGACGCCCGGTGCTGGGCCAGGGGGAGCCGGCCCTGGGACAGTGAAGCCCCTGCATGTCACCACGCTGTTCCCAATAAAACCCTGCAAGCAAGTGCACCGTGCCGGGGTGCTTGGCAGCTGGGCTGCGGAGAGACGGGGCACCGGGCTGGCGTGGATGTGCCAACGATGGCATCGCCCAATTTTCACCATGGGGACAACCGGGCCACCGACATCGCCCAGGATGCCCAGGGACTGTCAGAGCCTGCAGGATGCATCCAGCGGTGTTGCGGTCTCCGGTGCCCTCTGCCGCTGTGGGCTGCAGCGGGGGAGCCGGTGATTTTAGGCAGCCAGCTATTTTTAGAAAGCGTTCCCAAGGCACTTTCACCACTCCAGCTCCTGACCCCGTGGAGTACCGCTCTCTCCAGCCCCCGCCAGACGCAGGCTTCCATCAGCGGGACCACGACCCACAGCATTTCAGCACGCAGCTCCATCCCCGCAGCTCCCCGACGGCACCAGCGTGATCCTGACACCCCAGTGGCTTTCTCCTGTGTTGCCCTCTGCTCCGGACCAAACGCATTCCTTACTCGGATGTTTACGACAAAGCAAGATGCTTGTTTTGGGGTTTTTTTTCTTTTTTTTTTTTTAATACAAGAGCTGTGTATTTAAAAAATATACAATTTTTATTTTTAATTTCTACAGCATAACCCTGCAGGATATTTTTTGTAACAAACAGTGCAGGACCCTACCTAAACTATTCAATAAACCATCCAAGCTCCTGGGGTACCTTCGGAGCAGGACCAGGTTGTGGGGCCTCTGCCATCGCTGCTGCGGTGGCACTGGGTCACCTCTTGTCCCCACCTCCTGGGCCAAGGCATTTGGAAAGGATGGAGAGGTGGGAGAGGGATGCCGGCTCACACTCACACTCAGGCATTCCTGAATGGATGCTTTTCTCACCTCTTGGCACTGAGGGTGCTGGCTTTCAAGAGGTCACGTGCCAGCACCCCTGGAGCCAGGGTTTCTGCAGGCAGGCCAGCCTGCTCAGCAGTCCCCTGGGGCACAGGGGTTCTGGTGTCCCCACATCCCTCCCCCAAGTGCCCTTCCCAGTATTTTGGCAGACCCATTAAAGAAACAAAGGAATGAAAGACAGGGGGCTGGGCTCAGGAATCATCCTCCTCCTCCTCCTCCTCCTCGGTCAGTATCCAGCATGCCCACTTCAGCATTGCCTTTGAGATCCTGAGAAACCAGACAGGAGGAGCCAGGGTGAGAAGGGACCCAGCTGCAGCCACAGCACTGGGGCAGCTGGTTACGAGGGGTAAGGCAGAGGATGGGGACTTGCTGTAGGAATGCAAACAGCAATGCCCACACCCCACAGCAGGGACAAGGGACAACCAGAAGTCCATGGCTGCACAGACCTGATAGATCGAATCTGCTGGCAGAGCTCGGGGCTTGGTGCCTCGTATTCATACTGCGGCGGTCTCCTCAGGTGCTGCAGAAGCAAAGGGGAGGGTGAGAAGGGTCTGCCCCAGCCACAGAGCCCAAAGTGTTACCCCACACAGCCTGAGAGCCCAATACCCCCAGGAAACCCCCTAGGATTGAGGTGTTTCYCCCTCTGTTCTTTCAATCTTATTTTATCCAGAAAGCTTGGAAAATGCTCCAGCAATTGTTGGTTCCCACCTAGCTCAGCCTCAACCACATCTTCACCATCCCTGGAGGGATTTAAAGGTGTATGAATGTGGCATTTGGGGCCATGGTTCAGTGGTGGGCTTGGCAGTGCTGGAAAATGGTTGGACTCAATCTCAAAAGGTCTTTTCCAGTTTAAGTGATTACATGATTCCCTCAGTGTTCCCAAATCCTCCACCATCTACACTGACACCTGCATTCAACTTCTATCCCCACCAGCCTGGTGAGGAAATACCCTGGAGATAGACACCAGCAGTGAGGGCACAGAGAACCTCGTCGGGGATCCCCAGCCCTCAGGGGCCCCCACCAGCTGCTTCATATTTACCGACTCCTGAGCTCTGCTCCGCTCCGGCCTGGAGCTGGGCCCGGGCCTCACGGGAGATGCTTGCTCTTGCTCCTCCTCCTCCTCTTCCTCTTCCTCATCAAGCTCCTTTCCACGCCGCAGCCTCATCTCCTTTCTGCTCTTCTTTGCGCTCTGTGGGCGCGTGAGCTCCGACCTACTGCCTGTGCCTGCCCCCCTGCCCCTCAGGGTGCCTGGGGGATGCTGCTGCCCACTGGGGGCCTGCTCATCTTCCACCATCAGCTTCCTCTTGGCACCCACAGCATCTCCTCCCTTTGTCCTGACATGAGCCAGTCCAGGCTTCAGTGCATCTGGAGGGGAAACTGTGCCACTGGAGCACGCCTGCTCCCTGTGAGGCATCCTGTCAGGTGGGGATTGCAAGCTGCTGCTGGGCAAGACTGGAAAAACTGGGGAAAGAGTGGGCAGGGTGGCATGAGAGCCCCTCGATCCCTGTGGGCCTGGAGCAGCGCACAGGGTATCCCAGGCTGCCTCCGCAGTTGACACCGCCTGGCTGGTGCTGATCTCCACCGGACTGGGAATGTTGCAGGAGTGGAGCAGGGAGGGAGAGGAGGTCTGTACCGGCTCTCCCTGTGGCAAGGCCTCGGGAGAGCCCTGGCTACACACTTCCAGCAGGTCGGTGGTGTTGCTGTCAGCAGCCACATCTTCCTGGGTCTTCAGGGGAGGGTCAGGCTGAAAGGTCTTTTCTAGTAAGAGGAAACGCATGGTCAGTTTGGGCAGGGGCTGGTGGTGGGACCTGCCCTGGCACATCAAGGTGGGCCTAAGAGGGCTGGAATGATACAGGCACAGGGCAATGGGAACACTACAGCACCGCTTTCTTTGGCCAGGGGAAATCAAGCCAGCATCCAGGATGAGCTATACCCAAYGAGAAGAGAGGAGCCGTTTCCAGCCAGAAAGGCAGCCTGGATGCCCTGGGACATTCCTGGGACTCACCATCTGAAGAGCTTGGGGTCAAAGACAATGGGGGCATCCTGTTCCACGGGTTATCCAGGGATTCCTCCAAGCTATCTGACAAGGTTGGTGATGTGGCACCTACAACAAAGAAGCAGGAGGGTTGATTTTGGCAAAGGAAGCAACTGCCCACTCCCTGTGGGTCCCCTGTGCACAAGGTCTCAGATACAGCTCTTGAGGGGAGCTCTGAAGCCCTTTCCAGCCCAAGATGTGGTGTATTCCAGTCACATCCTTTCCAAGATCTCATCCAGCAGGCAGTGGAGAGGCAGACACTGCCCAGAGAGCAGGCAGGTGTGAAGAAGGCMTTCTCCTACACCCTGCACYTTCCAGGACAGCATCTCCCTTCAGCTCGTCCTCTACACAGTTTCCACAAGTACATGTGCAGCAAAGCTTGGTGACACCAAGCCCAGTAAGGTGACACAAACCCATCCCAGTGCTGAGCCAGAGCCAGTGAGGAGCCCACACTTGGGCAGGAGACTCAGGCTCCGTGATGGCACCAAAAGGACAAAATGACTTCTTGTGCTCCCAGCATAATGAACCGAAGCTGCAGCTTCAGGAAGCTGCAGGAATGGGACTGTTCCCTGCCTGCTCAAGGTCTCCCAAAGACCTGGCCATGCCAGTACCTCCTCTGCTCAATCCAAGGAGATGGGCTGAGCCAACTGTAGAGGAAACTAGAGGCTGGATGGGATCTGGAGTGTTCATAGGATGCCACGAGGACGATCCAACGGCAGGAGCACCTCTGCTATGGAGACAGGCTGAGACAGTGGGGGTTATTCAGCCTGGAGAACAGAAAGCTCCAGGGAGAACTTAGAGAACCTTCCAGTATCTAAAGAGGCTCCAAGAGGGCTGGAGAAGGACTTTAGACAAGGGCATGGAGTGCCAGGACAAGGAGGAATGGCGTCACATGGACAGAGGGCAGGTTTAGATCAGATATAAGGAAGAAATTCTTCCCTGTGAGGGTGGTGAGGCCCTGGCACAGGTTGCCCAGAGAAGCTGTGGCTGCCCCATCTCTGGAAGTGTTGAAGGCCAGGTTGCACAGGACTTGGAGAAACCCGGTCTAGTGGAAGGTGTTCCTGCTCATGGCAGGGGATTGGAGCTAGACAGACTTTAAGGTCTCTTCCAACACAAATCATTCTAGGATCTGGAAGTCCCGCTACTCACAGCTGGCTTGGGATACAACACTTGGGTCTCCTGGCACTGTCCTGTCATCACTACTATTTCCAGCAGTTGTTGTTTTGCTTGTATCTGCAATGAAAGGGGCACCRTTGGTCACATCTCACCATGCAGCACAGCTGGAGCAAAGGAATTCTTCTTCCCACCCCAGGGAGCCCCTCATTCCACATGCTTGGGTGCTGCAGTGCCCACCTGTGTACCCTGCAGATGCAGCCTCGGAAGAATCACAAACAACTGCCTCCTCCTCAGGAGGGATCACCAGGGCGCTGACTGGGACCATGAAAATGTCCTCMCCTCGCTGAAATGAGACACGTGACAGGGGTTTTGCTGGGCAGTTCCTCTCCAGACGCAGGAGCCCACCTGTACCTGCCAGCTGAACACCAGGAACTCCCTCCCCAGGAAACCTCCAGCTCTGCCCACTGTCCTTCCCCTTCCTCCTCCCACCCCACCAGAGCTGTCACAGCCCTGTCTCAGCTGGACCCAGCAGAGAGAMTGACTGACCTCTTTCTTGCGCTCTGCCTCCCACTGGGTGACAGGAACTTCATCCTCCACTGTCACTGGCTTCTCYTTGGATATCCATAAATCCAAGCATTCCTCAGCATTTTCCTTCAAAATCTCCAGCTGGTTCTGTCCTATGGCATCGATCAGCTGAGAGATGGAGGGTTCTGGAGCAAGAACACACAGACATCAGTGGAGGAGACAGCTGAATTCAGGCAAGCCTCAGTTGCAAATGCTTTTACTCTGCTGCATGACTTGGTGACTGTCAT
Organism: Amblyornis subalaris; assembly: GCA_018881555.1. NCBI lineage: Eukaryota > Metazoa > Chordata > Aves > Passeriformes > Ptilonorhynchidae > Amblyornis > Amblyornis subalaris. The sequence continues at coordinate 125,318 of JACAXG010000210.1, forward strand.
GACACTGAAACCTGTGGAGACACCCAAAATTCTGCATTTCCTTTGCTTCTAGAAACTATTTTTTCCTTTCTCCACACATCCTGAGCCAGSAGCATGAGCTCAGGCATGCAACAGCCCACACTGCTTTAGCTATCAGCACCATCTCATCCTGCCTTGGGCTTAGCAACGTACACTTGTGAGATCTGACCAGGTTTGTGCTACCTCTGCCTAACACAGACCAAGCTGAGGAAACCCAGGCGCCCCACCAGGCAACCAAAGCATTGCATGCCCCACACAACCCTTTTACCTGAGCTGGGAGCATTCCTCACAGCGAGATTCCTCCTGTAATGACCAAGAAGACAAAGCCAGGTTAGGGCTGGGGCACATGCAACTCTTGGTCACAGATCAAGCACCCTGGCTTGGGAGCAGCAGCTYGTGAAAGTAGCGGATCCCACACCGGGTGCTGGATCTGGCCACTGGCCTCCACTCAGTATCCCAGGAATAGCCATCAGGGAGCCTCACTCCTGGAGATGGGCTGATGGAGGGCCTGAGGATCTCCAGAACTGGGTCTCCAAGCGTGGAGTGAAGAATGAGCTGCRCAGGGCTCATCCACCCAGCCATGCTGCCCACCACAGGCAGCAACAAGCTCCCCACAGGTGTTTCCTCCCAGCTCAGAGGAAGAGGCTGGGCATGGAGGGCCCTCTGTGTCACCAGGATTTCATTTTTCATGGTCTACACAGCTGTGTCATGTTCTGGGACAGGGAGTCACACAGGTTAACCAGGAGCTGCCACAACCTGTGCCAGCCCTTGCCGGCCTGCTCTAACCCCAGTCCGAGGCTGCATGCTCTCATCAGGGTATCTGGATACATCCCTCAGCCCCTCACTTACAGCCAGAGCTCCTTTATCTTCTTCACCACAGAGGGGTCCTGGTTCCTGCAGCAAGAGAGAAGCCAATTATTGATTCCCTCCAAATCCCCATCTTCCTTCTCCCTTGCTGTGGAGACAATCCCTCTTTCAAAAGCTCCCTGCCACAAGCAGGTCACACCAGGACTCCCAGGGTCAGCACTGCTGTGGGCAGGTGAGGAAGGCCCCCGAGCAGAGCCCCCACCCACCYATCCAATGGGCCATACCCGTCGGATGATTCCATCCTCTGCCTCTGCATGGGCAGCACGATGAACTGCTGGGCCGTGAGGTAAAACTCGCAGTCCTCCTGTGGGAAGGACATAGCCTGTAAGGCACCTCTGCAGTCCCACCTCTGCCCCCACCTCCCCCAGGGCCAGCCAGCACCCACACACTCACCCCAGCTCTGCCACCAACCCTCCAGCCTAGGAGAGGGTACCCTCAGAAAGGACAACCCCCCTTCAAAGCGGGGTTTGTACCCTCCTGTGTCAGCTGATGGCTCTGGAAGAGCCACACACCAGGGTGGGCCAGCCCAGGGGAGGCTATGGGGACACCTCTGAACCCCTGCAAGGGGACAGTGGGCAGCTCTGCCACCAGCCCACGCAGGCCTTCTGTGGCTGCCCAACAGGCAGAGGTGACAGCCAGGTGACCCTGGGGGAGATGCACCCCATCCCCAGTGAGGACTCATCCCTACCCCAGTGTCCAGGCCAGCTGCCACAGACCCCGCAGGAGTTGCAGATGAAGATGAAAGGCCACCCATCATCTGCCTTCAGCTCCTGGGAGCAGCTGGAAGCAGGCAAGAGTGCAGGAAGTACAGCACAGCAAAGAACAGGCTGCTTCCACTCCTGAGAGCACTTACCAGCCTGGCCTCATCCTGAAAACACACCGTGTACTTCTGCAGGACGATAATTCTGCAAGTAAGGCTGGAAAGCCTGAGCTGCAGGTGGGCACTGGAAAAGGAACAGAGCAGGAATGCCTTGTAGAGATGAAGAACAGAGCTGGACCCCCCCCAGACACACAGTGGGGTTTCCCCAACAGCTCTGCCAACCACACTGGGGCATTCTGGAACATGTCTCAGCATGAGCAGCAGGGACCAAGGGCTCCTTATTCCTTAATAATTCCTGCCTAAGAGCAGTTTCTTCCTGCTGCTTATCCTTGGCTCTGCTACCAGCACCCCACCAGTTTAAGAGTGTTCAAATGGAGGAAAGCACTGAAGGAGCAGCCCAGGCTACCATGGCTCCTTTCACAAACCCCATGGGCTCTACAGTCCTTTCTAATGGCATCACAGCTTCTACCATGGATCCCTGCCYGTCCCAACCAGCTGACACCGGAGCACGGGCATTCCAGCCTTCTTCTCTTAGCAGCTCTTTCACACCAACTTCCCACCCTGAGATTGCTTTAGCTTAACACAACCTGAAACAAGACCAGGCAGGAGCCCCAGCTCCTCACAGCAGCTGTGGAGAACTGCTGTCCCAGCCACAGCTGAGTCACGGTGGAACCCACTTTTCCTCTGCCTGCAGAGCTTCGGGTGTAATGACCACACGGATGTAGCAGGATCCATCAGAGACCTGCACGACAGCATCTTGGAGGACCCCAGGTTGGCCAGGAGCAGTTGAGTCACTCAAGACCTGACAAGAGATTGGAGAGGTGAAAAAAAAGAAATCTCATTTACAGACCCGGAACAAGCTTCATACGGAAAGTGGTCACGACACCACGCTCCTCCTTCTCAAAAATTAAAAACAGAGACAGTGAGGAGAAAGYGTCACACAAATCCACAGCCACCAAACTGGGAACCACGGAGCACTGCTCAGAATTTAGATTTCAAAGGCAGTTGGAGCACTTTGGAACCGTCTCTCTGGGTACCTACCCGCACAACCTGCCCAGCCAGGAAATTTTCACGCTCATCCAGCTGCTCGTAATTCACCAAGAGGTCAGCAATCCATGGCTCTAGGACGTAGAGTTTGGGGGAAGCCACATTCTTGTCTATACACACAAGACTACGTGACAAGAGACAAGACACCAAGCCATAAGCAGTGCTTCATCAGCCCAAGAAGGGTTTTGCACCCCAAATGCAGCCATAAACCCAGAAGACTGCTCAAATCCAACCCAAATCCACCCATAAACCCAGGAGATTGCTCAAATCCAACCCAAATCCACCCACTTCTCTGCAAGGACCCATCCTAAGGGCATCGTGCTGAGGTAGTCACGCTGCTGGGGGCACACAGGTCCTGCTGCATCCTGCTCGGACAGTGGTGGGGGGACATCCGCAGCTCTGGAGTGTGTCCGGCCTTCTGTGAGTCTCCCACACAGGACAGGACATTTATTTCTAATTTCATCCCATACTGTTTATTATCCCCCAATAACTATTTTCCTGTGACCAGTTCTTAATCATAACTCTCTGAACTGTAACAAGGAGAACTGGAGACAGGGAGGGTTGGGGTCAGGCAGGGCTGGGACAGGCAGGGGCTGGGGACAGGTGGGGCTGGGACAGGCAGGGGATGGGGMCAGGTAGGGTTGGGACAGGCGGGGTTGGAGGCAGGCAGGGTTGGAGGCAGGCAGGGTTGGGGACCAGTAGGGTTGGGCCAGGCGGGGCTGGAGCCAGGCAGGGGCTGAGGACAGGGGGGGCTGGGGACACGCAGGATTGGGCCAGGCGGGGTTGGAGCCAGGCAGGGGCTGAGGACAGACGGGGTTGGGGACAGGTAGGGTTGGGCCAGGCGGGGTTGGGGGCAGGCAAGGCTCGGCCAGGCGGAGGCTGACGACAGGCAGGGCTGACCCCCATCCCAGCCCCCCCTCACCGCTCCCCCGCCGCCAGCCCCGGGCTCGCCGCGCCCGGCGGAGCTGCCGCCGCCGCCATGGCCGCGGGGCCCGGAACAGGAAGCGGCGCCTGGCAGCGCCACATCCGGGGCGGGGCGCGCGGAGGGGCCTGGCCGGGCCCGGCACTGCCCGCGCGGGGTCGGGCCCTGCTCCTGACCCTTCCTGACCCTTCCCCGTCCCCACCCCAACCCTCCATCTGACCGCCATCCCACTCCCCGTCCTTCTCCCCCGCCCTGTTCCTGTGCCCGTTCCCATCCCCGGAGCTTTTCCTGGGCGTACACGTGCCCTTCTAGAAGAGAAGGAACCGGGCAGACCCTGGAGCCCTTTCCAGTACCTGATGGGGCTACAAGAGAGCTGGAGAGGGACTGTGGACAAGGGAGTGACAGAACAAGGGGGAATGGTTTCAAAGTGACAAAGGGTAGGTTTAGATTAGATATGAGGACAGGGGGGTGAGGCACCTGGCACAGGTTGCCCAGAGAAGCTCTGCCTGTCCCATCCCTGGAAGTGTTCGAGGCCAAGTTGGATGGGGCTCTGAGCCTAGGGGTGGTTCCAACACCATGGCAGGTGTTGGAACAAGATGAACTTTAAAGATCCCTTCCAACCCTTGCGTTCCAGGAGTCACCATATTTTGGTGACTCTCCAGTACTGTTTCCCTTGAGTGGTTCACATGTGATGCCAAACCATCCATGGAATTCTACCTTGTTTTCACATTCTTTCTTTTAATTTTGGCTCCAATAGCTCCAAGCAGTCCCAGGGTCTCTCCGGGTGGTTGCCCATGAGAAGAAGCATCCTGCCACAACAGGCTTGCCCATCGCTTGTCTCATCTTAAGGTATTAAAGCCATTTAACACAGTCAAATCAGTCAAGCAACCTGGGAAATGTTCAGGCTGAAGGGCTGGCAAATTCTTCCTCTCACCCAGTTCAGCTGTGGCTCAGGGTGGTCTATGCCTTTTCATCCTCGTGCCGGAGTCTGTGGCTCCATCAGTGGACTGGTGTTGAGGGCAGTGAAATGGTATGACAAGATGGATTACTGCTAGACTGTATTGGGTTTGCATGGCCAGATTTTGGTAGCAGGAGGGCTACAGGGGTGGCTTCTGTGAGAAGCTGCCAGAAACTTCCTCCGTGTCCAGCGAGCCAATGCCAGCTGGATCCAGGGTGGATGTGCTGCTGGCCAAGGCTGAACCCATCAACAATTGTGGTAATGGTTCTGTGATAACATATTTAAGAAGAAAACAAAGAAGTTGTTGTGCAGATGTAATTGCAGCCAGAGAAGAGGGGAGTGAGAATATGTGAGAGGAATATCTCTGCAGACACCAAGGTCAGTGGAGAAGGAGGGGGAGGAGGTGCTCCAGGCACTGGAGCTGAGATTCCCCTGCAGCCCACAGTGCAGACCCTGGTGAGGCAGCTGTGCCTCTGTAGCCCATGGAGGGCACGGGGATGCAGAGATCCACCTGCAGCTCAAGGAGGTGACCCACTCTGGAGCAGGTGGATGCCTGAGAGAGGGCTGTGAACCCATGGAAAACCCATGGAACCTGGAGCAGGTTCCTGGCTGGGACCTGCAGACCCATGGAGAGAGGAGCCCACGCTGGAGCAGGTTTCGTGGTAGGACTCGTGACCCTGTGGAGGACCCATGTTGCAGCAGGCTGTGCCTGAAGGACTGCACCCCATGGAAGAGTGACTCATGTTGCAGCAGTTCGCAGAAATCTGTTGCCTGTGAGATGGACTCAGTTTGGAGAAGTTTGTGGAGAACTGTCTCCTGTGGGAGGGACCCCAGGCTGGAGCGGGGGAAGGACTCCAACTCTTCTCCCTGAGCAGCGGCAGAGAACACGTGTGATGAACTGACCATAACCCCCATTCCCTCTCTCCGGGTGCTGMTGAGGGGGAGGAGGTAGAGCTGGGAAGGAGGGAGGTGTTTTTAAGATTTATCTTACTTCCCATTATCCTGCTCTGATTTTGTTAGTAATAAATTCAGTTACTACCCCCAATTCRAGCCTGTTTTGCCCATCATGGTATTTGGTGAGTGACCTCTCCCAGACCTTATCTCAGCTCATGAACCTTTGTTATATTTTTTCTCTCCCCTGTCCAGTTGCAGAGGGGAGCGATAGAGCAGCTTTGGTGGATGCCAGGCATCCAGTCAGGGTCAACCCACCACAACAGAGAAGAGTGGGCAGCAAGGTTTGCTCTTACAGACAAAAGCTAATTTATTTGGAATGGTTGCATTTGGATGGAGGATCAGATCTTCTGAACATGACAGCTGGTCATTGTCCAGTTGCAAAGGTCCTTGGAGCAGCATCTCCAGCTGGAGCAGGAGAGGTTCRCCAAGCTTACACCCCCCAGTCCTGCCCAACCACCTCCCAGATCTGTGGTTATTAATTATCTTAAACTACCTACACAACATCTCCAAACTATCTTAAATGTATACATTGTGCTGTTGCAAACAATCTGTGCAGTTTGGGTGATGCTGCAGCAGGAACCAACTGGGGAGGCCGTGGGATCATAGAATCAGAGAATCACTTAGGTTGGAAAAGACCCCTAAGGTCACTGAGTCCAATCCATCCATCATCCATCGGATGCTCAGACCCTCCCTGCAGGGTGAGGTCACATGGAAACATGCAGGTCATGGTTCTCCATTGACTTTAGGCACAGCAGGAACTCCTGGGGGATGATTCTAAGATTCTGTGATTTTCAGGCCTGTCCTGAAGCTCCTGAATCCACCAGTCAGATGCTCCCCTGGGAGTTCAATCCATCAGCTGGTCCCATCTCTGCTGCAGGAAAGAGTTGGGGAGTACCTGGACCACCCTGGGATTGGATGTCCACGAGCAGTGTGGGTGCCCYGGCACAGCCCTGGCTCCTGGCCACACCACAGTCACACCTGGGGGCAAAACTGAATTTTATCATAGGATCATAGAACCATAGYTTGGGCTGGAACGGACCTTAAAGGCCATCTACTTCCAACTCCACTGCCATAAGCATGGACACCTTCCACTAGATYGGGTTGCTCAGAAGTCCATGCAGCCTGTCCATGAACACTTCTAGGGATGGGGCAGGGCTGCTGTTAGAGCAGATCCTGAAGAAGGGATTGCTGTGAGCAGCCCTGGAGGGTTTTCCCCAGTGGTTCTGTAGGGTTTCTGTTTCTCAGCCTGCTGTTATGGTCTAGGGCGCTTGCCTGTCCTGGCTGCCTCATCGTCAAGGGGCATTCACCTGTCCTGACTGCTCCATTCCCTGGCTTTGGCATTGCACATACTAAGGCCAACAAACTGCACTGTGCAGAGCCAGCGAGTCCAGCCTCGCCTGCCTGACCTTGGGTGAGGGGAGGGACAGACCTGGGATCCCAAGAGGGAGGGAGGTGGTGGGAGAGAGTGTCTYGGTGCAAGGACAGGGATAGTGCTGGCCCTGAAAACCAAGAGGGTCAGGTTTGGTAGAGCAGGGAAGGTACATAAAGCAGCACCCAGACACCCAGCCCAGGGCATTCCCTGCCTGGGCAGGACACTCGGCTCCCTTTGCGTCATTCCACAGCCACCGGGAAAACTGGATCATGGGTATGGACCAGAGCCAAGAGATTGAGGTGCAGGCAGAGAATTTCTGAGAGCCACGAGCTGATGCAAGTCCTCATGGGAACATGCGAGATAACCAAGTAGCGAAAGGCGCTGGCAGAGTCCAGGCGAGAGCAGTGCAGCCACAGCCAAAGCAGCATGGCAGGGCTCCACGTCCGCTCCCTTCTGGTGACTGGGGCCAACAGGGGCATCGGCCTGGGGCTCATCCAGCATTTCCTGAGGATGCCAAAACCACCACAATGGATCTTTGCAGGCTGTCGGGACCCCAAGGGACAGCGAGCACAGGTGAGGCCGGGCTGGGAGGCAGTGGCTGTGCTGGGGGACAGGAGCACTCAGTGCCAGGGGGAGATTGGATCAGAGAGGGTCTTCGCAAGGGGCTGGAGCTGCAGCCTGTGACCTGCGGCACAGGTCAGCTGGGCTGGGACACCATGGGAGCAGCTGTACATGGGATGTGTGGAGGAGAGAATGGACCCGGCTGGAGGAGGGTGTTGGCACAAAGTGGTGCAGGGACAGAGATGGAGTGGCACGGGCTTTGCCTGGGAAAGGCTGAGCCTCTGCACAGCCCCCCCAGTCTCTCTGTGCCCACACAGTGCCCTCTCTTGCAGGAGTTACAGAATTTGGCCTCCAAGCACCCCAACCTGGTCATCATCCAACTCGGTAGGTGCTCCAAGATGGGGATCCTTTGCCCCAGTTTCTCTGCCAGTGCCCAGGCTGGGCACATCCTGCGAGTCCCGTGCTGGGAGGGAGCTGTGCCAATGGGCTGGTGCCTGCAGGGCCATCGGGCACTGCTGTCTCTGGGGGAACAGAGGGAGCTCCACCATGGGGACACGGGCACTGACCTCCCCTGTGTCGGCTTTGCAGAAGTCACCGACCCTGCCAGCATCAAGGCGGCYGCAGCCAAGGTTGGGGAGCACCTGGGGRGCTCTGGGCTAAACCTCCTCATYAACAAYGCTGGAATCGTCAGGTTGAACTTACTTGATACTGAGACACTGCAGGACATGACCGAGATTTACACCACCAACACAATTGGGCCCCTGCTGATGAGCCAGGTGAGACCCTCCCCCCAAGCTGGGCTGTCCTGGGGGAGTATAAAGGGCTGGTGGAAGGGTGCCTCCAGTCTGGTTACCGGTGGGCTCTTAGTTGATGAGAAGCTCATAGAGCCATGGGCTGGAGCACAGGAGCTGGAGCCTGGCCGGAAGAGAAGGGAGGATGCTCCAGTGCTGGTGCCAATGTTGGCCACTGTGGAAGGAGCTGGTGCTCTGCCCTGTGCCATGTCCATGTGTGCCCCTGTCCCCTCTGTGTCCTCRCAGGCATTCCTGCCCTTGCTGAAGAAGGCTGCCCAGGGGAGCCCGGGCTCAGGGCTGAGCTGCAGCAAGGCTGCCATTGTCAACATTTCCAGCATTGCTGGCTCCATYGCTTCTTCCTCTGGTTGGGACCAGATGCAAGTTACCTCRTACCGCTGCAGCAAGGTACTGTCACACCTTTTCTTCCCCTGCCCTGCCCCAGCYGTGGGTCCCCGTGCAGCCCTCCTTCCCCTCCCACCACCATGCTTGCCCTGTGTCCCCACAGGCTGCTCTGAACATGCTGAGCAAGTGCCAGTCCCTGGCGTACCGGGAGCACGGCGTCCTCTGCGTCGCTCTCCACCCYGGCTGGGTGCAAACCGACATGGGCAGCTCTGCCGGACACACGGTAGGAGTTCCAGCAGGGCGGGTCCATCAGAGCTCCTGTGCTCATTTTCCATGCGTGGGAGTTGCTGCCCTCAGCCCCTGCCCATGACTTCCCTGCATGTTTAATTGCTGCTGGGGCAGCTCCCTGTCCTGGTCCCGGGTGCTGGGTGCCCCCATCCCCTCAGTTTTCTGCTCAGTCCCTCTGTCCTGGGGTTGTCAGCTTTCCCGTTTGCCCTGGAGCAGCTCTTTCCCCTTGCTCCAGCTGGTCCAGGGCCCACAGCCAGGCCTTGGGCATGGGCTGCCTCTCCCCTTCTGCCCCACAGCCCCCCGTGACAGTGGATGCCAGCGTGCAAGGGATGCTGAAGGTCCTCTCCTCCMTCTCCGAGAAGGACACCGGCRCCTTCCTGGACTGGGAAGGGAAGGTCGTACCCTGGTGAGACACCAGTTCATGATCCTGGCAGCAGGACCCTGTGCCACTGCTCCCACCTGTCCCACATCCTCAATAAASTCCTGCCGAGAGCCCCCAGCTCTGCTGTGCATTTCCATCTCGTGGGATGGCCCYGTCCCAGATATCGCACTCCTCATCCCAGGATGTGGTGGTGCCCACAGCTGCCCACAACCCATGGCTGTCACACTCCCATGAATGACAACCTGCAGGTCCCGTGGCACCGTGACCATCCTCTGGAGACCTCCCCTCCAGGAGGCACCGGAGAAGCCGGAGCAGGGCCCCTCTCCTGAGAGGAGAGAGACCTTCCGAGCCCCCGCAGGGCTGGCTTTCCCCCTGCCCAGGCTGGGCTGCCCGAGGGGCTGGGGGTCACAGGGACCAGCTGCCCTCTCCCCTCAGCTGGGGGATGCCTGGTCACTGGCGGGACAGACGGACACACAGCACTCGGACAGAGCACAGGGATCCTGTGCTGGGCTTGGATGAGGGGTTTGAGACTGGGTGTGGAGACAGAGCAGAGAGGCATCAGCTCCCAGAGTTTACAGAGATGGGGGGTACAGGGGAACCACAGAGGCACAAAAGAGGTGGGGGAGAGAGGCTGTTTCCCAAGCCCCTCCCCTCTCCCCAGCAGCATGGGGTGGGCTGAGGGCAGGCAGGGTGACCATGCAGAGGGGTGAGCCAGCAAGGGGGAGGCTATTGCATGGGCAAGAGGCGCCGTCCATCTGTCCATCACCAGGGCAGGCTGTTCCCTTCCCAATCGAGGAAGGCTCCAGAGGTGTCCTGTGAGAGGCTGGCCAGCACGGTCAGGATGCYCCTCACGCTGCGCTCCACCGTCAGTGGTGCCTGCAGAAGAGGACAATGGGCTGTGACCAGCATGGAGAGCAGCTCTTGGGGAGGGTGTGCAGCCCAGGAGCAGCATCCACAGTGCTCATGGGGATATTTTTCCTTATTGCCACACCTCTGTTCTCCAGGCTGGGTTGGGGAACAGGGCTGGCTATCCTATGTACTTGCCATGTTGCAGCTTGCTGCCTGCTCCCTGCCTGCTCTGCCCCAGGGGATGGTCCTGGCAGCCTGCAGCATCACACAACATCCCCCAAGTGCCCCTGCCCTCCCCAAGACATGGGGATACAGTGAGGGTCCTGCTGACCCTCCCCTGCACAGCCCAGTACCTTCTCTGTACCCATGTCAGTCTTCACCCAGCCAGGATGGATGGCCACACACAAGATCCCCTTGTCCTGGAGCTCCACAGCCAAGCACCTCGTCACCATGTTCTGGGCAGCCTGGAAGAGGCACAGCCCTGCCAGCATGACCTGGAGTGTGGGTGGGCAGGAGAGGGGACATTTCCCAGGCAGAAAATGACTGTGGAGGTGGGAAATGGGACTTGGTCCTGGGACAAAGCATCAGCACAACCCTCCTGAAAGGCTCAGTCCCGGGTGCTGCTGTCCCAGTCTCTGTGCTTCTGCCTGGGAGGACCAGGCAGGGGGTGGGTGGGACTGGGGGTGCCCCATGGGCTCCCTTCCCTCCACAGGCACCACGCCAGGCACAGCATTCCCAGCACCTCCCCTGGCACCTCACCTTGCTGGCACGGTACGGGTACATGGGGGCCTCTGGCACCCCAAGGCACAGCCCAATGGAGCCGAGTTTGGTGGAGATGTTGATGACAGCAGCCCTGCTGCAGCTCAGCCCGTCCTTCTCCACATCCTTGGCTGCCTGTTTCAGGAGTGGCAGAAATTCCTGAAGCAAAGACACCAACACTCCGTTAACATGCGACAGACACAGCTTGAGGATCACCCCGGAGGGCTCTGTCACAGACCATGGATGAGCAGCTGGACAGACACTCCTGGCAGAAGCACAGGAGATGGGGAGGATCCCCCAAGGAGAGGCCGGGTTCCAGCCTTTCCCCTCCCCAGGCAAGGAGCAAGCCGGCACAGCGAGCCTCGTGCAGGCAGGAGCTCCACATAGGGAAGAACAAAGCCCGAGGGATGCTGGGGCTGGGCTGAGCTGCTGAGCTCCTCTGGGCAGGCACGGGAGATCCACCGAGGTGACCTTATTCCCACTGGGGAACATCTCCTCAAGCAGGAGAAACCCRAAAGTACCTTGACAACCTGGAGTGGCCCAACCACATTGGTGGCAAACACGTCGAGCATCTCCTGCGAGTCCAGGGAGTGCAGTGTGGCGTGGGAGCTGATGCCCGCGTTGTTGATGAGCAGGTTCAAGCCCTGGTCCTTCAGATGAGACCCCACAGCCTGCACGGCCCCTCGGACGCTGGGCAAGTTCACTGTGTCTGCCAGGGGAAAAAGCGAATTGGAGGATAGCTCCGGTGGGTCACACAGCACCCACTCGAAATTGTGCTGTGGCTGGAATGGCTCTCTCTAAACCAGCATTATCCAGAAAGGATGCAGCAGGTTTAGCAGGTTGGGGCATTAAGCACTTTGGAATGAGCAGCAGTTTGTCCTCACCTCTTGGTTTTGCAGCCTCAGCCGAATTAAACCTTAATTCAACTCATTTTGGGTCATGTGGGGTCTACTGGAAGGAAAAACTTGTCTGTATTTGCTTCCTGTATTCAAGGAATTTATAATTGCACCAGGGGTGCTCAGTCCTTGCGTACTGAGGCTCTTGGGTTTATTTCCACAGGGAGCCAACACAGCTGGGCACATTTTAAGGACAGACACTGTCTTTGGGGAAACAATCAAACTCTGCTCTTCAATCTCTTCTGTACCGCACAGCAGCTATAGGGATTGTTAACATAGAGGAGGGACATTCATTTTATTGGATTACATGAAGATCCTTTCTGGTTTATACTGTTCTGACTGATAATTTCAAGTTATCTTTGCCTCTTTAAACAATTTGTCCTTAAATTAATCTTCCACAGCACAACTTCCCATAGTTTTGCAGTCATTTGTATGCAAAAAACCTTCCTTTTTCCTAGTCTTTTCCTTCTGTTTAGATTTTTTTTTTTTTGCTTCATGCTGTTACCCACAAGGTTTTGGAGCTGGCAGATGAGCTGAGGTGAGTACAAGTAATAAAAGATTTGGGATATGAYCTGCAATATTTGGTTGCAGGCTCTGAGTCTGAACTTCCCCATCCCTACTGGCCAAGTTGTAGGGACAACCCCTCTCAAGCAACCAGAAAAAACTGAAATTGGGTTGACAGGGATAAGCATCCCCAATGCCTTCCACTTTGCTTAAATATTGGTATAGATTTTGAAATTCTGCCATGCTTTAATTGCAGGATTTTTCTGACTTAGGCAATAAAAGTGGTATTTTTTTAAGTTTGTGTTCAGCTTTCAGGGTTGCTTGTTAGGATTTGCATCCTCTACTGGATGCTCACCCACTGAAGTGGCCATTGATTGTTTGTTTTTTTAAAAGGGTCATCTAAATACCTTCAGGATCTGAAAGGGCTGTTAGGGCAACATTAAACTTTATATATTGCCTTTTAATACCTCAAGTACACCACAGAGCCCTTAAGAACCATGAATATTCATGTGTGTGGGCAGGTTGGAGTGTGCCCTTGTTCCTGTGCACATTTCTGTGCCTGTTTTTTGCAGATGCCATTCTGATGAGGCTGCTGGGAGTGGGGGACTGCAGGGCTAGATTCCTTTTTTGCAACACTTTGGCCCCTGAGCCGTGTTTCTGTTCTCGTGCTTACACAAGAGTGACTTAGCAAAGGTTTCCAAGGCTGAAGACTCCTTTCTTGGAATATTTCGTACACTGATGGGCAGCAGAACAATCCTTTTTCCTGGCATTTTTAACTAGTCAGATGTCTTTATAGTGGTAAACAAGTATGTGAGTGGCATGGGACTTGTTGCCACCTTGCCCTGTGTAGCACAGACCTTTGTAGAGATGTCCTGAAAATATTTGAGGGGAATATGATGGGACAATCTGCTGTGGGGCTGCTGTGAGGGGATGGAGCCTTGGGATTTAAGAGGATCTGCATGACCAGCTGCAGGACAAATCACTGAATGTTTTGGAGTGGCTTCTCTTTGGATAACGATGGGATGAAATTCAAGGCTCTGTCACTCCACCACGTGAAGGATCTTTCTATCACCTGGTGAATGATTAACTGCTCTGTTTGGATTAGCGGAGTCATTGCTCCAAGGYATGTGAGACTAGCACATTTCTAGTTCTAAGCCATCAAATTTGCTGAAAGAATAAACTCTTGTCTCCTTGCAAGAAATAAGCATGGGAAAGAAAGAGAACAAAAAGAAGCAATAGGTCTTACACATTTTTGAGGGGTTTTTTTTAACATTCCTTTCTGAAAAGTCCATTCCTGTTACTGGTTTGAAGACAACCCTTCCTTATGATAGAGCAAGACAGCTTGAAGGCGCTTCTCTTTTAAAAAAATACTTTGTTGCTGTTGATTTTTCAGAGCTTTTTAGCTTATTTGGAGACTTTATTGATAGTCTGGGGCTTAGGGTGTATGTTTTTAGTAAAGGTTCACGTAGAGGCCAGTCCCTTGAGATGTCCCTTTTATGTTGGCCATGCTCTTCCATCAGGTGCTGCCAGCTGGGGCTCACAGCTCTTTTTTGTTTTTATTACAGAGAAGGTGTTTTACTTTAGTAACCTACTTAATAGCAAAAGAGAGATTTTCTGCCTCTTTGTAGTAAAGCCTGACTTGAAGAACACCTTATTTGCTAAGAAATGCTAAAAAAACTGAACTTGAACTTAAGTTACTTGAACTTTTCAGGTGTTTTTAAACCAATAAATAGGTAGGTAGGTAGGTAGGTAGGTAGGTAGGTAGGTAGGTAGAGACTGATATGGTCTTTGCATAACCTTGATTCAATTTTCTTATTATTGGTTCTAATGAAATACTCACAAGTATTTAGAAGCTCTGGCTGCTTCTAGCCTCACTTATTACAGCAGTGGCAGTTCTGGTGCAAGCACTTTCCCAAAACATTTCTTTTGGATTTGGATGTTCTTTTAACCAACTCTTTATTAGTAAGAAGAGCAGCTGTGAGCAGCCCCCACACTCTCAGACACAGGACAACGCAGGAGATCTCTGCCTCCTTGAAACACATTCACAGGAGATCACATTCCTCAGCCTGGTGTTCCGTATCACCCCACTCTTCACCCCAGTGCCTCCTCAGTGAACCCCTGTCCCTGTCCAGCACCCTGGAAGCTTCTTTCCTGTGAATACCCCAACTTTTCTAACTCCAAATTCCAGCCTGGCTGTTCTCCTTTTYCCCCCCAAGTCACTGTGCTGTCCAGGTCCATTTGCTACCTCTGCTGCTCCCAAGTGCTGCTGACAAAGGCCACTGAGTCTGGCCCACCTCCATGTGAGCAGGGATGGGACAAGAGGACACCTCCCCAGTCCAGGCTGCAGACATCCCTTGTCTCTGGGTCTGAGCATCAGCCTAGGACACCAACACCACCACAAGGTCAGATTTCCCATATACATAATTTCAGCCTATGCTTTTCTCCCTTTTTTTACCTGCAGTGAAAGAAATGCTGACCATGGCCCAAAGATCTCAAAGCAACCCACCTGTTCAGGAACTAAACCAACCCTCCTACTTAGGAGCCATCGAAGAGATTACTGTGCCCTGTCTTGTTTCGCTTTGCAAACCCATGTGTCCCAGCCCAAAACCTGGGCACTGTATTTAGCATCTTTGGAAGAGAGATCATGCCTTTCCCATGAAACTTGCTCAGCTGAGGTGTCCAGACCCACCTCTGCCTCCTCTGAAGCCAGTTTAACTGCTCCAGCCAGAGGACAGCTTAATTTGGAGGGAGAAGCTTGCCCAGGTGTGCACAAATCGCTCCCCATGGATCCCTCCCCACCTGGCAAGGCTAGAGCTTCCTGGAAAAGCTGCACCTGGTCCYGTCTCCAAAGCCAGCACAGAGCTGGAAGCAATGTTGGGTGCAAGGAGAAAGGTTGCTCCATACCTAGCTGGACCAGTTTGATGCTGGAGTGCTGGGCAGCTAATTCTTGCAGGGCCTGGAAATAAAGTGGTGGAGCAGGGGAGGAGGTTAGAAGCCACCGGCAGCACAGCCAGGTGTCCCATCCCTGCTCCCAGGTCACCGAGCCAGGCTGGCTTTGCTTTTGTTGGGGAAAGTACGCGGGGCCATTCCCAGTGGATGGGGTAGGGCACCATCCCCACAGCCAGCAGGAGAACAGTGCTGCTGGGCCCAGGAAGTGCCCCCCATCCTGAGTGATGCCAGCATGGAGAAGGGGCTAGCCGGTCACTGCCACACAGCCAGGAGCGAGTGCTGAAGACATGTCTGCCTCTCCAGCCTCATCCCTCCTGGCTCTGTCAGGCACTGCCTTATCCAGGGGACGGGGGTGTTATAAGACCCCCCCAGAGCACTCCTGCCCTCACTGCTGGGATACCCAGCCAGGGCCAGAGCCGGCAGCGAGCTGGCAGGGCTGTGGGGATTGCAGATTCCCGCTGCCCACCTGGCTCAGGACCATCCCGCACCCTGCGCCCGCACTGACCTTCCCTCTTGGACCCTCGGGGTCACGGCAGGTGGCAAAGATGTGCTCTGGGGGCCGGGGGCTGGCGGCRAGCTGCCGCACGAGCTCCAGCCCGATGCCCCGGTTGGATCCCGTCACCAGGACGCTCCGAGCCAGCGCAGCCATGTCCGCAGCCTCCGCGCCGGGCGGTGACACATGGCAGGATTGCCGCCTGCTCGGTGTGAAGAGGAGCCAGGCTCAGCCCAGGGTGTGGCTCCGGGCGCCCACGGGGACGGGGACAGTGCCAGCACCAGCCCTGGCCCCTCGCCTTCCCCAAACAGAGCCAGGGTCCCAGGAGGACCAAGGGCTCCCTGACATTCGGCACATGGGGCTGCGTGTCTCCTGCATTGCCCAGATTTCCACCACTTCACTCCTCTAAAGCCCCAGCTCCCACAGTCTCTGTAACAGCAGAAGGGTCTACCTCTTCCACAGGCTTGGAAGAGCACCACCAGGGAAAGGAAAACAGGTTCAAATCTGGCTGTGGCCAGCAATCTCCCAGTTTGAGGGCTGAGTTTGGGATGGTTAAACCCTGGGATGCTAATCCAAAACCCAGCCTGGGAAACACAAGGAGGGCATTTCGACCACTGCAAGTTCCACTCCTGCCAACACTTCCCCCCAGAGTGCCCAGGAGCCAGCAGGGAAGGAACCCCCACTCCCTGCAGCCTCAACCACCCGCTGCTGGGGGCTCCAAGATCACAGCCGTCACCTTCCTCCTTGCTGGAGGACAATGCTGGATGCTTATAAGCCCAAGAAATGCCTGTAAAGCCAAGGCTCCTGCAGCCCAAGCCAGCCTGGGGGCATGAATTTTTAGGATGCAAGAGTGCTAGAAGAAGCAAAGAGCTGCCATGAAAAAAGCCTCAGCTGAAACAGAAGAATTGGGGCAACCTGAATGAGAGGTGGGGGAGGAATCAAGAACAGGAAAGCAATGGAGTTGGGTCCATCCCATCTGGATGTGCCTAGTGGAACACACCTGTTGCCCAGTCTGGCAGAGGGGATGGAACTGTCTATTCCTCAAGCATCTGAGTGGTTCCACATTTGGCRACCACCAAAGAAACACTCGCGAGAYGGCRAGGGGCCCCACGTTTGGAAGATGAGCTTTCAGATGACACAGAGCACGGAGGGGAGGAAGTAGCAATGTTTCCTTCCATCCTGGTGGACAGYCTATGGCCCCCATGAGAGGTAGGCGTGCTGGGTGTGGATTTGGATGGTGTTGGAGTCGGACCTGCTGTAGCAGATGTTCTTAAGGGTGTAATCACCTGCACAAGCAATTGCACTGCACAGACTTGCCTGCTCTGCCAGCAGCATACAGAGCAGAGCTCCCATTAGGAACCAATAAGACTGGAGTTTCCTCTTTTCCTTCCAGACTCCTCGGGAAGGAGACAAGAGRAACAAGGGAAGAGGGCTGCAGGACTGGGAATGGTGGGAATGGCCACAGGCCAGTGCCAAGCAGAGGAGTGACCTTTGGAAGGGGCTGACTGATGGTGGCCAAGGAYGGCAGCACAGGCATGCTCATGGCTCCAGAATCACAGCCTGGAGCCAAAAAGGATGCACCAGGGAAGAGATGAGAACAAACTACAAGATCCCAATGCTGTAGAGGCACCTGGAAACCATCCAGATAAGAGAGGAACTGAGACGATTCTACTCCAAGTCCGATCAGGAGGAGCAGGGTCAGCAATGACTTCAGAGCAGGTTGCCTGAGGCTTGAACCTGACCTCAAAACCCTCCAGGGATCCCGCAAACTCCCCAGACCCCATTTCAATGCTTGACTGTYCTCAGAGTGATTTTTCTGTCAGCGCGGCACCTCCCCTGTGTACGTGCCATACCCCTTGGCCTGGGTCCACAAGGCCCTTCCCGTCAGCTCCAGGACCGGAGCCATGCAGTGACCCCTCCTGCATCTCCTAGCCCTGAGCTTGACCCTGTAGACCCCTGCAAAGACCCTGTAGCCATTACATCCCCCAGCAGGGCTTTGGTCACTGCTCAGGCTGCCATGGACCACCACTCCCAGCCAGCTCCCRCTCTGCCCTTCCTGGCTGAGCCCCACAGCTCCCTGCTCCCTCCATGCAAGCAGGCAGCATCATTGTTGCAAAATGTGGAATGTGTTGGTGTTATCTTAATTCAGGATGTTCTTTGGTATAAAGCCTTTGTATACTTTCAAGCCTAATCAGGAGAAAAGGAGACCTAATCAGTGGAACAGGGAGACAGCCAGCATCCCTCACTTGGGACATTCTGGAACTAACAAGGTTTAGGGATGACAATGCTAACTTGGCGAAATACTCCATGTTCATGTGTCCTGTAGCTGAACTGTCTTCAYTGTAACACTAAAAATCACGCCTACAGATCAAAAAGATCCTGCCCTCCTGAAGACCCTTCCTTCCCCTGAGCATGAGTAGAAGTTAGCTGGGGTTACGTGATTTGTATGGAAATTACTAACGAATCCTAACAGAGGGTCTGTGCTTGGGAAGTTACTGGCTCAGAATTCCTGTGTATAAATAACGGCGCAGAAAGTTCAGCGGGGTGTGCTGGATTTGTGGAATACCACCGAGCACCCAGGCTGGGGCAGCTCTGAAATAAATAATCGGTGTCTCTCTGCAGTGTGTTATTATCGGCTCGCTGCACACCAGGGAACGAACGCGACTTTTTCGGCAACACCCCTGCGCCTGCGGGACGGGCACCCCTAAAATGGCGGCGCCCGGCGAGGCTTCAGACCGGCCGCGTCACGTGACCGACGTGTCCCGCCATTGCATCAGCCGGGGGGCGGTGCGCCGCGGCGAGGGGCGGGGCTGGCGCAGACTGGCAGCCCCCCCAGCCAATGGAAGTTGGCTCCGCGCAGGGGGGCGGGGCGGAGCGGGCGCTGCGGCGCGGCCGGAGGAGCGGAGCGAGGGGCGGCGGTGGCCGCGCAGGTACGGCCCGAGGGGCCTGGGGGGGCCCGGCCSCCGGGTTTGGCTTCCATGGCCCGGCCGGGACACGCGGGCACAGGGGAGAGATGCAGGGAGAGGGCAGGGCGGGAGGGTGGCGGTGACGGTGACAGTGCGCTGGTCGCGCCCCATGCGGGCCCGCGGGGGGTTGCCGGGCGGCCGGCGGCGCTGCCGGGCACTGCTGTGCCCTGCTGTGCCCTCACCCCTTCTCGGTCACTGGAAAGCGGGTGGTGTCTGGGCAGAGGCCCTGACCAGCCCTGCGGCTGCTGCTGTGCTCGATCCTTCACTCCTCGGGTCCTTCCCGCCTCCAACATCGAGGATGGACTCGATGATCTCASAGGACTTTTCCAACCTAATTGATTCTGTGGTTCTGTGAACCACTCCCAGGCCTTGCTCCTATGGGGAATTCCCGTCCCTCCGCGCCGCAGCAGGCTGCCGGGAGCTCGCCCCCCTTCATGCATCCGCATTGCGCTCCTCTGGCAGGGACAGCCCTGTGTACCCTGGGACACGGGCGGTGCTGCCCTCCAGGCTGTCACCTGCCTCTGGTGTGCGTGTGGGGATGTGGGTCCTCTCAAGAAAAGCTTCCTGGCATCCCTGACTCTGCTTTGAGCAGGAAAGGTGGACAAGGTGATATTCAGGGGTCATTTCCGAACTTGGCTGTTCTGTGATTTAGTCATCGAATCACAGAATGATTTGGGTTGGAAGGGACCTGACAGCTCATCTGGTTCTAACACCCCTGCCATGGGCAGGGACACCCTCCACTAGACCAGGTTGCTCCAAGCCCCATCCAACCTGGCCTTGAATGCTTCCAGGGATAGGGCATCCACAGCTGCTTTGGGCAACCTGTGCCAGGGACTCACCACCCTCACAGGGAAGAATTTCTTCCTAATATCTAACCTAAATCTTTCCTCTTTCAGTTTGAAACTGTTCCCCCTTGTCCTGTCACTATCTGCCCATGTAAAAAGTTGCTTTCGCTCTTTTTTATAAGCCCTCTTGAACACTGGAAGGCCACAGTGAGGTCTCCCCACTCTGCATTTAATCACCTTGAATGCTTTGATGACTTGGCAATCCTTCCCCCCCATGCATGTCCGTATGTCCCCAGCAAGGTAAATGCAACCTACTAGGTTTAGTATCCATGTGAATTCGGTATTTTAAAGCCACGTATTTCCAAAGAACAAGTAACTTCAGGTAGAGCTGCAGAAATCAGGGAGGCTGGGGGAGAGGAAGTTTGGGGTTGAGCCACCASTGTTTGGAGCAGACCAGTGGTTGAACTGAGGAGTCAGTGAGTACTTAGTGTGGGGGACCCTTTCAGGAGATGGAAGTGATGATCCTGATGTTCATCTTGAGCTGACAGCACATCAGAGCGTTGTTTGTTGTTGTTTGTTCAGACTGCACAAGGCTTCGCCGCTTTCCTGCCACTTGCTTTGGACAGCGGTGACTTGGAGCTTCCAGATGGAGGCCCCGCTCACCGCCAGCCAGATCCGGCAACGGTTCATTGACTTCTTCAAGGAAAACAAGCACACTTATGTGCACTCATCTTCTACAATCCCCCTGGATGACCCCACACTGCTCTTTGCCAATGCTGGTATGAATCAGGTAGGATTCCCACCCTGGCACTGTGGTCCTTATGAACATATCCTGTTGGAACCTGTGAAGCTGTTTGCAGGGCTGTTTGGAAAATTACTGTTTTCTCCATCTTCCTTCTGGTCACAAAGAGGTGGTTGGTGTGTCCTCTGGAGTCCTCTGTGCTCTCACAAAATTGGCAAGAGCACTGGAAGAGGTTCCTGTGGTGGGAACTCTGCCAGTCTCCCTTCCTTGACACTTGGTACCACATCCAGTCCTGGCACAAATGACTGACGGTGTCTTTGAAGAGTGGTTGAGACTGGGCTGCTGCAAGGGCTCTGCTGCAGATCAGCACCCAATTTTTATTTTTTGGCAGCTGGGAATCCGGCAGCTTTCAGTCCTTTAGAAGTCCTGGGATTTGGTGGGCTTCAAGAACACTTGTGTGTGTGTGAGTGCTGAGTTCTGGACAGCCTCCTCACAGGCAGGAGCAGCAGGCTTGTTTCTGAAAGGTGCTTTGGGTGTGTCCAGACTAGTGGTACTGTTAACACAGATGACACTGCCTTGCTGTTGCTTGCAATGTTTGAAAGCAAGCTCTGAGTGCTTTTCTCGATTGCCCTTTTTTCTCTCCTGTCAGTTCAAACCCATCTTCCTCAACACTATCGACCCCTCACACCCACTCGCTAAACTGAGCAGAGCCACCAACACTCAGAAGTGCATCCGAGCAGGGGGCAAGCACAACGACCTGGACGATGTGGGGAAAGATGTGTACCACCACACCTTCTTTGAGATGCTGGGATCCTGGTCCTTTGGGGACTACTTCAAGGTAAAACAGTCTGGGTGCAACTCTTTGCAGCACTCTTGCACAGATTTATTTGTCTGTGTGAACTCAGCAAAGCATTTGCCAAGAAGAAATAGAATATATTGGCTCAGAGGTGCATGTGGCTCTTTTGAAATAAATGAGCTTGGAAGCTGCCCCAACCCTGCAGAATGATTTGAGATTACTTAAGGTTTAAAAAGCTGATTAAATTAACTCCGCTGGTTTGGAGTCTTCAGGTAGAGGTTTTAGTGGCTGTCCTGGAGATGTGGGGACTTACATGTGCTGTGTGATTGACCTTCAAATAGGAGTGATCATACAATAATGATGTAGTTTCCCAAGCTTCTTGCTAGTGTCAAGTCAAAGTCAGAAGGAAGATGCCTTCAAAGTCAGAAGGAAGATGTTAAGATGACAGAACAACAGCAGAATTAGAAGGCTTTTTGGAGGCAGTGAACATGCTAGGAGTTAACTTGGCTGCATCAGGAAAGTAATATGAGGTGTTTCTTGTGCTCTCTTCACTGCATATATTAATTTGCCTCTTTTTTATGTCAAAAGTCAGAAAGCTTTTGGCTTTTTACCTGCTGATACCTACAGTAGCCAGTACCTTGGATGTTGAAGAGGAGCTGTCTTTGCATTCACATGCTGACCTCATGTTTCCTTCTGCAGGAACTCGCTTGTAAACTGGCACTGGAACTGCTCACCAAGGAGTTTGGCATCCCTGCTGAAAGACTCTATGTCACTTACTTTGGTGGAAATGAGGCTGCAGGACTGCAGCCAGACCTGGAATGCAAGCAGATCTGGTTGGATTTGGGGTAAGGCCTTTCAACTGAGGCAGGTGCATGTTTTGATGAGCARTAGTAATTTGTTTGGGTTGGATATTAGGAAAAAAATCTTCACAGAAACAGAACAGAACAGGCTGCTCAGGGCAGTGGTGGAGTCACCATCCCTGGAGGAACTTAAAAG
The DNA here is from genome assembly GCA_018881555.1 of Amblyornis subalaris. Lineage (NCBI taxonomy): Eukaryota > Metazoa > Chordata > Aves > Passeriformes > Ptilonorhynchidae > Amblyornis > Amblyornis subalaris. Next base: position 147,375 of record JACAXG010000210.1, read on the forward strand.
CTGTGTAGCTGTAGCATTTGGGGATGTGGTTTAGTGGTGAGCTTTGCAGTGCTGGAGTAATGGGTGGACTTGATCTGAAAGGTCTTTTCCAACCTGAATGTTTCTATGACTCTGTGATGGCATGTGTGATGTGGCAGAACAAATATAACAGGAGATTTTACAAAGTTGAAGTGTCACAAATAATGTTTGCAGGGTGGTGGAGCTTCCAAGCCAAATAGAAGTACTAGTATTAGAAGACACTGAGAGCTCTGGTTTCAAAATCTCTTGTGCAAGCTTAAGGACAGTCCTGCTGGGTGAGACAGCTGGGGCTGTCCTGCCCAGTATGCTGCTGCTGCTGCTGACAGCACTTGAGAAGATCATGGAATTACAGAACCATGGAGTGGTTTGAGATGGAAGGGACCTTACAGCTCATCTTGTTCCAGTCCTTCTACCATGGGCAGGRACACCTACCACTAGACCAGGTTGCTCCAAGCCCCATCCAACCTGACATTGAACACTTCAGGGGTGGGGCATCCACAGCTTCTCTGGGCAGCCTTTTCTGGGACCTCACCACGCACACAGGGAAGACTTTATTCATAATATCTGATATGAATCTGTCCTCCATTAAGTTTAAAGCCCTTTTCGTATCACTCCATGCCGTTCTACACAGTTCCTCTCCAGATTTCTCGTAGGCCCCTTTAGGTATAGAAAAGCTGCAACAAGGTGATCCCAGAGCCTTCTTTTCTCCAGGCTGAACAATCCAAATCTTCTCAGGCTTTTCTCATATGAGTGGTTCTTCATCCCATCCCTGTATTCTTGCTGATGGCTTTGCTGAGGTGTTGTGGAAGCCTCTGCTTCCACCTGGGATGAGTGCCAGGCACCAGTGTTCACTTGATCCCCTCAGCAGGGATCCTGAGCATTAGGCTCTTGGATTGGTGTGTCTCAACACTCTTAAGAATTCATTGGCTCATCTAGGGAATTAGTGAGCTGAGCTGTCTCTGGTATAGACTCTAGTTTGAGGAATTCTCTTATTTAGTCTCTGTTGTTCAGTAAGTTTCTTGTTACAGGCTGGCTGAGGGCAGGATTCTGCCTGGCAATATGAAGGATAATTTCTGGGAGATGGGAGACACAGGCCCCTGTGGCCCTTGCAGCGAGATCCACTATGACCGGATCGGGGACAGAGATGCTTCGCACCTGGTCAATCAGGATGACCCCAATGTCCTGGAGATCTGGAACTTGGTGTTCATACAGTTCAATAGGTGAGCCAGACCTGCTTCCAGGTGAGCCAGGCTGCTCCAGCCCAGTGTGGGAGGCTGCTTGGGCTGTGCACTCTTTTAACTGCCCCTGGCTTGCTCGCCATTCCCAGTTGTTGAGGAGCCGTGCACTTTGTGATGCTCTGTCCCCTTACCCACCTGTACAGAAGGGGTGGGTCATGCTTCCTTTGAGACAAACTGGGAGTATTTTCTCTATTTATCTGCCAGGAGTTCAGTAGGGAATAAGTGCTGTCCTGGTCTGGGTCTAAGTTTCTGTTGAGGTTCTTTTTAACTACATTTTATCAGTTGTCCTTTGTGTGGCTCATGGAGATAAGGAGAGGGATGGGGTTCCCCCTGGAGAGCCTTCGTCCATAACGTCTCACCTTTCTTTGGCAGGGAAGCTGATGGGACACTGAAACCCCTTCCTAAGAAAAGTATTGATACTGGGATGGGCCTGGAGAGGTTGGTCTCTGTGCTGCAGAACAAGATGTCCAATTATGACACTGACCTTTTCCTTCCTTACTTTGAAGCCATCCAAAAGGTATGAACTGGAGCCTGACCCAGCTGCATCCATTCCCTGAATCCCTGGGGAGATGCGTGCGGCAGCTTGGACAGGGTGGTCTCTGCTTTCCCAGCTGCTGTGAGCCCCACACATTTGTACTTTGCTGAGGGTAGGAACCCGGGCTGGCACAGTAATTGCTGCCCTGGGACATATTTCCAGGGGAAGACATGGGACAGTGAGTGGTGCAGCTTTCCCAGTTGTTCCTGTAAACTGTCCCAATGGCACATTCCTTGGTCCTCTCCCAGTGGGAGATACTCTGCAGTCCTACATGCCCAAGTGCCATGTTTTTGCAATGTGGTAGAGAGCACATGGTGCTGCTAAATCAGAATCAGTTTGTCCTTCAGTCTCACGCCTGGAACTGTAGAAATGCTGATATGTAGAAAATTCTCTGAGACAGGAGGCCCTTGCCGTAAACCACAACAGTCACCTGCAGAACAGTCACTTGCTGCACTGTCCTGGATGGGGACCATGTTACCCATGCTGGGATTCTGTGTGCAAGTGCAAGCCTTTTTTTGTTCCTCCATGGAGGAAGCAGAGCTTCCTGGATATAGATCATGCTGGAAAAAATGCAGGGAGAAGATCCCAGGCTCCTGCTGCCTGTAAGGAATGAAGTGCAGAGCTCCAGGGTTGCAATTGGAGCCTTTCTAAAGTGTTAAATCCACTGGCTAGACACAACCCCTGTGTCTTTGTCTGCCTTCCTGCGGTGTGCTGGGAGCCRGGCTGGAGGAACTCTGGCCATGGTGGGAGGTTTGCACCACATGCAAGCACTGCATTGTTACAGCAGTATCTTTCCCTAGGGTGCAGATAAAAACATCCTAAAAGAGGGAAACTGAGACCATCTCCTGTGACAGAATTTGAAAGGTTTCTTGGCTGGGCAGTTTATGCCAGGTTGGAGTCCTTGACCCGATGTGCAAAACAGATGATTCCCTTCACTCTCTCCCTCTCCTTCTCTCTTGGGCTCTTAATGATGGGATAAATTGGATTTTCTTCCCTTTGGTCTGGAGAGCTGTTGGCCATGGAAGTGCAGGCTGTGGCACCATGCAGAGCCCACAGCTCTCTGCCTTCCCTGGCTCCACTGAGTCACCTCTTTCCAAGAGGAATGTTCCTCTGTGGCTGCGAGTGTTGGGGTGGGCTTGGCTTCTGAGGCCCTTCCCTGTTATTCTGCCATGGTGCCACTGTCCATAATTGTCCCCTCTGCCCACTGCCTTCTCCTCTGCACAGGGCACAGGTGCCAGGCCGTACCTGGGGCAGGTTGGGGCCGAGGATGCTGATGGAATCGACATGGCCTACCGCGTGCTGGCCGACCACGCACGGACCATCACACTGGCCCTTTCAGATGGAGGCAGGCCTGACAACACTGGCAGAGGGTAAGAAGGAGCTGCTGCAATGCCACCACTCCCATTCTCTTAGMTCTGGGGTCTCCTGTGTCTCTGGAATGTCTTTGGATTCATCATTAAAGCAGTGGGTAGCAGAGTGTTTGCTCAGGATGTTTGATGCTTAAGTTGCTGTAGTAAGATCCACCCAAAAGGCCATGATGCAAAGGTCTGAGGGTTCTTGTGAGCAGCATTGCTACTGTGCCAGCCCCCAGATAGGATCACTGCGGGCAGACAGGCACAAAGCCCTGCTTGGTGCAGTGCTGCTGTTGAAAAAGCAAGAAATTTTGGGCTGGCAGGCTGTGCTGCAGGTGCCACTGGACTCACAGTGAGCACACTGTGAGTGTGGGTTGTGGAGCTGGGGACTGGCACCTCACCTGTGCCTTGCTGCTGCTGTGAGCAGCTGCTTGAGAGAAAACGTTGGGAGAGAACCCTGTGCTCTTGCACCTGGGAGGGGGTGCTGGTAAGTGGATGCTGGTTGAGCCCCTGAGAACAACTCAGAGGTGTAATGTTTGCATGGGGGGGGGCTCTGCTGTTCCCTAGGTATGTGCTGAGGCGGATTCTCCGACGCGCTGTGCGCTACTCCCATGAGAAGCTCAATGCCCCCAAGGGTTTCTTTGCTACTCTGGTTGATGTGGTGGTGCAGTCACTGGTAAGTTCTTCTCCCACTCCACTGTACCTGCTGAAGACTTCCTCTGCTGAGGTGTGTGGATCTCCATGCTGAAGGGCTCATCCTCTTGGGTCTGCAGGGAGATGCCTTTCCTGAGCTGAAGAAGGACCCAGATATGGTAAAGGACATTATCAATGAAGAAGAGGATCAATTCCTGAAAACACTGAGCAGAGGACGTCGTATCCTGGACAGGAAGATCCAGAGTCTTGGAGACAGTAAAATCATTCCTGGTAAGACTGTGACTTCTGTCTGGATGCAGCAAAAGGCATTTATTATCTGGGATCACATCAGGGCTCAGCTAGGCTGGGAAATCAGAGGTGGTGGAAGCGGGGGGGGGGGACAGACAAAGTTGAAGTCAGAAGGCATCTCTTAGAGCTGAACCATCCRTCTCTCCTCTGACCTGTGTTTACTTGCTCAGGTTTATAAGCTGCCCAGACACAGATCTCTGTGCTGTTAGGGAGGAGCCTCTTGGATGTTCACATTCTCCAGACGTGTTTGCTGTCCTGCCGTAGCACAGAGCCAGTGGGAGAGCAGGGCAGGGAGCAGTGTCTCATGAAACATGAGAGCTGATTCTTTGCCTTTTCTCTGCAGGTGACACTGCYTGGCTGCTGTATGACACCTACGGATTTCCTGCGGATCTCACTGGGCTCATTGCAGAGGAGAAGGGCCTTGTTGTGGATATGGAGGGCTTTGAAGAGGAGCGTAAAAATGCACAGGTAGGTAACAGCTTCAGGGGAAGGTGGTCTTTGAGTGGGTAGGGAGGAGTCATTTCGTTGCAGTTTTGCAGTCACAAGTTGCTCCATTCTTACTGCATCTGCTCACACGCTGTATGCCCCAGTGTCCCATGGGAAAAAACAGGACGACTGCAGTTGTGGGACATGTCTCTTCTGTACAGCTGGGGTTGGTTTGCTCACTAGCAAAGCCTGGAACCTTGAGCTCAGCCTTCAGACAGAAATAGTGGAGTGCTGGGAACAACTYTTCTGTCCTGGTTAGGGAAGTTATTCCCTGTCCAAGAATCAGCGTCCAGGCAGGCTTGCAGCACATTTGCTGCAGTAGCGGGGAATGGCATTGATCAGCTGGCTCTTGCCCTTGCTGGACTTAAGCTCACTTGGTCGGCATGCTGGAACTGTCTGCTCTGAAGCCAGAAAAGATGGGAACACTCCAGCTGCTAGCACACAGCTTGCCAGGGCAGAGATCTAAACAACAGAACTCTCGGGGATTTGAGTGAGGTGTGCAACTAGGCTGATGTGCACTGGCCAGTGCTGAGGTGGGTTTTCTGAAACATTGGTGCTTGTCATTGGCAGCTCAAATCCCAGGGCAAAGGTGCTGGAGGGGAGGATCTCCTCATGCTGGACATTTATGCCATTGAAGAGCTAAGAGCCCGAGAGCTGGAGGTGACTGATGACTCCCCAAAATACAACTATGCTTCAGATCCGAGCGGTACCTATGGTATGAAAAAATCTCAGAATCTGTTGTGCTACTAAACCTTCCCTGGCATGTACCTCTGGGCTCCCCTTTCCTGGGACGTGGAGTTGGGAGTGGAAGGCTGTGTGGGTGAATAACCTGCTTGTTACTAATTGAGGAGGGAGAGAGAAGGACAGACTGGTCAGGGGCTGCTGCTGTTGCCAGGTTAAGGGGATTGCTGTTCCCTGCAACTTTGTGTCTCCACACTCCCATCTTGGTGTTTCTCAGCTGCTCCTTTGCCAGTGCTGCAGGAGACTGCAATTTCTGCTTGGCCTGTTGGAGGGTCGTTGGCTTGCTTGCTCTGGCTCTTCCTGCTAATATTTTGGTTTGATTCAGGAGATTCAGGAGGCTGCAGGCTCACAGCCATGTGTGTGCTGACTTTTGCTGCATAGGTGTGGAAGGCAGTGACAGTCCCTGCCTTGGAAGGCCCTAAATGAAATTCCCAGCTAACTATTGCCATACTCCTTTCTCCTTATCCCCTGCAAATGTGGTAGCTGCCATGAGCTCCTGCAATAACTGGGAGGTGTTGCTATGACATTCTGCTCCCACGTGGTGTCTACAAGGTTTTCCTATTTTACTGACACTGTCTGTCATCCTGGTGACAGATTTCGGGAGCCTCGTGGCCACAGTGAAAGCCATCCGCAGGGAGAAGAAGTTTGTGGAGGAGGTATCCACTGGCCAGGAATGTGGGATAGTGCTGGACCGGACCTGCTTCTACGCCGAGCAGGGTGGACAGATCTATGACCAGGGCTACATGGTCAAGGATGACGACAGCAGGGAGGATGTGAGTGGGCCTGAGAGCCTTTTGCTAGACTCCGTCTGACCCAAGGCCTGGGCAGAGGGGAAGAAGGGGCCAAGCAAGCTCCAGCAATTTCCCATCCATGTCAGGTGTCAGGCATTGCACAGGGTTCCTTTCTGAGGGTGAAGCATGGCATGGATGTGCTGGAGTTTTGTTCCCCTTGCTTCTTGGGGAACTGAACTCTGAGCTGCTGTCGCCAGAAAGTGGGTGCCTGTGGTCATGGTGCTGGGATTGCCCAGCCCAAGGGCAGTGCTCTCAAGCTGGGGTGGGGAGCTCTTTCTGTGCCCGATAACTGTGCCCCACATTCATTCACTTCTCTGCTTTGCTGTGTGTTGTGCCCAGGGACACTTGGCTTTCTCCAGCACGCACACCACTCTGGCTCTCAGCTGGGACCTTTCCAGTTGCAGCTCAGACCTCTGGCTGGACAGTCTGTCTCCCCTTGGCCTCTCTCCCTGCTCATATAGGGCATTTCCATCTTTGTACAGAAAACAGAATTCACTGTGAAGAACGTGCAGGTCCGAGGAGGCTACGTGCTCCACATAGGAACTCTGTATGGAAGCTTGAAAGTAGGAGATCAGGTCCACCTGTCTATTGATGAGGTGAGTTAAGACATGGTRTAACACATGGGCTTGTCTCTTTTCCCTGGATTTTCTCTCTTTTCATCAATACCATTATGGGGACCTGGTGTTTGGGGCCTGCTCTCCCTACAGCACACAATCAAGCAGTGTCTGGCTGACTCCAGGTCTCTCCTGCTTGGCACCTGGCTTTCTCCTACCACAAAGCAGATAACACCCAGCTGGCTCAGAGCCACACTTGCTGGGTTTGCTGATCAGCAGCAGAAACAAATTTTGGATCATGACTTAAAGGTAGAACATGTATGGTGCCCCACTATATGGGGACAACAGCAGAGAGCCTGGGCTGCCTGCCCCACTCCAGACATTGTTCCTGGGGGCTCGGCTTGCTGAGTGCGTGCTGGGTTCAGCATAGTCTGCGTAATGCATTTCCCTTCCATATAGGGGCAGCACCTTTGGAGGAAGAGGGAAAGCTCCCATCTTGGAGTGCTTTTCCCTGCTGAGGAGCAGAGATCAGTGTCTGTAACCAGGTCTGTTCTTAGCCTCTCTCAACACAGGCCCAGCAAGGGGACTGCCAGGAAAAAGCCATGCACAGATTTGGTGGGGAACACCCTGCTCTCTAAGCTGGAGCTCCAAGGCAGCAAGTGTGATCAGTTGTTTCTGGTCTCCTGAGCTAGTTTAGGATTCTGTTGGAGCAGGGCATTAACCCACCCTTCAGCTGCTGAGGCGGTTGTGGCTCTGGGGTGTGGGACCCCACCTAACAGTGGCTTCCTCCTTCAGGCCAGGCGCAGGCCAGTCATGAGCAACCACACAGCCACCCACATCCTCAACTTCGCCCTGCGCTCGGTGCTGGGCGAGGCTGACCAGAGAGGGTCCCTGGTGGCACCGGACAGGCTGCGCTTTGACTTCACTGCCAAGGGAGCCCTGTCCACACAGGAGATCAAGAAAGTTGAAGGGATTGCCAACCAGATGATTGAGGAGTCAAAGGTGGGTACAGCTGACAGGTTGTATACCTTGAGTCTGGCTTTTGGATGGTCTGGGATCCTGGGAGTTTGGCATGCAGGAGTATTCTGAGCTGCTGGTGCAGTATTGAGCACAGATTGTCATCGCCTCAGAGGGTTTTGAGTAGGAAACCTCATGTGGATTGTTCTGTTTCATTGGAGTGTTCCCATGCCTGCTGTACTGTCACATCAGCTACAAGAACCAGGAAGTTTGGCAGAGTAGTTTTGCAGGCCTGGCTGGATTTAGTGTACACCCAGACAACTCAGTGATGTGTCCTTAGTGTCAGGAGAGTTGCTCTGTGTGGTGCCAAGTGTCAGAGCAGACCCTGGAGGATCCTGCAGTCTGTGCTTGGAACCATTTGCATGTACAGTGGCACACAGAGAGTCTGAGCAGGTGGTATTGGGGGTTTTGAGGATGGGACATCTGCCAATAGCTTTCAGATCCTTGCAGCTCTACAAACCCCAGCTCAAGTGAGGCACAAGGCTTCACTTTAGCGTCTCTCAGAGGAAGTCCAGATTCCCTGGGAATGTGGGCCCTGAGTCACAGCTGACAGGACTGGCTCTTACTGCTTCCTTTTCCTGTCCTCTGCAGACTGTGTATGCCAAGGACTGCCCTCTTGCAGCAGCCAAAGCTATCCAAGGACTTCGGGCAGTTTTTGACGAGACCTACCCCGATCCTGTCCGTGTAGTCTCCATTGGCATCCCTGTGGAAGAGCTGCTGGCTGACCCCTCTGGCCCTGGGGGCTCCATCACGTCTATTGAGTTCTGCGGAGGGACGTGAGTACCTGGAGAGGCTGGGGAAGGTGGCAGGGTGGCTGAAAAGGAGTTCCTGTGGAGCCTGAGCTCCTTGGAGTGCTGCAGAGATATGTGGGGCACAGCCAGGGCTGCGCTGGAGGTGGTGGTGATGATGATGTGCCTTTGCATTCCCAGTCCTCAGTCAATCAGTCTTTAAAATTACTCTTTGCAAGCAGGGAACTGCCTATATTGCCCCTGCCCTCACGCAGGGTGTCTGGCAGTGCAGGGAGCACAGCCCTTGCCACCCTTTCCTCGCTCATCTGCTTTTAGCACAGGTTGTTTTTTCTGCCTCTCCCCACACTTGTTGCATTTCCCTGGCAGGGTGGTTGTCTTGTTTCTGTGCTGATTGCTGCTGAGATGAGAGGTGGACTTCTAACTCTCTCTTGTGGGTCTGTCTGGGTTCTTTCCAAAGGCATTTGCAGAACTCCAGCCATGCTGGCCCCTTTGTGATTGTTTCAGAAGAAGCAATTGCTAAAGGCATTCGGAGGATAGTTGCAGTCACCGGGGCTGAAGCTCGGAAGGTAAGGGTAGGCAGGAGAGATGCCCTGTGAAATTCCACCTATTAGTCCTGTGCCGAAGTGCCTTTTGTTCAAATTTGCACAATATCCCTGTCAGCACTAGGGAGAATTGTCTGAGGGGCTCACAGGAAAGGGTGCTTTTGGGAAAGGCTGTGCCGGAAGCTCTGGCTGTACTACAGTCAGAGCAGGGAAGACGGGGAAGTCTCAGCTGTAGGTGTTGCAGTCCTCTGCTGCAGGAGGCAGTGACTTTGGATGTGAGCTAGTGCTTCTTGAAGTGGGAGAAAGGGGTTTCATGAGGGAGATGATTTCTCTTTTTGGGGGATCTTGGCAATTCTTGGCAAAGAAAAGACGCCTGGAGCCTGTGTGCCAGCATCGCACCCTGCTTCTGGTCAGGTGCTGCCWGCTTTGACCCCGTGGCTTCCCAAGAGCTACTAAGCTCCATCCTAGGGCATTTCAGCATTCCTCACCTCTTCTCACTCTGGGATGGCCAAAAGCCCAGCCTGCTCAATCATCCTGCTTGACTTAACTTGGATTGTATTCTTCTAGGCCCTCAGGAAAGTCGACAGCCTCAGGAAACTGCTGTCAGCCCTGGAGGCCAAGGTGAAGGTCCAGACTGCTCCCAACAAAGATGTGCAGAAGGAGATCACAGATCTCGGTGAGGTAAGGATGGTAGCAGTGCTCTGCTTCCCTAAAGTGCATGTGACCTTGATTGCCAGCACCGGGTGGTATTAATGAGGCCCAAGTTCACCTTCCTGCTCCTGTCCAATASCCTTGCATCCCATGGATGCTGCAGCCAGAACCTGCTGCTGGGGGTTATTGGCACTAGGAGAGGAGTGGAGCTTACTGGGCTCTGCCAGTTGAGGCACTGAGGTTCATGAGGTGCTGCGTCTCCTGCTGTGGTCGCTGGCACCTTTAAACCTCTCCACTTGCTCCTCTTTTGCAGACACTGGCCACTGCTGTTATCCCACAGTGGCAGAAAGATGAACTGAGAGAGGCTGTTAAAGCACTGAAGAAAGTTATGGATGACCTGGACCGAGCAAGCAAAGCCGACATCCAGAAACGAGTGAGCCCTGGGCTGGAATAAAGGACAGTGTGGGAGGGCTCTGGGGTGCTCTCCTGGGAGTTCATGTGTGTCCACCGTGGAAGGGAACTGAACTATGGGGATGCCCCTCACACTGTTCAGGCTTCCAGCTTGTCCTGCTGCCTCCTGAAGCAGAATCAGCTCCATGCCTGTTCCCTGGGTTGAAGCAGTGTGTTCCTGCCCTAACAGTGCCCATAGGTGCAGGCTTCCTCCTGGCTCCCGCTGCAGTTTTGTGGAGGAGGAGTCATGCACAGCATGCTGTCTTGCAGGCCACATACCTGCCTGTCAAAATATTTTGCTCCTGGCTCCACAGTGTAAGGCTGCTCCAGGGAGGGCTGTGGGTGTGTTTGGGCACCTTGTGGGCCTCTGTCCCTGCTCTACCCAGATGGTTCTTGTGTCCGTACACACTGTGGGTGCTCTAGTGTCTGACCACTGTTGTCCACAGGTGTTGGAGAAGACCAAGCAAGTCATTGAGAGTCACCCTAACCAGCCATGGGTCATCATGGAAATGGAAAATGGAGCCTCAGCAAAGGTATGGGAAAGTCTGATCTCTCCTCCACAACCTTCCTTCTGCGTGAGGAGCAGCTGGGTGGTCTCTGCTCACTCAGGGAGGTGGTTCAGTGCTGCAGAGTTGCCCCTTTTGCCACCTGCCATCCCTGAGGAGGGGGAGGGACCACTGGGATATTCTCTGTGTTTCACCTCCTGGACTAGCATATGGGCTTGTGGGGGTGCATGGGGTCTTGACCATTTGCTGAGCTTCCACACCTGGTGGTGAATAGGGAGCCCAGCAGAAATGCCATTGTGTCCTGGGTAAGGCTCATCCTGCACCAGTCAGAACACTGAACTGCAGGTTGAAGGGACACAGAACAGCAGCTCTGCCGAGCCATGGAAGTCGTGATGCTTGTGGCCCCTGCAGATCTGGGAGCGATGCTGAGTGCATGGACAGAGAGGGGCAGAGAGCTGCCCCCAGCTACTGGGCACTGTCTGCCTAGCTGGGTTGAAGTTCTTCCCTAGTCAGGGCTGAATCTGCTCCTTCCCTCCTCCACACAAGTTTTTTCCCAAGTGATTTCTGTTGGAATAACGGCTCCCTTGTGTGCGCTGTCACATTGCTGAGCCCAGCAAGTGCCAGGCAGTGGGGGCTGATTGTGCCTGGGCTTAGACCCCTCTGAGTTTAACACTGTTAAAATTTCCTCTCTGGGAGTCTTGGAGCTGGTCCTGCTCACTCTCTGTGGCCACCCCCATCACCGTGATCGCAGTGGGTGCTGTTGCAGCATTTTCCCTGGCTGAAGACTGCATCCCATGGGATGGCAGTGCTGGCACCCTGGGGAGCTGCGTATTCCTGATCCAGCCAGAGCAGCACTGCTTTGCTTGCCAGAGGACCCACTCCTGGAGCTCTGTGCTGCTGTCTGTGCGAGCAAGGGGTGGTGGTCTCCTTGGGAATAAAAGGACGTGTGGCAGTCTCCCCGGTTCTTCCCATGTGCCTGCTGTGTCTGATAACCCTTGCAGCCTCTTCATGTTGCGTTTGAGTCCTGACTCCCTTTAGAACAGCTGCTCCCTCCTGCTGGGAGGAGGTTTTTCCCCTCCAGCCACTACGCTCAGGCAAAGCTTCACTCTGGGTCTGATCCTGCCAGCTCCTGGATACCTGAAAGTGGGGAAATAAAAGCAGCTTCTCCTTCCTGCCTTGGGGGACACAGCCAGGGTTTGTGTCCCTGCCAAGGCTTCTACACTGCCAGGAATGTGAAGATGGCTCACATTTGGGAGGAGGAGCACTTCAGGGTGCCTCTGGCTGGTTTAGTGCAATTCCAGATCCCTGAGGTTTCTTTGGGGGCTGTGGTGGCTGGAGCTGGGCTGGGTGGAGGCACAGGGAAGAAGTCATGCAATGATTTTGTACTCTTACAGGCCCTGAATGAATCTCTGAAGCTCTTCAAGACTAGCTCCCCCCAAACTGCTGCTATGCTCTTCGCTGTGGATAATGAAGCTGGCAGGATCACTTGCCTGTGTCAAGTACCCCAGGTAATGCTGAGACTCCMTGTCTGCCTCCCCCTGAGCCTCCATGAAGAAGCTGCAGCCTCTAGGCAGGAACTATCTAACGTTACACAGTCAGAACTGATTTGGGTTTTGCAAGAGCCACAGCCTTCATGCTTTGGCTTATTGTCAGGCTACAGGAGCGGGGGAAGACGGGTTGTGCTCTGCAAATGGGGAAGAGTCAGGACTTAACGTGGTGGTAGACACAGGGCAGGGAAATTGCTGTTCTTCCCTCAGTGCTGACCGCTGGGTTTCTTTTTTCCTTTTCCTGCCCAGGAGACCGCAAATAAGGGCCTGAAGGCCAGCCAGTGGGTGCAGGAAGTGTCTGGCTTGATGGACGGCAAAGGTGGAGGGAAGGACATCTCTGCGCAGGCAACAGGCAAGAACGTGGGCTGCCTGCAGGAAGCCCTGAAACTGGCCACGGACTTTGCCAGGCTCCGGCTGGGGGAGCTGAAAAACTGACTGAGGGGGAATCCCCGGGCCCTTTGTCACCCTCTCTGTCCCTTGCGCGGGTTCCCTGTCAATAAAGGCTCCCTGCCCCGCGCTCTGCGCTCCGGCTCTGCTGGGAGGGCGGGACAGGACGGGATGGGATCCTGCTGCCAGTCACAGCCTGCGCCCGCCTCCCGCTTGTGCCCGCCCCGCCGCCGCCCGTTCACGGCGTCCCCGAACATGCCGCTGGATCACCGCCGCCTGCGCGGCCCGGAGGAGTCGCAGCCGCCGGCGCTGTGGGCGGCGGCCGCGGCCGAGGACGAGGAGGACGAGGAGGGCGCGGGGGCGACGCCGCGGGACCCCTGCGCGCTGCGGCCGCTGTTCGCGCGGGCCGGGCTGCTGAGCCAGGCGCAGGGCTCGGCCTACGTGGAGCTGGGCAGCGGCACCAAGGTGCTCTGCGCCGCCTGGGGCCCGCGGGAGGCGGCCGAGCCCGGGCCGGGCCGGCTGCTCTGCGAGTTCCGCCGGGCGCCCTTCGCGGGGCGCGGCGCGCGGGGCCGGCCGGGCGCGGCGGCGGAGCGGGAGGCGGRGCGGGAGGCGGCGGCGGCGCTGCGGGAGGCGCTGGAGCCGGCGGTGCGGCTGGGCCGGTACCCGCGGGCCCGCCTGGCCGTCAGCGCGCTGCTGCTGCAGGACGGGGGCTCGGCGCTGGCCGCCGCCGTCAGCGCCGCCGCCCTGGCGCTGGCGGACGCGGGCGTGGAGATGTACGACCTGGCCGTGGGCTGCGCGCTGTGCCGGCCGCCCGCGCCCGCCGCCTCGTGGATGCTGCAGCCCGCCGAGCCSGAGGAGCGCCGCGCCGCCGCCCGCCTCACGCTGGCCCTGCTGCCCGCGCTCAACCAGGTGKCGGCCGTGCTGGGCGGCGGCCGGGGCGGCCCTCCCGAGGACTGGGCGCAAGCCCTGCGGCTCGGGCTCGATGGCTGCCACCGGCAGTACCCGGTGCTGCGGCAGAGCCTGCTGCGGGCCGCCCAGCGCCGCGATGCCGCCGCCGCTGCCACCGCCGGTGCCGCCGCCGCCACCAGTGCCTGAGTGCCCGTGAGACCTGCGTGCCCAAGGCCGGGATGGACTCATCTCCCAGAACCCGTCCAAGCTGCCTTCAATGCTGCTGGAGACCAAAGGAGCCTGCCTGATCCACACCTCGCTGTTGGGGATTAAAGCACGTTTACTTTTAGAATATTAGACGTTTATTAAGTTAAGTTTAAACTTAAGTTTATTGTARCTGCTGGAGAACCCCCAGACCCAGCCTGATCCACGCCTCATGCTGCTGGAGACTGCACGAGCCAACATTTGTGCTACTGGAGACCCACCTGAGCCAGCCTGAGCCAGCCCTAGGGCTGCTGGAGCCCCCCTGGTGCTGCCCACACAGCTGGAGGCCCAGGGCTCCCAGAGAGCCCCCAGAGCAGCGCCCACGTTGCTGGAGCACCCCGGAGTGCACCTAAGAAGCCCCAGTGTTGCAGGAGACCATTCCCTCCTGGCACCACAGGACCCAAACAGCCTTGCACGCTGCTGAAGCCCCCCAGGACGAGCCTCCATACTGCCTCAGCAGCCAGAGCCTGCCCCAGATCTCTCTCCAAGCAGCTGCTGGCACTGCAGGACCCCACATCTCACCCGAGGTGGTCTCAGCACCAAGCTGAGACCCTCACTCCCCACCATAACCATCCATGCAGGCAGGGTCCAGGCAGCACCAGGCAGGAACCACATCATGGTATGGACTGCAGATCCCTCGGACTTCCTGCCCAGGCAGTGCTTTAGTGTGGCAGAGTTGTGTTTTGTTGTTTTTTTCATAATAATAAATCATCTTTTTTCTGGTGAGTCTTGTGCCTGCACGGCCCTGCTGAGGCCTCTGCCTGCCATGGGCAGAAGTGGAAGGATGCACTTCCACAATCAGGGTGACTCCCCTCTGCTCCCACTGTCCTTCCTTGAGGGCTGCAGAGTGCTACCTTGGGATCTGGTTATTCCTGGAGATGGAGTGGAGCAGCTGGTCCTGTCTGCCAAGCTGCACCATGGTGGGCTGGTAGGGAATATTCTAGGTATTTTCCACTGGGAAACAGGGCAGAGCTGCGCTCCTGCCTCTGGATTGAGCTGCGCTCCTGCCTCTGGATTGAGCTGCAGGAAAGGCAGCATCTGAGAAAGCCCCCATATCGGGGTCTGTGTCCAGCAGCACACAAAATGGGGTACAAAAATTAAATGTGCACTTCAGATGGTTAAAAATTGCATTGGAGTCCAATAACCAGAGGAAAGAAATACAAATTATTTTTCTTTCCAACACAATACACTCTTTTACCAGAGTAACTCAGAAATACAGAACAAGTTCCTACCAGTGAGAGAAGAACAACCAAGAAATGAGGGACACAGAACAGAAATGCGATGCTGGGGAGCACAGGGATGACCAGGACTCCTCAGGTGCAGGCTAGGGGCCCTCATAAAGGTCTTACAGGAGTCCTGCTGGCCACAGACATGATACCTGGCCAAGAACAACCCATGGAAAACCAGTAAAGAAACCACATTTGGGAGCAGAAGCAAATGGGAATTATTGGGTTGGCATTGCCCCACTGCTGGTCCAGCAGCTCGCATCAGAGCTAGGCTTGGCACCATCCCAAAATCCTGCAAAATMCCGCAAAATCCCGCAAAATCCCGCAAAATCCCGAAATCCCTCAAAAGCCTCCTGGAGCTGGCGTAGGGTGGTTCCTCCTTCCTATGGTGGGATGCCAAGGGGCTCCAAAAGCCATCCCAGGCTCTACCCATGCCTGCTGCATCAATTCCCAGGGGAGTCTGAAGGCTGGAATCCAACCTGTGCCATAGGGGTGGGAGCCCTGGGCTGCTTTCTCTGTGCTCCACAGCATCCTGTGGGTGAGGTGATACTGGCAGATGGGATTTGGGATGCTCCTTTGGGATATGGTCCTTTCTATTTTTTTACTGCTCCCCTCCCTCCCCAGGCCACCTCTGCTTATCCTTAGGTCTGAAAAGAGGAGGAAAAAGAAAAGAAGCGCACTGGAACACAAAAACTTCTCTTGCCAGAGCTGGCTGGCAACTCCTGGGGTGGGACACAGGGCTGCCAGCGGCAGGGGATGGCCGTGCCGAGGGCAGGCACCTCACATCGTGTGTGGCACTAGCTGGAAGCCTCAAAAGAAACAACACAAGATGGGAAGGGGTGGCCACACGGGAAGGCCACGGCATCCCAGTCTGGCTACTGGCTCCCCTCAGGGTCCGACATGTGGGTTTTCACCTGTGAGGAGAAACACACGGCATGGCCACCCTGCGATGCGCTCCAGCAGCAGCATCAAACCAAGCACCCTGGCCAGCATGGGCATACCTGGGATCCCACACCCAGCTGGGGGATGCAGGTGTGGGAGCAGCACCTTTGATAAAAGGTATTTCTGCTCTGAGGTTTTTTTGTAGCCTAGGTGCTGGAGAGATGCACATCCCGGGGTTTGCTGCAGGGTTCTCAGGGATGTCTTGGATGTGCCAGCGATTTTAGCCCTGGCACACAGCTAGAATGGCTTAGGGAACCCCGATGGAGCATTTCTTCTACTATGGGCATCCCTCACCAGCAAGCAGGGGTGGATTTTAGGGAAACAGAGAACCCGGCACAGGATTTGGCTCTGCTCTTACCGTCTCCTCTGTGTCTGTGCTCTCCTCGGCACTGTCGATGTTGCGCAGGTCGCTGTGCCCATCAGCCCTCGTCCCTTCCTTCCCTCGTGATTCCCGTGATCCCTCTCCCACTGGGGATGGCGACTCTGTCCCCTGCTCTATCCTCTTCTTCTCGCTCTCCTTGGACCCTGCAAAGGCAGAGACTGCAGAAATTTGGGGTACCTGTGCAAACATCAGCCCTGTCTTCGCTGTGTTCCCTTGTGCCAAAAGGCTGGGCTCTTCCCTGCCAGCCCAGGGAAGGGGAAGGATTTGGGGAATCTGCCCAGCCAGCTCTGAATGTCCTGGGCAGGCGGGGAGGGACCCCTCACACCCAGCTCAGGGTTCAGGCTCGTGTGTGCCTACAGGCTGCCTGGCACGGACACACAAGTGCCGGAGGGTCCACGGCCGCTCCCCTCACCCGTGAGACGCTCTCTCCGCTGGTCCATGCGGTCCAGGCTCTCCAGCAGACTGTCCACCTGCGCCTTGATCTGKCTCAGCTCCCCCTTGATGGAGTGCAGCTCTTCGGCTCGCACTGCGGGGAGAGGAGCCATGAGGGTCCCACCCAGAGCCAAGAAGACACGCCGTCCTGAGTGGCCACTGTCCTGGGCAGCCACCTTTGGAGCATCCCCTTCTCTGGAGCATTCTCCTCCACAAAACATTCTCCTCTACAAAACATCCTCCCCCTTGGGCATCCTTGGGGAACAGGAATGGATCCAGGGGATAGCCACCAGCCCAGTGTAGCCCACGCTGTGTCTGCTGAAGCTGGAGACTCACAGCAACAGGGTCAGCACTAAGTGGGACCTCCGGGCCCTGGCACTGCTCTAATGCACTGAGACATGAGAGCTGAGCCTGCCCTTCCTCCCAGCCCCATCACACTTACACTTTGTCCGTCCTGCTGTGGAGCTGGTGCTGCTCCTTGTCCCGGGCTGGGGACTCAGGCTGCTCTTGCTTCCTGCTCCCAAGTGAGTCCGTCTGGTCTTGACTGGGATGCGGTTAATGAGTGGGGGGATCTTTTGGTACTCGTATACCCTGCAAGRGCACAAGAGTATGATGGCTTGAGCACAACCTTGGACATGCAGCAGCAGCCCCTGCCAGCCAAGAGAGCATCTCTTGGGGTCCCTGTGCAGTAAAGGATGCCCAGCCTCAGCACTGCCCTGCCCACACAGTGCCCCTGCTCCATGTACCCCTTGCTCAAGGCCCTCAGCCTGGGRAAGCTGCAGCTCCTCAAAGTAGGGAAGCACAACCAGACCTCTCTCAAAGCTGGGGGGATGGATGCCCAGGGACATCCCACTTTTCCACAATCAGAGATACAATCGTGCACCAAACCCACACATGCTCAGCTCATCTCGCTCCTGGGATGCCGCGCTCACCGGTACGGGAAGTCATCCCTGTAGAGATCGTAGTCCAGGTCACAGTTACTGCTGCAGGATGGGGAGAGAGGAGAACATGTCACCCGCATTGTGGGTCCACAGACACTGTGGAGCAGTAACTGGTGGGCACAACACCCACCTAGCCTTCATCCCTGGGGAGTGGGACGCATCCCGGGGGATCCCAYGCAAGCTGCAACATGCCCCGGGAGGTGGCTGTGCCCTGGAAGGGATTTTCCTCAGAGCCAAACAAGGGTGTTGAGGGGGATGGTGAGTCCCCRGGGCAGCATCAGCAAGGTCTGCCCTCAGTAAGCTGCATTTAGAGTGCCCTGATGTTAAATTTCATGGTTGTGGCTCCACGCACACACTGCTGGCTCGCTTGGTTCCAAATTAAGAAGCGATGTGTAAACGGATCCCTTCCACTGGGCAGCGACATTCTGGTAATAAATCATGTGCTGTGGACCAGGAGCAGGGAGTGGGGGAAGGAGAAGGAAGAAGAGGAGGAGGAAGAGCAAAGATGCTGAAGCTCATTTTGCTGCTTCAGCTCTTTCAGAGTCAGGGAGCYGAGGGGAGACAAAGCCATGATCTGAGGATCACTTGGAGCAGGGAGCCTTCATACTGCCAGGAATGGGGGGACCAGGACAAAGTACCCCAGAGCTCCAGATCTGGCTGCAGATGAACTTGTCACTGTGGGATCAATGCGGGAGCTCGGGGAGAGCTGGAGGTCTGCTGGGGGGCTCACAGGCAAGCTGGGCTGCCCTGCCCCAGGCACCAAGCCTGGGCCAGGCTTGCCCAGCCCAGATGGCAACTCAGAGCCCATCATGGGGCAGAGGCACCCCCTGTCCTGCTGTCACACTGCCTTCTTCAAGAATCATCTGCATGGGACACAGCCTGGAAGCGCCAGCTCTCGTGGTAAGGGTGAGCTGGCAGCCCTGGGGCACCAGGACCCACCTGCTCCTGTGCTTTACACCTGGGGTATAATTTTTGGGGTGTATTTTGTGAGATTTTGGTCCAAGTTCGCTGCCTTCCAAGTTTTCATCACTGTGATAGGGACAGTGAGTCCCTCACATTCCCAACTCCTGCCTGTCACTCAGGGAGGAAGGTCACAACCTGCCTCGGGGAAGAGGGGAATGGGCAGATGGAAAGGTGTCCTAACCACACACAAGGGACAGGAGAGGTGCCCACTCCAATGGCTGCTGATGCTGCATGGAGCCCAATCCAAAAGGGACGGGGATGCCACGAGCCACCCTGGGCTGTGGCAGAACTAGTGGCCCTGCAGCACAGCTAGTCTTGGGGTCTAGCACCCAACGGGGGACATAGCAAAGGGTTTCCCGGCTCAGCTCTTTGCTCAGAGCATCCCCTGGGAAGAGCAAAAGCAGTGGCTGCCACGCTCCAGCGCCCAAGGGGGYCGGCAGTCCTGGCCCTCCAGTGCTGCATCCCTTCAGCTCCATGGCAACGGGCAGAGCAATTAGTTCAGTCAGGGCGTTCACAAAAAAGCTCTAAAGAGACAGAGGAGCCTGCCTTCAATCCCCTCCTCACCACACATCCACCGAGACGTGGAGCCAAAAGCGTGCAGGGATGGGGACTGGCTCTTCAGCTACTGCTGGTGCCACCATCACCATCACCTACTGCCCTCCTCAGGGGCATCACCACCTCTGTGTGCCACTGCAAGGGTGCCTGTCCCTGAGGAATAGCATTTAAAGGCCACAATCACAACTGACACGGAGTCATAGAATCCTGGAATGGGTTCTGTTGGGAGAGTCCTTAAAGATCATCTCATTCCAACCSCCTGCCATGGGCAGCGACACCTTCCACTAGAGCAGGTTGTTCCACACCCCCTTCAACCTGGCCTTGAACACTTCCAGGGATGGGACATCCACAGCAGCCTGGGATCCACAACATTCTCTGGGCAGCCTGTGCCAGGGCCTCACCACCCTCCCAGGAAAGAATTTATTCCTTATGTCCAACCTAAACTTGCCTCCTGTCAGTGTGAAGACAACATTGGAAGGCAACATCTGTGTCAGATGTGGAGTCCATGGGGCTCTGCTGTTCTCCCATCGCTTTCGGATGGGGAAGGGGAATCCCCAAACCCCGTTGGTGACACACACCAGGAGGGGCCTGGCAAGGGCTCCAGTCAGCACCTGCGCACCAGGTGATGTTCCAAGAGCCCTGTTGGGATGGGGCAGGGATGTCCCTACCTATGCCTGCCAGCTGGAATAGTCGGAGGTGTGAGTGACAGAGAGCAGGGGAGGAAGAGGAGCCAGGTGTGGGACAGTCCCCAGCCCCCAGTGCAGCCCCCGCCCTGCACACGAGCACTCACTGGTACAGGCTGCTGCTGTGCTGCCGCTTCTGGCCCAGCCTGGCCCGGCTCGGCTTGGGSTCCCTGGCCATGTCCAGATCTGAGGGGAGAGCGGAGGGGAATGAGCAATGGAAAGAAAAGGGGATGCCAACACCCTACCCCACACAGACACATCTCTGGGACCAGCTTCCTGGGATCCCAGCCACGCTCCTCTCCCGGCTGGAGCAGAGCATCYGCAGGACAAGCAGGAGGCTGGCCGCTCTCTCTAGATTCAAGTTTTTGGGAAAGATGGGAGCAGCCCAACATTGTTCCAGCACATGTAGCAGCTCCAACTGTCCCTTCCCATGGGTGCCCCATCCCAAGCACCCAAAGCTGGGCAGGCTCCAGTTAGGGTGGCAGAAAGCACCTCTGATGATGAGAGTAATTAACCCACAGAGACATTTCCCACCACTGTGGTGATTCCACCTTTGCTATCGCTCCTGCTGAGTGGTTGGGCCATTTTTCAGGGAGCTCTGGGCTAGCGGGACACCAGTGAGTGCAACTGGGTGCCAGGGATGGGGAAGCCCTGTGTGCAGCTGCTTCACCCTCCTGAAGGCTGCTGAGACATGTGCAATGCCAAGATATGGGGTGGAGATGCCTCTGGATGTGTGGCTTGGCAATGCCACATCACACCTCCCCAGCGATGGTCTTCATCCCTTCTTCAAGATTTCACAGCCAACATCCATATAAAAGCCAGCCTGAATCTATTTTCTGCATATACGTTTGAGAGGCACCAATGCCATGGTTTATGAACATCTCCATATATTTAATTTTGTAATTTTGGAGGACTCCAAAACCTCTCTGGCTCCTGGGGTGGGGAAACGGTTGAGGACTCTCTTCTGCAYGCTCCTCCTTGGCCACAGTAAGTGTGACCAGTTGTTCCATGGGTGACATTGTGGATGCCACTGCGCCAGGGAACCCCATGCTGAAGCTTCTCAAGTCATCTGGGAACCAGCCCATCAGAGAGGTCTAGACCTCCTGGGAGCCTGGACAMTGGCCACAGGCCCCTCAAGCCCCACAGCTGTCACAGCAAGGTCCTGCCATCCCTGCGCAGAAGAAGGTTTCTGTGCAAGATCCAAGCAGAAGGAAACTGGCACTTGTTTGCTTTCCAGGCTGCCACCTTGTATGGTGAAGTCTGTGGGCTGGCTCTGATCTCAGGGTGAGGTGGGGAAGGTGCTCTGTGTGCGCCAGGAAACACTGGCACGTATTTTCCATGGGTGCAGCCAGCATCCCAAGGGATGGCTGCGCTCACTGCTCAGGGTCAGAGCCTGCTGTTGACATCTCATTCTCCAGCCCATCACACCTACCTGGCAGAGACACCCACTCTCCTCCCTGCCAGCAGGGCAGAGACCTCAGCACCCCAGCCAGGGACCCAGCCATGGCCAGATTCCCTGTCACAGGCCACSTGCTGCGAGGGGACTGTACTGCTGGGGCAGAGGACCTGGCCAGCAGGGCTCCATCACCTCAGGGCCATTGCCCCTGTGTCTGCGCTCCTTTCCCTGTAACATAAGGGTACTGGGAGAACACCCCTGTCCTGGAAGAGTAATGGTATGGGGGAATAATATATGGGGACCATCCCAGTACCTGGAGGTTATTCCTAGCCTGCGGGGGTAATAATGTGGGCGCATCCCACTACTGGGAGGACATCCCTGACCTGGGGTTAATGCCACGGGGGCAACCCAGTACTGGAAGAAATCCCTGTCCTAGGAGGGAATGGCATGGGGCATCCCAGTACTGAGAGGATATTCCTGTCCTAGGGCTAATGGTATGGAGGGGTAACGGCATGGGGACATCCCCATACTGAGAGGACATCCTTGTCCCAGGGGCGATGGCATGGGAAGGACCAGGCATCCCGGTTACCGGGAGGTCATCCAGCCCAGGGGAGGGACTGGCACCGCGGTGGTGGGCACCCGGGAGGGGGCTCTGCCCGGGGTGGGGGGCCTTAGAGGCACCAGAAGGCTGCAGGTAGACACCCCCACCTCGGTCAAAGCTGCCGCTGCCGGGCGAGCATCCCGGTGCCGGGCGAGCATCCCGGTGCGGGAGCATCTCCCGGGGGAGGGGTGCGGGAGCAGGGCCGGTCCCGCGCGGAGGGGCACCCGGGGAGGGTGGAGGGCCGGATCCGGCCAGTACTCACATCTCCAGCCCGCGTCCGCGCTGCCGAAGAGCGTCATGGCCCCGCACCGGCCCCGCGCCCCGCGCCCCGCGCCCGACCGAGCGCGCTCCAGCGGCCGCTACCACCGCCGGGCGCGGGGGGCGCGGGCCGCACCACCGCGGCGCGGCAGGGGGGACACCACGCTCCGCACGGTGTCCGCGCCAGCCCCGCTGCCTGTCGCTGCCCGCGCCGCTGCCGGCACCGCGGGGACCGCGCTCACCCCGCCCCGGGGATCTCCAGCCTCACCCTCATCCTCCCCGGGCTCCTTCCAGCTCCATCCTCCTGCTCCCTCCCACCTGCCGGACGCTGCCCTCGGGATCTCCATCCTCACCCTCATCTTCCCTGGGCTCCTTCCACCTCCGTGCTCCCGACACCTCCCACATGCCGGACCCTCCCTTCCCGGCCGCCGGCTCGGTTTCACCCCAGGTTTGCCCAGCTCGCCCGGAGCCCCGAGCCCAGCCCAGCCATGCGGATAGTGCCTTCTCTCCACTGAGACAGGGCACAACGCAACGCCCTGGCTGAGGACGTTTTAATTCCCACCCCAGCCCAGCACTGGAGAAGGCTGTTATGAAAGGAGGGCAGTGGTGTGTCCCCTCCAAAAGCACCCACTGACACCCACCAGCGCTGGGGGCACAGGCTTGCACCTAGCACGGAGGGGCTGTGACTTGGGGCCATCCTGGGGCTGGAAGAAGCAGTGCTTGGCTAATGCCAGCCCTCCAAAACAACCCCAGTTGCTGAAGCCAGGAGTTCAGGAAAGGCCAGCCTTGCCTCCTGCTACCCCAGAACCCACTCCAGAGATGAAGCTGGAGGGACCACCCAGTGCAGGCAGGATGTCGGCTGTGGCTAGGGAGGCTCTGGGGGCTYGGGGTAGGAAAAAGAGACAAACTGCTCTTCCCAAGGGAAAGAGGGTCTTTATTAACCACCGGGCAGATGGTGATGATGAAGGACCAGGTGATGGTGAGGAACCCACCAGGCTGGGGGGTTCGCACCCAGGTTGTGATGATGGCTCAGAGCTGAGCCTGGTTCTCACCCTGAACTGTACTGAGGTCTACGCCCCTCCAAGAGTCCCCTTGGCCCCTCATCACAGTCCAGACACAGCCCAGCTGTCAATTTCAGAGGAGGATGCTGCTGTACCTGGCTGTTGCAGGGGCATCTCCTGCCCGGGGGTTGTTGGCAGTGTGATGATGACAGAAGAAGGTGAGTGGCAGAAGAAGATGCTGTTTCAGGGATGCTGACGTACAGTACACCGCTTCTCGCCAGGTCCCAGTGCCACGGGTGCCCTCAGCCCCGCATTCCCTGTGTGGGTGAGCTGTGGGGGGATCCTCCTGAGACATGGTCCGGGCTTGGCACAGCACCAGGGTCCTCTCGAGCCACGGGTTCGGCACAGCAGCCAGCGCTGGCCGGTTCCCAGGGCTGCCGGCTCAGGGGTCCCACTGCCACAGGGCGATGTGTTCTTGGGCTGCAATGGAATGTGGAGAGTCAGTGCCCCCCACACCAGGAGAGACACAGAGGTCTGGCAGGGCTGGCAACAAGGGACAGACCCAGCAGTGTTGGGGACCAGCACGTCCAGGGCTCAGCACACCCGGGATGGCACAGGCAGGCTCCCAGCTGCTCACTCACCAAACTGGCAGATGTACCGGTTTCGGGTCTTGCAGCGCTGGTCGTTCCAGTTGAAGGCAGCCGATGCTTGCATCTCCACACAGTTCCCAAACCTGTGTCCCACCAGGAGGGTGGTGAAGCAGCCAGTGGTGACACCACGCAGGGTTCGGTGTCCTCTAGATCCACTTACCCCTGGTTGTCTGGCTGCCCAAAAGCAAAGCTGGTGAAGGAGGATGGCTCGCCCACATCCCAGCGGAAGGAAGCCTTGGATGTCTTGTAGGTGAGACCTGGGAGAGCAGGAATTGGGTTGGCATGTCTGCCAGCACCCTGGGCACCCTGCCCCCTGCCCACTGCTGTCACTCACCGATCCAGAAGTTCCCAGTCTCGAAATCAGTGTCTGTCACCCTGTTACCCATCTCCAAGCGGCTGAGGTAGAAAGCCAGGATGTCCTGAGTCTTCTGGTTTCTGATCTGGGCCAGCATCGCCCCTTTCTCCTATGGGGAAGAGAGTGAGTCTGCCCCAGATGCATGGCCCAGCCCTGCACCAGGCAGATGAGAGATACCCAGGGGTGCTGTGAGCATGGGTGGCATTTTTCAGCTGCACAGGGATGCTCAGCGCACCCCGGGAATTCACCTGGCACTTAATTTTGGCTCCATAGTAGGTGTCAGCCTCGGGGGAAACCATGAAGCAGTCGCTGTCTATCCGCACGTCGCAGGCATGGAAGGGGAACCGTATCTTTGCTGGGGGCATAAGCAGGAGCAGGTGGGCCCCTGTGCCAGCAGAGTGGGGCCCACAGAGGACCCTTTGCCCCACTCCAGGGGTCCCTGCCTGTGGATCCCTGGTGCCGCCCCACAGTAGCGCAGGTGGGCACAGACTCACTGCCGCACTCGGCTCCGCCGTAGCCCGCATCGCAGAGGCAAGAGCACTCCTCCTTCCTGAACCTTCCGTGGAGGCACTGCCCGCTGCATCTCACTGTGGGCGTGGTGCTGTGTTAGCTGGTGGGGGCTCGGCAGCCCCCGCCTGCCCCACGCTGCTCCCCCTGTGCCAGCTGTGCTGCCCACACCGCGCCAGCTGTGCCCATCCATATCCTGCACCGACCCCGAGCCTGCATGCGCTGCACTCACCCCGCACACACACCCCCTGCAGCAGCCACGCAGCAGCCTCTGGAGGCTGCACGGAGCCCTCTCACCTTGGCAGTACCTGCCCGTGTAGCCGGGGGGACAGGCGCACTGGCAGCTGCTCATGTCGAGGCGCCCGCTGTTCCTGCAGCTCATGCGACAGGGGTTCCTGGGCACCTCTGGGCACAGCAGAGTGGCAGTGAGGGCCAGGGGTGGCAGCAGGGTCACCAGGGTCACATAGGGGCCGTGGGGACCGCGGGGACTCACCGCAGAGCCCGCCACTGTGGTCCCAGGACTTGAAGCAGCCAGAGAGGCCAGCAGTGCAGAGTGAGCACCAGGGTCCCTGCTTGTAGGGCAGGATGGGYGTCCCGGCCACCTCCCAGTTGCCCCTGGCCCCACAGGCAGCTGGAGGAGGATGCCCTGCCCACTTGGGCAAGCCACAGCCCCTTTGGGGCAAAGCCCCGCCCACAGTGCAAACCCACATCCATTTCCACAGCACAGCCCCGCCTACATTTCCCAGCCCTGCCCACTTCCAGTTCCATCCACAGTACTCAGCCCCGCCCACTCCAACACACAACCCCGCCCACAACGTCCAGCCCCGCCCATTTGCAAAACAGAGCCCTATTTACATCTACAAGCCCTGCCCACTTCTATACACAGCCCCACCCACCACCGGGACAAGGCTCCGCCCCTTCCCTCACCACACATCCCCATAGGCCAACCCACACCCCTACCTGGACACACCCAGTCGAGACCCTGCCCACATGGATAAGCCCCGCCCCAAGCCCCCGGGACAAGGCTCCGCCCCTTCCCTCACCACACATCCCCATAGGCCAACCCACACCCCTACCTGGACACACCCAGTCGAGACCCTGCCCACAYKGATAAGCCYCGCCCCAAGCCCCACCCCTCACGGCCACACCCACCACGCCCCGGCCCCGCCCCRCAGCCCCTTACCCYGGGGAGTAGGCGCAGGCGAAGGCTTCACTGGGGCCGTGGGGGCCGGGGCAGTGGTGCCGGCCGCAGCCCAGCTGCCCTGCCGTGGCCCACACCAGCTGTGGGAGAGTGTGTGTCACCGGCGCACCGGACCCCACTGTCCCCCCGTGCCCGCCGTGCCCACCTGGGTGTAATGGCGGCAGGTGGCATTGCTGGCGCAGCGCCCTGTCCCGTAGTCATAGCGGCGTCCCTCGGCGAACCAGCGCTCCAGCACGGCCCCGAAGCCCCCGGTGCCCGCCGGCAGCAGGACCTCGCTCCAGCCCAGCTGCGGGGCTGGCGGCGGAGCGGGGCCCTCCAGGCAGCTGGCTGCCCGTGCCCCTGCCAGCCGCCCCAGCTCCTCACTCCACTCCTGTGGGGATGGGCATGAGACTCCCAGGGAACCGTCCAAGGGGGTTTGGGGACCACCAAGGTGGTCAGTCCAAGGGATGATTGGATTACTTCAGAGGGTCGACATTGGGGATGCTGCAAGGGACCCCTAGGGACCAGTCATGCCCTTGGTGTGGGYAGCTGTGGGGTGATCAGGAGACATCAGAGGGACATGGGGCACCCTAAAAGGCACTGCAATTAACCAGTCCTGCTTTTGGTGTGCCCTGGCCACGTGCCGGTGGCACGTCCTTCCCCAGGGGCCTCACACCAGCCAGCTCTTCTRCTTCATTAGCTTGTTAGCAAATTACTGTGTAGCACCTGTGGGCTGCCCCCCTCCCTGGGCATGGAGGGAGAGGTGGATGTGACATCGAAGGTGGGGGACATGGCACCTGCAAGGGGGCTCACCAGCTTCTGCATGTTGGCAGCAGGGGGCTGCACTTTGCTCCTGAACTTGTTGTGCAGCGAGAGCACCAGGAAGGTCTCCTTCGTGCTGAGAGCTGGAGGCGACAGCAGGGGATACGGATGGGGCAAAGCGGGCCGAGGGGTACAAGTGCCTTCCCTGTATCCCTGGTTGTGGCCGGAGCCTTTAGGGGACCGTGAGAACTCCCCCTGCAGGGTCCAACCGCAGCCGGGGATACCAGGAAGGCACCCGGGTCTCCATGGAGACTTGAGGGGAGAGAAGAAAGAGCTTTTGGGCTGGGAGCACAAAAGGGGCAAGGAGCCGAGGAGGGGGGGACAGCCCGCTGGGCCCCTGTCTCGCACGGGTGGGCTGAAACTGCCAGGAATGTACTCACTCTGCCCCCCCGCTTGAGTCCTGCCAGCACCCAGACCCCACTTGGCTGGACCCATCACTAGCCCCCATCACCRGCTGCAGGACCCCCCATCTCCATTCCATCACTAGCTCCATCCCATTACCAGCTCCACAGCTCCCCGGTTCCATTGCAACGCCAGCCCCAGAGCCCCCAGCTCCATCCCATCACCAAGTCCATGCCCCCAGTCCCAGCCCCATTCCATCCTCAGCCCCCATCACCCACCAAGCTCCCCATTGCCATCCCTGGGTGCCCATCACTCAYCCAACCCCCCACCCACCTGGTCTGGCCCAGGGGGATGGTGCTCAGAGTGCACTCACCCCCCAAACCAGCAACCTCCCAGCCCTGCCGCCAGAGAGGCAGCCCCTCTCCCAGTTACCTCCCGGAGCCAGCAGGGACAACTTTTCTGGAGCATCCGACCTCGTCTCACCCACCCTCCACACCAGGAGATTGCAAATCAGCAGGACCAAGAGCTTCATGTAGATCCCGGGATGGGGGGACCAGACCCCCAAACTCTGGAGGGAGGACTGTGGAGAGCCGAGCCGCCCCGCAGCAGCCCTGGCTTTGGGGCGAGCTCGGCCGCGCGCTCCTGCGTGCGTGTGTGTGCGTCTGGTTGCAGGATTTGATCCTATTCAGGACTCCAGACAGGCACCGCTGGGCAGTGGGAACAAAAGCTTGACGGGTGAGTAATAGCTCTGTCAAAACAGTTGCTCGCTGGAGCGAATGTGGCAGACAACTCCCGGGGCCCCGGGCTGCAGCCCCGCCGGGATGTCCCGCAGCGGGGTCAGCCCCCCGTGCTCTGCCCCAACCCCGCTGCCGAGCCAGGGTCRAGGTGTGACAGCAGCAGGAGCGGGGGTCGAAAGCGGCACCCACTTTGAGACACTGGGAGACTGGAAGCCAAGGGGCTGGGGCAGCAAGGGGGCCCCTGCTGCCAGCCTTCCTCCTGCCCCATGAATTAAACATGCCGGGGAGGTAACACACACCGCTGCAGGCATGAAGCCAAATACCCGCTCCAGAGAGCTGGACAGCGTGGTTACGGGGTGGGAGGATGTGAGGGCCGGGGGGCCGGCGGCGGGAGAGATGCCAGGCTCAAGGGAGCCATGTCTCGGTAGGCACCCGGGGCCGGGCAGGAGTCCCAGAGCCCAGGCTGCTCACGGGGATCAGTACCACCCTGAAGGCTCTGCCTCARCACAGGGCTCCCAGCACCCACACCAGGTCCTCTCCGGGCACAGCGCAGAGGTGTGAGTTTCAGACATCCCTGCTCGGGATGCAGGCCGTGCCCTTTCTTCTGCGCTGCCACAGGCACGAGGGACCRGGAGCATCCTACCCACCAGCTGCCAGGGCTGAGCTGGGTGTCCACATAAACCCAGCTCTAAATGCTTCAGTTCCCTCACCCTAAGACCGACCCTAGCCTGAACCCTGGCGCTAATGCTTATGCCAACCCCAACTCTTATCCAAACCCTCCTGCTAATACGGACCTGAACCCTTGGCACTGATCCTAATACTATTAACCTTCACAAAAAAACTAACCTTAGCCCTAACCATGAATTTAATGCTAACCTAAATATTAAACTTAATGCTAACTCTAAACCTAACTCTAATGTTAACCATAATCCTAACCCCAGCCCTAACCCCAACTGTAATCCTAATCCTAAACCTAACCCAAACTCTAATTCTAACCCTAATCCTAACCTCATCCCTAGCCCTAATGCTGACTCTAAAATTAACCCTGACTCTGAAGTTAATGCTGACCTATAACACCAACCTGCTCCCCAACCCCAGGCTGCAGCAGAGCCCTGGGGTTCCCCTCTGAACTCCAGCAGGGCTGAGCTCACCCCGGCAAAGCTCTGCTGAGTCCAGTGAATCCGCAGCATTCCTGGGCTGCCCTTCCCAGTAGCTCCAGCCCCACCAGGGAACTGAACCCCCGCGCAGACCTCAAAGTCATCTTTTCTACCAGGAGACTTTCCCAGGCTTAGCTAGCACATGGGATTAGCCTCATCCTGCATCTCTGCATGCCGGGGAGCCCCAGAGCTGGGACTGGCCGTGGGGTGAGCCCGGCACTGCCAGTACCACCATAAGTGCTGTGACAGCCACTGCCTGGCCCCGATATCTGCCGGCCCTGGGACATGAAAGGCCCCAAAGCCTCTGATGTGCAGAGAGGGAAAGGAACGGAAGGGAAAGGAAGGGAGAGGCTGGCGCCAGTGCCAAGGGGAAACTTTCCTACAGCTTGGCCTCAGCCAGGGGAAAAACCAACAAACACACGGGCACGCTCYGCGGATAAATCCCAGCGAGTGCAGGAACGCGGCCGTGAGCAGAACCGGACCGTCGGCATCTTGTCCCTGCAGCCAGCCCCGGCGTGATGCTCCTCATCCCACTGCCAGCCTGGCTGGCCCTGGGTGTCCTGCAGCTGCCCCTCAGCAACTCACAGGTAAGGACCCTCATGTCCTCCCCTCAAGCCCCACAGCAGATCTCCCACTATGGGCTGCTCGGCACCCACCTTTCACAGCCCAGCACCCTGACGCCAGCCTGGAGTGGGGGTGTGGCACAGCCAGAGCACCCATGGGGCTGCCAGGGCTGGGGGGGATGGTCATGGGGCTTTTACCCTGCAGCAGTGAAATGATGTTAAAGGCACTCAGGACATCCAGCTTCTTGACAGCATCCAAGTGCTAGAGCAGGATCAGGAGCGGGGGGGCTGAGGCTGTAGCAGACATGGAGCCAGGGTCAGACCCCACCCAGGATGGGAAGGGGCTCTGGCCAGGGCAGGACATCCAAACCAACCCCAAAGGTGCTGCCTGCTTAGAAGGGTCCCCCAGGCTGCGGCAGGGCGGCAGGGGAGCCCAGCGGGTGACCAGCGTGTCCCCGTGTGCCCTCAGGAATGCCTGAACCGGCAGCAGGCGCTCAGCGTGGTGCGGCAGATGCAGAAGCTGCTGGCGGCGCAGGAGGCTGCCCACCTGCGGGGCACGCGCGGGCTCCGGCACCAGCTTTCCATCCTTCAGAGCCGCCTGCAGAGACCAGCCACCAAACGCAACGGTAACCCCACCTGGTCACCACCACGGGTGACATCCCCATGGAGCGGGCTCCGAACCCCAGAGCCCTGCAAACAGCCTGGGCAAGGGACCCCCAGCTCCCTGCCAGGCTGGGGCCAGCTCCAGCCTGATGATGCCCATCCCCAACCCTGTATGTCTGCCTCTCCGCAGAGACCTGTCCGCAGCTGGCAGTGCCCCTGAACGGACGGATGCTGGGCCGGAGCGTGCGGGTGGGCCACGAGGTTCACTTCATCTGTGACGCCGGCTTCCGGCTGGTGGGCTCGGAGACACGCGCCTGCCGGCACAACCGCACGTGGAGCGGCGCCCAGCCCTTCTGCAGAAGTGAAGTGGAGTGGGGTTGGGGTGCCATGGGCTCAGCTGTCACCCCSAGCTGTGGGGTTGGGGTGCCATGGGCTCAGCTGCCACCCTGAGCTGTGGGGTTCCATTGCTCTGCTGCAATGGGCACCAGGATTGGACAAAGATGCACTTCTCCAGCTGGTGTTCATGAGCTCTTTCTCCCTAGGTATTGACGACTGCTCCAGCAACCCGTGTGCCAACAGTGGGACCTGTGTGGATGGCAACCAGAGCTACACGTGCCTCTGCCCCCCAGGCTGGTCAGGCCCCAGCTGCCAGAGCCCCATCTACTCCTGTAGGTGCCCGGGTTTGGACTGTGGAGGACAGGGATGCTCATGGGGACAGCACCTGGCCATCCTTTGCCTGTCTCCCTCTTCCCTGGCAGCCCCCCGGGATGTCAGCCCCCACCCACCTCCCCATGCCCCAGCACGTGACACCCGTTGTCCCCTTCAGACTGGGTGACACTGAGCAATGCGTCCTTCAGCCGCCAGCCCCGCTGTGCCGAGGGCCGCTCGGGCTCCCGGCGCTGCAGCTGCGACACCGGGTTCCAGCTGCGAGCCGGTGGTGTGTGCCAAGGTAAAAGGAGGGTGAAGATGATGGGGGTGTGGGGAACCAAGGCTTAGTGGCAATGGGACCTCTGGCCATCCGCCACTGTCCCCCCAGACGTGGATGAGTGCCAGCTCTACCAGTCCAGCCCCCAGACCCGGATTTGCCTCCACGACTGCCTCAACCTCCCCGGCTCCTACCGCTGCCTCTGCCCCCCTGGGTACCTGCTCCATGCTGACCGCAATACCTGCGAGGGTAAGAACCCAGGGTGCAGGGTAGGGAGCATCCCATGGGAAGAGGGGTGCAGTGCGGACAGCCCCACTCACCCTGTGTCACTACTGCACCCCTCTTCCCATGGGATGCTCCCTGCCCTGAAGATGTGAATGAGTGCACTGGGAAGCAGCACAACTGCACCCAGGGCGACCTCTGCATCAACACCTTCGGGGGCCACCGCTGTGTACGCCCCAAGTGCCCCCCACCACGCCACAACACCAGCTACGTCAAGACCTCTGCCTTGTGAGTACCATACTGCCTGTGGCTTGGGCTGTGTCATGCCCTGTCACAGGTGATAGGTCCTATTGTACACTGGGGACTGTCCTGTGTCACCCAGGACTAGCAGGGTGAGTGCCAGCCAGTGCTGGAAGCAAACTGCCACATGGGTGCCCAAGTGTGCTTGGCATGCTCCATGATGGTCTCAGCATGCTGGGGGTGCAGGTGGGAGGACCTCAATACATAGTGGCTTTATCCAGAATCCTGGCCCCCCTCAGAGCCCCAGCCTGGGGGGAACAATGCTGGTTTTCCTCTGCTGCACATCCATGTGGTGCCATCAGCTGCCTTCCAGCAGTCCCAGCCATCCCACTCTTGAGACTAAACTGCCTTGTGCCATCGAAGCAGAGGAGCATCCCTGATCCTAACAGGTTCCTCTTCAGGAGGCACATCTGGCTCCATCCCTGGCCTCCAGCTGGGATTGCGGTACCCACTCAGTCCTAGCCTCAGAGCATCACCCAGAACCATATCGCTGCAAGACATGATGTTGGCCTGGCAGAAAGAGTGATGAGGCAGAGATCCAATGCTGGGCACACTCGGATGTGGCTGTCTTGGGTTGCTCTGCCACAGGACCAACAGTGGGACTGGAGATGCTGCCTGTGGCGCGGCCTGGGCTTGTTTGCAAGAATGAGGGCAGCTCCCTGAGAGCCAAACCACGGCACTGAGCGGTGGCACCCCTTCTGTCCTGGCAGCCAGTGTGAGAGGAACCCCTGCCCCATGGAGAGCCGAGCCTGTCACCTGGCTGCCACCTCCATCTCCTTCCACTACCTGCCGCTCCAGGCCAACCGCACCGTGCCCCGCGTCCTCTTCAAGATGTCCACCACCCGCCTGGTGGGGGACAGCCTGCGCTTTGCCATCACGGGCGGCCGGGGCCAGGGCGCCTTCGCCGTGCGGCGCTCAGACCGGCAGACGGGAGAGCTGCTGCTCACCAGCCCCGTGGCGGGACCAGCCACGCTGGAGGTGGAGCTGGAGATGAGCGAGTTCTCCCGCAAAGTCCTCCTGGGCAAGCACATCTTCAAGGTCACAGCCTTTGTGTCCCCGTACGTGTTTTGATCCCTTTTGGAGGCAGGTGTGGGGCCAAGCCAGGGTCTACCCTGAGGAGCAGTGGAGCAGGTTAAGCTCAGTGGCCCCAGTTGTTTTCCTATTGGAGATATCCCTCTCCCATAACGCTTTCTCATAGCCACCATAGCAAAAACTATCCCTATAGGGAAAACCCTACAGGCAATGGAAGGACCAACCTGGGGGTGCCTSCCTCTGTCAGCCCCCCTCCTCTCTCTCTGCATGGCACACAGARGGGAAAGACAGAACAAGCCAACAGCACTTAGCATGCAGGTTCAGCTTCTTGTATCTTGTAATCTCTAATAAAAGTGGCTGTAAGGAAGGGTGTCCTCCTTGCTCTGTGTCTCGTGCTCCTGGGGCAATTCTCCTGGGGACGGCTGGTGGCTGTGCTCACAGCAGRGTCACCTTGCAGAGCTTGGGATGCCAATAGAGCTGCCAAGCCCACCCAGGGTCATGCAGTGTCCATGTCCCTTCCAGCACCACTGTTCCTGGGGGCCACGCTGAAGAGCCCCACAGCACAAGSCTGGGAGATGGGCTGAACAAACGATTACAGAATGGTTTGGGTTGGGAGGGATAATCTTGTGCCAACCCCACTGCCATGGGCAGGGACACCTTCCAACATGCTGCCCTGAACATCCTACACAGCCAAGACTGTCCTCAGTCCCCATGGAAGTGCCTTGAAAGCRCAGCAGGGCTCCCTGGACTGGTGAGCAGGGAACGGTGACAGGGGCCATGCTTCCTGGTGTCCAGGAGACTTCGCACTGCAACAGGTCTGAGAGGAGCCAAGCACACGGCTGGTCAAAGCTGCAGCTCCCCATCTCACCAAGCACTCGAGCTGTTCCCCTGCACCTGACTCATGGAGGGTGGGCTGCGAGAACAAGAGGGGTGCAGCCCCCCACACTCCTTGGGCAACCCTTGCCACCGCCAGCAGGGCCAGACCCCTGTGCGGGGAGAGCAGCTGGAGGTTCAAAAGGTGACGAGGGCCTTTGGGGACAGCGAGCAAAGGGCACGCCGCCTCCRGGACACCCTTCCCTCTGCACACAGAGCCCTTCTTAGGTGAGTGTCCGGCCAGTGCCCCTCGCACAAAGCAGCCGCTGTGCGCGGACCGCGGGCAGTGCATAAAGAGCTCCTTATGCCCCGCCGCCGGCACGGCCACCGGAGCCGAGCTGCACACGGCTGCTCCGCTGGACAGGGGGGAAAAACCTCCCCAGGGGCAGGACTGGGCTGGGGGGGCCGGCAGTGCTGCGTCACCAAAATCCRCAGCTGGCCCATGCCGACTGCGGCGACAGGCTGGGATGTGAAGTAGGGAATTACGGGGTAAATATTTATCCCTGCGCGTATTCATCCCAGCCAAAACGGGCACCACAAACGGGGTTTTGCCCAGGTTTTCTTCTACCCTTCAAACCTTCAGGTACAATGCAACTGGACTGGTCACTAACACCCACGCCACTGACTGCTAATGACAGCAAAAGTTTGCAAAGTTCACTACAAGAAGGACATGGAGGTGCTGGAGTGAGTCCAGAGAAGGGCAACGGAGCTGGGGAAGGGTCTGGAGCACAAGTCTGATGAGGAGAAGCTGAGGGAGCTGGGGGGGGCTCAGCCTGGAGAAAAGGAGGCTCAGGAGTAACCATATCACTCTGTACGACTCCCTATCAGGAGGGTGCAGCCAGGTGGGGGTTAGGCTTTGCTCCCAGGTAACAAGTGACAGGACAAGAGGAGATGGCCTCAAGTTGTGCCAGTAGAGGTTTAAATTAGGTATTAGGGAAAATTTCTTCACAAAAAGTGTGGTCAGGCACTGAGATAGGCTGCCCAGGGCAGTGGTGGAGTCATCTCTGGAAGTGTTCAAAAGGTGTGTGGATGTGGCACTTGGGGACCTTGTTTAGTGGTGAACACAGTGGTGCTGGGTTAATGGTTGGACTCAATCTTAGAGGTCTTTTCCAACATTACTGTTTCTATGATTCTATTTTTCCAGCATTCTTCCTGCTTGTCTAGYGATCCAGTGAAGTGAAGTGGTCACAGCTCCAAACATCAGGAAGCATTTGAACAATGCTCTCAGGCACATGTTGTGATTTTTGTAGTAGTCATGTGAAGGGCCAGGAGACGGACTTGATGATCCTTGCGGATGTCTTCCAGCTCAGGATAATCTATGAATGCATGACCAAGGTATCACCGGAGTTCGTCTTGGTGGAATTACTGATGGCAAACGATGCTGGAATGGTTTCAAATCCGACAAACGCTGTGTTATCCCGATTGCCCAGGGGCATTCTTTATCCTTCATTCATAAAGCAATCCTTATTTCCATGTCCTTTACTTCATTTTACTTAAGCGCAAATCACTGCAAAGACTCCAGCAAAATTCCAAACTCCCCAGTAAAATTCCGCAACCTCATTACATCTCAATGTAAATCTGAATATGCATATGAACAAAAATAATACATTTTCATGCCATAAAGACTAGTTGCTATAGTAAGGAAGGGAATTTTCCAGGAGTGGGACGGGTTTAGCTCACAACCAGCCTCCACCGCTGGCTCACTGGGCCTTATCCATAGGGAATGTCACCCCTTGGGAGGCTGGGGCGTGGTGTAGGCAGGATTTCCCTGGTGTAAGAGGACCCCGCACCGGAGCTGATGTAGGACGAAGCCTCGCTCCTTCCTCCCGCATCCCCGCGGAACGCTCGCGCCCGGCGTGTTTTGCCCCCCGCGCGCCGCCGTAGCCGTTGCCATGGCGACGGGCCCAGCGGCCCGAGGCTCGCGGAGACGCCGGGAGCTGCCGCGGAGGCCTCAGCCGGGGGCCCCGCGCCCTGCCTCGGCATGAGGCGGGGCCGGGGCCGCTGTCAACCGCGTCTGCGGGGAGAAGGTGAGGGGTGGAAGGTGGTGGGATGCGGGAGGGGTCTACGCGGCTCTTACCAGTGTGGCTGCTCGGGAASCTGGGAACCCGGCCGGGCCCCTGCTGCCTGTCCGTGCGTCCTGGTGCTGGTGCCTCTCTTTCTGTCTAGCCTGGTAGTGACTTCATGCTTTRTTTTTTGTATTCAGTGTTTTCTGGAGCTGGGTAGAAAGGCGTGCTGGGCATACCCACAGCGAGTTTTTTAACAGGTTGCTCAAAGTGATGCACAAGCAAGTTTTCAACAGCCTAATGAGAAAAGGATTACATGATTGGTAACGATTTCTCATCAGTGATGTGCCAATTGCCATGTAGCAATTTAAATTATGAATACAGGCAGATACTGCTAATTATGTCGAAGCTGAAGTCAGGAATTTTTTATTGCAGCTTGCCTGTTGATAAGACCATGCTGATGAGTATAAATTACATTCTCTTATATTCCTACCTACTCCTTTGCCCGTTGACGCCAAAAGACATTTCCAGCCCTTTGCCTGGGACTGAAGGACTGTTGGCATACAATCCAAAATCAGAATCATCCTGCTCATTCTTTCAGCACGTTTTGACTTCCAGCCCTGTGGTATTGTTCTGGCACTGGAACCRTTATCAAAAATACCACAAGTGAACCAGAGACCTCCTCCTTGTCCTTCATCACCCTCCTGTGCGTGTTAATCAGACTAATTGAAGTTGATTATTGTGTTAGATGTTAATTTCACATCCTCTTTAGTTACTAAGGAAGAGTGAGAGTGGTGCAGAGGTACCTTGAGTCATTTCAGGTCCAGCAGAGCTCCTTAGTGCTGGTTTTGTGATTCTGCCTCTGACCCGCTACCTGGTTTGCTCTCCCTGGAACCTGTTGCACTGGAGTTTTCCGTGAAGCAGAGCAGCTCAACTCTCTGTTGTTAGAAATGCCTCCCATCTCTGTGGCAAGTGAAAAGCAGCAACTAATGATATAAAACAAACTGAAAAAAGGAGAAATCACTTCTGAGTTCAGAGCTGTTGTGCAGTCAGGAATTGTAAACATTCAGAACTTTCCATGTTATGTTTCCTAACTGATCTTTGCAGTTAAGTCTTGCTTTCTGCTTGCAGGAGTCCAGACATTGTAGGATAGGTGAATAACTGAGCTGCTTCCTGCATGGATGTCCTGCATACATAACTTTCTGTTTTGCCCCTTTAGCAACAGTCTGCTTTATACTTGTGTTGGGGAGTAACTGCTGCTTCTTTTCCCATTTTTGTCATTAAATTATCAGTTCACTTTTTCCAGTTTCTAGTCTTTCCRCTTCCTTTATTCACAACAAAGGGGTCTCTGTTTCCTTGGATGGTGTGTGTGCTAAATGGCGGTCCCAGACCACATGCTGCCATGGGGCCATGGGCTCTCACTACACCTGTCTGCAGTACCTGGCAGGGAGACATGGCAGCTCAGAGCCAGGTGAAAGCATTTGTTCTGCCATCATCTGGAACAGCATTCTGACAGGAACACATCCCCAGACCCCAGCATATCGTACTGCCTCTCCAGACTGCCTCCAAAATGCCCTCCTTGCTCTTTGTACTCCACTTAGGTCTAGAGGCATTCAGAGACTGGCAAAACTTGCAAGTTTCCCTTAGCTGAAAGTTTGGAGTATGCTTGTTTCACACAGACATCAACACTTGCTTTTAGAGTGTTTAATTGTTTCTACCCTTTTGTTCCTCTCGATCACAAATCCCCTGTGCAGAGAGAATTCTCTTCTCAGATGTGTCATCATTTTATTCTCTCTAACTTTGTCCACCTTGGAGCATATCTCCAGCACCAGGGCTCAGTCACAGTACTTTTGTATCACATCTTTTTGTTTTCCATTTGTGATTTCTGTAGATGAATATCTGCAATAAACCTCATAATAAGATAGCTCCAGAGGATTTGGGCGAAGCTGTCCCTGAGGTGAAGGTCCAGCGTGCTCGAAGAAATGGCTGGAGCTGGCCCCTGCACCTGTTCCAGGTCATTGCTTGGCTGCTGTACCTCTTCTTTGCACTGGTTGGCTTTGGAATCCTGGTTCCTCTCCTCCCCCGCCACTGGCTGCCCGCGGGTTATATCGTATCCTTTGATCAAGAGGAGAACATGGGCTGGAATAAACCATGACTGCTGCATTTAACAGTAGTTGTTAGGTAGCATAAAAAGCATACGAGAAAGCACCTGAGCCAGAATATTTTTTGAACTATAACTATCATCTTGAWCTTCTCCTGTCTATAAAAAGCTTTGAGATCCTCACTTTAGGTCACTGATTTTCTGCTTGTCTCCTTCATCACTCTCCATTAAGGTTACTGCCTTTGCCTCCGATGCTCTTCTGGTGTCTGCTTCTGCCTATGTCTCCTTTGCTTTATAGTATTCTTCTACAAGTATGCTGCAGGGTTGAGGGAAGTCTTACTATAAAACCCCCTCCTGAAACATCCTTGTTGCGATGGGAGCCCCACCTCCCTGTGCTGACTGGATGAGTTGTGAAAGGCAGTTTTACATGCTTGTGGTTGTACAGTGGGTTGCCTGTGATGGCTCACAGTGGATGTTCTCCCTGAGCCCTCTCCTGCCTTTGGTAGAAAATCTGGGAGTGACAGACAAGGTGGTGTGGTGTGAACCTCAGAGGAGAGGTCTCTTCTGGTACAGTCTTGAGCAGCAGTTTAATCCACATCTAACAAAGATGGTGAAGGGTCTAGAGGAGAAGCGTCTGAGGACACTTGGCTTGTTCAGCGTGGAGCAGCTGGGGAGTGATCCCAGTGCTCCCAGTACTCCCAGTGCCACCTGTACTGTCACCTGTGCCCAGGGAAGGAGGCCAGGCCTTGTTCTGAAGAGATGGGATGTGCACTTATATCACTTACGYGTCTGATTTACAGATGTCTATGAGTCTTTGATATGTTTGGGATGATTTTGCTTATTGTTTTAGTTATACCTGCATGATTTAGGCATTAATGTAATTAGCTCACAGTGGTCTTACATCTACTTAGCTTACCCAAATCCTTGATATTACCGCAGTTCAAACCTTGTGGATTTGTCTGCCAAATATCTTCATAATGCAATCTAAAGTCACTCTTAATTCAACAGATTAATGTATCCCAATGTTTTACTTCCAGTTAATAAAGCACTAATGTCTCTTTTGTGTAAAAGGCAAATCCCTTCTCGTTCTGCTCCACCAGCCATGAGAGCTCCAGTGAGCTGGACCTCTCAAAGGCCTCCTTTTTTAACATCTGGGTGTATTTGTGTACACATCCTGGATCCTGTCTGTAAATTTTGTAGGAGCCTACTTTAAAGGGGTGCTCCTCTTCCTTGGGATTCTGACTTAGGAAAAAGAAAGCAAGGTGATGAATACTACTTCCTTGATGTGACTTTTTATTTTGGAAGTCTGGTCTTGTGAAAGGGCATATGGACAGCCTTAACCACTCTCCTTTCCAAGGAGCCTTTATGGACTAAGAAACAGCAGTCTGTACATGGGGTCAGATTCTGGCAAGTAGAGGTAAATTTTAAAAGCTCCCTGTGCTAGGAAGGATATTTCTGTGAGGCAGGGTAGTACATAATGAGGAGGGATGTTCCTGGAGATTTAGTTACGTCTTTTCAGAGGATGTTTATTACAAGGCAAATATCTCTGTCAATAAAGCTCAGATTAATGAGCTGCAATCAGTTATGTAGCAATTTCTAATTTTACACCATATATTTCTCATCTGTGTGGGCTTTGTGTATTAAGGATTAAAAGATACATGTTAAATCCTTAACTGTGTGCTTCAGTGTCCAGGAGTGTGTTTTATCTACCATTTAGTTGTTCATCTTACTGCAGTCTCCATTGATCCTGCGGATGCAAATGTGCGAGAAAAAAACTATCTGGGGCCTCTGGCCACTTTCAACCGTAACCAGCATGCACATGTCATTGAGAACCATCACTGCCATGTCTGTGATGTAGATGTGTAAGTATCTTCTCTTTTCTTTCTACTACTCTGTCTTCTTCACCATTAGTCATTCATGTCAGACTGTAAGATTGAAATTRAGCCCCTGAGACACTATAGTGCAAGTTAAGCTTCATCCTGTGGCAGGGTTCAGATAGTTGGGCAGGGGCCTTCTGTCAAATGTGCACAGGATTCTGTGTTTTGTTTCATTGCTCACATTGTGTGGAGTGGGCTGTAGTGTTCCATGTTCCCTGGGTGTTGGTGTTTGACCTAACAGTGTGTAACTAGTGTGTATGTGTGCTWGTTCCTGGCTAGATGCTGAATGATAGCAGGAAACGCTTGGAGGGCAGCTTAAGATCAAGCTCTGTAGAACTGCTGAAGGAATTCAAATAAGAATTCAGCAATCTCCAAATTAAAACTCATGCAGTGCATTGAAAGGCAAATTTTGTAGTGTTTGGGATCGTGGTCCAACTATGGCAGATACATTTGGGAATTGAATTACTCCTGATGCAGAAGGTTTTCTCGCTACTACCAGGATCCCTGCTGCTCTATCCCCCTGTGTTTGTGTCACTGGAAAGTCGTGGTAGTGAGTTGGTGTTGCCAAACTAATGGCACCCTTTCTTTCGCAGGAGTGCCAAGTCAAAGCACTGTGGAACTTGCAACAAATGTGTGTGTGGCTTTGATCATCACTGCAAATGGCTCAACAACTGTGTGGGGGAGAGGAATTACTGGTAAGAGCTTGGCATTGTGACAGAAGCAAAACACTGTTTCAATAATGTACCTCCTTCTCTTTCCAAGGTTCTCCTGTATCTCAGTCTAGTCTGTACTTAGCCACACAGAACCACTTTTCTTTTATCCCCTGGCTGAATAAAATCAATCATGAGAAAACTAGATGGAAAATACAAGCATAATCATGACATTCAAATAACCAAGGATAAAATTCCTGCACTTAGAATGTTGAGCTGAACATCTGTGAGTGAAAAGAGAGAACACAGTCTTACTATTTGGTGTTAGGAAAAGCTTACAGGAYGTTAATTGGGTGTCCTTAGTGCTTCTGAGAGATGGAGTAGGAATAGAACCATGATGATGCCGTTCCAATCTGAAACAACCTGCATCCAGATCAAGTGCTTTCCCTACAAGACTTGCCAGTTGGCAGGAGTCACAGCAGCATATAGGGACTTCTAATCCATGCCAGGTTTCAGATAAGAATAAGGAGACTATCACTGATGCTTCTCAGTTTACTTTCCTGCACTAAAACCCTGTGGAAAGCAAAGTGTTGTTGTTGCTGGGTGCCATGTTACACTGCCTTCAGATTTTGTGCAGGGAGCTCTTTGTCTGTCCTAGATATCCTTGACTGTTTTGTAACCATGGTTGCATTAAAGGGTCACAGTTTAGTCCCTCGGGGTAACAAAAAATAAGTAAAGCTGTTCACCAGTATCTATCATAAGTGTAAGAAAGCGTGACAGTAATTTGAGATAGCTGTCTCTATCTCCATCTTTATTAGAGGCTGAGATATTGAATTGTATGTGTGATGTTGTTGAAGCCACTGAGACCTCTCCCCTTGTTGGCAGGCTGTTTTTGAAYAGTGTGCTGTCTGCCATTCTGGGCCTGGGGCTTCTGCTGCTCGTCGCTTTCTATGTCTTTGTGGAATTCTTCGTTGACCCCATGGTGCTTCGCTCTGACCAGCACTTTGATGGTACAGCAGTGCTTCGGATGAGCATCCTGTGAATCAGCCAGCATATATCCATAAGGGTTTGGATTCTATGAGCTCTTCCACTGAGGAAGAGCTTCATTCCTTACTCCTTCAATTTTATATTTCTGTTGGAGTATCTGCTCAGCTGGATGGAATGTCTTTCCTTGCAGAGCTAACTGCTCTTCCTAAAGGACCTGCAGGCACCAGATTTCTTAGGCCTCCAGTGCACAATGGTTCTGCAGCTACTTTTGAATTGACAAGATTTCCAGCTGTAAAGTTTAGTTAGGGATATTTCATGCCTGGACAATCTACTTACCTCCAACTSTCTTTGTTTTACAGCTCTAAGGAATCACATGGACCGCTGGTTTGTGTTTCTTCCTGCATCTCCTCTTGAGACTCGGGCACCTGCCATTTTGGTCACAGCTGGGATTTTTATTCTTCTGAGCCTGGTGACCATGATCTTGCTAGGCCACCTCTTGACCTTTCACATCTATCTCTGTAGGTGTTTTGTTCCTGTCATCTGCACCCCCATTTTGTTTTYGCTTAGCTTCTACTCATCCTGCATTCGTTGTGTGTTCACCCGTGTCAGTGGTACACACACATTGTGCAGGATTGCCATTGAAAAGGTACAGAATTGGGGTTTAACATTATATTTCTGAGTTCCCCCCAGGACCAGGTAGGCTTATCAGTGCATCTGTGATGTGGGGCTCGCGTTGGGCC
The DNA here is from genome assembly GCA_018881555.1 of Amblyornis subalaris. NCBI lineage: Eukaryota > Metazoa > Chordata > Aves > Passeriformes > Ptilonorhynchidae > Amblyornis > Amblyornis subalaris. The sequence goes on from JACAXG010000210.1 coordinate 189,039, forward strand.
TGTGCAGTCATGTTTAAGCTATGTTGTCCTGAAACTGAAAGCACATGGGAGAGTATTGGAGAGGCCAGGTGAGATGAACTGGTCAATCCCAGCTCAGTACCAGAGATGGCAGATTCAGATTGACTCCACATACGGGCTTTGTGAGTCTCCTCACCATGCTCCCCAGTGTTTCTCTTGTGTGAGAGAGCCTGTTTCTCCCTTACCCCAGAGAAATGTGGATATCCTGAGCTAAATTTCTGATAGGAGCACTGACATCCAGGTCAAGGTCCCTTTATGGAAGTTGTACCATATTGACACAAGACTTGTGGAATTCAGAGGAAGAGGCTTTCAGAAAGGCTCCTCTTTAGGTGTGCTGCTTGTTGCTCTGTCAAGAAAGGATATTTATGTTTGTTTATTTACAGATGGGTATCAAAAACCTTTTTTCAGCCATCGTCTATAATTAAGCCAGTGCTTTTTGGCTGCTGATGAAAGTCATGATAGGGAAAGATCTTACACTTGCAGTAGTTGGTGRTGCCAGAACTAGGGAAGAAGGGATGTGGTGGAAGAGAAGTGAGGCAGTTACAGAGGATCCTTGGGTGGATTTTCAGGTTCTCAGTTGACAGACCGGTGGATGCCAACACAAACTAGGTCAGCACAAACCAGCACAGCTCCAGAAGCAAAACGGTTGCACTGCTGAAGTGTAGTGTTGATGGGTGAGTGTTCCTCAGCTGGTGTGGATGGTGCAGTCAGTGAGGACACTGACCATCATTTTCCTTCTGGAGTGTCTTTGAGCTTGACTGAAATTTGGGCACACTGTGATTTTACTTCTTTGGCAGAATTGACAGTTGGCTTTTCTGGGTTTAGGGCAATGCCTGAAGATTTGGAAGGTCGATCTAGCACTGTAGAAAGACAAAAAGCATAACAAAGCTGGGGCCGGTCCAGGAAGGATTATTCTGTTTAGTCCCGAGTAGTATTTATACTGTCCTTGTGTAGAGCTTCCACAAGAGGGTGCTCCTTGGCTTGAGGTAGTGACCTGCTTTCCATGTCAGACAGAAACCTCTGTGTGTGCCACTATTTCTGCTTTGGTTTTGGGGGATTTCGTATTGCKGTTGTCTTGGGGTGATTCTTTTTCCTCTTTCAGAGTAGATTTTGAGACAAATTAGCTTTTACTTTTGGCTCAATTTTAGATCTTTATTACATACATGGAAACGGGATTTAATTATTGCTGATTTTTGTTAATGTTTTATTACATTATAATCTGCTGCCCTAGTGAAACTGGTCCCAGCTGTGCAGAATGTCGTGTGTAAGCCCTTGCTTTAAAGGAGGGGTGTTACAACACTGAMGCCTATATTGTGTGCTACATATGAATATGCATTGCCCTTACAAATGCATTTGCACTTACAGCTGGGTTTCAGGGAAAAAGACTGATTTAAACTCCTCTTATTTCATACCTATAATTGTCAATAGTCTCCTCTGAATTATTTAAGGTAGACAGTGTTGTAATGACCTGTCTGCCTTCTTGGGACTAGAAATACAGTTTACCAATTTAAATGCAATTACTGTTGGTAAGTATTTCTTCATATACCTTTTTGATTTTAAATAATTAAATCCCAGAAATTACATAGCACCCCTGTGAGTGGTACTGCCCTTAGGCTTCCCAGAAAAAAATGGCCTAAGTCAGGTATGACTATGAAAATTTGGAATCTAGTTTTGTTACAAGCACAGTGAAAATTTCAGAGTTACTCTCCTGATTTTAATTACTCATTGCAATCACTGAAAAGGAAGGAAGTAGGTTATTCTCAAGATAGTAGGTCCATGTATTTGAAATAACTAGTCTTGATTCAGACTCAGTCCTAGAGGCAGTTGGTGAAGCATAGCACTTCAGAAGCTTGGAGGGAGGATATTTTTTTTTCTTCAATACCAAGAGGCTGATAGCAGAATAAAAAGAAAAAAATAGTAGGGAATATAGGAAGGGATATGAGGTTATTAACAGGCTGTGATTTTGTGTTGCATGTTATGTGCTGCAGTGTTATCTGGCCAAAAAATGCAGTATTTTAACTAAATAGTTCTATTAAAATATTTTTAAAGTTACGCTGTTAAGTATTCAGAAACCAACAAACTCTAAATTAAAAATGGTTGATAGCTGTTTGCTAATGAACCATATTCTGTTTCTCAAAGAAAGCAAAGGGTGCCATTCTAGGAGCACTTGCCAGCACCCTACACTGTCCCTGTTAAGTAATCACTTGGCTGCAGACTCACATTCATCTCTCTGCTCTGTCTTTCTGGCCAAATGGATCCTGAATTTTTATTTCTTCATAAGGTGATTGCTTTAGCAGAGGGGCACCTCTCCTCTGCGCTCCCCCACTTCTCTGTGAAGTAGTCCTGTGTTCAGGGCATGGTTTTGAGAGACATATCACTGATATGTCTTCAGCAGAGGAAGGATTTTAGTCCAGGTACCCCACATCGTAGGCATCTGCTTTAACTGCTGTGCTTCTGTAAAAAGGAGAAATGACTACCAGGCTGTGCACTAAAACCTTTCAGCATCCATTTCTGGGGTTTGTTCTTTGAAAATACTTACCATAACAAGGTCATTATGGGAGGAGTGTCTGCATTTTGGACCCTCATAGGATTTTGGGTCTCATGAAGAAACCAAGCTGCTCAGAAATGTCACATGCTTTTGGTCATCTGTGGAAGCAGATGTGTTTGTTTGGGGGACCTGGAGAGCACATAAACTCAGGGACACATGAACACTGGGCAGTCTGTTTGGCACAAGGCAGGCTGTGCATTTGATGCTCACTGGTTTGCACATAAATGTCTCAATCACTACAGGACACAGTAACCTGCTCAGTTTCTCTTCTTCATTTAGCACCACATACCTTTTGATTGCTCACTGAGCTTTCTGTACAGTACAGCTCTTACCCCGGTTGGGCATGAATAATGGATTTGCTCTGAAATGAGCTGAACAAATTACTACAGTATAGAAGGCTGTACCATTCCATGAGACTTTAGAATAGCAGGACTATAAGAAAGCATTGTGATGGTGACAATAGAGGATGTAGTAAGATGTACATTGCACAGGTACTTTTGGCTTAGAGTATCAGTCTCTCCATGCTGACAGTTACTATTTGATTGTGTAGTTATCCAGACTGTTTGTGTAAGTGTAATCAGGGAGTGGCCTGTCCTGTGCTGACAGGTCTCTTTCTTTCTTCCCAGTGTGGCACAAGCTGACTACATACGAGTACATCCTGCAGCAGCGTCCCCAGCAGAAGCTGGACAAGGTAGACAAGCAACAGGAGTCTTGTTCCTCCCAAGTGAGACCCAGTCAGGTACTCATCCTACTTTCAGTTATTTCTCAAAAACAGCCTCGCTTGTCTGCAGTGTGAAGTTTGCAGTGTTTGAAGTGTTTTCCTTGAGTAAAGCAAACTTTCTTTGTGAAGTGCTTTCTTTCTTGAGCTCTATATTGAGATAAGACTTCAGAGGTACTTTGATGGAGTTGAGTAGGATGTGAGAGAGTGCAAGGGCTGTAATTCCATGAACACTTTAGGTAGAAGYAAGTACTGCTTTCAAAGGAATCAATCCCACCCACTCTCTTCCTCCACCACTTGTTTTGGGCCCTGCACTATCTTGTCTCTTCTGCCAGCACAGCTGTTCATTAGAACAGGGTGGGGGAACTCATCTAACAATAAACTTTATTAAAAAAATAGTTGAGCTGGCCCAGCTCCCTCCCATTTGTTTCACCAAGCAGTCACACAAATGCCTGGCTCAGCACGAATGAGGGTTATGAAGAGTGGGAAGAATCCTGTCCCTGAAAAAGACAGGACCATCTGTTTGGGTGGCAGTGCACATCATGGGGGCTTGTGTCATGGCTTCAAATGAGACAGGCTTTAAGGCTAGAGAAACTGGGGCTAATCATTGGGCAGCTAATAATACCAATAATTTAACCATCTTGAAAGTGAAAAGGACACCAGTTTTTCAGAAGTGACCCAGATATCTGCTTTTCTTTGAATTGAATCTGCACAGTGATAAGGGTCCTTGTTATTACCATGATGTTGATCTATATCTCTGTAAAAAGAATTCTACAAGCTCTTAAATACTGCTGCACTCTGCAGAAGCAGATATCTTGGGCTCTGAATTGAGAGGTTCAGTGTAATTTATTTTGCTACAAGGCAATATAAATTATTGGATTAACTAAAATTTTGACTGGATACATTCTGTACTGACTTTAGCAGGGGATTGAACTAGAAACTTCCAGAAATTCTTCGTGGTCTAAATTATCCTGTGATTCTCAATCATTTGTAACTTTTCATTTTATGCAAGTAAGTTACCTACTACACTACCAGTTTTATATTTCATAAGAAATTAATTAAATTCAAGCTTCATCCAAGTATTCTGTGTAGAGATACGGGGATCTCTCTGGATTCATCCRTAGTTCTTCCCTATCAGAGCAAAGGGGAAAGTGAGCTCATTCGGTTTTGTATAATATGAACTCCCTAGATTTTCACATATATTTTTTACTGTTTTGGAAAAGTTGAACTTTCARTTTGAACAGAGGTTTCCATAACAACAAAAATATTTGGCACTATGTTTCATAGAGCTTTGCTTACTATGAATATTAATAATAAAGTATTAGCTCTAATCATCTAGTTGCTGAATTTTAATTGATACTGAAAATGTATTTGAACAGGGGTGGACTTCATGTGTGTGTGCACATTTGGGATGTTGGAATTCAGTGATGTCCTCCTGTCTACACTGGGTTCTTATCTAGATATGTGTGAATATGGTTAATTTGAAGCAGCAAGCCTGGAATGAGCAGGGTGAAAAGGAGTTTGATGTTTCAGGACTGCAGTTACTACCTTGGGGAACAAGAAAGACTGGATGATGCCCAGTAACATTGTTAAGAAAAATGTTAACCCACCAGATTTTCCTTGTTTCTTACATAGCAACCAGAGATAAACACAAACAAATAGATTGGAGTAGGAGGACACCAAGTGACTTGCCTTTTGTAAGCTGTGTTGAATACAGCCTTCTTTAGCTTGAACAGTGCAACCCTTTGTAATTGATCCAACATGTTATAAGCATAAAATGGAAATCATCCTCTTCCCACTTTTGTCTGAACTGTTCATTCATTTTAGAGACTAAGAAGAAACATGCATTTCCCCTTTAATCCTTGTTTTTGAGCCTTATTCAATCTTGGGTGTTGGTTTTGGCCTCAGATTTCCATGTTGGTCTGTGGTTCAGTCTTCAGCTATGTTCAGGTTAAAGGATTCTTGTTCAGGTTAAAGGCTTTTTATGTACTAGTAGGATCCACAAAGTAAAAGCCCTAATTTTGGACATTTAAGTGGTTCAGATGTCACAAAAAATGCAAAACAGTTGGACACATTGAACCTTTGACTCTATTACCATACCTAAAGCAGGATGTGCAAGTAACCATTTTTTCTGTAGTCAGTTGCAGTCCAAAGAAATATAAACTGAACCAAACCCTGTGCTTTAATGCATAATTGCATTCATGCCAGGGATCTGACTTTCATATGAGGCCAGCTGGGATGTGATTCTTCTCACATTCCTAAAGCTTTGAACTTGCTTTGGACAGTGATTCAGGTTGTTGAGGTTTGATTTTAAATAATAAACACAGATTTTACTCAGCTTCCCTTACATTTTCAGTGTTGTTTCTTCCAATGTTGGCATAAGATGAACTTAGTCTCAACTCTCAGCCTCAACACTTGCAACAGACCCACTTTCCCTGGGACAAGAATGTTTTTTCCTGTTCAATTCTGCTTCCCCTCCAGCCAGACAGCACTTCAGGCTTTGCTGTCACTGAAGTGGTTGATAAGGGAAGCTGCAGCAGGCAAGGGAGCTGAATCCATCCTGAGCTTGTAACCATGGACCTTGGGGAAGTCACAGCTGGAGTTTGGTGAGCACAGCCAGGATGTGCACRGTGGCAGAACTTGGGCAGTATGTTGACCCAGCAGGAGTTGATCCTGCAGGAGCAGCAGCTGAATCCTGACAACCCAGCTGCAAAGGGTGGCTTGTCTTGATGCTGCAGTGGAAGGATGCTGACTGTCCTGCTAATGCCTGAGAGCAGAGAGGCTTGGGCTCTGTGCTGTGGCTGTAGATTGTGTCACACTGTGAGAGAACATTGTATTTTCTACCGATTGAGTCTCGTTTGTTTTCGTAGTCAGCTCTAATGCTTTACTTTCATTATGTGGCTGCTGTGGTTCTACATTATTTATAGAAGGCTGAAATGAACAAAATGGATTTAAAAAGGCTCTTTCATTCCCTTCTTGGAAAGAAATTGTCCATGTTATTCTCAAGATGAATCATTTATTAAGCTCCCTTGAAATGCCAGTCCTGCAGTCCTGTTTGTGTGCTGTGGACATTGAGTCCTGATTGTTTTCAGCTACTCTGTGCAGTGGGATGTCTCCTGCTGCAGCTCATTTCAGCCACGACCTGCTTCCCTCTGAAAACAACTGCATCTGCTGCCTGTACACCTGCAGTGACATGAGTGTCTGGTCTCCTTCCCTTGTGACTCAGGTGCATGAGACCTGAATGTAAATCTTGATTGTAAATGTCCCTAAGGAGCTTTGAGGAGACATTTGTGCACACTTTGTGTTCAGTTGATGAGGAGTGATGATCTGACTTGAGTTACAAGTTCTCATTGAAATTTACACGTAGTAAATTTCTGCAGATTACTAATCTTGCACTTGGATAAATTTTTAAATCAGAAAGTCATGTTTGTGACTGCTAAACCAATTCCCTTCAAATTTTATGTTACCACCTGTAAAACAGCTGCAAATTSTTTTGGTTTTTTTTAGTTTAGTTTACAAGACCAGTTAAATGTAGAACATGTTAACAAAATGCAGCAATTCTGTAATCTTTCCAATTTGGCGACTCCCTTATCTAACCATTATACAAGTAGTGGGACTCCAGATATTGATGCCAAGATGTTCAAAAGCAACTAGTAATTTTGGATGTATCTCTTCTGCATGGGAAGAAGGCTGGGCAGAGGGGGTCAGACCAGTGTGCTGGCTCTGACGCTGGCAGCTCTGGCTGCTGAGARAGTGCAGGAGTTGTGGTCCCCAGTACCCTCTCCCAGTATATGTTGGAGGCTTCTGAAGCACAGAGATTCAAACAGCTTTGAATCTGGATTCAAAGCTGCTGGATTCTCCCATGAACTTTTGTCACTTCTTGATCAGGACCTGCAGCACCTGATGGCAGTGAGTGCTATGGTTTATTTCCATGCTCTGTCAAAAATGCAGCCTTTCTTCTGTTTCTTTTGAAAGCACTACCTGATTTTTTTCATTTGATGCTCTCTAAATGCTGTGTTAGCGAGGTGGTAAACAATTATTTCCCATTTGCTTTCTCCACATACATCTGCCCTGAGTGTGTCCTCTCCTGACTGACGAGCTCCAAGCCATCAGCTGCTTCTTGTCCAGAAACTTTGTCCCTTTCATTGGTCCTGTCACTGTTCTCTGTACCTTCTTCCTGGTCTTCTGTGGGGAAAGATGCTGAAATACTATAAAGAATCCAGTGTCCAGGCTGTCATTGAATTTATTCAGTAATATGAAACTATTTCCTATTTTCTTTTTTATTTGCCTTTCCTTTTTATTCCTAACATCTGAAATGATTTCTTGGCTGCCACTGAATGTGCAGCTCCTTGAATTCTTTTCTAGTTCAGAGACTGCTGTTTTGTATATAAAGTTTACACTCCTTTTCCCATGTGCTTCGCTTTCCATCTTTACCTCTAGCAATATTGATTTTTGTATGACATTTTGCCACCCTGTAATTCAATATTGCAAAGATCTTCCACAGCTCTTTGCGGCTGGCTTTCATTTTTAATGCCTTACATCAGGGAGTGTCATCACCAGGCTTCTCACTGCTCTGCTCTTTTGTTGATTGTTTATAAATTTGTTGAAGTGCAGAGGCCCTGGATCTCTCAGGAACCCATTTGTGGGGTGTCCAACTTTGACTTCATTTTCTCAAATCTGCTGATCAGGCTGTTCAGAAAAATAGGTCTTCATGAGCTCGTTTCAGCTATTTTTGAAGCTAATGCCTATCACATTTACAATCCCTCCATCTTAACCTAAAAGTTTCTTTAAAATGTCTTTATAGTCTCTGCACACTAAAATGCTTAAGAAGAAGTTGTCTTGCTGGTTATTCAAGTTTAAGAGTAGCTGATAAGTAGTGTTAAGGTTCTTCTAAGCATGGTTTATTGTTGTTGATAACAGAGCTTCATACCCTGCATCCCTTGGTACTCTTAGCTGGGTCCTTTTGAGGGAGAACCAGAGTCCTTTCCTGAAATGCAGCACTTGAATTTAGGAAGCTTATTCATTGAGTCTTACAGGTTTCTGAAAATATGCAATATTCAAGTTCAGCTGTCATTACTCTGAGTTCATCTATACCTGAGGCAAATAAGCCATATAGCACATTCTTTTTTTAAAAATCTGCAGGTATTAGCCATACAGGATCACACAAGAAACAGAAAATACTTTATGATTTTCCTGTCGGTTGCATGCTTCCATCTTCCTCTCCTCCATTTTGCATTTAAAAGATGTTTTTGCATTCAGTGCAGAGCTCCTCAGCTTGAACTCTGTAACTGATGGAAGCTTTAAGTGATATTTTGAATGTGGTCCCAAGAAATGACTAAGCTGATCCCTCTAAGTGTGATTTGGTTTTGAGTCACATGAAATACTGGCTGGACTAAATGAATGAATCAAGAACTTCTAATTGTGTTAGTCTTGGTTTTCCATCTTCTTAAGCAGCAGATTCCTGCTGAGTTTCAGCTGTGTTACCTGTAAGGACAGAAGATGTCTGGCATGAGGAGAAAGAATACATCTGTAATGAAAATCCTTCTTCTCTCCTCCGTGTTCATATTAGTCTAAACTTTTTTTTTTCCAGGAAACAGACTTATTGTCAGGTAATCCTGGCTATACAGATCCTGGAATTCAAGTAGAGGAATTCTCAACAGTAACTTCAGGAAAAAGGTGAGAAAAGTCATGAATAAGATTCTCCCAACAGCATGTATGGTGAATGGGAAAAAATTGTCRTCAAGGTCACTGATGGGGCCTAAGACAAAGGTACTTAGGAGGATAGGGAGCACCAGTGTTTTGAGTAAGGCATGGTGAAATCTTTCTTTGAGTTTCAGGAGGGTAAATACCTGCCTTCCCTCCTCTGGGAAAATATTCCTAGAATACTCTGTTTAGGCTGTTTTATATTAAATATTTTATATTAAATTGGTTTCTATTAATTGTTTTATATTAAAATTRCTTTAAAGCTGTCTGATTTGTTCTGTAACTCCTATGTAAAGCTCATTATAGTTATGTGATTTCAGGTTGTTGAGAGATGCATCACAACAGTTGTAAGACAGGCAAGCACTCAGTGGAAAACAGGATCCTTGTCTCTTAATTAATCCTTGCCTGTTAACTTGTGTCCCTGGGGATTTTCTTCTTATTTTGCACAGTTATGCAGAAAAAGTTCCCCTCCAGCTTTGCTGGGAAYGCTGTGTAGGGCCAGGAAGGCTGCAGCCAGTCAAGGAAAGAGGGCATCAGAATTAAGTCCTGTCTTGKGGAATCACCTTGTGTGTCTGCTGTGTGTTTTAGCTTTCCAAAGCTCTACATCCACAACAAAGAAGGTGACCCCAAGCAGAGCTCATCCCCTGAGCCCCCATCTCTTCACTCTGCAGCCCCTTCTCAGGTAAGCAGGACTTACCACACACCCAACCTGCTGCTGACAACCCACCCAGGTGCCCAGGCACACTCACTCTAGAGCAGGCTGTGCTTGCCCTCCGCTCACACAGGCTCTGCCTGCCCTCAGCCTGGCCGCAGGTGTGGCTGTGCCCTGCAGTCACCAAATCCAGGTGATGCTCTCCTGTCTCAGCTCGCAGGTGTGATCAGAGCTGTCCTCATGAGTCCCCTCATAAGCTCACAGCTCTAACATGGCTGTAATCCAATGCCTTGCTGCCCCAGTGCAGCTCAGTGACTCTCTCTGTACTGCTTTCTTGATGTAACAAGCTCTGCATGTTTCTGCAGAGCAAAATCCAACAGTTTATATGTTCAAATAAAGCACCTGTCCAGGGGAAGATGGTGTATGTGGATATGGAGCTTGAGCATATGGAGCAGCTCTCCAAAGTCTTTGGACTGGGCTCCTGATACTCTTGTACCTGCATCCAGATGCCCTCTCCTCTTGCTCAAGTGGCAGGTGGTGGTGCTCTTCCCCTTTCCTCCAAGCTTATTAATCAAAGTCTTGTCATCTAGATGGTAAGAAAATTTCCTTTTCATCTATACTGTATTTGGGACAAGGACTGTCCCTTGCTTGGGACATCCTGTGCCATGTGAGTTTTGGTCCCCTCTTCTAGTTTGGCTTTACAAATGCAAGTGACCAGTGGCTTGTACATCCCCCAGCTCTATGAGACAACAGCTTAAAGGGGCCTGCATACAGAGAGTGTGCAGATCATGTGTGTGTATGTGTTCAGTAAATACCTGTTCTCTATCACTGCCTCATAGTAACTCAGTCTTAAACCATAAAATATTCTTGGACTTTGGTTATACCTACTGCTCATTATTCRAAGTAGGAAGAGTTAAAAAGAGGTAGCAAGTAAAAAAACTGTCTCATTACTTTGGGCTGGTGAAGTGACTTCCCTTCTCTTGGGCCACTTGCTTTCACAGCAACAGAAGAAAAGAAGAAAGAAGATGCACAAAGCTTCTTCCTCAGCAATGGACAGCGGATCTAAAGCACATGCTACACCTCGGCCCTCCTTCCCAGATCCCCAGTCAGGTGAGAGTGCACCAGTCAGCTACTCTGCTGAATTTTGCATAAATATATGTATGATTTGCATTATCACTAGTGGATCAGCCATAGCAGAGYTCCTGGGCTTGTCGATGTCTTTGTGGGGCTGAGACATCTGTCACTCCTTAAGCTTTCTTCTCCCTTTATTTCCATCTGCAGAGTTCCCAGCCACGGCTGCTACCACCTCACCTTCCCACAGCCTTCACCTCCTAGTGCCAGCTTTTCCTCTGAGAGCTGCTGTGCCCCGCAGCAGCATGGACCTCATCCAGGCARCAGGACCTCCAGCTGACTATCACTCAGAGTCTGCTGAATCCATGGATGAGATCCCTGTGGCTCAGACTTGCCTTGGGAGCACAGCCCTTCAAGGGCCTCCCAAGAATAACTCAAGCAGCTCTCAACATTATTCCTTGTCCACAGACAATCCCAGAGGAGTCAGGAAGAAGAATCTGTATTCTGAGCACAAGGTAAAAAGGAGAAGCTGCCAGCATGACAGATGCATGGAACAAGACCTGGAACTTTTTTCCAAGATTCCTGCTGTGTTTGTAAGTAAGAGCAGTGGAGAACCTCTTGTCCCTCAGCCCCAGCCCAGTGAGAGCACATCCGAACCTGACCACAGAAAATGCACCAACAAGCAGCATGTGGGCACACATGATCCATGCTCAAAGAACATAAGGACAAGCACCACAGCGGCCTAGGGATCAGCCCTCCAAAGCCATGGCCCTTGGGAACAGCACTAGTGCTGTGCAGAGGCCTAAGGGGCTCACCCCTCACTGTGCATGTGCTGTCAGGTTGCAGTGGGACATTTCTCATCCTCAACCAAAGGCAAGAGGCAGCAAGGTGGCAAACCTGAGGTAGACTTGTTGCCTGAGAGAGCTTGAGTGCTTTCCCTGGGAAAGGGCTGACTGTACACTGGTACTGCAATAACTTCCCRGGAGAGTGTGTGGGGAAGAACAAGGCTGCACCTCTGCCATTCCCTGCACTCTGAAAGCTGTATTTCCCATCTCCTACACCCTGTCAGTCTTTGGATCATGTTCAGGGGCTTCAGCAGGTGGTCAGGGAGTAACCTCAGGATTGCCCCATTCCTATACCGCTTTCCACTGTGCACCCTCAAGCCAAGTCCACCACCAGCATGTTCTCTGTAAGGCAGCATAGTTTGACCTGCTCYCCCTCCCAGCAGCCTGGGGGGTGCCCCACGGTGCATCATTCTCATCAGAAGCTTTGGAATACAGCAGGTCCTGAAACCTTACTGTTTCCTGAGCTGCCAGACCTACGTTAGTCCACAGCCAAGCCTGCAGTGTGTGTGGTGCAGAAAGATCCCACAGCAGACAGTGGGGCACACAGCCAGTGCCTTGAGCTACAGCACCCTGTGCTGGGATGAGCAGCAGAGAGCTGTCTGGGCTGCTGTCCTACAGCTCCTGAGCTCTCTCTGCCCTCTTGGCTTCCCCAGGCAGCATGCCCTGTTCCGGATTCCTGGCTGAGTGCTGAGGCTGGGCTTCCAGCAAGCCCAGATGTACCTAGCAGCCAACTAATCTCAGAGCCCGGATAGCAGCTACACACACATCTCCACAGGCTTTGCCACTGGTGTGGCTGTGTCTGACAAGATTTGGCACAGCCCTGAGCAGCAGCACTGGCGTGGCCCAATGCACCATTTCCAGACAGGTCCCCAGCACAGCACACTGTTGGTGCTGTGAACAAACAGGTGCACCAGCAAAGAAAAGGAATCCGGGGGAGTCTTCATCGCCCTTCCAGATGTTTTGATGCATGGAAGGTACAACTGACCCTTTCTCCAGACTGTGGTGGGTGTGGGTTAGGGAAGGACAGGACAAAGCAGGGTGCTGTGAGAGTCAAGCTAAGCTGTTCTCACCTCCCCCTGTCTGTGTGAGCATTCCTTGGAAATGGGTCAGGGCAGGACATGGGACCTGGGGACAAAAGCTCTTTGGGCACAGCCAACATAGGATAGGCAGGCTGGACTCCCAGCCTTGATGGGAGAGACTAGTCCTGGAGAAAGACTTGGGGGTGTTTTAAAGGGCTGCCTTATGACTCTTCTCTGTTGTCTTTGTCTCCTGAAAGAACTGGGTTGAGGAGCTTTGACTCTTCATCAAATTACATGATCTGTTGATCAGAGAAAGTGAAGTCTCACGTAGCCGTTGAAGTCATTTTGTCTCAGCTGGCAGGAAGGGCTGGCCTGTCGTCACGCTCCTTGCAGCTTCCCTGGCTGCAGTGGCCAGTGGTACCTGCTGGCAGGGTGACGCTTTGGGAAAACAGGTGAGTGTGCGTCTGGCCTTTATGGACCAGCAGATGTGGCACTTGTGTCTGCAGAGACCAGGGCATTGCTCACCAATGGGTCCCCAATAGACAAAGTCCTTCCCATTGTTTCTCCTCATGTCTGCTGTCATCCAAGGAAATGACACCCTGCAGCAGCACTGGGCTCAGGGTTTTCAAGGCCAGCTGTCCTTCCACAAGAAGGCGTTGGTAATTCCTCTGCAGCAGGTGCCCCTGAGCAGACCTCGTGTGTTTTCTTACTCTTTGTCCTTGCAGAACCAGTCCCAGAATCATGTACAGAGCTCTTTAGTAGCTCTGGCCACAATAAAATTTTCTATACTCTTTGCTAAATAGTTTCCTCCTTTGTTTTCCACCATTCCTGGATCTGCCCAGTCGGTGGCCCTCAGGCTGTTCGGTTCACTTCTCCCTGAGCCTCTGAAGTCCTATAACTGGTGTGGGGGTGACAACAGCCCCTCTCCATAGGGCCTTTTGGGTGTAAGCTGGGACTGCCTTCCCTGAGGGGTAGGGATCAGACCACCTTCTGGAGCTGTGTAATCCTGCCTGGTGTCTGTGCTGGAGCAGGCTGAGCACCAGAGGGAGGAGGCCTGGCCAGCTCTGCATTGCGCTGCGGAAAGGCTGCTCTGCCTGTTGGGCTGGGGGGAGATGGGTTTTCTGGTCTATCAAATGTCCAGGGAAAGAAAGGTGTGGCATGAGATGAAACCTGAGATGCCAGGTTTTGGGCTGAAGATGGGAGGGAAGGGGATGTCCTACAGTTTTCTGGGACATGACCCTTTCCAGGAGCCTGGGTCTCACCCTGAGGTTCAGCATTTAGTCCTCCTCCCTTCCCAGGCTGTGCTCRCCTGCCCACTCTAAACCCCAAATTCCCGTGTCACACACAGAGACACCCAGCTGAGAAGGGTCTCTGCCCCCAGAGCCTCCGACAGCCAGTGCAGAGCCCCATATGCTGCTGGGAGGTGCTGGTTCTGCCCGGCCCTGCAGGATTCTCTGCAAGGTGCGAGAGCCTTTGCTTTTTGTTGGAGGCCGACAGGATGCCCTGTGGACCCTTGGCAGGGAAGACATCCTTCTGCTGCCTTCAGCTGGAACATTTGCTCCGCTCTGCTGAGTAACTCAAGACTGCCAAACGTGCAAGACTGTGTCTGTGCATTGGAGCAGTTGGGTGCTGAGCCAAGAGCCAGGCTCCAGCAGGACGGCCTCCCAGCACTGCCAGTGCTGGACTGTGATCTCCTAAACCTCCAGTGGGCAGGATCACGTGTGCCACGTGGTGGTTGAAATTGGCTGGGGTTTATGTTTTTGCCACAACCACATCAAAGCAGCACTGTTGAACATGCACAGTGAGCACCCAAGAGGGAAAATGGTGAGGCTGAGATGGTTTTAGCTCCTGGACTCTCCTTCCCAGCCTTGCTTCTGTCCTCTCGGGACGTTAATGCTGATACCCTGCAGGTTCAGGTGCCGATGGCATTTCTGCTACTCTGCATGAGGAAGTTCCATAGCAGACCTGTGGCAGCAAGCAAGAGGAAAGAGTCACATTAGGGTGCTGCTGCAGAGTCCAGTGAGAGGGCAGAGTGGTCCTGGGCTCAACACCAGAGGATTGCAATGACCATAAACTGCAGCCYACGACCATCAGAGAGCTGGGTTAGGGTCCTGACAGCAGAAGTCCTGATGCATTCAGCTCCCCATCACTGCAGACACTTGAGGTCTGACATCCTCGAGCACCTTCTCCAGCACTAAGTAAAAGGTTTTTGCTACGGCGTGAACTCTCCCGTCAGCAGGAGGCAGTGCCCTGGACCAGCCGTTTCCACCACAAGACACCGTGGCTTTTTACTGGGAAGAAACAATGATGTGGAAGATGACAGCTTTCCACAGTCCTCTAAAATCGTAAGTCACGGTCCCYGGCCACCGTCTGGCAGCCGCGCCAGGCCCCACGGTGCCTGCTCTAAGCCTCCGCCTTGGCATGGGACACACATCCTGCTTACTTTCATCTTTGGACCTGGCTCAAGTTTCTTTGTTTCCTCTTTGAAGTCAAGGGGACCTTCCTCTGGGAAATGATTTTGTGTGAGTCTGTTCCTGCGCTGCTTTTGACACGTCCCGAGAGCATCTCAATGAGCTGCMTAGAGCTGCAGGGCGGGGGAAAGGAAGTTCCTGCCAGAGGATGGAGCTTCCCCCCCCCTCCTGTGCCCGGTGCCGTGCGTGGCAGGACCGCAGCTCGGTGGCACAGCCGGCACGGACACAGCACGCCCCGGTGCCCGATGCGCCGCTCAGCAGCCGCAGCTAAGCCCCGCTAATGCCTTGTGGACACGCTGTTGCTGGGGTGACCGTGTACATATTGCACAACCTCCGAAACACTTCCCTCTGTTTTGTAGCAACTCGCGCTAGAGAAGCAGCGTTCTCGCATAACCTCATCCCACCCCAGATGCGGCCGAGCCAACGACTCATTCCCGAAACAGGATGACTCCCGGGGGGCTGCGGTGCCCAGCCTCGGGGGAGGCGAGGGGCAAAGAGGATGCGGCTGAGCGCAGAGGGTGCTCTGAAGTTGTGTCTCTGCTCTCGTGCAAGCTCTGAGCTGCACCTGGGCAGTCACAGCACTCCGGGACTCTGTGCGAGGTTGGGGAGAGGGACACAGTCCTAGCAGGAACCAGCCCAGCAGCCGAAGCTGCACCTGAGGGATGCAGCTGTGTGTGAGCCTCAGTGTCTCTGGGGTGAGCGCTGGAGTCTTCGGCTCATTAAGGTCCCTGGGGCAGGAGACAGCCTGGGAACATCCTGACCTTGATTAGGACGGAAAGGTCCCCAGGGAGCTGAGCACTGAGCCGTGTACATGCTCCTCCACCACATCACAGGACCTGTGCAACCTCCCTCTCAACTCCTGCCCGTCCCRTGGGCTCCGGACCAAGTCACAGCCTCCTCCCGAGCTTCCTTTTCCGGGCTGCATCAGGAACAGCGGGAGCCGGCCAAGGACCATGCTGCATCCCAACAGGGCTGTCATGGTGACAACAAACGCACAACAAACCACAGCCTTTAGGAACCGAAACCTGACCTGCTCAACCCGGCYCCGTGGGCAGCTCAGCAGCCGCGGCCCAGTGTCCCCTCTTGCCCGGCTCTCCCCGTGTGCCATCACTCGGCTCTTTGGGCTCTGCAGCCCCTGGAGCAACTGTAGCTCCAGCAACTGGAGCAACAGAAGAGCTGCCGACATGCCCAGCTCCTCCTCCACCCGCTGCTGGCTCAGAGGATCCGGGCTCCCGCACTGCCCACCGCTGCCAAGCCCTGCTGGATGCTCCAGCCGGCATTACCTGGGCTCCCCTCTGGAGCTGTCAGCTGGAAGCAGAGCCAAAGACACCTGCTTTGGTGGGGAGCTTCAGGGAAAGCTAAGGACAAGGCTATACCTTCATCAAAACTTAACCACCCTCCTCCATGTGGCAGTCCCCATTATTCTCCTCTCCTTAAACCAAAGAGAAGGCGACAGCTCTTCCCCACATTCTGCGGGTGGGAGGACACCCCTGGGTCTTTGCTGGCCTGCRTGGGGGCCGATTTAAATTCTCACKTCACAGCCAGGCACTGTCACCCCTGAGCCTCTGCACTTTGGGATCTGCTTTCCTATTGTGAGAGGAGCAGGAAGTACGTGTGGTCAGGAGAGCCCTCCTGGTGCCACCTCCTCCATGCAGCTCCCAGGCTCTCTGTCTGAATCTGAGCTCTACCAGGACAGACTGGAGAGAGGAAAAACACTTCTTGGAGAGACCTGCCTGGACTATGGCATCAGATGAGCCTCCACACCTGTCCTGTCCATCCTGGACTGTSCCCTCTGGGATATCCTTGCCACCCTGCCCCTGGCTGAGCTATGAAAGAGCAGCTCCTGTGGAGAACCCAATGGAGGGGTCACAGGGATACCCAGGGGATGTAAAAAAGTGGAGTCCTTCATGTGTCTGACTAGCTGGGGCTACCCAAAGTGGCAGGTGCTGTGATGTGTCTGCAGTCTCTGGCATCAGCCCTGGCACTTGCCTCTGAAGTAAGAGGTAAAGTCAGTGATCCCAAACTCCCAGAGCTGGCTGGTGGTCACCTCTGGGGGTCTCCAGACCCTACTCCAAGCGAGGATCAGTGTGAGTGGGTTGCTCATGGCTTTGTCCAGTCAAGAACTGGCAAWAATGTCCCAGGAGAGAATGTGTGCCCCTCGGCCAAGAGAGGGAGGTTGTCACTGGGCTGTACCCCCCACAAAAAGGCTCTGGGTGAATGAGCAGAACTGAGAACTGATACCCCAGGACAGTTCAGCCATGGGGACACCTGTGTCTGTCCTTGCCCTGTGGCTTCTCTGGACAGGGACCAGGGCAGACAGATACCACAGGGCGCCAAAGATTGTGTTGTTTGAGCCACTTCCCAGTTCCCCAAGCTGCTGATTTGCCCACAGGACCCCCATGGCAGCTCTGTGTGCCCTGGCTGTGCTCAACTCCTGCTGATACTGCAGCTGGTCATCCACAACACCCTGTGCCCACCAGAGCGATGCCAGCAGAGCACCGGCATCAAAGCGGGCTCTGGGCAAACAGCTGAGGTGGGGCAGTGAGTAAGTGATGAGGGTTGTGTTGGGGCTCCATGACAACCACAATATTTGGGTACTGCCTCCTCTTGCAGCACCCACTGGGAGCCCTGYGTGTGGTCGTGCTCTGGGTTGCCAGGGTGGGCAGAGCTGGCATGTGGCTGCTCCGAGGGTGTCCCACTGGGCCACAGGTGCTCACCACAGTCCCTGGCACACCAGAAKGGCTGGCAGTGTCCCCTCAGCCTGGGTGGTGCCCTTGGTCCACAGTGTTTACCCAGCGGGAGAGGACAGTTCCTCTATGGAGGGGCACGGTGGCTGTGTGGGGCAGGGGACAGGGCTGCAGGGTAGAGCACAGCAAGGCTGCCAGGGGGAGTCTGTGCTGGGAGGATGGTGGACAGACCTCGTGGGGTGATAAAGGGACCTTGTGGGGCAATGCTGGAGCTTCCTGGGTGATGGAGAGACCTTGTGGGGTGGAGAAAAGACTTTGTCGGGTGCCGGTAGGGTCTCGTGGGGAAGCAGAGAGGCTTGGTGGGGCGGCGGAGGGTGTCCCAGGGGTGGTCCGGGTGCGCTGCCCGGGCTCCGTCTCCCCGCCCCGAGGGCGCTCCCTCCGAGCCGCGGCCCGGGGGAGGCGGGCGGGGGCGGYGCGGCCCCTCCCGTCGCCATGGCGGCGCCTTAAACAGGCAGCGGCGGCCGCCCCCGCCCGCCTCAGAGCGCGGCGCCGGGAGGTGAGCGAGTGACCGCGAGGTGACTGAGTGACCGCGAGGTGAGTGACCGAGAGACCGGGATCCCCGCACCCCCATCCCCTCCGCTGCCCGCCCCGGGGCCACTGCACGGGGAGGGGGTAGAACTACCAGGGGGCGGGCGGGGGCCGCCGCTGCCCTGGCATCCCCCAGCCGCCGGCGATGACCTCCAAGCCGAGCGGGGAGAGCGCCAGCTCCGCTCTGCGGGGCCGTGCGGGGCCCGGGGGCGGCGAGAGCCCGCAGGAGGGAGAGGCCGGGAGGCGACCAGCGGCATCCCCGCCCCGCCGCGCCTCCTTAGCGACGGTCGCCAGGCAACGCCCATCCTCCCTAGCGACGGTCTTAGGGACCGCTCCCCGGCCCTCGCCGAGGCTCCGGGGGCCCATCCTGGCCGCTCTCGCCCAGGCATCCACCGGGCGAGGTGCCCGCTCTGCACCTCGGGGTGCCGGAGACCCCCCTGGGTACCGGAGCTCCCCCGGGTACCGCCGCGCCCGGTCCCGGCCGAGATGCTGCGGGTTTTCGGCGCGTGGTGAGGGATGCTGAGCCGGCAGGGCGAGGCTGGCGAGGCGACGGCAGGCGGGGAGCGGGAACGGGGCAGCGGCAACAGTGCCGCCACGGGGCGCAGAGACCTGTTGGCAACTTGGCACCCTGCAGGGCATCACTCTTGGCCCAGCCCTGGGGGCTGCCAGCTCCGCTCAGGGGGAGGCAGGCGGGGCAGAGGTGGGGCTGAAGGCAGGCGGCGGTGCCGGTTCTCCTGATCTGCGAGCGGGAGGAAGGCGGACGCATTGCGTCATTCCCGGAGAGTACTCCYTCGGGGACAGGCTGATGCACTCGCTGCCCGCCAGCCCCGGAGCCGACAGCCGCGCTGCTGGCAGCTCTCGACCGGGAGCCTCCATTCCCCAAGACACGTTCTTGGCTTTCGGTCTCGGGACTCGTCCGAGGCTGCTGTCAGCCCTCACCCCACGCCCGCAGGCGCTGCCAACACCCCGATCCTGCTGCAGAGCCTCCACCCTCGCCAGCCTTCCTCCTCTTCCTCCTCCTCCTGCCCTCAAGGACCCGCGAACAGCCAGCCGAGCTCTGCCGCGCAGCCAGTCGGAGCCTGGGTGGTGACAGGCCCGTCTGCCCCCTGTCCTGCAGCCCCATGGCCGGGAACGCTGAGATGGCATCCCTGGAAGAGAGCTTCCGAAAATTCGCCATCTACGGCGACACCAAGGCGACGGGGCAGGAGATGAATGGGAAGAACTGGGCTAAGCTGTGCAAAGACTGCAAAGTCACCGACGGCAAAAGCGTCACCAGCACCGACGTGGACATTGTCTTCTCCAAGGTGAAGTAAGTGTCTTGGATTTTCAGGGCCTCCAGCCTCTGGAGGGTGGGGATGCCCTGGCGGTGTGGGCGTGGTGGCAGTGCTTGGGTGTGGGAGTCCCCCCCAGCTGTGTGCTCAGGCTGTCCATCCCRCTTGTCGTGGAGCTGTGGGTGCTGTCTTGTGGTGTCCCACATTCAGGCAGGACATGTGGCTGCTTCTTCAAGAGCTAATAATAAATAAACCCAAATTTGGGGGTGGGAGGCTAAGATTYGGTGCAGGGACTGTGCCCCCACTCTCACTCCAGGCCTTGAGGTGGGCCTGGTTGGCTCTGCCAGATTCCCATCTCACAAGAAGGTACCACAGGGAGAGAAGGGTGCTCAGGGGTGTCCCAGGTGAAGTGGCCCATCCCTGGGCCTGGCCAGCCAATGCCCATGCTTGAAGAGAACTCTGGTCCATGGAGGTCACAAGGGCAGCTTGAAGGGCTAAAAGGCACCTGGAATTGCTTTTGATGTCCCAGGGGACATGATGACACCTCATGCTCCTCAACAGAGTGCAGGAGCAAGGATGGGTGGAGAATCTGCTTCCTCCACACGCTCTGTCCAGGCATTCCGTTGTTCCTAGGCTGGGTCAGGAGAGGCTGAGCACCAGGAGGTTTTTAAGGTGCAGGAGGGCAGGTTGCTGTGCTGCCCCAGAGGTGAGGACCACRAGCTCAATGGAGAGATCCTCTGTGCACAGCCTTCCAAAGTTGACTGGAAGATTGATGCCTGCCAGGGGAGAGAGGGTGCTGGGCAACCCGGGCAGACTGGGAGCAGTGGGAATGGATGCACATCCCCTCCTGACAGCACCAAGTCCTGGAGCACTTCCATGCACCCTACCTTTTGTACCAGGGACTTTAACAGCTGGTGGCTGAAAAGCTCCTGCAGCTCAGCACCAGCTGTGCCCAGCCCAATCCATTCAGCTGTAGCTGAATTCCAGGGGTGGGCGTGGAGCCATAGGCTGGTGCAGGACAAAGACAGGCTCTGCCTGATGCAGCTCATCCCATCTGGAGGCACGTCTTCAAAGACGTGCTGGTGGCAGCCCGGGTTTTGTGCTTGCAGGGGGAAGACAGCCCGTGTCATCAACTACGAGGAGTTCAAGAAGGCGCTGGAGGAGCTGGCCCCCAAGAGGTTTAAGGACAAGAGCAAAGAGGAGGCGTATGAAGCCATCTGCCAGCTGGTGGCAGGGAAGGAGCCCATTAACGTGGGCGTCACGGTGCGTGAGGAGCCCCTGGGAGCAGGAGTGATGGTCAGCAGGGAAGGATGGAGCTTTGCCCACAGTGCAGATGCTTTCTCGGAGACCCCGTGGCTCTGGGTGGCTGGGGGGACCTGAGGGTTGCACAGGGCACGGGGGGCACAGCAGGGGCTTTGGTGGCTGTCAGGAGCTTGTGCGAGGCAAGGGATGAAGGGGATGGGGCGTGTTCCTGACTCCGGTGTCCCGTCTCCCCCTGCAGAAAGCCAAGACAGTGGGAGCCGTGGAGAGGCTGACTGACACTTCCAAGTACACGGGCTCCCACAAGGAGCGCTTCGACGAGAGCGGCAAGGGCAAGGGCAAGAGCGGGCGGGAGAACATCGTGGACACGAGCGGCTACGTCAGTGCCTACAAGAACGCGGGCACCTACGACGCCAAAGTGAAAAAGTAGGGACGGGTGCCCGCGGCGCCTCCGCCCCGGCCCCTGCGCGCCGGCCGTGGGGTCGGCGCTCGCGTCAGCCCTGGGACGTGCCCGCGGGACGTGGGGCCCGGGAGGCTGCGCTGGGGCCAGCCCCAGGCTGGCGGGACGTGGGCAGCCCAGCGCTGGTGGGATTGGGAAAGTCGCCGGGCCGCGTGCTCTGCCCCAGCACTGCGTCTGTGCCACCCTGTGCTGTGACCCCCCAGCCTCTCCTGTGCCCCCCGTGCTGTCACGCCCAGCCCCACACCGTACTAACAGCACTGCTCCTCAGGGCTCCCCTGCCCCGCCAGCACCCAGACCTTCCCTACCTCAGCCCCGGCTTTCGGGGCACCCTCCCTAATCCCACCGGGGACCGCAGCCCGTCCTCCTCTCCCGGGGACCCGCCTTAACCCCGCACCAGTTACACCACAGCCGCCTCCTTCCTTCCCCACCGGTGCCCTCACCACGAGGCTGCCTGACTTTGCCGCTTGCCCAGCACCGCGGGAGGCTCAGACCCTGCGGTGCTGTTAGTGCCGGAGCTGCCGGGATGCTCCTGGCCCAGCCCCAGGATGCACCCCGGGAGAGCTTGGTGTTGCCTGGCTATCGGCAAAGGTCTCCGAGCTGAACCCCCGTGGCCTCCTGCTGCCTTCGTGACGCCCAAACCAAAGGATGCTGCAGACCCACGCTGTATCCCGGCTCTGCAATAAAGCCCCGTCCGCACTGACGCTCCGGTCTGGTTGTGTTCACGGGACCGAGCAGCCGAAGCCCCTCTGGCCACTCCCCCGGCCGGACAGAGGGGGCTCGGCCGGCCACGCCACGGCAGGGCAGCTGTGCCGGGGGCTCGGCCCTGGCCACCGATGATTTTGGCAGCTCCTGGCTGGCTCCGAGTTGCCRGAGCAACCGCAGGCACACAAACACGAGCGCCTGGCTCCCACCCCTGCTCTGTTTGCAACCAAACACACGAGCTCCTGGTAACGATCCCTGGGAACAGGCTTGGCTCCAGGATGGGACGGCAGCTCCAGGATGGGATGGTCACTCCGGCGGGTGCATTAAGCTGGGTGTAGGCGCTGTGACCCTGCTCCCAGGCATGGGCTGAGCCTGCTGCAGYGCTGCTGGGGTGGCAGGGCCAGGCTTTCCAGCTGCACGTCCACCTCCATGGTCACCCATTCAGAGCCAGGCTCCCTAAATAACCCACAGGGGTTATTTGCAGGTGCCTCAGCTGTGGCACTGCCCAGGCTGTGAGAGATGTGCCAGGGGCACACATGGGGCTTGGGCAGGCTCGCTCACTGCCRAAGCACAGCACTGCGCCTCTACATCCCACCACTTGCTTTGGAAAACACAGGACAAGGAAGAGGTTGGCTTCTTCTGGGCTGGATTCAGCCCCATCCTCAGTGAGGGTCTACCAGGAAGTGTCTGCCAGTGGTAGGCTGGGCGATATTAGCTCTCCTTTGAGCAGGTCAGGGGGAGTTTGTGGCTGTCTATCCCTAAATGCTCTTTCTGAGCATCCAATGTTCCTCTGAAAAACTGTTGCTTGGGGGGGGGGGTGGGTGGAACTTTAACCCTTTGCTGACTCCATTGCCCAGCTGTACAAAGGAGGTGCAGAATTCCCTGCACCAGGCTGCCCTGCATGCCTCGAGGTCTGTGGAGGTGACTCAGCCCTTTCCTTGTGCAGCCTTGGAGGCTTGCTGAAGGAAGAAGGTTTTGGGCTAAGGTGAGCAGGTCAGGCCCCACAGGACTCATCCCCTGCCTGTGTGTGGCTCTGGACAGGATCTGGTTGTGGAGCACAGGAGGGAACTCATGTGGGGGCAGCTCTGAAAGGGAATTGCGGGTGTTGATGTGTTTTTGACACGGGAGAATCAAGACTGGGAATCAGAGAATCCTGGAATTTTTGGGATTGGAAGGGACCTTAAAGACTAGCTCATTTAATTCTCGTGCCATGGGCAGGGATATCTTCCACTAGACCAGGTTCTTCCAATCCCCATGCAATGTAGCCTTGAACATTTTCAAGGAATGGGGCATCCACAGCTTCTCTGGACAGCCTGTGCCAGTGCCTGACCACCCTTCTGATCCACTCCGGGGCAGAGACTGCAGGATGTCCCGGGACAGCCAGCTCGGCTGAGCCTCTCCGTCGGCCAATCTCTCCCTGCTCTGAATCCTGAACAGAAGCAGCTTCTTCTCAGCCTGTGAAGCCACGGCAGAGGTCAGGAGGCAGCTCCCAGCTCTCACAGCTCCCAGGTGCTGCCACCCCGCTGCCTAAAGGTGATCCTCACCCCTTCCAGCACCTCTTCAAGTCCTCCACGGCTTGCTCCACAGCTTACACGGGACCTCTCCCCTCCAGCCTTCTYGATTCTCGAGGAGACAGCTCCAGTGCCTGCTATCCCCAGCAYGGGAATGGCATCTCAATCCTGCCAAAGCAGCCCCAGGAGAATTGGTGCCAGTAAAGACCAGCAGGGTCTGATGGCTGCAAAGTGCTTGACATCAACGTGAAAAAAGTCATGTCCTCTGAAGTGATGGGAACAGCTTTCTGGGAACAGCAAGACATTGATTTGGGTCTTCATCAAAAATGGAAAACTTTCTAAATACCAGTGTAGTGATCTTCTGGGAGTTGTTGGCTTTGTGTGTGTGTGTGTCCAAGGCTTCCCTGCTCCATTCATCCTGGCAGGAGGGTGTGAAGGCCCTTTAGAAACAGCATCCTCAGTACTGTGGCTGTGCCCTGCATTACAGATACAYCACACAGCCCCTCAGTGTGGTCAAATCCAGGCAGAGACACAGGTAAGTGCAAGGAATGTGGCCTTTAAACACCAGTTTTCATGAGTAGTGTGGGCAGGAGAGCAGAGGTCCCCGGGATGGTTGGCAGTGGAGCACAGGACTGGCAAGGAGAGGCCAAGYTGGGGTGCTCAGCCCTTGAGAAGACCATAGTCTGAAGCAACTTCCACAGCACCAGCAGCCCCGGCTCTTTCCCCAGTAAACCTTGAAGTGGTGCCATAGGCTGCTGGGCCAGCAGAGACCTTAAGGTATTAGTTGCAGCTCTCCTTTGTGTGATGAAAAGCGACACTGCCCAAACCAAAGGGCCTGCAGCCACTTCCCTGTGCTAATGACCTTGCTCTGGCCAAACCTTTGCTCTGAGCTTGGCTCCACACCAGCCCGAGAAAGACASTTTGCAGCCAGCCTGTAATTCCCTGGCAGCAGAGGAGCCAGCAGGCAGAAGGTGTCTCAGCCAGTGTTTGTGTTGTCTGCGTTGATCCAAGCTCCAGACACTAAGAATTTTTTCTCCTTCCCACTTTTCTCTTCCCCTTGGCCATGCTCGGGCCATGCTCCCACAGTGCAGAGACGCCAGACCTCACCCMAACCCTGCCACAAACACCCACCTCCTCCCCTATTTTAGACAAACCCAGACCCTCTTACAGGATGTTGTCCCACCTTACCAGTGAGATGTGCAGCCCAGAAGGCTCAACTGGGTGATTACAATTCATTTAGCTGTAAAATGTGTTCTCTGCCCCCAAGGTCCCCTCCCTAGAGAGTTTCTAAAATCATCTGGGGTCATGGCTAATGTGCTTCATGCTTTGACAGCAAGCTGTGTGCCTGGGATGAGGGAACTGGCTCCTCTGAGAGGTGATTTTTCTCTGGCATGAGCAATTTGACCAGACATACTGTTGAGGATGGATCACTCTGGTCCTCAAGGACATAGATTTGTTCCTAGAAGAGGGAGATAGTGGATGCCAATATACCCAGGGAGGTTTTACCCTTTCTGTTCCTGTGTAGGATCACCAGGAAGAGCTCACATGTTGTTCCAAACAGCTGCTCCCCCAGGGAACATCCCTCCTTGGAGGGCACTGTGCTGGTACAGAGCAGGTCCCTGGTCTCAGGCCAGGCAAAACAGCTTCCCTGTGGAGCTGTACCTGTGCTGCTTCCTCAGTACTTTTCCATTTCACTGCTAGCCTGATGGACAATGTTTTCCAAAACACACAGGCAGGGTTGTAAATCGTGTTCAGACAAGATTCAGAGTGCAGCTTCTATCACCTAAACCTGAGACTCCAATTCAGACTCCTCCTGTCAGTGCCCTGAGATTGGTTTGACCACGTGTGTTCCAGGCAATGCTTCACTGCCAGCCACGTGCTCCAGCACTGTGCTGGAATATTGATTCAGTACCCTTTTAGATGGAATCAATTAACTAAATTACCATCTCCCCAGCATGGCATGGTTCCAGATAATATGTTATTCTGCAGGACTCATCCCCGCATTTTGTTAATGTAATAACTGCAGCAGAGTTGTAAGAACACAGGGGGAGATGGAAGCAGGAAGATGCAGAGAAAGAAGACAAAAAGTGAGGACTGGATTCAACAGATTTAAATACAACATGAGGTGTCAGACAAGGTAAAACTAAACATGATCCATATTTAAAGTCTGTTTTGTTCCCTGTACAGAGCACAATTGTGTAATTGCTCTGAACTCCAGAACTGCCCAGGGCCGTGTGCTGGTGTGCCAATGTACGTCTTCCCGGTGAGGATGATGGTGCATTTCTCCTGACTGGTGCATTTCTCAGCTGGAAGAGGTGTTTTGGGAACAGTGTRGCTGCTCTCTTTAGCCAGCTCCTGCAGCGGGGTGGTTTGTGGACAGTAGCGACCTGGGCAAGATTATTGCATAAAAAAATTACATGGTCAGCAGGTATTTGGGAGAGGGCACCTGMTGTAAGGATATTTTTCCAAAACTGGTACACTGATTTCATCATGGAACCATAGAAYGGTTTGGGCTGGAAGGGACCTTAGAGATCATCTTGTTCCAACCYCCCTTGCCATGGGCAGGGATGCCACCCACTAGACCAGGTTSTTCCAAGCCCTGTCCAACCCAGCCTTGAACACTTACAGGGATGAGGCATCCACAGCCTCTCTGGGCAATCTGTGCTAGTGCCTCACCACCCTCACAGGAAAGAATTTCTTCCTAATATCCAATCTAACCCTGCCCTCTGTCAGTGTGAAGCCATTTCCCCTTGTCCTGGCACGCCAGGTCCTTGTCTGAAGTCCCTCTCCAACTCCCTTGGAGCCCCTTTAGATGCTGGAAGGTGCTCTAAGGTCTCCCCAGAACCTTCTGTTCTCCAGGCTGATTTCCATTTATTCAAAATCACATTTTAAAACATTTGTACTTGGAGCTCCAAGTTTGTAGCCCAGAGCTCTGTATTTCAAGACAGCTGCAGCTACAGCCAAGATTCATTCCAAGATTTCACGCAGAGCTTGCTGACAATGGTTAATAACTGATAGAAACTGTTCCAAGAGATCAATAGCATGTGCTAAGACAGCTGGAAGCACATCAGTGGAGCTCTGTGATTGCAAAAGGCAAGTCTACTGTCTCTCATGTTGACCTTARGATATTTTTCTAAAAAAAAAAATGTTTCATCAGACCCACAATTTTCCTGACGTGCCGCTCACAGAACTGGCATTTTCATGACTTGGCTTAGAAGTCTGTGACCAGTTCCAGCCTCATTAAGTGCATAGTGTGTGTTAATGGTCACCAAAATAGCTCTCTGTTTTGTTCAAGCCCCAAATCCATCTGTTTGCCAGCAGTGGGAAGCATTACAAGAAGCAGAAACGACTTAGGGCTGGAGGAATTCTGCTGGGACACAAGTACCACCTCCTGCCATGACAAGTGAGCTGTGCCCTGCCTGTGACCAGCCCACACCTCTGTCTGCCCTGCAGAACAGCCCTGGGGTCCTGTAGATTAGTAAATTGTTTCACCTCCAGTCTTAGAAATTCCACCTGGGAACTTGGATGGACATTTTTCCAAAACAACTCATCTGAAGGAAACAAAAGGAGAAGGGTGAGCTCACAGGTGCTGCTGTTCCGAGTGTCTAATAGTCTGGGCTTTTCTGAGGGACAAAAGGGACTGTGGGATCCAGCAGCTGGAGGTTATACACAGCAGAAAATCTCCAGAGCACACCACATGTGTGAGGCTGCTCTGCATCAATTCTCATGAGCCTTATAAACCAGATGAGTCCCCATTTACTCGATGCCCAGGAGGCTCTGAAGGATCCTTCTGTTTTTCTTTACTCTGCGTGGGTGTTTGATTCCTGGAGATGCAGTAGCTGGAAGCAGCAGCCTGATCCATCTCTTGTAGGGTGGAAGCTGCTACATGGTTCTCCTACAGCCTTTCATCCAGCTACTGAATCAGGTAATCCCTTTGGGACGAGACAAGACACAAGAAAACAAACCCCAAATCCCCAGAATCACAGAGGGTCATAAATGTTACAAGAAATGAATCACTTTTCCACAGTTTTCCCCATGTCTAGTAAGTCCCTCGGAGCCTTTCCAACGGTGCTGCTGAGCCCTCGGAAGCGATGAATGTCAGTGAGTGCAACATGGTGTGAGTTTAAGAAAACCCTTATGTCACTGCTTTGAAGTATTTGTCTGAAACACACTTCTAAAGAAAAAAAAAAGACATTTTCAAAGCATTCCTGCATAGGTGTGCAAAATAAAATAACCTAAACAAACAGTAAAATCTGAAACACACCAAGATAATCCAGTGTTTTGGCAGGAAGCTCAGGTGATGTCAGGAAACAATTCTAAACAGAAATGTTTCTATGGAATTTTTTTTTTTTTGAGACCTAATTAGAAACAGGTTTTTGCTTTGGATTTAAACATTTCCCTGCAGCATCTGCAGTGTTATCCCTGCCTTATGCACGTCAGGCTCAAGGAACAGGAGGGTATGGAGCAGAGGAGGGAAAAACTCAGCATCCCCCTGCTCACATTATTGCTACAGGTTTAGCCCGTCTTGGGACAGTCATGCAACATCATTTTCCTGGGATTTTTACCCAGTAGACTTCAAGGTAAATTGCAAAGTCCAACGAGGCTCCTGTCCATTGAGATCCGTCTTTCCACCCTGATAAATCCAGCAAGGATTTCTTGCTCCGCTGAGACGGAGCTTTGAGAAGAACACGGAGCTCCGGGCGGGTTGATGTTGTTTTCCCGGGAATCAGGAGAGGCCGCTGGCACTCAGCAGCTCCTCTGTGCGGCGGCTGCTGCGCCGGCACGGGTGGGACACACGGGATCAGTGAAACACTGAGCTGAATGTAGATACAGAAACGCCACAGGAACCTCTGAAAACTGCATCTGTCCAATATCAAAGCTTGGAACTGTCAATGGGTTCACACTGTAGGGGCTGAACAGGCCAATGGTGACCAGCCATTTGTTTATGCAGGGTTTATTTATCGATGGGATAATAAAAATACCCTTATGTTTTTATTTTTGTCAGAAAATGTTTCCCCCTTGCCCCAAAACACCGTCCTGCTGCCCTTCTTCCACCCTCCCTCTCAGATCTGTCATCTAAAAGCATCCAAAAGGCCTTCAATATCAATTTAGGGATTTTCTTTGCGGGCAAGTTGACCAGCGGAGAATGTCAGAGACACCAGCAGCTCCAAAATCATAAACCTGACACAAAAACCAGCCTCCAAACCACTGTCTGGGAAGCTTATTAAGAAAGAAATTAAATAAATCCTCTTTATGTCAGTTGAGACTTCCAGTAATAACACACAGAGATGATAATGGGTGAACCTAAAGGAATGTTCAAGACATATAAACCCATCTGTGAGGTGTGACACAGCCCCAGAATTGCAGTTATTATTGTACAGATTTATTTAGATATTAATATTTAATACATAAATTATTAACCTATACAAAACATCGATATTAACATGTGGAGTTAGCCTGTGTTCGTATTGATGCTTTTTTTTAAATGCTTTTTAAAAATATCCACAGAGGAAGCTTAAAAATAGTATTTTGAAAAATAGTTAAAATATTTATGTATTAATAAAATATTTATAAATATTAATAAAATATTAATAAATATTAATAAAATATTGACGAGCACTTCTATATCTTTATCTAAAACCCCCTTTAAATTTTTTTAAACTAAAAATCCTGCATGATAAAATTGATTGGTTGATTTCTAAGCTGTCATATTCCAGGTTTCCTTGGCTTTTTTTATTCTTTGGTTCTTGCTTCTCACCTGTTTCCTGTTCTGAGAGAAATGACACAGACAGCATCTACTTGAGATCTGTCACATTAGCATGGTGCTAACTGGCTTTTAAATAAATTGCAGCCCTGCCCCTTTCTCTGGATGGGCTGAGCCGAGCTGAGCCGTGGCTGGGAGCAAGTTGGGAGCTGCTGGCTGGGCACTGATGCTCATCAAACAGGAGCCTGAGCTGCATGAACTCCCTCAGTAGGGAGCAGGTGCCTTGGAGCAGTGGTACCATGAGGGGGTTCAGTGGCACTGTCTCTCCCAGTCTCCCCTGAAATTGGAATGAGCCTCAGAAATATCAAGATTTTAGTATCCAGTTGTTTTTTCTTTCAAAATTTTTCATCTCTCTTGCTTGAAGTGTTGCTTTCATGCATTGCATTCAAATATTCAATTTGTTTTGAAATTGCCAGAAAGTATGAGCAATAAGAAGCTGATGAGATTATCTATGAGAAAGTCTTGTTCTCCACATTAGTTTTGATTATCAGCACTGTCTGGAGCTACGAGCTGTCTCTAGAAGCTATCAAGTTCAATTTTTGCATCCATTTAGAGACGGCCTTTTCCCCTCATCTTTTTCCAGATGTGCTTTTGACTCTTTTCTGTGGCCACTCATGAGAAATAGCCTAAAAACATTCCAGACATCAGGTTGTTCCAGAATTTACAAGTTCATTCTTGCCTCTTGAGATGTTTTCCTCTCCTGTGCGGAGGAACCAGAGAGCACTGTGGGATCTGTAGAAGAACTAATTCATTTTGATGTCAGTGACTGGTATTTCTCAATTCCCAAAAGTCAAGTCGCTCTGTTTCCTGAGTGTCTGTTGTGGAAAGAAGCTCCTGCACAAGATCAGTCTGATAATCATCGATTATTCATCGACCAACACAGTTTTGTGTTTAGGCACCTTCATTTTTACACACAGACCTCAAAGTTATCTTTTCCTCAGCTCTGCTGAATCGAATTGAGCATTAGTTTTGCAGCTGAAGGCTTTATTGCAGGCAAAGTGGGATTTTCTATGTGGCCTTTCTAGACTTTTTTTCATTCTTAGATAATATTGTCTGTAGAAGGATGTCAAAGAGTTCGTGTACATAACTTTGCCAATGCTTCTGACAGGTATCCAAACAAATAATTGCCACATTCAACTCATCTGCCCTGGTGGGTGAGCAGAGAAAATGTTCTAAATTTCATGCTTGACCTCTCTGTAAGAGCTCAGTCAATGGTCATCACTGYGGGTTTTTTTTTTAATGAACTGCAGTTAAAGAAAGCAGCTGTTGTGCTTGAGGACAATTTCATACTGACCCATCTAATAGAATACAAATGTTTCAATCTGGAAAAGGTGGTATTGGCCTTTCTGTGGCTCCCTGAGAAGGTTCAGTTGGCCTGAAAATAAATTCATCCTAATGGGACACCACTGAATTTACTGTCATGTGAAACAGGGAAGTGACAGTTCTTCCTCTTCCTCCTATTTTGTATCTGCATAAGTGGAAATATGAAATGGATATCTCTAACGAAGATTTCATTTGCTATTTGGCTACAAGTACTTTTTATTGTAATTACAGTGTAGTTTTGTCTTGTGCCAGTGAAGCATGAGTCCATACATCTTGGCTGGATGAAATACAAAATTTCATACATTAATATTTGCATTTCCTCTAAGTTTTCATCAAGTTTTCTTCTGAGTTCCAATCCTTTTTTTTTTTTTTTCCAATGGATTTGTCTCAAAAATATTACGCTGCTTGGTATTTTTAACCCCAAATGTTAACATTTTGCATTTAACATGACCATTTTAAAATTTTCTCTTTTAGACAGTGTTTAAGGATGTTCCCTCTCCAAAGGCTGGGAGAGGAAGACCAGCAGAACTCAGTAGTCTATTGCTGCATTAACAAACAGTGCATGATCACATTTACCATGGACCAGCTGAGGTATGGCCAGGAACACATCCCACTGAACTAGAATTCTTGCACTCCCCATCCCTGGAAGTGTTCAAGGCCAGGCTGGATGGGGCTTGGAGCAAACTCATCTATTGGAAGATGTCCCTGTCTGTGGCAGAGGCTTGGACCGAGGTGATCTTTCAAGCCCCTTCCAGCCCAAACCAGTCTGGGATCACAGATTTGTGCACACCTTCAGCAAAAAGGAAAATTGCATCTCTCTTCAGATTTTTGTGTGCTTTTTTTATGGCAGGATCAGCAAAGTCGGATTAGTCCAGCTGAAAAACGCTCCATCTGCCCCCTCTGCTGGTGTCTCTGCTCTATGGCTGAAAAATGCTTTCCAAAACTGCAGCGGTCTGGAGAACACAGGGAGCTCAGAGGAGAGGACACTCTCCCTCCACACGCACAGCAATTTATTAGGTCTATAAAATTTATTAATCATCAGAAAGTGAGATGGCTTAAAACACCACTGTCCTGTGACTATTTCACRTTCCATCAAACTAGAATTCTTACATTCCCCATCCCTGGAAACGTTCAAGGCCAGGTTGGAGCAACCTGGTCTAGTGGAAGGTGTCCCTGCCCATGGCAGGGGGGTTAAACGGGATGCTCTTTAAGGTCTCTTCCAACCCAACCATTCCAGGATTTTATGAATCTAACAACAGCCAAGCTATGCCTGGGAATTGTTGAGAGTATAGACAGGTAGGGCCAAGCACAATGCCAATAAGGTACTAGCAGAGATACTCGTGTTCCTGGGAAGGGTGGACTTCCTAGCAGTCCATTAAACCCATCTACCCTCTTCAGGGGATTCCCTATGGAAAATGCTAATGCCTCAATGAATTGTCTACATGGGATGTGCCATGAATGTCACAGAGCTGAGTGGGATTCCTGATTTTCAGTCTCAGATTTTATCATCAATACCCATGATTAGTTAAAGGAGAAAAAGAAAATAAGGGACATAGTGTCACTTAACTTGAAGGGCAGTAGCTGGGCAGAAGCTGGCAGTAGCTTCAAAATACCAAGTTTGACAATGATTTTAGGGGAACACCCCTGGTTTAGGAGCTCATTTATTTTGGTGGCACTCTATCACAAATGCATTGTCTAATTTGGGATTCCTGACACACAGCTCAGACTCTGTGGAAATCAAGGGAGGCAGTGTGAAGATTTCTATTTATGCCAATAAAACCAAACTTCTTTTTTCTCATTGTTTGGGTGCCAGATGTGAAACAGGAAAAAAATTGTTTTGAAAACTTTTCAGTATTTAAAATGACAGGCACCATCAGCCTCACCCCAAAAACCTGTTGGGTTAGGTTTGATTAGAGAAATGTTATTTCAACCTGCCCCCAGTACCCTGAGGGGGTATTCAGACACCCCAGGGACAACTGCTCCTCTCAGTGCTCCCTGTCTCCTCCTGCAGCCCAGGTTCCCATGCTGAAATCATGACACAATGCAAACAAGATTCATATAAAGAAAATAACCTTTATTAGACAAATCAATCAAACCCTGAAAGAACAGTGTCAGGTAAACAATACTAAAGGTTTTTCCAGCAATGTAGAAACCTTTGAAACTGAGAAATTCCAGAAGTTTCACGTTCCTCTTGTTGCATTAGTAAATTCTCTCCCTCTTGAGACATGAGCTATTGCTCTCTTGACAGCCCAAAAACCTTGCATCAACCCAGCAATTATCTCAAAATAGTAACTTGTAAAATATTCCCTGTGTAACTGTTTCCCACACAATTTTGTACAAAGGTGTCAAACTGTATTTTCTTTGCTGTCTGAAAAAAAGAACAAGGTTTAAAAACATCCAGCTTATTAAAAATAAACAAGTGTTTTATATACAGTACAGGAATTTCCAAACTTGAAGGAACACTGTCTCCAGGGCGGCTGTGGAGTGTAACACCCCAGACTGCAGCACTGCACTGCCAAGGGGGGAAAACTGCAGTTAAATAAATTACTGCTCCATCTTCTTCCACAGGCCAAACGTGGCACTTCTCTCACACCTGCAGGAGCCTGATTTACAGCCCTGCATAAACCAGGAGTAAACACAAGCTTGGCAGCCAAGTAACTACTATTTCCAAAAATGCTAATTTTCATTTCCTCCAAGAACAGAGGGAGGGTGTCACAGCCACGCAAGGAGCTTGGATGTTACTCATGAATCAGCCACCTTGGAACACAGGGCTCGTTTGTCCTCCAGTTATGCTGTGTTACTTCAAACAACATGCACTTAAGGTTCAGCATTGTAATCAACCCATTACACTCAAAACCTGTTGGTCTCGAATACCAGCACCATCCAAAGCTCCTCAAACAAGCCACGACAGTGGGACTGAAGTACCAGGAGAGGGCCTAAGTCAGAGGTTAAGCAAGGAGCCAGTCCCTGTCACTCCAAAACCAGGGGCACAGCCAGGACGAAGCACAATGGAGCCTGAACTAAGCCACTGACACAGTGGGGAGAAGAGAGACTTGCACTGGGACAGCGGCTACAAGGGGTAAGTGGCTAAAATTAGAGCCAGGAACCTTGGTGCCTCCTAAGCTCCAGCAGGCAGCTCCTCTTCTTCACTCCTACTGACATCTCTGCTGGCTGCACCAAAGTCCCCTCTCTGTCTCAGCCTTCCCACTGGCATCAGGGGAGGCTCTGCCTTGGAATCGCCCCTTCTCTGGTGAATGCACTGAGGATTTATAGGTTGAGCAGGCAGTCAGTTAGTGCAGAGATGGCACAGGCAGAGTGGCAGAGATGACAGATGGTTATGAGAGAGATTAGCTCAGCACCGAGGCACTGGAAGAACCATCTGAAGAAACAATTCACTGTAACAATGAAATTGCTTTTATTAGAACAAAAGTGTTAAGCCAAGAAAATAAATTATTGCTATGATAGACATATTTAGAACATAAGGAAGGACACTAAATCTTGAGCTTCAGGTCAATATAACCCTGAAACAGAAAGTTATACTACTTTTTTTAAATACCTCAATTTCTCTTCATGCCCTTCCAAAAACTTTATAAAATGTGCAGCTTACACAACAAATAGTAACAGAGTCACTTGTAATAAAAATCTGTACAACTCATAGCTTTAAAAATAATACATTTTTTTCCCTCCAAACTGCTATGTTACTTATTACTCATAAATATAGGGCTAACAAGTTCTGAATGCCCAAGGTCCCATCCAACACCAAAACTATTACGTTTAGTTGACAGAAGCCTTCCTGGGACCTCCCCCCAGGCAGAGGTCAGGTTTTGGGCTGTTTGAAAGAGCCTGATTAYGGGCAGAAAATATCTTCACGGGTGAAGACTGTCTCCTTCTGCTGGTCAGAGGCCTGGGGTCTTCAGTGAGTTTGAAATGGCAATCAAACCTGGAACACAGCACCGTGCAATGGGTTAGACCAGCTGCACTCCCGTGATGTGGCAGGATCCCACAGATCCCTCTGTCCTGGCCAGCAGTGACTTTGCAAAACACTTGAAATCCACTGTTTGTTAGAGTTAAATTTTGGTGGGGAAAGAATGTTTTAGTGGAAGAGCCTCACAGGAGAAGCACAGTTCTCTCCCCATGTGGAGCTCTGCCTCTGCACCTCAGGACTGGCCGAAAGGCTACATACTGCTGTCCCAGCAAGCCATGGAGCAGCAAACCTGCYGCTTCTGTGGCCACTTCAAAAGTCTTGTCTGTGACCTTCCAGAAGGGGCTCTGGATCTTAAATTCAAACCTTGGCTGGTTCTGTTCAGCTGGTTCTGAACTCCTGCACCTGCAGGTCAGGAGCCGTGGGCCTGCATGGTGTCACACCCCACAGTGCCAAACCTACAAGCCAGCCACCAGCCCTGCCTCGACCATTCAAGCCCTGATCCCGCCTCTTACACTCGTACCCCTCTGCTCCCTGTGAAAGGGGAGGCTCAGCCCTAAGGACAGAGGAAAAACCTGAGCCAGGAGCAGGCTGATTTGAGCACGCCTGACATGACATTCCAAGGGCTGCCACACACATGCAGGAAGCCCTGCTTGGCTGCAAGTCCTGTCAGGGTTCACCCTCCTCGGATCACAGCGATTTCCTCACAGAAAAGGCATCCTCCCGAAATCACTAAGTACAGGAGCAACTGCACTTAGTGGCAGCTCCCTCAGGACATCCTGACCACAGCCTAGCACGTTCCCCTGCCCGGTGAAGTACAGTTTCCTTCGGAGGTTCAAAGGAAACTGTGGGATAGATCCAGCTTGGGAGGAATACCATGAATTCCCCAAGGCAGTTCAGAGGGACTAAGAACAGGATTTCGGCAAACAGCCACAAGAAACAGATTAGTGGTTAGACAGGTGGGCAGCATTCAGAGGAAAGCAGCTCATCTGAACACTGGTGACTTAGGTGGTGCTCAAGCCTCTGCTACCTGAACATGACTTTGTTTTGCTTCTGCAAGGCAGAAGGCATCAGACTGGCTGTTCAAAGTGTGGCTCCATGGGAGCCACTCTTCTCTAACCAGATGAATCAGCCTCAGACACCGGTCAGGAATGCATGGGGAGAACTCCTCACAGTGAACAAGAGGGTGAGGTTCCCCTGACTCAGAGCTACTGACAAACCTGACCAGCACTCAGAGCTGCTGGAAAATCCCCTTCAGGGGCTACTTACAACAACTCCACTTCCTGAAGCGGGGACGAGGGGCTCACACTATCCTTGAGGGACTTATGGTGACCTGGCCTGCTTTCTGCAGAGGAGAGAAGTCAGCATTAGTACAGGGTTAGAGGACAACAGCATCAGGACACAATCTAGTGGGAAGGGAAGCAGCTGAGAACTCTCAGGAACATAAGAAGAGACACACTGACATCTCAGAGCAACGGGCTCCCACTCCTTCATCTCACTGCTCCCCAAAAAAGGCCAAAACCTCCCATGAAAGGAGCTTGGCCGCATCTGCAGCAGAGCTCCAGCCATCCCAGGAGGTTATATATGTACCCCAGCCCACGGCAGCATTATAGCTCCTGTTTGTGCAGCATCCCCTCCTCGTGCAGTCTCCAGCACTGCAGGTCCTTTCCAACTGATCTCCTCGGGGATCTTGGCCACAGCACGGGTGGCTTCTGCACCAGAGGGGCTCTCGCCCACCCCAGAGGGGGCGAGTCTCTGCAAGAGGAAATGTCACTTCCCCACAGTGACCCCGAGCCCAAAAGCAGCATCTTCGGTCCCCCTGTGAGAGGCAGTGGCTTGAACCGGGGAGGCAGTTGCAGGAACAGGCAAAGTGAAGAGGGTGTTTTGGCTGCTTGCACTTACTGCAGAAATGTACTGGCTGTTTGTGAACCTASGTCTCCCCTCCAAGGCAGAGCTGTGTTGTGGGCCCACGGGCATGTAGGGGGGTGAGCCCATGTCTTCACAGAAGCTTTCCTGTGGGACGTTGGAGACACAGCCGCTGTCGGAGCCGCTGGAGCCAGTGGCTGACATGCAGTGCGATGACTCTGAGCTCTCTGTTGCTGGGGAAAGAAAGGAAGGTCACTCTGATAACCACGACTTTGGGCTGCATATGACCTGTGCCACAAACACTTGATAAGCTACCTGTCTGCAAAGGCACTGGCCACACAAGCCCGCAGATCAGCCATACTCCTGTCTGGACCTCTTTAAAGCCACAGACAACAGATCAACACAAGGAAGCTGTTACCATGATGCTGGTGATTGGTATGGGCTGGCCAGGGAAGTTCACACAGGGGAGCCAAGAGGTCACTGGGCCAGGCTGGTGAGGGCAAGGGACAGAGTACTTCATACCAGAGGGGCAGGGACATGAGTCCCCAAGGCCACAGCAGCACCAGTACACAGCACCAAGGCTACCACAGGTATGGCTGCAGCTCAGCAGGTACTTTATAATCCCTGTATCTGAGCCATCTCCCCCCATGGACGCTGAGACAGAGTTGGCATGGAATGGCAGCACCCTCATGCCCTGGTTTGGGTGAGAGACAGGGACTGCTGTGACCCCAGCGAGCCTGGTCTGACTGCACAGCACAGAACAAGGTGTGGGGAGGAGCCCACACACCCCAGGTGCTGCAGAGCAGCAGGGCTGTACGTACTCAGTGATGGCTGGCTGCTGGTCTCGTGCTCCAGCTCATCTTCCTCAATGCAGGTGCCAACATCAAAGGGACGTCTGGGGGCCAGGACTCCTGGCAGCAGAGCCTGGTCCAGGTACATGTGGAGGTTGAGAGGCCCCAGCAGGGAGGAGGAGGAGGAAGGGGTGTAGGCAGTGGGGGTGCTGCCAGCAGAGAGTTGCGTCTGTGTCCTCTTGAATGGGTTGGAATGGTCAAACAGAGACACTGCAATTGATGCTCTGGTCCTGGCACCTGCCAGAAAATATACAAAGAAAGCCCTGAGACCCAGTCCTGCCTTGCTCACACAGAGCAAGGGGCAAGGCACAGCTGGCACCTACCTCTGCCTTTCATGATGTAATCGATAGCACGGTCATTGATAGCTGCCTCACTGGGTTTGATATCCAGGAATGGCTTGTTACCCACRCCCATGGAGACCATCTCCTGCATACGGATTTCTGGAGGGGAAGAGACCCAAAGCCACATTGTGAGGTTGACCCTCCCCTCCCCACAGGCATTATTTAGCCAGAGGTTAGAGCACTCCTGGGCTGAGCTGTTTGTGAGCTGCTGAGATTGGATCTATTCTCACTCCCCAGTGCTGTGGAGTCTCCAGGAACAAGCAGTCATGCCCTGCTCCAGCCAAGTAGCTCAGTGCCATGCCACCTACTACAGTCCTGCCAAGCGGAAAGCCTGATGGGGAGAGGAGGGACTTGGCCAGCCTGATTCAGTAGTGAGCCTCTCCAGTAGCAACCTGGATCACACGGTCTTTCAGGGACAGAGCCCATGCTCACAGGACAGGGAACCCTGCTCTTGGATCTCCTGTTTCTCTCACAGAGTTCAGGTGGTTGTCTGCACTCATACAGAGGTTGGACTGGTCAAGTTCCCCGGGGATGAGGGGCAGGGAAGGGACATGCCCAGCCAAGCCCAGCACATGCTCCTGAGGCTGCATGCTGGCACACAGCTGCTTGCTGCACAGAGCTGCCTGGTAACAGGATCCAAACCTACTCAGGACAGCACAAGCTGAACAGGGCTCCCGCACCTTTTGCGGCACAGAAGGAATTCCAGGAAGGAATCACACCTTTATTGCGGGCTGCCTGCTGCCACAGGATCTTGGCAATGTCACTGGTCCAGGCCTGCTTAGTCTCAGCTGAGCTGGCCTGGAGGATGTAGGTGTCACTGGACTTCCGCCTTCGGAACCAGATCTCAAAGCGCAAGCCGCTGTCTCCAGAGTTCTCTGTCAGACCAATGTCTGCAGTCTGTGAGAAGAGGAAAAGCAAAGCATCAACCGGGCTGCACCAGGAGCAGAAAGGGTAAACTCTGCTTGAACCATGTGCCAGAGCTACCCCCAGCTTGGTAGAGCTAACAGGAAGGAGACTGTGGGTCTGGACAGGAGTAGATATGACCTGGCCACAGCTGAGCACAGACAGCTCAGGCAGTTCCCAGTTGTTCCTCCACAGTTAGCACCACTCCCCTGACACATACACATTGCCTTTCCCCCATGCTCCCCATCCCTCAGAAAATGCTGGCCCCACATCTCACAGCACAGAGAGGGAGTAGGCATTAATGTGTGAAGTCTTCCCCTCTGGCTTCACTGCATGGTTTGGAGGAGGCTTAGAAGTGGTCAGACCAGCTCTTCTGCTGAAGGTGCTCCTGCTTCCCATTTTAGAGGCATGTGCCATGGGGAAACCAGCCACGGACACCTCCCACACGAGAGGGAGCTGCAGGGCTGCCCTTACCTTGAAGGAGCGCTTGTAGATATACACATCAAAGCCACCCTCGATCCTCTTGGGCTTGCTGAAGAGGATCAGGTCCTCAAAGAGGAAGACGTGTCGCTGGCACTTCCTGCGGCCCAGCCAGATAGTGAACTCGTCCTGCCGCACCAGCTGCCCCTGCTCCTTCAGGTTTACCTGGACACAAAGAACATCCGAGTAAGACTCCACCAGTATGACACAGGCAGACCTATACCTGGACTTGGAGAACAGGGTCCCATATGGCTGTGGCTCAGATGGTGAAAAAGTRGCAGCTACTTGACATCTTAGGAGGGCTCTTGAAGAGGTCAGGCTGCACAGAATTATTAGAGACCATATCAGGCTGGAACAAYTGGCTCCAAGCTCAGGGGAGAGCTGCATCTTTCTCCTAGGCGTAACCCCCAGATGAYCCTCTTTGTCACCTGTGCATCTGTGACAGACCTCTGGGGTGGCAACTGCAGGCAGCAGCCAGAGCTTTCTCTTGGGGAGGAAATGAGTCCCATCAACTGCCAGGAGAATATCTGGGTCAGAAGGCCAGTTCCTCAGTTCTTCCTGTGCCAGACTGATCTTTCTCCACCCTGAGCCCTGAGGTTTCTCCTTTTTCAGTGCTGCACTTTGCATGCCCCTCCTTCAAGCCCCATCTAGATGCTTTTGCCCTACCCCGGGCATCAGTGTCAGTCTGAATTCCTTCTTGCAAACTGCCTGACCCTCTTTCCACCAGCTCAAGAGACGAAAGGCCCAAAGCAGCCTGCAGGATGCCATCCCCAAGGGCTGCCAGGCTGCCTCCCATTGCCRGCAAGCACCTGGGAGTGTATTTACGACAAACAGCTCACCCAGCTCAGGTAACAGCACCCAGGCTGTCTGGCCTAGCAGATCCAGGAGACCTCCAGGCCCCRATGTTCCCTTGCCCCCATGCTTCAGCAGTCCTGCTATGCTGTACTGGCAGACAGCACTCTGATCACTGTGGGAATCTGAGGGGAGGCTCACCGTACAATGCAAAGACCCCACGTCTAGAGAAGGGGAATAAGTGTGGCTCTGTCGCCCTGGGCAGGGGAGGACACTGGAACGTACGTCACAGTCACGGATGGCATCCATGGCCAGCAGATCATTTCCGTGCCGGAGCTGAAACTTCACCATCTCCTCAGCCGCACGGAGGTAGCCCAGCTCCTGCTCTTGCGCCTCGCTGCACTCCTTGATCAGGTCCTTCAAGAGCAGGGCGTATTTGCTCATCCGCTGGATGGGTTTCAGCAGGTAGGAGGCCAGGTCCATCTTATCACCCAGCTGCACCT
Source organism: Amblyornis subalaris (assembly GCA_018881555.1). Taxonomy (NCBI): domain Eukaryota; kingdom Metazoa; phylum Chordata; class Aves; order Passeriformes; family Ptilonorhynchidae; genus Amblyornis; species Amblyornis subalaris. The sequence goes on from JACAXG010000210.1 coordinate 229,308, forward strand.
GCTTGAACTGAGAAAGGAAGCAGAGTGAAGGCAGCAGCTTCCCCAGGAGCACCCTGTACCTCCCGGCAGGCACTGATAGCCACAGCTCTCCTGACTGGGGTACTCAGGGAAAACGAGTACTCTCAGGGAAATGCAGGCCACAGGACCAGTGCTGCCATGTGCTGGGATCCTTTCCAAAGCTGCACTTCTGCCCTGTCCCTCCCATACAGCTGTGCAGAGAGTTGTACTAGGGAAGCAGAGGCAGGACTGAGCCTGCCTCGTCAGGAAAGTTGGCTTTGCTTAAAAAGATCAGTGACCAAACACCCTGAGCGATCGTGATGCAGGCAGAGGAACTTACCTTGAAGAAGGTATTCCCATGGCTGGCCAGCAGCGAGTCTGACTTCGGCTTGTTCTTGCTATACAATGCATACATTCCAAACTGGTCTTTCTGCAGAAGAGATCCATCCTCGTGTGAGACCCACACACCCAGGACACAGTGACAGCCATGCCCCTGGGTGGTTACTCTAGTACTTCTGCCTACACCAGAGCCTGCTATGATATCAGGAATAACTTTGCTTCAAGCTCATTAAGAGCCGTGGAATGTTCTTGTCTTCCTACTCTTAGAGTAGACAGGCCTTTTTGATCCATTGTCCTGTTACCCCCTGCCCCTTCTATACCCCTCCAGCCACCTGATACCATTCACACCTGGTAGCAGCAAACATGCATGGGGCAGCTGACCTTAAAACCCATGCCCCTGTACTTCTGTCCAGCAGCCCTTTTCACCCAGAGTTGGTCTGTACCTCTCCACTCACAGAAGTAATTCCCCACTGACACAGACAGGAAACAGATAAGGGATGCCTCAGAGAAGCARATGGGCTTTAAGGAGCAGACATTTTGCTTCCCTGGTAGTGTCTGTTGGTAGCAAAGAGCAACAGGAAAGGCACAGAAGCCAAGCTCATGTCTGGAAGAGCCTGACCCCAGAGGGAAGGTGCTGATGCCTTACGTGTCGCAGGAAGCAGTGGCTGACCCTCAGTGGGTGGTTGCAGCAGCTCTCGAGCTCTCGCAGGAAGTATTGGCTGTGGAAGTCATAGAGTTTCTCCAGGTTTCCAAAAATGACGCTGCGCTTCCCACGCAGGTCCTGGGGGAGGTCAAGGCGCTCCATCTCAGGGAAGTAGCTGTCAATGATGTAGCAAAGCGACCGCACGTATTCCCGCTCCGTGGTTACCATCTCATCGATGATGTGCCGCAGTTTGCTGCAACAGGAAACACTCAGCCTTGAAGGGACCCAGGCTGCAGCAGGGCTACAGCAGTCAGGGTGCCTGCAAAGCACTGGACTGCCCCTACAGAAGCTCTCCCCGACACCCAACATGGAAATGAGATGATCTCTTAGCACAATCCAAGCTCAGGTACACAACTGTCCATGATAGCTCTGACCCTAAACATCAACAGGCCTCAAGGGAACAGCATGAAGCTGTGTCAGGGGAGGTTTAGGCTGGATATCAGGAAAATGTTCTTCACCCAAAGGATGGTCAGGCACTGGAACAGACTGCCCAGGAAGTGGTCACGGCACCAAGCCTGTCAAAGTTCAAGAAGCATTTGGACAAGGCTGTCAGGTACACGGTGTGATTCTTGGGATAGTCCAATACAGAGTCAGGAGTTGAATCAATTATCCTATTGGGTCCCTTCCAACCCGGGATAGTCTGTGATTCTAAGGATTCAGGAAAACTGAGCCCAAGGCTGGCTGTGATCACGACCCAAGCTCAGCAGGACAGGCACTTCTGGGCCCATCCAGCCCCTGCTCTGCAGACAACAGGCTGCTCTGCAGATGGCTGCACTCCTGAAACAACACGGACAGCAGAAGTCACAGTAACTTCTGTGAGGAGTCAGCCTGACGACTGGAGACTGTGGGAGGCAATCTTAACCCTGGGAGAACCACAGCTCTGGACCTAGGAGCTKCTGGGCTTGTCCTAGTAAAAGTGAGAGAGTAAAAGTGAAGTGTCCTTACACCTCACCAGCGAACAGCAGTTCCTAGCACGGGTTGCTCCATATGTTTCAAAGGATGCCTTAGGTACTTGAGGTTTCCACTGCGAGGCAGTGTAGCACCAAACATTACTACTCCAACATGTCCCTGCCTCCCCTGCCTCTCAGTTTCCTCCAAGCCAACTCCTCTCTGGTTGTTCCGAGGACAGAACAGCAGGACTGCCTCAGCACCCACAGGTGGGAGGGCTGCTGCATCACTCCCTTGAGAAGCAAAGTGGTCAGCCTGCTATCTGCTGGTGCTCATCCCCTGCTATGAGCTTTCCTGGATATCCCTAGGATATCAGAGCCCTCTTCCAGAAGATTTCAGTGTCCCCAGGCATCTCAGAGCAGTAACAGCAGTCTCCCAGCATTCAGCACTCTTTTCTCATCTCTGCCATTGATTTTTTTACTTTTATTTTAATCTTTTCCAGTGAAAGCAGGTGAAAGACCTGCCTGGAGACCCCCGTGAAGAACAGCTCACATGCCAGGGCTCTCCAAAGCCCAGGCACATTGCAGTATGACAACAAAGTTAAGTTGAAATTATCAGGGGCAGAGAAGGAAAAAGGCACAAATGCCAGCTGTTGGACACCCAAAGATTTCAGCCCCAAAGCACAAATACAAACACCCTCTTACCTGTGAAGCTGCTGTCACAAGGTGCTGGAAGTGCCTGCCTACCAGTCTGGGTACAGCACTCCCCAAAAGCATGCGGGACTATGCACTGTGCTTCTGCTCTTCCACTGCACCTGTACTCCTGCTTTGTTATATCCCTGAATACTGTTTCTGCAACCCCTCATCCTCCAATGCCAGCAGCGTTCAGAGACTCCCTCTCCTGTCTGGGAACTGAACTTTCCCCTCTTGGAGGAATCACACTGGGAGGGCAGAGCAACACATCCCGTTTCTCTGTCTTCCCACTAAGGAAGGTGCCAGGCTATGTGGGGACAACCCTGTGGGCTTGCTCAGCACCACACACACATACGCAGGGAAGCTGGAGCTACATCTCCATGTATCTGCCCTGTACCCAGTGTCGAAATAACCAGCACTACAGAGCTCCTCATATCTCTGCTGGCTGTCTTTTCACCACCCTGACAAATGCAGCACCAAATGTCACAGCCACTTACCTGCCCCAGCTCTTGGCTTCTGACATGGAGAGGCAGCCCCTCTGTCCCTCCAGCAGGCAGTCTGCAGCCCAGCTGTGAGCAGCTGGCTGCCGCAGCGCGAACGTCCTGTCCACCAGCTCAGTGCTGCTCACCTCCAGCCCCTTAATGAAGACGCCGGTGTTGCCGTATCTGGTCGGCTCACTCCTCTGGCAGCTTGACCACAGGCTCTCACCACAAGGGAGGTCAAAGCTTTGGGCCTTCCGGAGGACCCTCCTGGGAGGCAGCTTCCCGGGGACTGGAGTGGATGTAGAAGATGGCTTCACCTCTGGGGTTTCTAATATGCTCTCCAGGTTTGCCTTTTCTTCAGGCAGCGTTGGAGACTTACAGGCCCTGCTGGCAAAAGAAACTCTGCTTGAGTGAGGACCAGGGCTAAGAGCAGCTCGGCAGGTGAATTCTTCCCCAGCACCAACATCGCCAGGGCAGCTCAGGGATGGTGAGGGAGCTTTCTCCTTAGTCCACTCCAGAGAGCTGTTGGTTCTGTTGTAGCTGTGGGATGCGCTGTGAGTCCTGTCCCAGTGGGACCTGGAGGTGGCCCCCTCGGAGTGCCTGCGGTGGGACAGACTGCCAGCCTCGCTGCCAGCCTGGGACTGCTCCCCGACAGCTAGGTTGCGGTCTGACAGCAGAGACTTCCTTGTTCTCAAGGCAGCTTCGAGTTTCTTTTCGAAAACCAGCTTGGTCTCCTGGCATTTGGACCATGCAAATTTCCACTGCTTGAGCCCCTTGTCACTCTTCAGCTCACAGGCCAGCTCCTTCATCTCCTGGAAGCGGGCAGCACTGATGTCCGGGTGCTGCCCCTTGTAACTCTCCAGGCACTTGATCACATCTGCGCAGTGCTCGGGGGAGCTGCAGTCCTCCATGCTGATACAGGCAAGGTGTCGCATCCCTTCCAAGGCCCACTCGTACGCCTGCAGAGCGGCAACAAAAAGCAACAGCCAGTCAGCGGGACTCAGTGAAGAATAACCCTAACTCGGTGCCTGAAGACAAGAAAAAGGATCCGTGTGTGGCCACCACAGTTCCTTGAGTGTAGGGAGTGGGGAGGGGCTGCTATTGTCAATGGGGCTTAACAATTCAGCAAAACAAACAGCCCCTTATGCAACGGGCTTCAGCTGTGCTGGCTGCTCTGCCACAGCCCCACCTCCCCACCAGGTCCCTGTGAGCTGGCACCCACACTGCTGGGCACGTTTGTCCTCTCCAGGCAGCGGGGCCCAGGGAAAGCTGCTGCTAAGACTGTAGGAATTCACACCTCAGTACGGCCCTGCTCAGTATAAAACCTGGAACTCTCCCTCCTCCTCTGCCCAGCCACTCTCACCACTACTATGCAGGACAAGGTCAAGGAGGCACCAGTAAGCTGCAGGGAATGGGACTGCTGCTCCCTACACTGTTTCCCTGGAGCTGACAGCACACAGAAGCTTGGAGCTTCACCAGAGATGAGCTACGTGGATCACTCCAAATGCTCTGGCCCATCTTCGCAGCAAGGAGGAATCTGAGACCATGCAGCTTATGCATCTTCTGTGCCTGCTGGCAGCTGTGTGGTGTGCTGTGCCCTGCCTACCTGCCTGGTTCTGCTTGCCAGTGCACTACGTGCTTGTGCTGCTTAGTCAAATACTGAGTTCATCAGCTTTTTTCTAATACTCCAGGAATGCTGGAAGCAGCTTCATGGGGCTTAACTCTAGCAGTGGTGCATATGCTGGCCTTGCTAAAACAGTTCTGCCGCATCAGTCAACCAAGAAAGTAGGACAAAATGTGGTCCAAWGGGACAGATGCAATGGAAGAGCGAGTGCCTTATCACTATGGCAGGAAAGGGGCTCAGCACCAAGAGCACCAAGATCTGTCAGTCACCGATCAAAATCAGAATAAAGGCAAATATCTGATTTAAGCTCATAAGCAATCACTTTATCAATTCAGCAGAGGTGATAAGGTTTAATGACAAAGTAAATAAGATGCGACCAGCCACCACAGGCCTGGCCAGGAAACTTTACTGCTCATCAGTGAACACACAGAGTTATTTGTTGAAATCAGATGTACAAGGCAGGGCTACCTGGCATCTTCCACCAACTGCCCAACATCAGGGGATGTGCAGAAACACCACTGGCTGCCCTGAAGTGAGCCAGACCATCTCCAGCACTTGACCTGTCAGGCCCTGTGTACCTGCATAGAAGCAACACTCCTGCTTAGTGCCAGGAACAAAGTGACCATATTTTCCATGTCCTGAGCAGCCCCATTGTGACAACCTTCACTCAGAGAGCTTAAAGCAATTTCTGTTACGCAGCCTTAGACACCAAGAAAATCCACTCAAACTTTATGCAAACAGACACTGCATGCCCATCAGGGACATGGTGGTCAAGAAGATCAGGTGCCAGGCTCACTCTCTGTTGGTGACAGAGACAGGCAGGGCAGAAGGTACTTAATTTATGTGATGTTCAGTCCCTGGATGAGGATGGCTATGAGAGCCAGGCGCTGCTGTTTACAGGAGAGCTGAATGCCAGCACAGCCTGTAGCCTGCAGGCTGAGCAAAGTCACTCTAGGGACAGATTCCACAGGAGCTCCCACAGCCATCCACATTCTCTTTTGAGCTGCAGCTGCATGGCGTGCGTGCAGCCAGCCCCATTACTCATGTGGAGCAAGGAGCTGCTTCAGAAACACCAGCAGCTGCCCAGGGAAAACACTCCTCAGCCCCACACAACCACAGCACCGCAGCAGCAGCCCCCTCTCCTCCCATCGCCCTGCCTAGCACAGCAACAGGCCCCTGACCTGCCTCTCTCTTGATCTATGCTTTACACTCTAGACTTGCCCACTGCTGAGGACCATGAGGGGTGTGCAGAGGCAGAGGACATGTCAGATTCTGGTGAGAATCTGCACTTATCCGTGATGCAGAGGCTCCTCTATTCCCTGGAGATGGAAGCATTTCAAGGCGAGGTGAATCACCGAGTGCATTGGGGCCCTGCAGACTCACACAGCAGTGACAGATGGCCTATTCTGCTGTGGGTTTCTGAGCTGCCCCCTCCAGCTGTACACAAACCAACATCGGCCTCTTCCAGCTCTGCCCAGAGCAAGGGCTGGCCATCCGTGTGGGCTAAGAAAGGGCACATCTCACGTCTCTGGCTGTGGAGGTCAATGGGTGATCCTCACTAAGGCTGCATGCTGGCTGCCTTTCACTCAGTGATGGGAAAAGCTGAGCTCAAAAGGCACTCGGGGCTCTCAAAGAGGGTGCTGAGAGCAATGTGCAGGAGACAGCCAGCCAGCAGGCCTGCCTGGACTATACGGCAACCAGTCAGGAAGGCAGCTGCCCTGTGAAGGCCCTAAGGCTGGGGTACTCACTTCCATGCACAGATGAGAGAGAGAGAGAGAAGAGGCTTCTTTTATTTCTTGGAAACTCAGCAGATCTGCATAGAATCACTGAGGAGGAACGTGGGCTGCAAACCACACAAGGAGGCAGCCYCGCCACCTCTCATCTTCATATGGTCTCTGTCTGTTCTCGGCAAGGACTCCAGGGCTGTGCAGAAATGACTCTCAATCTCGATGGCATTTCCTTCCATCCCCAGTGCCTGTCAAAGGCCAGCAAATAGCTCAGCTTTGTTCCCTGCACAATGGAGCAGCCCTCCACACCCCGCAGCTTGCTTGCTAACATGCTAAGTGACCACCAAGGCTTTCTCCAGTCACATCATCCGCTTCAACTGCCCCTTTTTGCACATAAATGGCAGCCCTCTCCAGGGACCAAGTGTGCCCCCATCCTCATGCAGGCAGGGGTAWTGCTGTCATCTGCGTCTCCCCCAGTAAGATTATAAACAGCACTGAGCCAAGCCAGGATATGGACCTCTGGACCAGGGGCTTTTGTGGAGGAGGCAGCCCTATAGCTTCCCTGCAAAGACGCAAGAGCTACTCAGGCAAAAGCAGGCACCTGCGCGCAGGGAAGCTGAAATCTTCCCAACCATGTCTGGAACCAGGCAGGAAGGAGCCTGTACCTCAGCTTTTGATCTTTACAGGCAAGTCGTTACTGAGACTCTCAATTACAGGATTAAAGACAAACGTGCTTCCTGTATACACACGGCTGACCTATCCTGCAACAGGAATCAGCAACAGGTTGGTCCTGCCAGGCTGCCCGGGAGAGGCTTGGGCTCTCAGGGATCTGCCATACCGTAAGGAAGACCCAGGTGTAAGAGCATAGTGTAACCCTCAAGCCCATCATCCTGTGTTGGTCCCTGATCATTACACCATGGACAAGGCTTGCAGTGCATCGAGGACAGGAGCTCCTGGAATGGCACCACCTGGTTTGGCACCACTGAAGTCCCATTTGCAAATACAGGCCAAGACAAGCTGCTCAGCCCTGGCTCAGGGCACATGGCTAGCACTGCACAGAACGCCTTCCAGGGGTCCTGGATCTTCACCCAAGCCACCACTCAGAAATTACACCTCCCCAACCCAAACCTATCACAAACATACCAGATTCCTTTCATACTCAAAGTTCAGTGACCTCTAAGACACCTTCTGGGTAGCCAAAACAGGGGACAGACACTGTGCATCTCAGACATATGCCAGAAGGGGCAATTTCAGGGGGCCTGTCTTTGTCCAAACCTCTTTAATCTCTTCCTGTGGGGAGACGATGACTATAACTGTATTTTTCTTGTCAAATAGGACACTGAGCATCTGAATAGGCAGAGGTAGGCAGATCAACTTGCTGCAGAAGAAAAACGCACCTGGGTGGGTGACTTAACTCTGCTGTGAGAAGGTTTCCTTTGGAATCTCAAGTGACTGCACAAGGCATCTGAGACAGGGGTGATGAAAAGTCAAAGCTGATCCTGGCGGGAGCCACAATAAAGGTGGGGATGCAATTATGCTTGTAAGTATGATGACTGAAGCACAGCAACAAGACAGACCAAGTTTCTGATTCTTCTGTGGGGATGTCCCAGGACTACAAGCCCCCCATCTCCCTTGCTGTCTACAACTTGGAGAGGGGGAAGCAGCACAACAGCTGGGAACACTGCCAAGGACAGCAAAAAAGAAACTAACATAATCAAACAAGCCCTGATCCAGCTTGATGCAGCTCCTGCAGGCAGGCTGTGCTCCACTCTGCTATTTGTCAGTAAGACACAACTGATCATAGGTCTTTGTGACAAGAAACAACTGCTCAGCTCCCCATTTAACCAGACCTCCTCTCACCACCACTATGTTCACTCTAAGTGCCCTTCACTTCAGCCATGGGCTTGGAGAGCAAAATGAGGTTGGCACACAGCAAAGGAGACAAAACTGATGCAGTCAGGAAAGGTCAAAGCATCACAGGTACCGTTATGGACTAAACAAAGCACTTCCCCACAGCTATGCAGGGTGCCACATAGCCACTGACTCCTGCAGCTGCCCTGTTCTGTCAGCAGCCCACAGCCTTGGCACTGAATCCTGCAGAGCTCAGACACCAACGGCAGCACTCCCAGCACAGGAGTAAAGAGTGACAGGGACATATAAGAACACCATTCCAAAGTAAATGCAGCTCTTTTGCAAGAAAATGCTACTCTCATTACAGATGGTCATTTGGGTTTATTCCCTCTAAAGTTCAACATGGCTTTAGGTTGCTTTGAGAAGTGAATCCTGCTCACAACACTGGTACGTCCCTTGTCACAGGCTGCTGCATGCACACTGTTAGCAGGGACTCGTGGCTGGAGACTGCCTTATATGCTGACAGTTCAGAAGGATTGCAATTAAAAAGCCATTTTACATCAAAATATACCAAAAGCAAAATTACCCAGGCTAAAACCTTACTTACCACAAGAGGTATCAGCTGGCAAATGGTGACAAGCCTGTTTCTCTGCTAACTTAGAGACCAAGTAGCTATAGCAGAAAGTGGGCAGCTCACCACTCACTTGGATCTGCTTTAGGCTTTCCTCAGGCTCCCAACCTACCAATAGTAACAGCATCCATGAAGAAAGGAAGAGAAGCGGAAGAGCAAGGCTTCAGGATCTGCAGAGGATCCCCTGGCAAGTCTATTAGTTGGTTAAAAACAGGTATCATCCTACCTTCCCATCTGTCCAGAGCGAGTCCATACCCTTGGATGTGGTCAGCTCTGTGCTGTACATTATCATCCCCTACTGCCAGACTGAGGCAGGGCCGCTGCTTCAGTGCATCACCTCAGCTCTGGCTATTCACAAGCAAATGCTGCTAGCCTAAATACCAGATTGGGGGGCCCTAGTAACCAGAGACAAGGCAGAGGGGAAAGGGGCCGCGCTTCACACGAGAACTACTGAAGTGTGCAGAGAACACCCTGACTGGGCACAGGCCAGATACCCTTTCACAATGCAAAAAACAGGGAGAGAGCATCCCAAATGACCCCAAATTCAAGCAAAATTCAAAGCAAACTGCTACCCAACATACACGAGCCATGGAGAAAACACTGATCCCTCCTAGACATTGTGATGCTTTTTCCATATCTCTAAGAGCCAAAGCCCCTACTCACTTCTAYCAAGATCTGTGGCTCCATGAGCAGCCAGCTACACTCGGACACAAGAAACCATGTAATTTCAGAGCACAAGCATTTCAGCAAAGCCACCAAGTTGCAAGTAATCCTCTCCCTATGCAGAGGTTCACTGTTATTCTCTTCCCCCTCTGTAGCACTCAACTTTTCCAAACTGCATTTGAAGCCCTGCCTGTGATTCATTAGCAGCAGAAACCAAACTAATCAAAACTGTGTCCTACATGAGATGTAGCTCGTAAAAGCTCAGCTTTAAAGAATAAGGCAAGGACTCATACTCTTGAAATAAAGAGCTAAACCATTTCTGAGTTGCTGCACAGCTCACAGGGCCTCCCTTCCTCCAAGGAAGAACAGACCACTGAAATCATCAATTTGCCTCAAACTAGCTGCTAAGGAAAACAAACTTTAAATCCTGTATTTGCATTTCTGCCAGTTACCAAGTGCCAGCTGCTGTACAAACACTGTGGGAGGGCAAAGGATGAGAGAGGAGCACAAACTACCAACTCCTTGGATTTAAGCATAAGAAAGGAGAACAAGCAGATACCCACAGCCGGGCAGGAAAGAAGAACAAGAGGTCAGGAAAGCAGCACCTGTCAGGGTTGGTCTGGACATGCCACAGTCCAAGTACCTTCAAAGGCTGCTCATTATAGCAATGTGCTTGGAGATCCTTTTGCAGCAGCACTCTTGAACAGAGCTCAAAAATCCCTTCGTTTGCCCTCTGGGCAGCCAGGCATGACAAGTCCAGGAGAGCCTAATTACAGGAGAATATAATTGGATAAAATAGGATTGCACATAATTTCTGCTCTCTTGACGACAGCACGAGGACCCAAAGGGCAAATGTGGCTTGTTGTGCTGGAGCTGGCGTGCAGGACGCGTGCTTGCCCTTCTTTTCTCTAACTGCTGCCACTGCCAGGCAACACCTAGGGGTGCCCATTAGAAACAGGGTGACTCACCTGATGAATCACCAGCAGCTACAATAACCCCTGCTTCAGAGCAACTCTGAGATTCCACAAGAGCAGCCTCTGCCGATTTCACCATATATCTATGTACAGACATACACGTATGTCTATGTGACACACGTGTATATTTACATGTATATGTATAAAATTACTCCCTAGGTAGCTGGGCAGCAAGTGGCAGATTTGCCCTCCTCAAAGCTCCACAGTCTTTCACAACTTTGCACCTTTGGGTAGATTCTGCACTGATTTTTCTCCCCCTATTTTTCTGTCTCACCACAGGGATTTTCTCAACATTTAAAAGCTCCCAAGTCCAGAGGACCAGGGGCCAAGTTTGCTCCCAGTAAAATCASAAACTTCAACGTTTGCCTTTGCTGCAAACCAGCCTCTTCGCATATGAGGCACTGCCCCTTTTTTCAGCAGCTCTGTGCACCGATGAGCCAAGAGCCTCATGTTACCAGCTAGGCTCAAGATCAAGCCACAGCGAGATGAGTCACCAAAGCTGGCAACTTGCACAACAGCAACAAATTACCCCATTCAGAGACTAATGTCACCTCCAGAGGTTTTTTGCATGCTTTGCTTTTACATCTGTCCCGACAGCCGCATCATCACGCTGTACAAATACCCCACTGTAATAGCACCCCACAGGCGAGTGTGGACAGACTGGACTGTAGTGGGTGTCTCCCCTCTGCCCCGCACTGGCTCACTTTTAATGAGGTTCTCTGTGCTCAGTGCTCCATGCTGGTGATTGCAAAACCTCCAGTATGCCCTTGGGCCTGCATGGGGAAGCATGGGTGCTTTCTCTGTAGTCTTCAATTCACATCCTTTCCCTTGTGACAAGCTGAGCCAAACTCTGCTTAACTACCTTAGGATGTYATGTGATCTCTCTGCACTGCACTGTGGGTGCCTGTACCTTGGGAGATATGGGGCTGAAACTGGATCCAGACACCCAGCACATTTGCTGAATCTCCGTTCTCCAGGGGAGCAGACAACTCTGGAAACAGCTCCCCGGTTTAAGAGCATGCCAAGATGTATTCAGAGGGTGCAAGGCCCTATGGAGCAGTCAGAAGAGCCTCCTCAGAGGCAGCGGGTGCTTGGGAGAACCCTGTCCATATGTCCAAGGCTTTGATATGCAGATTGAGCCATTGTGAGCTTCAGTCCCATCTGTACACTGAGGGGAGCTTCGTGTCCAGATTGCTTGAACAGATCTATTTAACGCCCGTGACTAAAGGGAATTCCAGTCTCCAGGAGGATTCGAGCATCCAGATGGATGCCAGCACACAAAAATTCAGAAAATCTGTCACCCTGCACAGCTTCTATCCCAAGATCAGAAGGGAAAAAAGCTCCCAAACCCAACACACTGCACACATGCACAAGGCTGGGCCCAGCTGAGGGGAGACCTCTGCTCACATCAGATCTCACACCTCAAGCACAACACATTCCCCTCGCATCTCAGCTGCAAAGCAAGCTGGGAAATCCCTAAACCTACTGGGAGGAAATGCTGTTTCCCTGCCATGACTGACTGGCTTCCAGTGTCGTGATTCTGCAGGAGATTTGAACCCACCCAATGGAAATCCCAGTCTTTCAAACAACTGTCAATTTATGCTCATAGCAGCCAAGGGCACCGAGGAATTTTTACGCAGAGGTGCTCTGGCAACCAGGGCTGAAGGTGGTTTCAGCATGTCAAGGATTGCCCCTGCAAACATCCAGTAGCAGAACATGCCAGCACTCCTTGGATCACTAAGGGCACGAGGGGCAAATATGCTACATCCCAACAGGTGCTACACGCTGGCTGGCTCCCTCAGCCTTTTCTTCCTGCTGTGTCCTCCACCAAAGGGGAGAATTTGGCCAGCACAGCAGGAGGGAGAAGGACCCCGGACAGTTCAAGGCTTTGCCCCCTTGCACATCACAAACACACCACAGACCTCCTACTGCACTAAGGCAGTGCCTGAGCTGCTGGGACAGGTGTTCAAGAGCATCTCAGCCCAAGAACCTCTCACCTTCAACTGCAAATTGTGCTTGGATTTAGCACGTGACAAAAACCTAATTAATTCACTGCTGCTGCCCTGTAACTCTGAGGGACAAATGACTCTCACACCTAAGTTGTGCAACTAGAAAGGAGCAGTGAGTGCTGGTGCTAAATACTATTTAGCTTTTATCTCCTGCCACAGAACTTGCCAGGGCTACAAGCACTGCTGTCCTGCCGTTTTGACAACACAGCTATTGGTGAACCAGAAGAGAAAATAACCTGGGCACTAGTAGAGTCAGCAGTGATTTACTCGAGAATCCATAAGACAGAACAGTTTGCCAATCACTAACTTTCAAGACTGAAAAATCTGAGCTGTAGCAGATCAGATTTAAGTGTTCAGGACTTCTTGTTTGTTCAAGAGGGCTATCTCCAAGGCAAAGCAGAAACTTTCCAATGCATGAATACACTTTGATAGGAAAGTAAACACTAGACGCTTATTAACCTTGCAAGAAGATTTCTCCAGCAAAAACCTGGCAGGAAGGAGAAGGGAGAGATTTCACACATTAACCTTGCACGAACTCTGCCAGAGGATCGATTTTCCAACCTCCAGGCTCATTCCCCCAACTGCTTTAGGCTGTGCATGAAAAAGGACACCCCTGAAATGGGAGAGCAAATCAGACTAGACGTCTGTCTAGGAGCACGACTTTACAGGTGTAACTGAGGAAGGAAAGAGAGAAAGAGATGAGACAGCTGCTGTCAGACAATGCTGAAGCCAGACAACAGTGGCTTCCTCTGAAACAGTACAGTAAATACTCCTCTCCTGTGCCTCTTGGATCTCCCTTCATCATCCTGAGAACTTGCACCAGTAACCAGATGAAAACTGTTATTTGGGAATGTTGTGCAGACCATCCCCAGAAAAACAAAGCCAATCTCTGCACAGAGGTAGAGAGAGAACAGAAGTCCCAGAGACTTTATTATAAACCACAGAAAAATCTCATTTGTTCTCATGGGGCAAAATCATGTTCTAACCTGTGCAGCACTGCTGGCTAGAGACCAACACATGGCACAGCGACCTGTGTCTCCGTTTACAAGAAGTACACTACAGTAAGGACACATCAAATGCCTCTTTTTCCACTTTGGTGCTAAGTTCTACTCTGCACTTCTCCAAGAGCATTCCCAGAGCAGGGAATCATAGCACCCTTTCAGTAAAATTACCTCTCAAACTGTGCCAAACAGTCTGCYACAGAAAAATCACACTTTTAGGCTGCAGCCACTAGGATCCTTTCCAGCTTCCCACAGATCAGCATTCACAACCCTCCTTTTCTCACCAAAGGCTAAGAAAAAAGAAACATCAATAATTTCATCTGGAGAGTACTTTTTTCCCTCAAAACTATCACCCGCAAAATCATATCTGGTACACAAACAGAAATGAAACACAGCAGAAAACAAGTTATCAGCAGATCTCTGTTCTGAAACTTTTGGGGAGAAGTCAGAGGTAACAACATTTGCAAAGGCAGCTTATACTCTGGATTTCTGCTGTCAAATCTAAGAACAAATCCATCTCTGGAAGCTGGGAGCACTGTGCCAGCAGGTCTCAGTCACTCAGGGGGAAGGAACCCAACAAAACTTGGAGCAGTCCAGGAGAGCAGCCCCCTCTTGGGCTGTCCACAATATTTCACAGAAGTCCCGGCAGGCTGAGAGGTACCACCTACCCTGTGTGTACATCCAGCCAGCCTGCAGCACGCAGCCCCGCAGCAACTTCTAGCTGCAGGTAAATTATGCCCCTCAAAATGATCATGCAATAACCTCTAATAAAGAGAAGGAGGGACAGGCACTGCTTTGCTATAGACAGCGCAACCCTGGGATTCAGAGGTACCATGCAAAGATGCCCACAGCCCACGGGGCTCTGTCCGAGTGCACAAAAGCCACACACAAAGCACTCTGATTCATGCTGGATGCACACAGACACGCACAAGCAACCGAGTGAAAAGCCTTCTCTACATTGTTTCCAAACAATATCAATACAGCTCACACGTCAGCCGGGGCGCCAGACTCTTGGTACTTACAAGAGGGTTTGCTGTGTCCGTCTGCTGCCGGAGCTGGGATGGGATGAATGCGACTCAGAGGGAAGGTGCATGGAGATGTGCAGAAAGCTGCAGCGGGGTGAGAGGGATGGGAAGAAGGGCCCCAGCCCCCCTTTGGGCCCCAGAGCAGCAACACTTGCTTACAGGATGGAGCGCAAAAAGGCTGGCATTCCTACAGCAGCAAGGACAATGGGGAGGAATGAGGAGGCACTGCCATAATCAAATGCAGGCCAGCTGGCCCTCCCCCAGGAAGGGCAGGCACCTCCTTCACTTGCCAAAGGCTTTGTTTTCTAAGCCACAAAGAACAAAGTGGCTGAGGAGGAGAGCAGAGGAGAACCCGCTGTGGGGGCAGATCCACCCATGAGCACAGGTAACTCACTCCTGGAGATGAAAAYACAGATGGAGAGGGGTTGGGCAACATTCTGCCCACTCCAAGTAGAGCTCAGAAGCAGCAGYTCCTTGTGTGCAGCAGAGAAAGGACAGACGACTGAGGAAGATGAATCAGCAGAGGCTGATGGCCAGGAGTCCTTTGAGGGAAAAGATCCAAGGGTGGCAGACAGAGACCATCATGGATGAAATGGCCTGTGGAACAGAGCCCCAAGAAACCCCACTATGGGAAACCGTACCCTTTCTCAACCCGCCCTGCTCCACCAATCCTGAGCAGCGAGACTTCGAACAGTTCCCTCAGAAAGCAAACACAAGGCAAGGGCTCAAGCTGTGAGAGACTCCCAAGCTATGGCAGGGYAACGACCATACTTTCCCTGAGCACCAACGAGGCACCATCTTGCACAACATCCTGACAAGCAGGAAAAAGTCCCTGGAGCTGCCTCAGGCCCTCCTGTAATGATAGAGGCAGTTCAGCTCTGGGCACCACACGGCCACAGGGTATGCAGGTGCTGAGCTGGTGTGATGGGACACTGCCCGTTCTGGTTGGGTCAGTGCTTTCTTCCAGAGTGACTTTTTCCAGCAAGGATCATGCACCTTTGCTCCCGACCTTCAGCACGACTGGCTGTCATCCCAGGTCTGGTGGAGACCATGCTGTGTGCTCTGGCTCACTGGACATGCTACTGCAAGTAAGGTGCTCAGTCCTGTCAGGGCACACGGCTCTCACACAGGCCATTTCAAACCTGCAGTCCAGGTAACCTGCACTTAACTTACGGTAAAGTCAAGAGGATGGAATATAAGTGTTCTGGGAAATAATTCACCCAGAGAAAGCTTGGGAAAGGAAAAAATACGAAGGCTAATGAGATAAGCAAGGAGAGGCAGACTTGCTGTGGCTGTGCCTGGTCTTGATGGTGTACCTATGGCAGTGTTATTGTGAAGCCAGGAGAGAGAGCAGCAGACAAGGGTACTGGGGACTGTCCTTGCAGGCACCCCAGAACAAAACAGACGTCAGTGCTTTTGGTACATCTTACACACCCTCACTTGTTCAGCTTCCCAGTTCTTCCCCAAAGCACTGTGTGGTGCCAGATCCCAGCGCAGTCTTGGAACTGAGTAAACAAGGGACAGTGGCCAGACCAGGCTTGAAGCCACAAGGAGATGGCAGGGCCACGAATATGCCCACACTGAGTTTGTGGTACTGAAAAACAATCCTCAAGCCCACAGTTAGCGGTGGGGAAGGCAGCTTCCTTCACTGCTCCTCCTGCCTCAGCCCAGCCATCATTCAGCCCCTGTCAGGCACAAAGGGCTCCTGCCACAAAGGAAGTGGGGACAAATGGAAACATCCAGCTTGGCACCAGTCATGGCTTTGGGGAGGGAACCCTGCCAGCCCATGTGCGAGCTCCATGTGGTCTGGCCCAGCTCAGCCTGTTTCATCACAAGGAGTCCTGACAGGCCTTCAGGAACTGCCAAGCAATGAAAAAACACAGTACAGCATCTCGATGGGCCATATGGGGTTATGCTGTGCTGCCCCACAGCCTGTCCAGCAACCACAGGCAGCACCCTACGAAACACCCGCCCACCACATGCAGAAGGGCCAGCACAACAGAGTCTCCCATTCCCAGASGTACGCGAGGGATGAACACCATGATCCCCGTGGTGGACGCTCCACTCCCTTGGCACACATTGAGATGTTTGGAGATCTGAGCTTGCCAGCTCATTACCATAGTGTACATTGCTTACACATCCTTGGGCTTCTTCCCCAAATCCTGGGGTTTGGCACACTGCAGGCTCTTTACAAGAAGGAAAATCAAGGATATTGCTTATTGTAGACTCCTGCTGTTGATATCCCCTCAGACATTGGGGAAGAGAGAGGGGAGTTCGGCAGGCACTGACAAGATCACTGCAGAAAGGTCAAAGCACTTCAGTATCAGAAGAGAGTGAAATCAGTTTAGATAAAATCTTCTTATCCCCTACCTCCCAGACCACACCACTAATTTTGCTTTGGGAAGGCAGAAAGCATTCTGGAGATCAAGATCAAAATCACAGGCACTGAAAGAACTTTCATGCTGTGCAGCAATTTCTGCACTGGTCCTACAGCTGCAGGATGTATCCCCCTACACTCCTGGTTTCGGTTGGCCACTGGTTCACAATACACACATGGTATAGTTACACCACCAGCATTGTTTRTAGTTCTGCTGAAACCAGTGAGATCAAAATCCTCTTCCCTCCCTGAGCCAGCTGCCTCTCCTCCACACCAAAGCAGTGTGCAAACACACTGTACCAGCATAATTCTGTTTTCACTGGGGCCGTGCAGCATAAAAGGCACAACCAAGAGGGATGCTGCTGCTGCCAAGTATTGCATCCTACAGCTTTCATCCACCAAAAAGAAGCTGCCATGCCCTCAGAAAAGAAATGGGCACTGCTGGGGTCTGTGCAGCATTTGTGCCCCTAGAAATGACCAAGCTTTTGAAAGGCTTTGAAGCTGTGGAGGAACACACTGCTGTTGAGTCATGTCCAACTGTCCTGGCAGCCCAAGAGCTATCACTGCAATGTAGTTTCCATGCCTGAAGAGAGCATGGAGCAGCCCGGAGAAGAGAAGGTTTAGGGGAGACCTTACACCACCTTGCAGTACCTAAAGGGGCTCCAAGAGAGCTGGAGAGGGACTTTGGCCAAGTGCATGGAGCGACAGGACAAGGGGGAATGGCTTCAAAGTGAGAGAGGGCAGGGTTAGATTAGGTATTAGGAAGAAATTCTTCCCCATGAGGGTGGTGAGGCACTGACACAGGTTGTCCAGAGCAGCTGTGGCTGCCCCATCCCTTTAAGTGTTCAAGGCCACGTTGGGTGGGGCCCTAGCAACCTGGTCTAATGGGTGGCATACCTGCCTATGGCAGGAGAGTTGGAACCAGATGATTCCTTTAAGATCCCTTCCAGCCCAAAACATTGTATAGTTCTATGATCATGTGCTACAGTCCACATCTGTGCTCCAGAGACTTCCAGCTCTGGCTGGAAGGGCTCACACAGGATCAATGTTTGGCTTTACCACAGAACTGCCAATATGCCAAGCAAGGCTCAGTGTTTTTGYGTGCCTCAGTTTATCAGAAGAAACATGATAAAACACTCCCTTCCCAGGATCCCCCARTGATGGCAAGGGGTGTTCAGGGACTGGAGCAGCCCCTGAACATCTCTGTTCAGTGTGGTAGCAGAGCATGGGTTCTTGCCATTCTCCTATGGCACAGGAGGCATTTTTCTCTCCATTGGCGTGAAAAAAAATTAYGCATTCCCACAGCAAGAGGGTCCCCCACCCCCACAGTAAACTGCAGAGATGAGCCAGAGCAGACCTGCAGARCATCACCAAACAAACTCAATCCTCTTTGTCCTGACAGCAGCGTTCTGGGCTGCCTTCTTCACTTTTCTGCCTCACACAGGATGCTTTCCCATGTTTTCATGTTTAGCTGAATTTCCTCCGTCCTCCCCTGAGCACTTCTGGCTGCCAAGGCAGCTCAGAGACAGCAACTAAGTGGCACCTACATCTGGTACAGCTTAACTTTTAGTGTCTATTCGTTCTGGAATTTGAGAACTTCAATGCCCAATGTTTGTACAAGTGTGGAATAAATGGAGCACAGGCTCCCCGGCCTTCTGTGCTTGCCAAAGCTGTATTTTAAAATGCACTTAGAAAATCCTACTGCTTATTCATCTGCAACTTTAGAAATTAAAGAGTACCAAATCCAACCGCAGATCTGCTATACGGGTGCATTTGCACTAAACCAAACAGGTGAGAAGGTCAGGCACCCAGCACAGTCACCACACACATCCTCTCCTCCTGCTTCCCAGATCCCTGCRATGATCCAGAGGTCCTTTGTTCCCTCCGCAACACTTCCTAGTACTCTATTCTGGTGCTCCATTTCCTCACACAGGCCTCCACAAGGGAGCAGTTGGGCTGTAGTTAGGACTGAAGAGCAGGGTGCTACTCCTTATGGGTGAACAGGCTGAATTTCCCAGTGTGTAAGGATACAGCAGGAAAATGCAGGAAAATCCAGTCTTGGCCACCAGCCTATCCAGGCATGGTGGCCAAGACTGGACTCAAACAGCCCATCTCTTGGCCCTTGTCATCAGAGCCAGCACTGCCATAATCCTTCTGTCCACTGTAACTACGAAAGGGGTTAAAAACCTCCAGCTCAGACAGCAGAAAACTTCTAGGATAAACAGATGCAGACATTTTCTGGAACACACACCCACCCCTCCTCCCACATACTGACTTGAAAAAAGTCACTGCAAACATATAAGCATGAGGGTACTCTTGCAGGTTATAGATCCAGCTCCCAGGTGTAGCAAACACTACGTTTCACACCTTTCATAAACAACCCAGCACTGGACTGAGTCCGAGCAGGCTTTTTACACCCTCCTCTGTGTAGCAGATGCCTTGTCTTACCTTGTCAAAGAATTCATACAGCCTGACTGTTTCACAGACTCGGTGCCTGGTTTCATCCAGCTGGGTGCAGAACTCCTCCAGCTGATCTTCGTAGGTCTGCAGCTTTAGCCTGTATGATTGCACATCCACAGAGGAAAAGTCTTCCCATCGATTCATCTTCTTTAATGCTTCCTGTCCCCTTTTGCAGTATTCCTGAAAACCAAAAGGGATTGCTTGTGAGGATAGAGACCTGGCATCAACAGTAAGTAGTCTTCAAGGTCATTAACAGCTAGGGCTAATTAGATTGGTTTTTAAGGTCCAAGTCACATGAGCAGGGGTGTCTTTGTTTACAGTAGAATTCTGGAGTCTGACCTCTTACAATTTACACTCGTCACAYAGCAGCTTGTAAAGGCCTACACAGCAAGACCATGGGTCAATTAGGATTGAAAAAAAGGTAGTATTACAAGCACATCAAAGGAATAACAAAAAAAAATCCATCTTTCATCCCAGTAATTTACCTCAAGACTGGCAAATGCCATCTACTAAGTGTTGAGGTGGCGGCTTTGTCTACACAAGGACAGCAGGGATGCTAAGTAGTGTGAAGGAACGACACACACTTTGGTGATGAACCCTCTTAGCATCATGGGTTTGGCTGAGCACATACAAGACACACATGCTACCAACTCAGACRCTGGAGAATGTATTTTTCCAATCTGACAACACTTACACTGGCAACAAGATCAAACTCCTTGAACTGCTTTTGTGCTTGAAGCAGCATCTCCAAAGAATCATCCAGGTTGATATTTTCCTTTAGCCGTTTTCTGCCAACATTCTCAATCCAACTGCTGACCTAGGAGAAAAGGGATAAGCCCCGCTTATTAGTCACCCCGTGCTACTCACCAACATAGGCCTTTATGTGGAAAGAGCAAGGAACTGCTCCCACAACACTGGTCATCTCATTACTGGAAAGAATGTGTGTAGMCTGCTCCCCCCCATCCTGGCATTTCAGTCTGAGCCTCTTGCTAGGAGTTTTTCCACTTCAGGTTACACAGTAATTGCAAAGCTCTGCTATTGCTCACTAGCCTTAGGCATAAAMAGGGCAAGCAGCTGCCTGGGCTCTGTTTTGGGTGAACCATGGTCTAATGCAAGCTCTGCAACCTGCAGACTGGCCTAACATTCCTATTATTGTTACCCCCAACTGCGATCAAATCTCCTTGCTGCCAGATTTCCTACATCACTTCCCTTTTCTGACTGGCAGGACAYGAACTACATCAGGGTGAATGTACTGATGGATTCTCCCCATCCGCAATGTTTCATGGTTCTCTGGGACTCTCAGCTACTGGTTTTCTGAAGGCAGCTCTCCACAAGGCTGAGCAGCAACTACAGGTTCCTCTATGGAGCCTGGCCATTGCTGCAGTTATCAGCCCATATCCTCAAACAGGGGTTTGTGACTGACTAACAAGAGTATCCTAAAAGCAAAGCAGTCACAGGAGGCCAGGCAGGATAACACAGCATCTCCATCATCAATGGGTTTTAAAAACAGGCTGGTAAACTTGTCTGCAATGCTCCAGGCATAGGTGCACCTGGGGGAAGGGACAGACTAAGTGCTTCCTAACGCCCACGCATCCTGTTTTCCTATATCATCTAAATCCATATCCCAACTCAACCCCATAGTCAAGGACAAACTCCTAGTTTTGTGGCCTCTGAGAAGGTCAAAAGGAACAAGCCCATTGGCAAGAAAAAGAGATTGGGGTGGGCTCCCAGCACTGCAGAGGGGGACACYGATACTGTTTAGAGCTCCTAGGAAGGCTTAGCAGCAGGAGCAGCTGCTGCCATCATTGGTGATCTGCAAGCAAAGTAAGCTGGGAGCAGTCAGTGTTACGCAATTCAACAAAAAAATAAAGTTCAGCTTAAAGTAGGGACAGATTGCAGAGCCTCCTTTTGTGACTTTTTAAATTTGTTTGGTATTAGGAACCTGCAYGTTTAAGAGAGTCTCCACCAGGTTCTTGCAACACACTTCTTGTTCTGAACACATCCTGCGTGGCGCCCGAGCGTCTACCTGTAAATGGGAAGTCATTAAAACTCCCAGATCCRCCTTGGTCTGTGAAAACAACAGGTAGGCTACAGCCTCCTTTGCAAACCCAGTTCCCTCCAGAAGAGAGGAGTCCAGAATCCCAGAAAAGCCACGGTGAAATGAGTCCTAGTACTGATTTTTAAAATAAGACACAGAACATCTCACTGTTGATGAGTTACAGCACAGGAGAACGTATAACTCCATAATCTGAAGGCTGAGTTCAGGCTTAGGGATCTGCAACATGGAGCATCTGGGATCTGTAACACTGAAAGGACTGATCAGCTTTTGTAGGATGCTTAGACCTGAGCTGCTTTATGACTTTTTGAGGTTATCAACATGGCTACAGGTGTCAAAAGTCTTTCTGAAAGCCAGTACCTTTTTGCTTCAGTTATTCCATGGCTGTAAACAGTTTCAACGAGCACCAAACAAAGGGAAGTTSAAGGTCCCACAGAAAGTGGGACACTGAGCATGGTTCCTGGGCTAAGGACAAGAGGCCTGGAGACTGCATAGAGGGCTGCACCCAAAGACAAACCGAGTGTGCCTGGTGCTGCACCCATGGGGGAAGGAGTGTGCCTGGGCTTCTCACATATCAGGGACCTGAGCACAGCACAGGAATCTAAACAACARAGTGCATGATAGGGATGGGCAGCCAGTGCGGGGCAGGGATATTCAGCAGCAGGATATCAGCAAACCCTGCAGGAGCTACAGCCCACAGGGCACAGGCAGTCTTATCATCAGTTTGTTGTCATTGCTCTGCTGCTTCTAAAGGTGAAGCATGAAGAATGGTTCTTCAACAGTCTCACTGGGAGGGTCAAAAAAGACACCCAACCTCCAAGTGTATTGCTTACCTATGAGACACTTCAYGGGGTTTCACTGATCCACACCTAGATAGAAGCCAGGAAACTCTKACCTGGCATCAAGAGATACCAGGCAAATAAGGGGTTTGGTTCTCAGCACATCTGAAACTATCTCAAATTCTTATCTTCAGCTTTTCTTTTCAAGGATCTACAAGCATCACTGTACACGTTCACGCAAGCGATCAACATGCCCAATACCTGCTGTGGGACACAGAGGCAGAGAATGGCAGTCACTGGAACTGACAGGCAGGCCTTACCTCCTTAAAACACTCTTCCACTTTCTCAAACTCCATCACCAGCTCCAGTTCCTGGATGCGCTTGTTTGACAGCATCACCAGTCGGTGAACGCCCTCATCAACTTGATTATAAAGCACGCTGGCAGCATCGAGTGCATCTCTGCAAGGGGACATAGGTCTGGTCAAGGGTTTTGCATGAGGTCCTTTCCCCAGCACTTCATGCAAACACAACCCGGCCAACAGCAGTGCTCGTCATCCTCCCCGTGGGACCCACACTGCCCATCTCCATATGGAGAACAGAAGAGAACATTGCTGCTTCCTGCACATTACTGTGATTCACCACTCTGATCCCAATGCAGACAACCTGGCAGGAAAAGACAAGAGCACCTCCTCCCAGCCAGGCTCCTTGCAAAATTTACCATGTTTGTCACACTTTCAGCTTTTTATAAACATAGATTGTTGCATCAATGGACTTTCACAAAACACAGGGTCAAGCAGTCTCAGTGTCTAAAACCACAATTTGAATTTAATTAAAATAAGTAAATAAGCAATCACTAGTAAGCAAATCTCTCCTGAGTGACAACAACAATATTAAGTGCCTGATGTCCCACTCGCTCTCAGGATTTCCACCAGCCAAACAAAAATGCAAAGTGTACAGCAGCCCATTGCCAGGAGAAATCGGATTTTACAATGTTGTGCTGGAGAGATTCATAGACTGAGCCTCCTGTCTTCCACAGGCAGCTGTGCTGACCAAAGCCCAGCAGGCACCCTCCCTGCCTGCCCACAGTGCACAGGCAGGGATGGAGCAGTTTGGGATGGAGCACAGTGCCCTCAGAAGCTGGGGTCAGGGTCTCGGTAAGATGATGAATGTTAGCAAGTTCCTTTTAGATGTGTGCAACACCTCTCCAGCACAGGCTTGGGTGAATTATATATGGGATCCAGGAAAAAGAAGAGCATTCAAGTTTATTCTTTGTGTATTCTTCTGCTTCTAGATTTCCCCTCCTTTTACAATTATGGGGTCAAGAGACACCTACAAGAAAACATTACAGCCTCCTTCAGCTGTGCTCTACACTGTCATGTTCAGCTGTCTGGTCATTTCCTGTACTCACTCTAAACCAGTTTTCCTTTTGCAATTGTCTTACAACCTTCTGACTTACGAGAGCATGGCTTTTTTATCATATTAAAATTATCTAAAGCACTTGCAAAATGAGTAGCTAATATTGCTAATGGAAACTAACTCAAAGCAATTCAGCATACGCATTTATTTCTGTCTGGGGTTACAGGCAATCTTGAACCTATGAGATGTAACTGAATATGAGCATTTAGTGGCAGCCATCCTGTAGTTTTTATATAGTATTTAACTGACACGAGGTAGCGCAATAGGTCTGGACAACCAGCTCTGCATAGCAGAAATCCACACTATTTTTCCATTCAGAATTCCACCCAGTGTGCAACAGCCAACTTCTCAAACCTCAGGCTCTTAGATACTTTTGTTTTTCCTCTTTGAAATGCCATTAGACTGAATTAATTTCTCCAAAGTGCAGCCAAAAGTACCCGAATAGTTTCTGGACTAAGATCAGTGCTACTGCAGTGCAGAGTAGACAGGTTCTCTACAGAGAATCTGCAGGCTACAATGGAAAGATCCAAGCTGTAACGCTGCTCCCACATTTCCCAAAACCACCATAAACAAACCGTGATGATATGAGCCTTCTGTTTTGTAATCCTTTCCTACGGATGGACCCCGATCCAACCCAGAAGACTCAGGGCAGCAGAGCCATAATCATTGTTCAAGCTGAGTTCTGGAAAGTGTGTTTACAGAGCAGGTTGTGGAGGCCAGTTCCCGTCAGCAGCAGTGACACAGCTGGGACAGCTAATGAGAAACAGTTCGGACGATGGCTGCAAGTTAAATTTGGCAACACCATTAATGCTGCTCGGTTTTGTGCAGCAGTGTTATCTGTCAGGTCCCATTTTCTGAGTAAGTCTCCAGCATACTGATGGCCAGACAGGCAGACACCCTTCGGCCTTACTCCCACAAGGCTGAATTCCCTGCCAGCATGAATGCTCTCATCCACTCCGGGAAACACATGGATACAGCATACACTCTTTCTCCCACTTGCTTAGACAAGCAAGCACCTGTAACTTTAAGCATTCCATGCTGCTATATGCAAACACTTGCAATTATCCTTTCATGAGGTAAAATATTTTTCCAATCTTCCTCTGAGCTTCCATGGAAATCACTTTGGTGTTGATGCTGCTTCTCTGACGGCACTCATCAGCAAGCTAGATTGACCTGCTAGACCTTTCTGTAATGGGAGTCCTTATGTCCACCCAAGCCAGTGAGAAAGCCAGCATGCAKGGCTTCAGCACTTAACACAGTATCGCCAGATGGTAATCTTATGGCACAGGGACATGAGACAAGAGTTCCAGCTCTGACCTCGCACAGAGTGTGATCTGATACAGGGATGGAAGCCAGAGAGTCCCACTCTGCCCCTTTCCATACCTGATGGAGGAAACAAACCCCCAGTTGTTGCAAATCTGAGTAGTTTTCCTTAACAGGAGTCAGTAGCAACCTGGGCTGTAAGGCTCTAGGAAATACTACAGATTCTCACAGAGCAGAGAGCACATTTCCCAAAGTCACAAAACAGGCYTTCCTGAAAACAACACTGCAACTATGGGCAAAAAAAAAGTTACCCTCAAGGTGGAGGGAAAGAAAGCGATTATAAAAAAAAACCAACAAAAACCACATTTCAAGTATTTTTTTATAATCAGAAATAGGCCTACCACAAGGTCAGCATGTAAAGAGGCTAATTCATTGTGTCATTGTGGCAAAGACCAGTCTCCTGGAGCACACTTGAGACCAGTGCTGGCCTTACAACCAGCAAACCCCTCCAGGGAAAGTCAGGTTCAAAACTGCAGCAATAAAACACTCCTGYTGGCCCACCCACCAAGCCCTGAGGAGCCCATTTCAGGAGAAGGGGCTCGAGTGAACTTCTTGGTGCTAAACTGAAGGACTTAGAAAAATCCACCCAAAACAGCACACTTCTGGCCCCACACATTCCTTCTACAAAAGCAATTACCCAGCCTCTGAAGATCTCAGCATGACCAAGCCTTATGTGCATTTGCAGAAGATGGAAGGGAGCTCCAGTTTAGAAGTGAGCACTCAGCCCTCTGCCCCACTGGATGTAACCAAGTCTTGGTAAATAACGTGGCAGCTACAGATCTACAGAACCTACACATCCACGCACACTGAGTCATCTTCCCTCTACCTCAGCTGATTCAATGGTACTAAAAGTGACATCCTGTTACTGAACACACACAGAGAAAACCTTTGCTTTACTGGTGCAAAGCCATCTCAAACTTACCTGAAGTAAGTCT
Organism: Amblyornis subalaris; assembly: GCA_018881555.1. NCBI lineage: Eukaryota > Metazoa > Chordata > Aves > Passeriformes > Ptilonorhynchidae > Amblyornis > Amblyornis subalaris. The sequence goes on from JACAXG010000210.1 coordinate 255,260, forward strand.
AGGATGCATTTAAGAGTTTATGCTATAAGCAGGGACTAGACAGAGAACTCATTTCAGAAGAGGGCTGGAAATTAGCTCTAGGTTTTATCTGTAAGTTGGGCTGTTTAGGGTATATATAAGACAAAACCCCTTACTCTTGTCATTTAAGTGATTTTGTTCTCTGTGAATCCTTGCAGCAGGCTATTGATAGCCTTATCAGGCACAATCCAACACTCTAAGACTGCCCCTTCTCATAGTCCTGCCAATGGTTTCCTGAGTGACTGCAAACAACACACACAGAAAAAATGTTTCCAAACAGCTCCTCTGGGCTCAGAGCCCCCARGCAACTTCAGGTGTGGCCTTACACCATTCCTCCTCCTCTGTGAGTTCCTCCAGCATCCCAGCACCTCAGCCCTTTGTTTCAAGGACCAGCCACGCTGTTTTCACATGTTCTGCCTCGCTTGGCAAGCATTCATTAAAACCTCAACGTCTAGTTGTTGGTCTTCTGTTGCATCTCCAAGGTAACTCCATTCATATGTTGTCAGCCCCTGACAGTTCACTTTTACCAGCCCGACAGGCCCTCTGACTAACATCCATCTTTTACTCTCTTACACAGAGGAAAATATAAGCCTTTCCATGCTGTAGTATAAAGTAGGTAGGCAAACTGAGCCAAACAAAGAAATCACTCACAGTCCATGGGAAAGTTTGTTTTTTCGGTTCACTTGGGTACTTCCAGCACTCACAGACAGTATCCACTGGGCATTAAGCCTGTTCTCCCAAACCTCTGTACGTCTGTTTATCTATTTACACACACACATCCATTTGCTGATCTAGATCTTAAAAACTTCCTAAACGATTTCCAGTACACTAGTAAACTCCATGATATCCTGCAACAGGGAGTTTTAAGGGGAAAATGATACTTTGCACAAATATCTATTTCTTTTTCAGCGTCAAGCTCAGGTGGTTTTCATTCCTGTCCTTCATTGCCTTCAAGGCAGCTTGGAACAAACAAACCAAATACTGAAAATTTGGTTGAAGAACAAAAAGTGACTTCCATCCTGCCACAGAAAGGAAACACCTGGTTGTTAAGGGCTTTAAAGATATTTTAATAGTGGCCTGYGCAACTCTGAGCACGAAAGACAGAGCTGTTTGAAGTCAGCGGAAAGTCTCGTCTAMGCTCAGATTTGTGTGGATGCATTGCACTTTCCCCTGCACATGGGAGTGTGGTAATAAAAGTCTTTCACTACATTCTTCCATGGTCAAATCATCAAAAGTAATTTTGCAATAGTGCAGAGTCAATATAATTTATAGCGAAAAGGAGTAGCTTGATGTCAGTTTATGTTTCCCCAATCCTGTTTTCATTGGGCAATTATCGTTTCAGTGGAAAAGGTTCCAAACRTCTTCAGTATTCTGGAGAAGTGCCAAGCTGTTGTATAATGGTAGGGTAATTTTAAACCTATAATTTAGAAAGACCATTTCTGTCTGAATCCATTCTTCAAAAAAAGCTAGCCTTGGAGAGTTACACTTTAGTTTTCAAAGCAAAATACCTGTTTTGTTTTCAAAAAATAGATGGCCACAGAAGAAGCATCCAGCAGTCACAACAGCAGGTGCTGCCGGAGCCATGCCTGCCGATGCCAGCAAGACAAACAGGAGAGCACGGGGAGGGGGAGCAGCAGAACCATCACCATCCTGCACCTTCCTGTCTGCCCCTTGAAGAACTCCTCTAACAAACAGCAAGAACAACAGATTTAACAAGAGGSCTGAAATCAGACCTCATCCTCTGACCAACCCTTAGTCAGTTTTAAAGTGGCAAAAATTCATGGATGGGAGGAACACCATTCATGCATGGAAGGAAACACTGTATTTTGGTAGCGTATTTGCATTTAGGCAAGTATAGTGCAGCTAACTTTTCCTCAGAAAATCAGATATCCTTAATTGTTCTGTAATTTAGAAGAAACAGTCAGATTTACATTAGCCTCACCTAGTCTTCCACTCCTGGTGCTGAACTTCTGTTGTAGACGTATATACAGGTTTTAGCAGAAAATGAATAGGATCTGGCAACTAGGAGGTTTAAAGGATGGATCAGTCCAAGAACATCATCCAGATCATGTGTGCTGATACCTTGGCTACAAATCACTTAAACAAACCGTGAGCAATGCTTCAGGAAGAAATCCTTCCAGCTTTGCAGGGACAGTCCTGTKTGCCTGAGGGATGTTTTGCAGGAACAGAAATGTCATTCCTGGTCATTAATGCATTTTGGTAGCGACCTACATAAGTGCCATATTTATAATGATCCTATAAAAGGAGGTCAACCTCAAATGCACAGTCCTGCTCTTCGAGCTGAGAGCTTCACATGCAGCTAAGGTTAAAATTCAAACTGGCCATGGTGAGGCTAAAGCAGATACTGCTAAATAAACTAATAATTACCTGATAGAAGTATTTGAGGAACTAGGTATACTTTTTAGAACCCTGAAATGTCCTTAGAATGGCACAGAGGTCAAACACCAAATTTGGGGTTGCCTGTGGGATGCCTGGTCCCATTCAGGATGGGAACAGTGGATCTAGCTGAGATGACAGACCTGGCTGAATTCGTCCTCACTAGATTACCTGCCCTGGGAGCAATCCATCCACTTAATACAATGCACCACAAACCACAACTGCCAAGAGAACTCTCTTCTGGAGCACAGTTTGTTTAAATGTGTTTGTAGCAGAAATACACCCAGAAATCCCTTCAAAAGCCACAGGATCAATGCACACAGTTCAACAAGTGTCCAAGTACAGTCCCAAGGTGTGAGCTTTGTTTCTTTCTCTAGCCTGGTTTGCTTTCAGTTACAATAAAACCATGTTCAGACTCTGGTTGATTTTAAATCCCAGTAAGATCCGTAAAACTGAYTGGAAAAAAAAAACATTACAAGAAATCCCAAACCAACAAGCAGCCTGCTTATGGGGAAAGCTCCCTCTGCAATGGAGCCTGAAAGAGGATGTGGAAACACCAYTCTGGGAACACCAAGCCTCAAGATGTGGTTTTCTACCAGCTGTAAACAATTTCTACCTCCAAACCTCATCTAATGTACATTAACCCACTTATGTTTATACTTTATATCCAGGTCAAACGCAGTAGTCTAAGAGCTGTGTCCCTGAAGTTGGGACCACCAGGCTTTCAAGATGCCCTGCTCAAATTTATACATACTGTCATTTAAAGCCACATCCCTATTTCACTGATACATCCTCCTTTTGCCCACTTCCAGTGTTATGATCCATATAATAAGCAGGGACTGTGCTATTAACGAGCCCAGCAAGAGAAGTATCTATCCTAACGTAGCTCTATAAAAAACGGTGCTTGTGGGATAGCCTGGGCTGAGGCAGGAATGTCAGGCAGTTCAGCTAACATCCTATACTGGAAACTTTTTGCAATTTTTTCCATAATATTTTTAAACAGATAAAACACAGTATGTCATTAATTACCTAATGCCCTGTTGGCATGACAAGCATTGCAAACAAAAACAAGCAAAACTGGAGTCTTCTAGGAAAATTCTCACTGAATCCAAGAAGATTTAGGACATAAGACAGCAGAAAATAAAAACCAGAAAGGGAGCTGAGGGGAATCATCTCATATAAAGCCTAAAAGGACAAYGAAAACTTACCTATACCAAAGTCTGCAATCTCTTACCTCTCTGCAAATGCCACAATTGACGCCACACAGCACCTCATGCACTCAGAATGACAACAGCTCCAGCTCCACTCTCCTTTATGTGTGGAGCAACGAGATTTGTTTAATGCGAGCGTAAGTGCTTTTTACCAGGCTAAAACCAGCACGCAAACACAGGGAACAGGTTAGACTGTAACCAAATGAATACCAAGCAGCACAGTATGTGTTTGGGTAGAAATGTCCCCATGTGCTCCTCCCTCCACCTGACACAAACAAATAAGGCCAGGGAAGAGCACAGCCACCCATGCTCGGCCAAAGGCTTAGTGCTCGTCAGCATCTTCTGTGTCACCAGCAACAGCGCAGAGGCGTCTCGYGGCAGAAAGCTGCCAGCCTTTGAGGCCAGAACTTAAGCATGTTATTTCATCTTGCTTCAAAGGTATATTGAGTATACATCTTGTCCCAAGATGGAGGTTTTAGGCTTAGGTCCACAGGAGGAACATGCAAAGGACCCTACAATGAAAGGTGCCTTTCGCAGACCATGCCAGGAGTGCGCACTGTGGCAAATGGCAGCGTGAGGTTCCCAAAGCTCCCAGAGAGGCAGGAAGACGAGCAGGCACTAGTGAAACTGCCATCAGTGAGAGGGACACAAGCACTACCATCTTTTGAAGCATGTACAAACACACAGAGCCACAGAAGACATCTCTCTAAAGCAGAAAGGGGATGGCAGAAGACAATGATGCCTCCAGGAAGGATTTACCAGCATAAGTTGCCTGGCTATAACCACCAGTCTATGGTAGCAGCTGTCAGCTTGTAGGTGCACACTTCGTACCTTGCAAACCAAGAATCCCAGCCATCCCAGGCTGCCCAGACTGGGACTTACACACCAGATACCTATCTCCCCTCTACCTTGCTCCTAACTTGTTCCACATTTTGACCAGCCTAGTCTCTCTGACTCTACCCCAGTGCTTCAGAGGGTGCTGTGCAGTCCCTTGGCAGGGGGCAGAGAGCCTGTACATTATACAGGTTTACTTCCACCAAAGGGAGCTCGCACACCACTTTGCAGAGTGGCACATGCAGGCCTTTTAACATCCCAGGAGTTGCTACTAGCAGGAATCTTGCTAAAGACTCACAAACAGGAGCTCTGCAGCACCACACACCTACAGCCCACTGCATCATTAACTGGCCACAGCTTCAAGTAGACCCAGTCTCAATAGTGTGTGTGGAAGCCAGAACAAGAACCGTGGAGGCTGTTGGCTGCAAGACCACCCTCTTTGTTGCTGTAATTGAGTCAGGTCCAGCACCAGGAACCTTGCAGCTGCTGCTCAGAAAGTCTGCTCCATACTGTCCATTACCTCTGCTCAGCTCAGGTCCCCACCCAGGGCTTCCAACCAGATCACCAAGTCACACTAAAAATAGCCAGCTGACAAAACGAGCTCTTGGCTCCAGCCACTCCACCCTCAAAGTACAGAGACTAACTATACTGTCTTCTGCAAACAAAGGAGAATTCACTCCTCCATCTATTTATAAGCAGCTTATTCACAGTTTGCAAGCACAGATTCTTTTCAGATGAGGAGCTTGGGGGAAGAGATCATGCATTTTCTGGTTCCATGTTGCACAGAGCCAAGTACTCAACATGGTCATTGCTTTACCATCTGAGGTTTTTCTCTTTCTTTCAGCTCTCACCTCTAGCGTTGGGACTATCTTGCCCATCACCATGCAGAACATGAAGCAATCCCACTCCCGTGCTACGGTGAGAACATGGGTTTGTGGTAGAGCCAGGCAGGTGTATTCTGGTTAAACTACTATAAACCATCTATATATTAATATAAAATATTTATACCTTCTTTACTCTACTTGTGACTCGTAACATATCTGCAGGATGAAAGGCATCACTAGGCACTTTGTCTAGGCACACGTTCCAGCTCTTGGCTATGCTGAAAGAGCAGCAATAATGAGAACAACAGTGGAAAATGTCTGGCTAAAGACCAGGTTAGAAGTCTCCTCGCCTTGCTGCCCAGCCCCACATCACTGCCTCACTTTAGTAAGAGCTCSCACTGCTGCTGCCTGGCTTCTGGCAGCTTCTCTGACACTTCCATCATAAGCCGTAAGTCTTTCAAATCCACTACAGAAACAGCAATGCATTAGTCCACCTTCCACAGCTGGCTCAGTGAGTTGCCTGCAAGCTACAGGTTAGTTGATCACTACACTAGATAGCCACAAGCCAAAGCTACACCTGCTAACCAACTCTATGTACCTTATTAAAAAGGCTGTGGTTATTAAAAATTTCCTGTTCCAAAGTGCAAAAAGAAGTATTAATAGCATTAAAATGATGGAGCTCTCTGTGCCATTTGTCCACACTTACCAAGAGGAACTTCAGCTACACTAATAGCTCTGCATTTCAGTCCTCAGAAAGACTGGGACACCAAAACCTCCAMGGGTTCAGCTAACAGACCTGGAGAAGCATGGAGCCTGCAGCGCAGTGGATGGGATGAAGGCAAATGTGCTGGCTTTAAATCCAGCAAGAGCGAACAAGGGGCAATGCCAACTCCAGCAGTCCCCCTGCACCTCTGGGTGGCCAGCCCTATCATTACAGCACTTAAAGAGGCGTCACAAAGATACTGGCTCATCAGTGCCACACCCACACCAACTCCAGGCCAAATTCTGCCTGGTCTTGCTGGAGGTGGGAGATGGCAGAGGGACCAGCTGAGCACACCATATCCCCCAAGCCAACTCCCTGCGATGGGCTGCCTGCAGGATRTGTATTCTGGTAACTGAGCTCCTCCTTGCTAAGCTGGGAAAAGGCAGAGGATCGAGACAGACTGTTCGGAGAAGTCTGTCTTTCCCTCTGTGGATAAGCAGATGGATGGGCAAGGCTATCTTTTACAGTGATACTTGGTGGAGAAAGTAATATGAAGACTCTTGGTCAGCTCACTATGTGAGCAGAGTTACTGGTCAAAGCCAATGCTGTGGTGCTACAGCATYCCTCAGGATGGGACCATCCAGAAAAGATTCCCAGAGGCTCTTTAATAATCTGTTAGAGAAACAAACGGATGGAGTACAACACATGTCTCCTGCATGCCCACATCTTTGATGAGATGAGTTCAATTTCTGCAGGAAAGAAGCTGTGGCACTGGCTTAGCAATGCCTCACAAAGCCTGGATCAGACTCGAGTAGCAATGAGACCCCACTGCTCTGTGTCACAGAACACTCCGAAGGGCATCTCTGCTCCCCAGRAGGGCAGAGCAGGGAAGGTGCCAAAATCAATCCCAAGGGAGGAGTTTCACTACTAAAGAAAGAGTAAAGCAAGTCTTGTTTGCTGTGTGCTCTCGAAAGGTATTTGGCAGGTAACATCTGACTGCACTGAGCACATGCCTGCTTCCTTGCCTATTTTAACTTACTATCTCCAACCTGCGGTCAGGTGTTTTCAGAAGGGATCGTCCATCTCTATTCTGACCAACTCTCRGTGTTCTGTTTGCCACATGAAGCCACAAACTAGAAAGAAAGTCATCTGTGAGAGCTGGAAAAACCTATCATTCGAAAAAAAACAAAGTAAATCCCTTGCTTGCTTAATGCCAAGGTGACAGTGCAGCTGGGCTTGTCTTCTTTATTCTTAAAGAGTCACAATTTTACCTTAAGTTCTGCACTTTTGGTTGGCATATTATAATTAAGTGGAGCCAAAAGTCCAGAAAACTGCTCTTAAAATTGTCTTCTCTATTTATATGTAATTCCTGCATATTCGGACAGTCACCTGTCCACAGCTGGCCTCAACTTATGACTAAGAAGTCCTGGCAGTCATGACTCTGTTTTATCAGACTTTTGCACCAAAAGAGAGAACAAAAAACTACAGCAATAGAACATGTAATAGACACGAGAGCCAAAAGGTGGCTCAGAAGAGTAAAGCCATTTGACTCGCTTTTGTAAATAATTTATTTCAAGTATTGAGAAAGTGGGTGTGGAATTAGGCTGTTAAGCATTGATCATGATTTTACAATTCAAAGTTCAGGACAGCAGTACCACAGGCCCTGCTGAGTGCACACACAATGCTAGGCCTGTTCCATTGTCACACATCACCAGTTAGAAATCAAATATTGGACCTACATACATCAATAGCCACTCCATCCTAGCTTAGTAGGCCAATTGCAATATTTTGTCCCTACCCTGCTTTGATCATATCTGTTAAAGTAGCCTTTGAAAATCATAACCTTTRCAAGATTAGCAGAGCTCAGAACCCTTAATATCTGCACATCAGACAGGAAAGAAGGAGCAAGWGCAAAGCCACGGAGGAACCCAAACCCAACAGTGCCTTATACAGAGTGCTCTAGCCAAGTGATAGAGCTTTTTTCCCATTTGAAGGGATCCTGGAACAACGAAGAGTGGACTTTGTTAGTCCTCTGCCCCTCTGTTAGATGAAAATTAAAATACTGCATGGATTTTRCTTTCTGCAACTACTCCACAGCCTCAAAGAGAATAACTTTCTCCTGCTATATTCGTTTATGCTCCTCAAGCTGGAGAGAGCCACATATATTTGAGCCATAGCATGCAGTTCCTTTCACACTGGCAATGAATATAACCTGAATTAAGCAGAGAAAATGCCACACAGCCTCAGTATGCACTCAAACACTGCACAATCAAAGAATTCTGTGTGTATCCCCCACCCTTGCCCTTGCTAAGGTAATCAAAGCAGTAAATTATCCTTAGATCCGTCAGATCACATTTCAAAGTTGATCATTTCCCTGCACAAAAACACAGGCTTAGCTTAAAACTAAAACAAAACAAAAACCATGCCCTTTCTCTCCATTCTCCTAGGACTCTCAAGTTGCTGTGTGTTGCTTAAAATAAAATAAATAATAATAAAARACCTAAACAAAACAAAGCACAAACCCCRCATTATTGCGCTTCTCATGTCACGTGAGAATGAAAAGACTATACTGTACTAATTCAATCCAAAATTGCATCAAGATTACTTCACCAGTTCAGCAAGAGAACTGTGTCTGCAAAGCCTACCAGAGCTGCTGACAGGAGGCGCAGCAAGCAGGAAAGAGGAACAGTTACAGACTGCCCCCACATTCCCTTCTCTGCACCAAAATGCTGACCCCCTTCTCCCAGTGACAGGTAGCAACTTGCACTGTCATCCACTCGCTGAATTTTCAAAGAGAAACGCTGTTCTTTTCCCAGTGTTCGGGTGAGATACTCCGTAACTATTTTGTTATCTTCTCTCCATTCCCTCCCTTCAAACCTCCCAGCTTGTGATGGCAACAGGGAGTTTAACCAGAGCAAGGCTGCAGAAGCATRGAGCTATTCCACACCACCCTGCCATCCCCTGCACCCTCAGCTGCACCCACATGCCAGTGCTTATCTCACACAGGGGCTGGAAGTTCCTGGGTGCAAAGGCTGCCTTTCTACCTTGTTGTTTGCACAGCACATAGCACAGAGGCCTTCACACGCTGATAGGCTTCAGGTGTGCTAACAGTACAAACAGGAGTTGTGCAATGCCCTGGGGATGTCAAACAGCTGGGCTCCCTCAGTCCCTGCTTCTCATACCAACCCCACAAATGGGCAGCGAGTATTGTTTGTGCAAACAGTACCAATGTGTGAGGAGATCAGAGCCTGCTGCAGCCAGAAAGCATTCCTCCCAGTTAAGGTCCTTGGAAATCCCCTTGCATAAGGGGTGCCTTGGGAAATCCCACAGTGATAATGGTCTGGACCTAAACATTTATCCCTGGTATCATCAATTAAGGCTTGTGTTTTAGAGATACCCAAAATATCCAGCTCTCTCTCCACTACAGAAGATAAGTCTGATTTGACTTGAAAAAGGAAGTTTAACCACCGAAGTGAATCCACCCAGACTAGTTTTTGGACTGGGGAAGAAGCAATCAGGATAAAAGTAAAATTCATTACATTTTTCACCTTTGATGTTTTCAACATAATTCCTTGCTACACAAAGCTGCTCTCTAGTCTGCACCAACGATGGGGCACCTCAGGGAGACTCCCAGTGCCTGCTTTTTGCTCCTCTTCTCCCACTCTGGAGGCTCACCTGTAGTCATGGGTAAGGGTGACACAAGACTCCTCCTTCCTCAGTCTGGCCAGGAGTGCTCCACCCTCCAGCTGCAGCTTGACCAACCTCGTGTCTTCAAGAACATTCTTCATCAACTGCCTGTAATTCCTCAGCAGCACAGCTGCATCCTGGAGGGATCACAAGAGTGAGGTGAGCAGTTACTGCAACCTATAGGCAACGAGGGAACAGGCAAAAACCACCACCCAAAACCAAAACACACCCAGACCACAGCTCACCTGCGCCCACTCTAGGAAAGGGGGAGGTTGGTTCCCACAGCTGTTTCCCTCAAGCCTGCCACGTCTAAAGTGATAAACAGTGCTCTTCATGCTCCTGATACTTTCCCCACTAGACTGTGACCCAATTCCCATCATTGCTGTTCCATTCATTTGCTGGGCACAGAAGGAATAAGCTTTCCAGCCTCACTTCCCACTCACAGTTAGCTCCCACTATTCTGAGAGGCTGGATCTGCATGTCTCCAAGCCTTGGGTCAAGATGCACGTGAAGGGTTTCTGGATATCCAGATGTGTGCAGAAGGCCCAGAGAGGCCACTACAATATCTTCCATCATTTACTGTTGGGACTCACAGTGCAGAGCTGGCAGCAATTCCCTACTACATGAGGGGTACAGCAGCTTCTCAGGATGGGGAATAGAATGTTTGTGGCAACACAGGCTTGGTATTTGTACCTTCCCCTTCTTGCCCACTTTCAAATATATGTTCTGGAGGCAGCAAAGCTGGAACCACAGCACAGAACTAAGCCGTCACCTAATTTTATTCCAGGCCATTCAAGCCGAACTGGTGTGGCAGAGCCCAAGGCAGCTGCTCTGTACCTGGCACACCAAAGGTCGTACCAGTTACAGAGCTCTGGAGCTGCTGAGAATGCACTTCAGTGCTGGAGCAAGCACCCATCAGCAACAAGCCCAGCTGGATATATCTCCTGGGTGACATTGAGGGATCAGACAATCAGCTGCCAGACCCACTGAAGCCTCTATCACTGCATTTGGATTAGCTTCTACTAGTCCTGCCATCCTAACAGCTCCTCAGTGACACACAGCACTAGAAACAGCCTGCTACTACAGCTTGGAAATTGAAAGCTACAGCTTTTCTGCAGCTATCCAGCCTCCTGCTCTCTTCTGTCTCAGGTCCACCTCTGATCCAAGGTGAGGGACATGCTTACCTCAGCCTTTTCTGGTAATTTTCCAGATTCCACTTTATGAATAGCTCCCTGAAGGAAGGCACAAGCACCCTGGCAGCCTTTTAGCAAGTGTTCCAGCTTCTACAAGAAGAAAGGACCAAGGCAGAGATTATTGTCTCATGGCTGACAGGAAACATGTCTTTTGAGCTTGCAGAAGCTTAGGAGTACAAAAATCAAGAGAGGATCAAACACATTAATCCAAGGGTTCAATTATATAATTCAGTTAGTATCAGCAAAGAGATGCCCACCAGAGGCTTCACATGCATCACACTAGACCAAGGCCTCTATGCAGACCTTAAAAACTTGCATACTCATGGCTTGGATGGGTCATGTTTTACATTAAAAAAAAAAAAAAATCAGTCTACTTATGCCTCACATTCTTCTACTAGCATTTCTTGTAACTTTCCATGAAGATGAATCACACTGCATGAATTTCAGAGAAACAAAACATAAAACAAGTACTTGGAATTTTTCTACTTTAAATCATTTCTCTTCATGTTAGAAGAAGTGTAAATTAAAGATTAGGAAACTGGAAAGCTTCCAAAATCAAGCACCTCAACCTACCGACAAATCTGAAATCCTTCCTTTCTTCAGGGTGGGGGGAAGCAGAGAGAAAAACAAACAAAAAAAGCCCAAATGTTTCATAAGAGTTCACTAGTTGAGGCACAATTTTTTAGACAAGTCAGTGATATAAAGCGTAAATACTGCCAGACGCCACCCTCTAGCCACTGAAATCAGAGAAGGGAGAAATAGCTATTCCATAATAACCATGCTCAAAACAAAAAAAAAAAGCAGCTGTTCGAATCTTTACTGAATTGAACTCCCTCCTCCCCAGAGTGCTGGAACAGCCCCAGCAGTGACAGATTAGCAGGCAGGATGCAGGTGAGATCACTGAGACAGGAAATAAATGCTGTTTGCCACATAGCTGCAGAGCTAAAGGAGCTGAGCACATGGGTCGTTATCACACACAGTATAAACAGGCATTCCATACAGAATGATTCCCATACTAACTCCCTTTAGTAATGTTTTACATACTAAGACAAGAAGCAGCCTGATATTATGCTCCTTCCTTCAAGAATCACCCTTTTGCAGACACAGAGCACCTCAGCTCTCAAGGTATTCTCAACTCTGCCCATAAAACTAAACCATAACCTCTTGCAAAGTTTCTGTGCTTCCTTATTCCACAAATCAATTTCTCAAATTCAACCCYAGGCACCAAGATTAGGCTTCTGTACCTCTACTGCATCAGCATGAATTCATACAAGTACTTTTAGATGAAAGTTTAAAAAAATGGTTCTAAAATAAGTTGAGAAAAATAAGTTAACTTTCAGCACATGCCAAATCTAACTGCTGAAGCCTGCCACCAGCCCCACTGTGGTGCTATCAGTGACATCTTAATCTGCTTCAAGTGCTGCACTGTGCCACACAGAATTCTGGGCAGCGAGTTCAGAGCCAAAAGACTACCGGATCCTCTGGAAGCTGAGGTGACAATTCTGTCATCCACCAGGGTGAGCAAACTCAACGTGAAGACAGCCAGCTCGTGTGCAGATTTATAGAGATTTAATCCTGTCTACTCTCAGTGTGCCAAATAACTCAATAGAGCTTTTAAAGATTCAACAAGCACATGGTCCACAGCACTCAGGCTCCMTCCACAGAACAAGTGCACGCAGAGCTGAGTACTGGTGCCATGGATGCTACCTCTGCAGATTTCTGGCAGTCTGCACATACCCTGCTTTTTGGAAGTAAAAGATACTTCTAGAAGAGGAATTCTGAACTGACTGTCAGGAACTTCCAAGTCTCACTCATGCAAGGACTGCAGTTTTTACTAAGGGGCTAATAGCTTGGTCTGGGGAACTTCCTCCAAAACCAAAAAGATGTAACTCTTTTTACTCAGTTCTTGATTGTTAGTCTAATGGCAACATGATACTAACACCTTCTCCTGAGATTAGTTTCCAAAGTGTCTGCCCTTAACTCTCTGAGTATCACAACAAAACAGGAGTCCATTTCAGATTTGACCATATTTTGAAAGGAAGAAAGAATTAATGCAGTTCAAACAGATAAGTAAAAACCTAAAATTTTAGTTCCTGCAGTCACGCCAATAGGCCACAGTGTGCACCCATCTTATGGAGACAGTATTAGCATTTTTTTGATAATAGAGATTAATTTGCATGCATAGCTATTACAGGAACATTGTCTTTAAACGCTTGTAGGTTCAGCTATTGACAGGTTCCTCTTGTTTCCATCTGTTACCGTGCCATTGCTTCTCTCAGACACCAAGGCACACGAGACATCCTACTCACCATGCGGAAGCTTAGCCAGTCCCGGTGGCAGTAAGGGAAGGTCCCATCCAGTTCTAGAGGCAGCTGTGAGCTGTCTATGTGCTTATGGAGAGATTTCATGGAGGTGAGAAGTTCAAACTGCAGAGGAATAGAACCAGGGGAAAAAAAAAAGCACACTTGTATTAGGGTGTGAGTATTGGAGGAGGAGGGAAAGGTTAATAAAAGACAGAATCCATCATCTCTTTATTTGTTTTTCACAGAAGCACAGCACGCAGTGTGCATCTGCAGTATCACTACAATATGAAGGGAAAAAAATCAATTCAATCTTAGAGCAGCTTGTTGAACAGCTCAGTGGGCGAACCCTGAAGGAATGCAGGCCACAACACGCTGTTTCACCAGGCAGAACATCTGTGATGGAGGTCTGGCAGCAGCCAGCCTTCTCTAGAGCCAGTACCTCCTGGTGTAAGCAGAGCAACTGCCTCGTATGTTCCCACAGTTGTGTTGTGATTTGCATTTGTTTGGAGAGTCTGGGAGGTTAAATCCAGCCCCCAGCTTCCCCACCTCACTTCCTGGAAAAAGAGTCTAACAGAGCAGCCTCTGCCCTGCCCTCAACTCTCCCCTCATCCCAGCAGCTATTTGTTCCAAGAGTTTCCTGGATCTTGACACAGGCAACTTGCATTCTGCAAGTCTGTAGGACCTCAGAGCATTTTTATACTCACCAGAGCAACAAGTGCTCCTGCAGGTACATGGAAGCCAGCCCAGACACAAACTCAGGTGCAGATATTTAACTCCCACACACACACTGTGAAGTTTCCACCTCCTTACAAAATTGTGATGATGCTTTCAATTCCTCCTGCATGCCCTTGTCTTTATTAGCCTTTCCTCTGTTCCCTGCTACACTCTTTTTATTTGTTCAATGTGTTTAATGTCTTCTGTAGTTCTCCTTGCACGCACATGCCTGCAGGCCCCTTTCTGACTCCAAATTCTTCCACATGGGGGCAATGAGGAAATGGACTAATAGCATTTGTTATTCTTTAGCCCTTTGGGACACCGCACCACACACAGAGCAAACCTGATGCCTATCACAACATTTTCATCCACAGGAGCCAAAAGGGTCCTGGCCTACTCTGAAGCAGGCACAAAATTTCATTCCAATCTTGTAGGTCGCAAGAGTCTTAGAGCAGTCTAAGATGAAGTCTGATCCTCTGTTCACTCACCACAGCTTGGCTGGGAGTCTACATTTCTTATATAGCTATAGAATACCAARACAGTTTTACTTCTAGTGGGGGAATTCAGTGATGTTATGATAACTTTCCCTCCTGTTAGTCTTTCCAGACATTTCGGCTACAAAGGGAACTTCACACAAATGCCCTTCTCATCCTCCCCTCCTTGCAGAAGTCTCTCAGCCACTGGCAGCAGTAGGTATGAGGAGAGGAAACACGAGATATGCAAAATCCAGGAAAGCAACAAGAACCTTCAAAGGTGGAGTTCAAGATTTAGCCTAATGTGATCTCTTCCTGACCACAGATTTCCCCCCTTAGTAACGCAAGAAGATGAAAAGCATCCCTAGTTAATTGTGCAGGGCTCCTCCTCTATACAGCTACCCATGTTCCCAACAAAGCCCCTGTATCTTGAGGGCCTCAGCAGACTGACGTAATTATGGCGCAAAGGTCACTGATGGACTTGGCAATAAACAGAGCATGACAGGGATCTGTTCAGCTCACATAAACACTACAACCCAATAAATACCACACCTGTAAGAGACCACAACCATAAAAYACAGAGGACAGCTACAGAGATTTCATGTGAGATTAAACATACATCAATGACAGGGAATTTGCTGTTTGGAGAGTTAAATGAAAGATATCAAGAGCTATTCAGCAAACCCCAGATGAATGATTCCATTACCTGTCCTGCTGGTGGCTTCTCCATCCGAAAAGTCAGATCTCTTTCAACCAGAAGCAGTACTCCATGAATACAGTGAGGATCCATGTCCTACAACAGAACAGAGCACAGACCCATTACTGATCTGCCTTGGATACAAAGGGGAATGTACCACACCAGATTCATACACAAGATTACAATTTATCCTTCAAAGGCCTCTGCAGAGCCCAGAAGGCAGACACCAGAAATTAGGGAAGGCCAGTCTAGGAGCACCAAGGTGATGTCGTTAAGGTAGTTTGCTTCAGATCAACTAGTCCTGCAATATTTAAGGAAGCAATGGAAAAGGTCAGGTGTTGGCTGTACTAAAAAAGGTCTGCATACTGCACACGGAAGTGTGTTAGGGAAAAAAAAACAAAACCAAAAACCATGTTCAGTGTCCAAGTTTTTTCACGATAACTTTCCCGGTCAATTCACCTAAACTAAAGGAAGTGGCTTTTTTTTCCCCCCCACAGTGCCAAAAATGTCATCTTGTCTCTACTTACTGCCAATTTACAATCAAGTACTTGCATCCTGTTTCTACTGTTAAACTGACAGAAATTCCAAATACAAGGGATGTCTGGCAGCTGTAGTTCAAACTCAGTGATTCAGGACCAGTTCTCCAATTATAGAAGCTTTCTACAGGGAAGTGAGAAACAGGCAAGGAGCGCAACAGCAGAAGAGGGAAACATGGCAGAAAAATCCAAACCATGGAGACAAGGCTCACTACATATGTGATGCCTGGACCGAGAAAGCAAGGAAATGAACCATTTAAGTTGTCGTGCCACATAGTTAGACAAGAGCCATCTCATTTAGATGTTTCATACATGGTCTTTGCCTCTGCAAAGATCTCGGGAACTGTCAAGCAACAAATCCTTTCCAGTATTGCTTGAGCTGCAAGGACCCTGCCACACAGCAGGCCACGACAGCAAGGAAACCCGTTCAAGTAAGCAGCTCCAGCAGTGTGTAGGGTTAAGTATCTGCCGGGAACAGCAGAGCCAGAGTACAGAGGCAAGTGGACCAGCAGAGACTGAGCCACCTAACATGACACTGGGCCCAGTTCAGCAATTAAGAAACAATGCCAACACAAGGAGCCCCAATTCTGCAAGTGAGAACAGCAGCAGAGATTCCAGAACAGAGGAAAAAGACCTCTCACCCAGTCCTAAACCACAATCCTTTTAAACAAGCAGGAAAAAAATCTCAACTGAAACACCTTCTGAAACCATAAGAGGTTTCTAAATCTTCCCAAATCCCCTTCTCCAAAATGAATTAYTCACACTTTCACTCTCATTCGAACACTGATCAAAAGGCCAAAAAGGATTTATTGCATAATTAGGCTGCATTAGGCAAATACTGAAGAGAGGATGGGAAGGTATTACAACTGTATCACCAGCTCTGAATTTATCTGCTAGAAAGTACTGAAGGATGAAGACTGGACACAGCTTCAAGACTGATGATGGTACTAAACAGATTTTTTCTTACAGAGTCCCTCTTCTACTCCAACAGTCACGAGATGTGCAATCTGAGTGAGGGATAAAGGTAGTGATGGTGTAACAAGAGGTTACCACAACAGCCAAAACACTCACTTGTTTGTTTGCTACTCCTGAAAATAGAAACTGAAAACCCATTCACAAATAAAGCTGTCAGACGAAAAGTTCAAGGTTTTCCAATTCAAGAAGAAATTTTATTTCCAAAGAAATCAAGTACTTTTCACCATATTTTTTAATTTAAACAGCTGAA
Source organism: Amblyornis subalaris (assembly GCA_018881555.1). Lineage (NCBI taxonomy): Eukaryota > Metazoa > Chordata > Aves > Passeriformes > Ptilonorhynchidae > Amblyornis > Amblyornis subalaris. The sequence continues at coordinate 272,075 of JACAXG010000210.1, forward strand.
GAGAAATCAGTCTCATCCAACACTGATGGAGCAATCCAAAGACTGACACAGTTTTACAGGAGCATCTCAGGAGACAAGCTGAGCTGGAAACAGCAGGATGCTATTTGAGGAAGCTTTCCTGCAGCTTTCCGCACAATCTCTCACCACCTTTGCTAACAAAACCAACTATATGGAAGCAAATAAACAAGAGTTCCACACACATAAGTGAACTCCTCACCTCCCAAAACAGGTACAGTGTGGACAGCATAGAATACAGGGGCATCTGAAAGCAGCAGGGTAAATACCCATTCTTTTATTATTATTCATTTAAAAGAGAATTAGTTTCTTTCTTCAATGTTTCTCAGACTGAAGTTTCAGTCTTCTGGCTTCCTGCCCCAAACGGAAGCCCACGGGCCAGACTTAACACTGGCACAACTTATAGCACGGGCTGCCAGAAATGTCTGTGCAGAGGGAGAGTCCTCACATACCTCAGTCTAGTCTCAAAGTGACCAYGTCAATGGAGTAGCAAGAGGTCTCTGGTCTTTAACATCAGACCAAGGTCCACTGTTCTGCACTAAGTGAGAATGCAAATACATCTCTTGAACAGAAAGGTTTGCAGAGAACTTCTCTGCTTTCAAAAGCTAAACTGACTCTTCCCAATTCAACACACAGACACAGCACATTACAGGATTAAGCCTTTGTACTGAGATGTGGAATTCAAAAGAAACTCACTCTATAAAGACTCAGAGAGAGGGAAATCCCACAGATATMTGCTCACTGAAGGCCAGTGCTCCATTGTCCGTGCCCTGCCTGCCCACTGAGCAAGGGATCAGCCTAGCACTACAGAGCAGCAAAGTTCCTCTGAACAGGCCCCCCAGTACAGAGCTTACTGGTGACAACCTGTGACCAAACATCACAGCATTTACCCCTGCAAAAATCCATGCTCCAAAGCATCATTACACAGTTTCCCACAGGAACAAGCACGATCTATTCTTGCAACATGCACACACTGCGCACTTCCCTTCACCTCTGCACAGAGCCGCCGGAGTTCCTCCAGCTTCTTCCTGAGTTAGCTCTGCAGCAGCTCTTTATTCTGCCCCTGCTCCCTCTGTCCTTGCTGCTGAGAGAGAGATATTTCCCAGACACCCAATATTCTAAAAAGGAAGCGAAAAAAATAAGTCTTGTAGAATGCAACTGCCCCTACCCTGAAAGCAGAGGGGACAAGCTTCCACCAATTTATCAGGTGGTTTAGGCAGATCAACAGGCTCCAAATGCAAGCACCCAAAGTTGTCTACTAACACTTAATTCCATTCATGCATTCATTCTGGAAAGATGGAGAAGTGGAAGAAGGATTTCCTAAGACTGACAGATCTTGACCCAGGAACCTCTGCTCCCCAGGAGTTTCTTTAGGCTTAACAGATCCGAGCAGGAAGGAACTCCGCGTTAGGGCATCCAATCTGTACTTACYCACTGTGAAGCAGTGCTTCCCACTGCTGGGTCAAGAGGAAAACAGCCATTCAGAATTGAACAAGCAACGCCGGACCTCAACATTTAACAGATTCCAGCACATTATCATAACAGGCTTCACAAAAAACATGTAAGTAAAATCCTGTTTAAGTAGAGTGCAGGACAGCAGAGAAATGAGCTCCAGAGACAGTCCGCCTGGGATAAGAGACACTGAGATGTGTAAGGGATTTCAGAAATGACCCCAAGGAGATGATCTGCTCTGTGACCTTAGAGGCATAACATACAGTCTGTGCTGCTGCAGTCACTGGCCAGGCAAAACCTGCTGCACTCTGGAACACTTAGCTTGCCTCACTGTAGTTACTGTAGTCACTGTAGTCAGTTTTCTGTATTACTCTATCCTGTTTCAGAGCACAGAACATTGCCATGGGATCACGGAGTAAATGCTGAGGATCTCCAAAAGGCTCGGAGGAGCCAGGGGATTACTCCTGTACTGTAACTAGATGATGAGCTGCCTGAACAGGCCTCCTTTACAGAGTCTTCAGAATAGTCAGTGTAAGGATCAAAAAATCATAAGCAGAGCAATTAGCCTGTGTCAGTCACTGTTACCTGGAGCATACATTCAGGTCCAGCAATCTGCCTCACAGCACATTAATCTCTGTTAACTAACTGCTGCACCACCCTGATAACGAGGCACTCAGAGCCAAACAGCCATCACAGCACTGCAAAAAGCTTCCCCCCTCCCTCCTTTCAGAGGGGAAACTTAAGGTTAAAATGGCATTATTACCATGCTTGTATGAGAACTGGGACAGCCAGAACATGTTGCTGATTACCAAATCAAGCCATTAAGACTGCCATGCAACTTACATGGACAGTGAAATGCTTAAAAGCTTTAGCAAGCCCACTGCCATGTGGGCACAGCATAGAAGAGAACACATTTGCTTGTTACCTCTGCAGAACTGAGCAGGGCACCAGATTACTCCTTCACCACAGAGAATGAGCACGCTGATAGAGCTCACAGCTCCACCCAGCCCAGGAAGCAGGAGGACAGACCCATGAGTCAGACTCAACTCTCAGATGTGGCACTGAAGCACATAAACCACAGACATCAGCTTCATTAAAACATTGCCCTGTTCCAGTTTGCAGAGTTTGAGTCCTAAGAGGYCTGAGCTCTGATTTAAAAGGAACACCTGCTTAAACAAGATTAGTCATCACTACAACCCAGCATCTCCCTGGCTTTCTAACAGCAGCAGACAGAAACTATCTGGGAGCGGGGGCAACATAACCCACTGGCTTCGCAAGTGACTGATATGAAAGCCTTTGACCTGAAGCAATATAGAGTTACAGCACATCCGATTTTAATCATTCACCAACAGCCACATCAACAGCTGCATGTGCTTTTCCACCTGGCATGGCAAGCAGTGTCCTTCCCTCCCAGTGGCAGCAGGCAGAGGCCTCTCTTCCTCCCTTCTCTATGGCAGGCAAAAATCCCTGCACATTTAACACAGCCTCTCAGTGCAGGGGACATCATCTCCAAGCAGGATAATTCATGACAGCACTGAGACTTGGGYACAGGCTGTTCTCAGCAGCAAGATGAAAGCAAATTTGGAAGGGTGGGGAGGGGTGTTCTCCCCTAACTCAGACTTGGTTAGGTTTTTTGCTTTGTCTGCAGTCTGGCAAGKCCAGGTCATCCTCCTAAAGCAGGGCTGGGTGCGTAACTCCACCTGCCAAAGCCAACTGAGAGCCAGGTGGCAGATGGAGACATAAGCAGCAGATGGAGATGTAACATCCAACCAGGACAAGCCAGCCAATGTTCCTCTGCCCAAGCTCAAGGCTCACCTGCAATGTGCTGAACGCCTTGAAGAGAGCAGGAACCGGTGAACAGCGACGAGCATCCACAAGAACTGTAAGACCCAAAGCCTGACATTCTGGTCTGCAAGGGAAAAGATAAAAAGGTCACCTTTGTCATCAATGAAAATTAACAAGACTTTGGAGACAGAACCTGTAGTCATGGCAGGGTGAAAAAAACAGTATATTATGGCTTTGTAATAACAGGAACTAATTGGCCACCTTCTCCTAACCAAAATATATACACAGAAACCACCAATGGATTGCTCAGTTTTTACCTTTGCTATACAATTCTGTGATTTCCACCCAATTTCCCATTTCTCCAATTCTTAGAATATGTGTCACTGATGGCAAAGGTGCTGACACCCATTCTGCATAATCCACACAGGAAAACTAGTCCTTCCTAATTGTGTTCAGGGACAAGCTTGGTTTCAGCCTCACTGCTTCAAAAGAACAGCCAGTCTGGAGCAGATCAAATGCCTATCTTGCCCAGAATCAGAGTTGAAGGGAAAAGCATAAGAAACAAAGCATGAGTAGCAGAAGCTTTCTCATGGGTTACGCCTGCTCCCCTTATTAATGGTTTAAAAGCTTCAAAAAAAAAAAAAATCACTATCAGAGAGTTAGCTTTATCTCTTCCTATTTAATCATCTAAAAGTGAAACACAGTGATGATCTGGGGAGGAAGAGTTTGTCATAGTGAAACGAAGAGTAGCTGCAGCGAACTCCAGCCTGCAGACTCCAAAAACAATTTTCAGCTAGAAATCAAGGCAGACTTTCTCAACTCTTGCAGATCCCCACTCYCTCTCAGCTTGGAGGCCTGGCCCTAAAATATCATGTCACAACACCATCACGGAGCTGCTGCATGACTGCCCCATCATAGCTCCCAAATCCCATTTTCTGAGCTAATGAAGGATAGTAAGAATGGCTTGGATTCATGGCAACACATGAAAACATTCAGTCACACACCCAATTCTGTCACACTATGCACACAAGGCATATACAGAATAGGTAAAGTGCTTGCTGAACACAAGCCTGTTCACCCTAGCAGATTACCACCTGTATAATTTCAGGACGGCCTGGACCAAGTTCCTAGGCCAATAAAGTCAACCCTCTTCCACTCCTGCCTCAAGTCCCACCTCCCTGAAAGGCAAAGTGGACAGGGCAGCAGCTGTCCACCCTGCCAGCCCAAGAGCATCACAAACCTTGGGATGCTATGCAAGTACAGAAGAAGTCGTACAAGCTCAGTGGTATTGCAGTGGGGGTTTAACCAGGCTGTGTTCCTTGTCGTTATTATGGCCACTGCACGTCCCGATTTGTCTCTTGTACCTGTAAAAAGAGAGGGGGGAGGGGGGGGAAATCACACAAATAATTCTACAGAGCCTGGTTGCAGGTGTGTATGCCTCATATTCTCCCACTAACACCCCATCACTTTCCTGGAAATCCTCCACAGAACTGAATATGGTGTATGTTGCAGATGGCAGGAGGCTATAAAAACACATTCAAAGTACCCAAATGCCGCTGCAGAGTGAAGTAGCTGAGCTCAGCTTGTCTTTCTCTCATGGTAGTGTTAAACTTAGACTGCTGTCTTCTACCCAAACACACATTCCTTATAAATATGGCTTAAGTTACCCAATGATAACCCAACCTTGACAAAAGCAAGAATCTCCTAAACTCAAGATACAGACTCTCACCTTCACACTGCTGTCAGACAAGAGAACACAGACAGGTCTGCAGAATGTGCACTATGTAACGAGACTGGGCACACACTGCAGGCTGAACACAGAACATAACCAGACATCTCCTCCTCAGAGTAAAGCCCTGGAGCAGGAGCCCAGAGCTCCTTCTCAGAGGCTGCAGAGAGGACAGCCCAGGAGTACACTCCTACAGCTCTGACAGGGGTAGAGTCAGTGCCAGGCTTTCATTAGTTGCAGAGCTTGCCCAGTGCCCAGGGAATAGATACAGCACAGTATGGGCAACTCAGCTGAGTTGTGATACACTGAAGAAGGAGAAATCCCTCTGCTTCAGTAAGCCAGGAAGAACAATGATTCTCTGCCATCCATTTTCCAAATGCCCAAAGACACAGCCTATCACAGGAGGAGAAGGACGTAACAGTGCCRGYTCTAGAATTACTTCCAGCCTCCTTTCCAGATGCAAAGGCAGGGGAAAGAGCAGGTAGACACACCACTTTGGAAAGCCAGAACTGCCYCTGTGACTCAAAATTAGGCAGTGCCTGCAGAGAGCCTGCTCAAGTGACTGGGAAGGTAAGGGATTTGGACAACACAAGGGACACCACCTCTTTTGTGTGAAAAGTAATTCACAAGAACAGAAGCCATTTCCTGTCATACAAATTGTATGAGAAAGGGTGGGGGGGCAGAAATCCCAAGTGCAAGACAAAACCAGAGACCAGAAAGCTGTGTCTTTCTTCTGAACTCTATTGCTACCACAGGAGATACTGTCTTGGACCACCTCTCTCCCCATCCCAGGGACAACCATGAGAGTTGACAGGTAAAACAGACACAGATGGAAGGCCCCAAGCATGGAAAGCTGCCCTGTGTGATCTCAATCTGTCACTAGGACATGACTCCAGTAACGGCCACAGACGCAGATGGACACCATTTTGAAGCAGGGCTTTCTCACTCCCAGGGACCAAAACTGTGACACAGGCTTTCTGCTGCTAACAAAAATCTTTCATCATCAGTGTGATTCAGGAGGAATTTTACTACTCCTGAAATAYGGTAGCCTGGATGCTGCATAATCAAAGAGCTGGAAAGAAATTAGGAGAAGCTTATTAATATAATTTGTTTCATAAGCTAAGGGGATCATCACAAAATAAAAAAGCAAAGCCTCCATTACTGGAAAAATGGCTCAATAACYAGGCTCAGTAAAAACTTTTTAACTCTGAAGCAATATCTTTTGTCCATCAGGCAGCTTGGGCATCACCAGAACTTCACTAAACTTTGAACTTCCATATAGTAGTCTGGGAATTGCCTGACCAGGGCAGAAAAACAACCACAGCCACCAGGGCTAGGTCTTCAACAGYGGCATAATGAAGACCATTCAAGAGCAGAATGCAGAACTGAAACTATCCTGAACGTTTCAGCTAACTCCATCAGCTACTAGTTTATTAATTAGCTCTTATTCACTGTTCATTATAAAAGTTATTCTTTCTAACGTAACTGCTGTATCATTACCACTGACTAACAAAGCATTTAACTGAGTGCATTCCTTCAGGTGTGAGGACTGCCCACTGAAACCCCAAACGAGCAGAGATGTCGGTCAAATCTGATACTGCTTTTACAGGAAACATAATTCCTTCCTTAGAGAAAAACTCCCTTGGAAGAGGCAGCAAACCCAAACCTTGCTGCTTCTGGGCATTTGAAGGGCACATCCCTTCATCACATATCCAAATGTGCCTCATTTAACAGKGGTACATTATGATAGGAATCTGTGACAAAAGAGAGTGTTAGACAACATGGTCAGGTTCCTGCAATAGCATAGACTGCGAGCTTCTCTGAAAGACCCTCTCTAATCCTATAATTTCTTTTTGGCTGTTACACACAGGATAAAAATGTCCAACCTGATCAGCAGACCAGAAGATTAGAAATCCTCCTTTGGAATTTGTTGTAACAATTCAYCTCCCAATGCAAAGTTACAGGTATGAATGTACCATAACTCTGCCCTGCACTTGGTTTTCCATTCCACCTTCTTCCAGAAACTAGAAGAGTTTCAACTCTCTTCTACCTTCCTGGCACAAAGGTGATTTCACCTCTTTCTCAATCATCCTGTGAGATAAACAACCTCCCAGTTTCTTGCCGTAAGATATCCAGTTTGGTTACAAGAAAGGGCTGTCACCCTTCTCTGCACCACCTCCAATATTTACCATTTCCTTTYATAACACAGCCCAAACTATTTGAGAGGCATCACCAACAGGTACACAGTCTCTTAATTCGTCTAGTCATCTCCTCCACTTTACACATCTGAGGTCAAAATAGGTCTTGCAGTCCCAGCACCAACTGGGAGATCCCTGTGCTGCCTTTCTGCTCTCCTTCCCACCTCCTCCACACTGCACAAGTCTGCCTGAAGCCTTCTCTGAGGTTGGGCTCCCTGCTCAATTTTCGACTCGTACAGGGCTTCTGAGCTGATCAAATGCAGCTCTTCCTGTCCCACACTGGACAACCCTCTTGCTGGCTCTGCAAGGACAAGCCCACAGGGGCTCCTTAGAGCTGCCAAATGCTGTTTCTCATTGGAGAGGTAGATCTGACTCTCTCTGCTTTACTTCATGTTTGGTTATACACAAAGACGTCTTGTGTGGGCCCTGCACACCAAGTGATCCTGGCTGCTCTGTCCAATGGCCTCACCTTTGTTCACGCCTCTGCCAATATTTGTCCCATGCAGAAGTTTTATCTGCAGCTATTTGATACTCATTGCTCTATCAGATGCAAACACTGAATAACATTTGACCTACAACTTGATCTTGGCAGAACAATTCTGGGAAGCCCTCCCTTGACAGCTAGCTTTGTCATCTGCTACTCAGCTACACTATCGTTCATCCTACACRTTGCTCATCCGCACTTCATTGGAATATTCCTTTCAACACTATGTGTCACGAAATCAAATGTTTTCTAAAAATCTATTATATCTAGGTAGCTACATTTAATCAACCAAACTTCTAATTACCAAGAATAAAACTGGTTTTCAAGAGCCCTATCAAAGAGCATCTTCTACATTCCTATCCTTTAATTATCTACCAAGTGAATCAAGTTCCTATTCTTCTGACCAGGTGTGATGTCAGGCCCACCAGCCCGTCATTAGCTGCACTCTCACTCTTCTGTTTTTGCACTCCTGGTATGAGCCCACAGATTTGGCATTTCTGACTCATACACATTTGGTTAACATTTTGAGACTCCTGAGAGCAAGTTAACATTACTTTAATGGGAGGAAGTCCTACTTCCTGCCCTGCCCATTCAGAAACTTCAGAGGATCAAGAAGTGTAGCTTCTGTAGAGGTTTGGGGTGAAAGACACTGAATTGGCACTGGTTTCCAGCACTGCAAAYGGAGGATCATCTCCCTTGCCCTCCTACAAACCACACTTCCCCGACTCATTCTGGCTCAGCTACTCACCAGGCAGGTAGGCAACTCCACTCCTGAGCACTTCTGGGTTCACATCCTTCACTATGGTAGGTGCAAACTGACCACCCCAGGCAGTTCCAGAAGTTGGGGATGTCGGGGGAGTAATAGGTGCTGAAGTTTCCTCCAGGACACTGATTTTACTCACTGGTTTCAACACACTTGTGCCACTTGCCTCTTTTCTCATCTCTGTCTCTTCTGACACSATCCCTGTAAGAGAAACAGCAAACAGAAGCTTGAGCAGAGTTCCACCCAAAAGGCCCCAAGGTAAGTACCAGACTGGGCAGGGACATGCCCGCAGCCCCAGCACTCTGCAGCTCCTCCAGCCCTCATGTCAGCAGCATGCATGTTCCAAAACTGGTTGTAACATTAATACTACTGTAATTCTAAAAGAACAAACCAATTTATTGTGAAGTTTGCAAAGTACAAAAGCTCGATTCAGATCAGGATTACTGTAGTCAAAGTCATTTTTAAAGGTAACATATCAAGCAGTACATGTCTGCTCACAGCCTGGAAGTCTGGCACAGTGCAAGTCCCTGGCTGAACTCCAGCAGCCTGAGCATGCTGAAGTGATAAACCAGCTTCTGACAGGGAGGGCTACTCCATCGGAGCAGAATTACTCCCCCAACACCACYTTCAGATTAGTTCCCGAAAATATGAAGTCAACTGGAGGCTGAAAAATCAGCTGGAAATTAGCCAACGAGACCTTGTTCTGCTCGTCCAGACTTTTTAAATTAACATTTAATGTGAAAGTTAGAAACCTGCTTTAAAATGCTGAAGAACAGGATGATTACACCAACCAGCTCCTGCTCAAGAACTGCAGAAAATGCTTCCTTTGTCTGACACCTCAGCTCTAAAGTACAAGTTATCAGAATCAGTTAATTCTAAAATTAAATATCTTGGCTACTACATGAAAACTAAGGCTAGCTCTATCAAGTTTCAATTTTCATGTAAAATTATCTGGAGAGAAGAAAAAAAGTATCTACCCACTACATAAGAAGTATCATTGCCCATTTCTCAACATCRTAAGAATTAGAAGCCAACAGTACGTTTTCAATAATACATCTTTAGCATCCTAAGCACACAACTAGGCTATCCCAGTGTTTGCAGAAAGCTATACTAAAGAAAAGGCAAAATCTGCAAATCCTGATACTTCAATATCTACCAACAAAAATATCAACCTTTCTTCACAGAAATAAGAGTGCAGTATTTATTTGCTTGCTATGAAGTCAGACATTTTAATTGCTATTTAAAATTGACTTCAACCATCCTACCTTCCTGCTGCATCAACAATGTTGACACTTGACTCAGTTTATTTACTAACAGATTCCAATACTTCATTAAAGAGCAGGACCAGGAACAAAGCAGTCCTTGAAGTGGCTTTCAATACAAGTTTTAGCAGTGAAAGAGATTTACAGGTTGAGGCTTAGCCCGAACTGCTTTCAAAATTGCTAAAATGGGAGAGAGAAGTGCCCTGAGCAGCAWGGCTCACTGCACCAAATTATCCATCAGTGGGGGGAAACCAGGAGGAACTCCAGGCTCTGCACCATCGAGGGCATGATGCAGTAGCTGCTCATTCCTCTCTGGAAACACGCCTGTTGAGGATCATCCCCAGGACCCAGCTTGGCATCTGCTGCATTTGGCCACATAAGCTGCTGTGATGGCTCTGCCCAGTTCTGGGCCACATCAGAGCTCCACTCTGTTCCTAGGGCTACCTCAACCTCCACTTCCCAGTGGTTCAAGAGGTCACCCACTTCGGACAACACTGACAGATCTTCCTAAAGCAGCATTTAGAGGGGCACTAATCCCCTGCAGACAAGGTATCTTGAACATCAGAGTCACAGAAGTCGTGCCCAAAGACTTCACATTAAGGGCTGATAGACTTTTCAAAAGAACATGGAATCACCTTATCGATGACCTGTAAGGCCTGGCAATAAGCAAAACTACACAGTTTGTAGTAAAGGGATCTGCATTAAATGACAAAAGCCTCCAAAGAGGACCAAAAGGTGGCATTTAAAGAGGACAAGAAAGGGAACATAGATAGCTATGCTCCACCTAGGTAACAGACCAAGGCAAGAGAAACACATAACTGTATGTGACAGTCCTGCCTTGGATATCTTTTAGGAATGAGGCAGCAGCTCCCAAAATCTAGGAGAGAAGCATTTTGCTCAGCCCACCACACAGAGTCGTGGTACCAAGGCTTCTCAGTCCCAGAGAAACCTCACTGGAGCTATGCAGCCTCCAAACTATGCACATCTTGCCCAAACAAACTTCTTCCCTAAGCTTCTGGGGCCCAGCTCAGACCTGCAGATGCCACCTCTCTCAAACAGGTCCAAGCACACTGTTTGTTATTTGCAATCTGGGGCGGAGGCGCTCACTAAAGCGGAAACTGTAGAATGCGGAGGATTACATCTAAAAGCAAATTGAGAACAGGGACATCTGAATTTGCCGTGTTTGCAGGTTCCACCTTTCCCTGAGGTTAAGGAAGTGGTAGAGGAGGATTTGCTTGTGTGCATTTCAAAGAGACATTAGCATTTTTCCTGCAAATTGCCCCAGCACCAGTATCACTTAGGCTAACATCAYGTAGTAACTGGAAGAAGGAACGAACGCCCTAACAGGTGCTACTGAATATGCCCCAGTGTGGCTTTTCAGCCTATTTCTTGAATATCAAGATATTTTCCACCTACAAAATAGAGAAATTCTATCCAGAGCTGCAAAGTTTCAAAACTCACTTTCACTTAGATGTCAGTCATTAGGAAAAAACAGCAGTCACATTATCTGTGAATGGAACCAGTGTAAATTGTAAGCCACCAACTCAAAACAGTTCCCATTTGACTTCAGACTTTATTTCTATTTATATCTAAGTCTTTCTAAGTTAGACTATATTTGTGCAGAAAATAGGCTCATTGGGAGTGGAAGGAAAGGGAGAGTTAAGGGACAAGGAAAAACCTGCAGACATGGCAAACTCAGATGTCCCAGTTCTGAACATGTATTTTGACATAATCTACAATATCTGCTGTAACAAGCAAGCTCCTCCACCTCACACAGAGCAAATYGTGCCTCTGCCCACTGCTGCTGAGGTGTGAACTGCAGATCTGAATTGACCCAGTAAAGCTTAGGCTTTGCTGTTATTTATAGTTTAGGCAAGATACCCCCAGTTTCCAATCATAGTAGCAAAATGACCCAAACAAGACACAGAGAATTTAACCTACAGACTGCGTTGCTGGAAAAGTAGACTCCATTTGTAGGGCATTTGCTTCACTTTGTAATTTTATCTCTGAATTATCTTATTAGTATATCTCTGAGGATTTAATGGGGCTAGATACGGGGATGGCTTGTTTGAATCCCAAAGCAATCAAATGTAATTGAATGGATTAAGATTTTTACAGTGCCAGCTATAGTGTTTAAGAAATATTGCCAGCATTAACAGATACTTGAGCTGCCCTTTGCCTTTGTTTGGTTAGTCTGGATGGTTTTCCTGGTGCTTTAGGTTGTTTCTTTTGCTTTACAAGCACTGAGACAACAAGATCTGCTTTTTTTTTAAACTGCAATGCCCAAGTTTAACATCAGCAGACTTGAGCCATGAATGCCACTTATTTCAGCCAAAACCCCAGAATCATTTGTATTGTCTTTCATTAAAAACAAACTCCACATGTATCCCACAGGGGTCCATCATAGCTGAGACCTCCAGCAGTAGCAAAGATTCATTCTTTGGAGCAGTGAGAACATCACACTTATTATCTCATAACGAGCTGGACCTGGCTAATTTTAGACAGAAGAGATGAGAACACTGAGCAAACAGCCATTGGACTCATGAACAAAGTGTCCACCCAGCACTCACCACGGACTGGGTTTTCCAAGGCCCGGTCCTGAGCAAGCATGGAATCAAGCCAGGTTCAGCTTGGCCAGGGGAATGGATACCCACAGCATGGTTATTTCCTGGCATACATCCCCCAAGAGCCACAAATAGGCAGAAGGTGATCTCTTTTTTTCTGCTCATGGTGGTAGATGCTCAGAGAGACGTGCACTTCAGAAATAGAAATTTTGATCTGACCCCTCCATTTCACAGAAGAGAAATGCTTGTCGCTTCAAAAGTACCAGAAATGCCTGGCAACCCTGGGCTTGCCTAACTGTGGAATGAAACTATTTTGGTGCATATGTTAAAGAAATTTTATTTTAATCAATGGACATTAATTTAGCTCCATTAGGAGGTCGCTAAGACATCAGGTAGAATGTGACTTTTGGACACTTGAGAAGTAGCTGTGTGTGCAGCCAAATGAAGTCAAGCTGCAGCTCCTGGCCACATAAATTGGGACCAGCGCAAGCATTACACTGACAGCACATCCCAAGACAAACAGCTCCAGATCTGTAGCCCCACAGGGTCAAATGTGCTCTAGCAATGTGGGTCTGTACCGCCAGCCCTTTCAAGAGTCCTCACTTCAATATTTCAAGCCAGGTAATTTTCCTAGCCAGGGGTCTCAGGGAATGAGAGCTGCTGAACTGGAATGGCACGTTCCACCCGCCCCCACCACACACAGCTCCTCACTGGGATATGCAGATCGAGCTCCAGCTTTCCAGGCTCAGCAGAGGCAGGCAAAGCCCACAGCGGGTCCATGCGGTTACACACCGCTTGCCTACAGTCTGCTGCAAAAGGCACACACCTGGTCTGCCCTCTCAATTCCTCCTGAAGTAGCACAGCTCCAGCTCAGGAACCCAGGCAGCAAGCAATCTGGGTAATACCTGCTTGAACATTCCATCTGAGTTGAACTTAGATGCTTAATTTCTGTGTTCTCCCACTCAAGTTAAACAGCTCCTACTTGAAACATAATCAAGCTGAAGAAAGCATGCCAGAGGGGAAGGGAGGGAAGAGAGGGGGGAGTCCCTCAACTCTGCAGTTTGCTGCCTAAATCAGTTGCCAGAACGTACATTTGTTGATCTTCAGCTCACATTACACAGCTACTATTTTACTATGGCATCCACTGCTGCTTCCTCTTGCCACAACCATTTTCCTAAAGTCAGTTTTCAACTATTAAARGCTTTACCATTAGACAAGTCTCTCCTCACTCCTTGTGCACAATAAATGTAATGAGTGGAGGTCATCAGCAATGAGATTAACTGAAATTAGAAGTCTCTTACACTGGAACATTGTTCCATACTAACGTAAATTTGCAAAGAATTATTAAACAAAATACCATAATAAACCCACCTGTGAAGAGAAAGCCAATTTCACACCACAAAAATGACAATTTAATTACTTCCCAGTAGTTTGTGCTATTACCCCAAAGCCTCCCAGCAGATGTACTTATCAAATCCTGCTTGATAAGCAGTACTCAAGCAGTACTCCTTGAGGACGTTGCTTTCAATCCATGTTATCAAACACACAACAACACAAACATCCGATAGCTGTACCTTTAGAAGACAACGCCCCAGCAGCTGCCTCTGGGGGGGAGTGCAGAGTAGTTGACTCCGTATGCCCCTCAGCAGGTCCTGAGGACAGTGGTCCAACCTCCAATTCCTCTTCAATGGATTCCAGTGTTTTTGAGGCTGTAGTCTTCCACCTTTCCCCATAAGAGCTTTCCTGGTTCTCCTCCCTTCCCTGCAAGTCCTGTACTGCCACACACTCTGGGTTCAGCACAGAGCTCTCTTCACTTTCACAGCCATGGTTTTCCACCAGTCTTTGTGGTTCCTCAAACCTCCCTCCAGACYTCTGGGTTTTAAAGTGACTTGAGTCTTCTGCTTGTGCATCAGGGCCCRACAAGTCACTGTTATTTAATTGTTCTGCCATCTGATCCCCCTCTGCTGACAGAGCAGTTTGTAGTACAATGGCTTCTTCAGCCACCTTATGCTCTTGTTCTTCACCATCTGACAAGGGTCTATCCATAGGAGTTATGACAGAACAATCACTATGACTAGTCTGACTCTCATTTACAGTCAACATTTCTTTAAACTCTTTGACTTCCTCTCGGCTGTCCCTTCTTCCCACCTCATATTCATCTACTTCTCCTTGGTTCTGTTCTGGAGGATTTAATGGAGAACTGAGATTTGCTTCCTTATCGCTGCAGCAGGCACCTACATCTGCCACATTCTCTGAAGGAGAGCCTCTCTCCACACCTACATCTGAATTCTCTGGCAATATAGTGACCTGGACTGGCTCAACACTTCCACTGACACTCTGACAGGAGACATCAGAACCTTCCTTCAGTGTGCAACACGGTTCCAAAGGCCCTAGGACAGACACAGGAGAAGCACCCATCAGTGTCACCTCATTTTGACCCTCGGTCAGTGGTTGTGTGTGTACTCCCAGCATTGCCTCCTCTTTAGCAGCAGTAGCATCTGGAATCACTTCCGGGCTCTGGTCCAATGTTTCAACACCAGCGTTTTCACTAGGTCCATCACTTTCTCCTTTCATGATTCCAGGGGCACCAGGCACTTCTGCTTTGCAGCTGACACCATCTCCAGTACACACGTCGCTGTAGCTGCACAGCGCATATGGCCAATCCAGTGAGTGTTCATTTTGAGTCCCCTGCTCTGCAGAGGAATCTTCTGTGCTGCAAGCAGGAGACTCAGCCACAGGAAAGCTATCACCCATGCTTCCAGGATCAATTGGTACCAGCTGACCTTCTGAAGACAGTTCTCCATGTGCCATCATTTTGTTGCCTTCCAATGGAGTAACATTTTTGAGAACTTCTGTAGAAGTGCCTAGAGTGTCCATCTGACAGTGCTCCTTCTGCATAAGTGCTGACTGAATTAAGTTCTTGGAGTAGGTGCTGTCTTGTATGACAATAAACCTCTGCTTGCCTTTAGATTCATTCACTCGCGCTCTGGGCTGAGTTAGGTAATTTAAAGCCAGCGATTGGGTTAAAGAGCCTGTTTGTGGCCCAAACCTGGGCAGTGAAATTTCTGCCAGCTCAACGTACTCCCCTTCAAGGTCACTTCTCAAGTTCTCTTGAGGCACAGGACTTGTACAGACACCATTGACCAGACCTTCACTTATCTGTGCAGCTGTACTGCTAATGATGGGGTTGTCTCGATTTGAGCTTTGTCCCTGTAGATACTGAGACCCTAGGTCTGGTGAACTGCAATCAGTACGCTCTGTGGGGAGGCACAAACTTGAATGTTCCTCTGTTATTTCTGGAGAGATGATATTGTTTTCAACTGGTTTTGGTTTATTTATAAATTCAGGATTAACCACTTTATCCCAGGGGACACGAAATATTTTATCATCAGTGGTTAGTAAACAATTTTCCAGTGCTATACCCATCCGCTCTCCATTGAATGTACTCAACCATTCCAGAGTAAAAATAGAGGTATATGAAACTTCTGGAATCACCACTTCTTCTACATTATGCTTATCTTTTGCCAAACATTTCAATACAATTCGCGGAGGCTTCTTCACAGAGGGGACCACCTGCAGGTAGAAGTCACCAGGCTTCAGGACTCGCCAGTCAATGGAAGCCAGCTGGATTACAATCTTCTCCTGAATACACAGGGGCCAGCCTGCATGGCGAAACAGCAATCCGCAGTACTGAGCCTATGGAGACAAGAGAAAGTGTTGTCAGCACCAGCAAAAGATCTCAGCTCCAGATTTTCAGTAAGAGAGATCAATAAAACAGATGAATTTAGGGTCTTTGGTTATTGGTGTAGTGGAGTTTTTCATACTGAAAATTAGTTTTTCATTCTCTTTAAAATGCAGAAACAAGAAAAGCTACCAACACAAACCACATATACAGGACAGATGGGGACAAATTACAGTGAGAGGCTGCAACCTCCCAGTGAAGGGGACACTGCAAAGACAAAGCAGGAGAAAGCAGGCATCAAATGAGGAAAGCACAGCAGAGCCACAGAGAGAAAAAAGGCAGCAAGTCCCATCAGCAAGTTGTGAGAACYACACTTAACTTACCAGCCATTTCCTCACGCCCAAAACATAGCRGCACTCAGGCCACATGTCAGACAAATCCCAGTCAAGTAAAAGAACTGAACTTACATGGCTGAACTGATCTGACTCAACTATTTACAGCTTTATCACAACTTCAAAAAAATAATTTCAGTGCTTTGAACTTGATTCTGTTTGGGTAAGATTTAAATTAAACCATTACATAAGCCATCAATTCCATGATTAATTTCATCTTTCTCTGTACAATAAGGCTTTAGATTCAATTAATTCAAGTATTTTACCATATAGCAGAGAAACCAGAGAACTGAAAGGAACTTCCTGTATCCTCACACACCTTGAAACAAAAGGTATTGGCATAGAGTATTTTCTTGCTTATGTTCATCAAGCTTTACCTTCATCCAGGCAGGTTTCTAAGTCTCACTGCACCTGATGCAAAATTGCTCAGTGGCTTGGAAGCCCAGATCATCCTCCAGATTCAATAATTCCTCCTCCTCAACCCTGTAGCTTCTTTTCTGGATGTGTTTCCATTGCTTTAGACTTATTAAGCCATGTCACATCACCTTAGCACATCTACCTCGATCATCTCCTTGGGTGTGCCTGAATTATCTCCTTCGTGATGCCTTTTTCTTTTTCTTAGAAACACATTTCTTTGTTCCACTTGTTCATTGTGCAAAGCATGGCAAAACACTGTCTATAATGGCACCAGCACTCCTCAGCTGTGCTAGAAGCATCTCTTAAAGCTAAGATCCCACCTGTCTTCCAGTCACASCCCTACAGTAACCCAATCACCTGCCGGTTTTTCTTTTCAAACTGATGAACTCCAGTTCACAACAGAAGTTCTGCCTTGTCACTTTGAGGAGGCACATGCTTGCCCTCTGAGACCACCATTACAAAAATTTAAGTACRAAGTTTTAGAGCTCATCTTGTGCAATGCATTTATCACCCTCCTCTTCCAGGTTACTATTTGTGTGTCCCAGGCTGGTTTCACCACAAACATGCTGTACATACTCTTACTTTTTATGCTAAGGTCATGGATGAGAAGCAAGGAATGTTTCATGACTTCTGCCTCCAACTGTTTTCCCTGCAGTACAAACACCCTCCCTTTCACCAGTTAGCTATCTTGCAATTCTTGCATAAACCCCAATCCCTTTGACACAGTAATTAATCTTCCATATGACTCCATAATAAATCCTTCACGGCAGAGATTAAACAATGAAACTTATCTCTCTAAAGAGAGCTGGTTTATGAAAAAGGCTGGTGTGACACTACCTGCCATAGAGCAAACCACATGAAAGTGTTACCCAGTTTTTCAYGGGTCAGTTAATTCAGTCCTTGCTCAGTGCGTGATGTTGTAGGCTCAGCTTGTTCTCTGTATTTTGTTACTAGCCCTGACTTAACAGATTCAATAAAATCCCTGTTACCAGACATTCAGCATTATATGGTAACTTCTTCCATATTCCAGGATGGAGACCAGCCAGTCCTATTTCTTCAACAGAGTCAAGTTCAGTCACAGCAGTTCTACTTCTGTTCACTCAGTACAACTGCCCTACTGATGCACCTACACACTGCATCACTACAAAACCGAACCTTACCTCAGTTTTCATTTACTTGAAGGATCACATTAATATTACCTTTATATTCTAAACTTGACTCAGAGCAGACCCACCTCCACTTCTTTTCTCTTTCTATCAAGTCAGAGCCCAAAAGCCCTATAACCTAAGACACAGTTGCTCGTACTTCCCTCAAAGGCACAGGGAGCTAAGCTTTGCAGTCTGGTGTKCTCAGGCTTTCTGATCTCCAAGACACAGATGCCTCTACCAGTTAGGTCGTTTTGTCCATAGCACAGTTAAACTCGGCAAACCAAGATCACCTCTTGCAGCAGTTTGGACAAGCGGCTCCTGGCTTCAGTAAGCCTCAGGCTGAATGTACTTCATGGACTTTCCATCAAGCTCAAGACTCGCACAGCACCTCAGTCAATAAAACTTGTGCCTCCTACAAAAGTGCCCAAGCCAAGTATTTTGTACCCAAGTTTTAAACTAGAGCAATTTGCAGTTTTCCGAGACTATACCATGGCACCCTACACCACACCAACCTCCCTTTTCCCATTAGAATATCTCCTAGTAGGTATATTAAGGCCGAGAGTCTGTACCAAGGGTCTTTCAGGGGAAGAAGAGGCAGACAAAAAAAGATCAGTTCCCAAACTACTCTAAATAGTTTACAGGACTGAAAAGTGAACGACACAATGAGCAGCAGCATAACCATAAAGCTGGGTTCCATCGGCACATACTTGCCATAGAGACTGTGTTAAAATCTGGATGCAGCATAACCCATTTGAGGGCCATTCATATATTAAGAAATCCAGAAACCCAGCCTCAGTGCTTAGATGCTTACTTGTCTGMCTACTGACTCACAAGGAGAAAACTCAGCAATAAAATCACCAAAACCAAAATGCAGAATGCAYTGAAGTTCCTGAAAAACCCTACAAAGCCACAGTCTAAACTGCAGCAAGAGCCAAAATAACATCCAAGCAGGAATGCAAGTCCCGCAATACCCTAAACATTACAGAGATTTAGAACTTCAGAAGTGGAGCATCCTCATTCAGCTCTTGCTCCAAAATGCACCTTCAAAGGGAAGATTATGTGAAGAGGTTTRTTACAGTCCTTTTAACATTTCATTTTGAGGCTCAAGCATTTGCTTTTCTTGTGTCCAAACACTACTGAGCCAAACCAGGCTCATCAGAGGAGTGCCAAGAACACCCTGTACACCCAGCAGCTGCAGCAAGGAATAAAGCTGCCTCTGAGTAAAGGCCTGGGCACCAATGACAAAAATGGCACAAAGGTGGAATCTCCTAGAGCTACAGGGATGGTTAGGCTAGAACAGACCATTTAGCTCAGGATGTCATCTCAAGGCCAGGGGCAAAACCTTGTTTTTAACCTTGTGCTAAGCAGAGACAGACCCCTTGGAACACCCCTTCCAGCGTCTGAGGAATCACATACAGGCTGCTGATTTTAGTACACCCAACTGAAGCCCATGAACTTGCCTAATACTTCATGAAGCCATTTACACTTTTGTCACTGCAGAGGCTGACAAAATATCTACAGCTCTCAAGATTTCCTACAGTTGTCATTCAGATAGGAGTTAATTCCTTTCCCTCTAGTGTGTTTAGGAAAAGCTCACATGGAGCAGCTGAACTACGAACGAGGGAGGAAGCACTGCTTTTGTTTAGACTCTCTAAAAGGCAGGCAAGACTTCTAAAAAACAATCAGCAAGAAATAGTCCTCTGTGATTTCAGACTGTAAAGACAAAGGAAGGGGGACAGGAAGAGGAGTCCACAGCAAATGAAATAAATTTCAGCAAAAAAAAAAATTAAACAAGCAGACTTCTAAATAAAATACGGAATTTATTCCGTATATATGCCTGAGACCAACTGTAAAGAGGGTACAAGGTACCTAGAGCTTACCCTGATCTCCCTGTATTGCCACTGTGCAAGTACAGAATCATAACTCAAGGCCAGAAAGGGTCAAAACCAAGAAAGGATCTTGCTGACCACTCTCCCAAACATTTCGCACCCAAGCAAAACCCCCCAATACCTAACGCTAAGCCCTTGGCAGCCTTCACCTAAGGTAGCTGCCTCACCAACTCCACCAGCCCCGCACCTTGTGGCTGCTGAACAGGGCAGGGAGTGCCAGGCAGGCCTCCAAACACAGTTCGTGCCTCTGCACCACCTCCCCAAACTGTGCTGCAGAGGTAGGACGGCCCCACCGCACCAGTTCCCCCCTCCCTCAGGACACCTCAGACACCCCCTGAGCCCACGCTCACCTGAGCCCAGGYTCCAGGCCAGCTGGGTGGGCCACCAGCACCCTGAGCTGCTCCAGTGCCCACTGCCTTGACASCTCTCCCACCTCAGGACCCCCAGCACTCACTGCCCTACCTCTCCTTCCTTGGGACGCCCAGCGCCCACTGTCCTCACGTCTCTCCCATCTCGGGGCTCCCCAGCACGCACTGCCCTCACCTCTCCCTGCTCGGGGCGCCCAGCGCCCACYGCCCTCACACCTCTCGCGCCTCAGGGCCGAGCCCCTCAGCGCCTCGTGCTCCAACCGCCCTCCAGCAGCTCGGCCGAGGCCACCATGCCCGTCAAGGCAGCGCCGCGCTCCCATTGGCTGCTGCAGCCCCAGCTGTCCTCCCATTGGCTTTCGGGCGGCCACGGCCCGCCCCCGCCACACCCGTGTCCCACCCGTCGTGCCCCGAAGGTAGCGCGGGCCGCGGTGGGCGCAAGGCCGGTCCCGCCCCGGCCCTGCCCCAGCTTGTGCCCTGGCACTACCCCGAACTGCCCCTTTGGGACAGCAGCACTGTGGGCCACTTCCCTGCTGCCTTCCCTCCCTCCCCTCCACTGCCTCACCTGCCCAAGACACCGCTGGGTGCTCGGAAGCTGCCGGGATCTCGGGGAGTGGGGAAATTGCTACCTTGGCTCCTTCGGTGAGGGCGGTGTTTTGGGGAAAGCCGTGAAACGTCTTGCAATAATTACCAGTTTGTACAAATGAAAAGCCTTTTGTTTCTTTAAAGGGGAAAAACACGCGATGCACCATCGAATTAGAAAGCGCAACTAGAGATACTGGTGGAATAACTTCTATTCCAGTGTTCAGGGTGAGAGAGAGCAGCAAGGTTATGCACCACCTTGGATCTTCCTGGATTCACAAAGACGGCTGGCACCAAGCTGGAGGCGGGTGACAAACACTGTAACAAAACATTTACTTGCAAGATGCCCAGCTCACATGGATCCATCCTACGTGTTGAGTCTGTTCCCCCAGTATTTCACTTCCTTGAGACAAATGAAGAACTGACTGTTTCAGCCTCTATTCCATATTTTTCCTCCTCCTAGAAATTCCTTGCCCTCTACCATGAGGACTTGCATCGAAAGCCTGGCTGCACACCCCCTCTGCATTCAGAGACAAAAAGGTTAGAACGGATCCACATTTTAGGTTGTTTGGGCTGGTTGGTTTTTTTTCATCTTGCAGACTTCGAGCCAAGTTTTGTGATGAAGGTGTTTGACTCATCGTTTCTAACATTTTAGACTCCCAACAGTAAAGCACGTTAATCTTGGACTCGTTCTGGCAGTAAATGTAACGTGACTCCTCGGGGCTACTGAGCCTTGTGACCGTTCCAGCAACCATCAAAGGGGAGCTGGAGTTCTGGGAAAAACACCGACTGGCAGCATTTCACCCTGCACGTCATCCTGTCGGTGGCGGGAGCCCGACAGCTTCATCYGCAGGGCCAGGGAACAGCTGGGGTCAGAGGCCATCCGAGTCAGCCACATCCAGCAAACACTTCACTAAAGCTCCTCCTGTGAATCCCTTAAGCCTTTGGTGTTCCTGATTATGGAAGGTGAGGGCACTGCTCCACACCTGATCTCTGATCTCTCAAGGGTTAAGCTTCRACAACAATTTCTCAACTGTTTCCTAATTGTCTGCCCTCCCTCCCACCTAGGCTGCCATGCATACTCAAATACTTTTTGCCAACCGTTTTACATACGAGTGCAGAAAGAAAACTCTCCAAGAAAGCCTTCACAGGCCTTAGAGAGCATGATGTACTCACACAGGCATCCTGCTGAATGCACTGCAGGATGTGCTTGGCTGGAATCAGGAAGTCTATGAGGTAGTGCAGTCCATCCCCACGGTACGTCTTCTCCACCACATCAAAAACTTGGCACAGAACAGTGGCTGCGGTAGCCTCAAATGGAGGGTAGAGTGCTGATAAYGTACTCTGAATGCAGCCGTCCAGCGACTCCGAGTCCTGCCGAGAGAGAAAGCGTTAGTGGTACCAGGGCACGATTCGCCCTGGCGCCCGGACGAGCCCTACGCCCAGGAGCGCAGCCATCTCCAAACGCAGGAGGAACGAAGATCAAAGGAGCCAAGTGCTGTCCTTTCTAGCTTCTTTTGGCACCAGTGATTCCAGGTAAACACAAAAAAAGCTCTCCCAAAACGGGAGTGGACTSCTCACAGAGTGCTGCGCGCAGCGGCGAGAATTCCCAGCTTTTGCTTACGCAGCAAGTCCTTCTCCTGCCTGCGCGGGGTGGGGCGGCTGTTAGACCACACCGCAGCACGTGAGCGCGTGCGAGCGAGACAGCCATGGGGTGCGCGCATCGCCGGCCCCGTGCTTTGGGTACCCGGGGCTGGAGATGCCGGCCAGCACCGGGGTATGGTAAAGCCCACRGCTACACTCCTTGGTGGGCTAAGAGGAGTTGCAGTGGGCTGGAGCTCCTCAGCCTCCTGTGCTCTGGAGTCCCAGCACGGGGTAAGTTGCTGAAGCTGTTTGGTCCTGAGAAAAGCCATCCACCAGTGCGACTCCTCGTTATTCCAAGCTGTTTGCCTTTCGTGAAAGGCTCCGCTCCAGGAGCCAGGAATTTTCTGCAGTGCAAGGTGCCTCACAACAGGATTCACACACTGTGTGTGAACTGGGCTGCCTGTGGTCCCTGAGCACACGCATCGATACATRGGATGCCTGTTTGAGGGGATCAGAGGCAATGGCTTCCCTGCATCCACCTTCATTTGGGAGAACCTGCCAGCCAGAGCCTGCCCATAGTGTCAGGACCAATTCCAGTGCTGGAGGCCAAATTCTGAGTTATTGCATGGGTGTAAATCAAGAGAGCTTGCCAAAAAGTAACAATAAAAAAAATATAAAGCTGTACATATCTGGAGAGAGGATCAGGATCCCTCCTTTCTTTTCTGTTTTAGAGGGGATCCCTTGGGCTAACTTACAGCCAGTGGGAGTAAGTTTTGCTACAAAACCAAATGAAAGTTTACTCAGGTGTCTGGCCAGATCCTCATCTGATCTAAATCCACCTCCTTTCACTAGAGACAAGAAAAGCACTTCAGCCACTGGCCCAGAAGCCCTACAGCCTCCTGTAGAACAGGAACAACTGCATGGACATGCCTGAAAACATACTTCAGTCCCACAGCAAGACTGGGAGAGAAAGTTAAACAAAGCAGTGCCACAACAYCTTACACCACCACCGGGGAACAGTAGAACGAGGGGATCAGGTGGAAACAAACTGTTCSACTTCTTCCACTCCATGGCAGCACATCACTGCAGATACCTCCACTGGCCTGACAAAGTGCAACAGTTTCAGAGCAAGCCTGAACTGACCTGCAGCCCAGCAGAGATGATGCTCCTCACACAAGCCTTCCCATCTCTCGCAGCTTAACGGTCTCCAAGTTTCTCCTTTGGAGCATTGGGTATTATAAGCACAATATAAACTCCCTGCTCTGATGTAAAGCCACTTTGTAGGACAGCCTGTGGGACTGCACAGGAGAGGTGAGGACACCCAGGTGATGTCTCCACAATCCCTGCTTCCACCGAGCTGGCAGAACTCCGGTGACAGGCAAACCACACTGTGGGACAGTACTGCTTCCTTGCCTTTTCTGCTCTTTCTCCTGACGTCAGCAACAAGCAAGGCTGGATGGCAGCAGGTTCTTAAAGTGCCCCCACCTTTTCTGAGAGACCAGCTGTCTCCTGCCAGACTCCTCAAGGCCCATGCAATCAGATAAACAGAGGTTAAGGAGCTATTTTTCATTCTCATAGAATCATAGATTATCCTGAGCTAGAATTCTTAATCCAATATTCTCAACCCAAGAACTCCAAGAGCAGGAGCCCTATGTGCATACTTCCAAGTGCTGAATTCTAGGGATGAGCATTTAACCCCAATTCTAAATAGGAGGAGAAGGCTGTTTTGAACAAGTTACTTTCCACTCAGAAAAATAATAACCTCTGCTGACACCAACCTGCCCCAGCAAGTGACTGTGACCTTGTCAGACAAAACTGGCCTTCACACAGGTGTTCTCCCACCCAGCAGCAGTCACCTGCTTGGGCACTATCACGGTAGCATTTGACAACAATCTCCCTCTGACCCTCCACAGCCCACAGGTTCAAAATATCAGTCAAAACCAGCTGAGGTTGGTTCTGTGCCATCTTCTGTTCCCATGCCCTGCTTGAGCAAAATTCTTTTAGATATCAATTCCTCCCCAAATGAAATTTGTTAAGTTTACTATTGCAAATAAAACAAAGAAGTCAAAATATTTGCACATGAGTCAGTGCATCGCTCTAAGGTTCTCACACCATTCCTGCTGCCTTAGCCTTCACAAAACAATTATTAACATTGGCACCAAACCAAAAATCCTTTATATGGTTAAAATAAACCAGGTCGTACATTATCCTTCCTTTAGTAAAATACAGAATAACCATAGCCTGTAGCCATTGCAGAGTGCAGTGCTAACAGTGCACTCCAGAGCACAAGAGGCTTTATCTCCCTCTGGCTAGACTCTTACCACAAAGCCATGATAGCTGTGTAGGTTTCTAAGAGGTAGAGAGAAGGTTTCAACCACTACCATTTCGTAGAAAGAGATGTTTGCACCAATCTCTGCTAATTCCAGAAGAAAAGCCCCAAACGGGGAGTAAATTCCCACAACCCAGCATGCTGCATGGGACTGTAGCACCAGCATCCTTGGGAGGCTACAGAACAAGGATGGATGCAGCCTCCGTGTGCCACAGATTAACAGGGAGGTGACACCACTTYTCAGTGTGCCACCCACCCAGGGTGGTCACCCAGGGATAGATCCTGCCCAGATGGAGGGTGAAACATATCAGTGCTTCAAAGTCACCTTGAAAATACAGAGGGTAGAACATGGCAGAGCTTGGAGCCTGCAACAGCAAGAGATTCTTCTTCAATAAGGGACTCATTAACCCAACTCACAATCCTAGGCATGGGGCTGCTTATTTGTACTAATTAACTTCTCAGATTGCAGAAGGGCCAGAGGAAAGCACCTCAGCAAGGACTGCAAAAGGTCACATGGTCCTGCTGTGGAGTGCTGGAGCACAGATGGGCAGGCTCACACATCCAGCCTGCCAGCAGGGCCTACTGCCATGCGTGTGCAGGAGACGTGGTTTGCAAGCACAGGGAGCTCATACAAACCAGAGAAGGGGATAGTGCCCTGTGGTCCTGAGGCTGATAAACCTGAAGCCTAGAGCCCATCCCACCTACAAACAACATCACTGAATTGTAGAATGAGCAAGGTTGGAAGGAACCACTGGAGGTCATCTAGTACAACCTCCCTGCTCCAGGGTCCCCTAGACCCCTGCATGTTACTCCAGACAGCTTTTGAGTATCTCCAGAGAAGGAGACTCCACAATCTCTGGGCAACTCGTTCCAGAGGTTCCATCCCTTATCTCAAGCAGGCGATGTAACACCCAGCAGGCATGAGGAGAAACCTCTGTGACCCAGGTTGAGTGAACAGCACCCGGAGAGGAGGAGAACAAGCTAAACTCAACAAGGATCCAGGGAGGGGGCACTCCTGCCCCAGCACACTTCCACAACAACCAGCCCACAGTGGCCCCCAAGAGCTGGCAGAGCCTGACATAGGAGTCTCCTGAAAAAAACAGCCTCCTTCAGGGACTGCAAATTTCAAGCTTCCCTGCCTCCAACACTGTTGCCACATCCCTCTCACAGGAAAGRTCCTGGACACATGTTCCTTTTCAGCCACTGGGCACAAAAACCAACAGGAACACTTTCCAAGCAAGCCAAAGAGCATCTCCCCAGGCAAAAGGAGTCTTGGGATTCAAGTGATTCTTTGTCAATAGCACGGGAGGACCTATAAACTCCAGCTCACTGCCACCACTCCACCACACCTCCCAAAAGAGAAACATGCTTTTAAAATAACTCCTCTATAAATCAAGGCGCTAAATAAAGCCCAGGTTAAGGTCACGTCCGGCCAAACTGGCTTTCACTGCTGCTCAGCTGGGAGCCAGCTGCCGGTGCAGGAGCTGGAGCACAGCAAGGGAAGAGGAAAGCACCACATGGGGATRGGATGGGCTCCACAGGCTGAGTTGTGTGACAGGAACAACCTAGCATGGTCCCACCCAGGAGGTCAGTGGAGCAGGGAGAACCCAGGAGGACTTYGGAGCTGGCAGACGGCTTGGTCTGAACAGTGGGGTGGGTGAGCAGCCCTCCCTACCTCCCCTGCATATCACAGYGGACGTGGATACTGTGAAACAAATAGAACAACAAAGACTGTTGTGGCAAAGCTCTGCTGCTCAGCCCTAAGAGCCCCACTCGCAAACTGCAGCAAGAACCAGGAGTCAATCAGAAATAAGGCTATGAGTGCCTGGGCAGAAGCCCCAAGCCAGAGGGGAGGAAGAGGAGCCCAGGAACTGTTAAACCCTGCTCAGGGGACACATCTACCTCTCCTGGTGCAAGCAGCCACTGCAGGATGGGAGAGGAGCCTGCCATGAGGCATCTGGAGTAACCAGGAGCTTGGGCTTTTCTAGATGCACTGATTGAATTTTCTGCTACCTTTGAGGGTATGAAGAGAGCAACATAGCAACTCCAGCCACTCGGAACTCGGGTCATTCTACATTTCTTTCTGACTCAGGATTGAACTTCTTCCTCTTTGGGACCTACTGCTCACCTGTTAAGYCTGAACCCTGAAGAACCTTCTACAGGTTTGAAGAACAAGAAGTCAGCCTGCGTGGGGAGCAGAGAGGTCATCCCCAGGGCTACACACACACACCTTGCACAGCATCAGAATACCTGTGCTCTTCAAGCAAGAGACAGTAACCCAAATGGCTTAGGACAATGCAAGTCGGTGCAGGGGATGGCTGCAATGCTGCTGGACCCACCTGGGACCACAAAGCCTTGGCAGTATTTTCCCTAAAACTCACCCAAGCGCTTTGCTAATTTTGCCTACCAAGTACCAAGTCTTGGTCAAGGCAAACATGAAGAGGCACAGATCTTCCYTGCTGACAGCCCAGATGCTGTCTGCAGACTGCTAAAAAACATTGTTTTGGTGAGGCCAGACTAACTGTTTGACTAACCCATGACTTACGGCAGACAACTCTCCTTTCCAGCAGGCTGGACTGGCCCATGTAACACACTGAGGATTCATCCTGCTCCAGGAATTTAGCTAAAGAACCTACAGCTCTGCTCTCAGAAACTTAGACCCTTATTTGAGCCACCAAGGAATGAAACTACATGTCCCAAAGTGCCCCAGTTAAATCCAGAGCTTGCCGTGGCTTGGCAGAGCAAGGAGCATAGCTGGGCAGTGGAGCAGAGCCCGGGAGAGGCTGCGAGCACTGCGAGTGGTGCCCGTGGTACACCCAGCTCTGAGTCATCGAGCGTCTCGGCTCTCGCTCAGCGGGGAGGCCTTGCCAGGAGCTCCCGCAGCTTTGCCTTTCCTCTGCCGGCTGCCCGGAGCCTGGCCACGTCCTGCACGCACCCACTTTCTCCCCTCTTGCCCAGGTACCAGCAGACAGTGAGAAGGCAGCACAGAAGAGACCAGAGCCTACAAAGGTGAGGGGAAGAAATGACCCAACCCTCCCACACCCCAGACTGGAAAGTAGAAATAACAGCAAAACTGGGGAGAGGCAGAGCTCCAAGCAGCACAACCCAGCGCCTGCCCATGGCTCCCAGCCAGCTTTGGGACTGGGGGAAAAGGAGCTCACAGCAGGCGGTGAGCAGGGCCGGGTTAGCTGGTCCCTCCGCCAGCAAAGGCTGCTGTGCTGCACCACTTGGCTGGGGCTGCTCAGCTCTCAGCTGACGTGATAAACCTCATTTCCAGTAAAAACAGACCTCTGGGCTTTCCATGAAGCCTTTCCACTTTCTGACACAAAGCCGAAAGACAGGCTGCTTTGCCTTTAAAAAAAGAGACATTTTTCTGTTCAAAAACGTCTTTGGCTAAAAGCAAGGCTTGTTTTTCTGACAAAATTTGAGATTTCCCACTCCATTGCTGCAGGGAGGAGAACCCTCCCAGCCCCATTTCCTGAGCTGTTCTAATCACAGCGGCAATGAGTTCAAGAGAGAAAAATCTTCCCAGAGCAAGTGCCAGCTCCCCCCTCTGCTGCTCGCTTTGAGGCTCATGGGGAGGCTGAGAGGAGAGCGCCTGCCTTCGGCACCCTGCCTTCCTCTGGATAAAATAATGTATTATTAAGTGGTGCAGCTACAGAGATAGGCATTTCCACTCCTGTAATTACACCACCTTCCTGTGAGATAACCATGAACAGCTCTACCTGGTCTTTGGGCTATTGTTTYAGGCTTTTCTGGAGAAAAGCACAGCACCTAGTTCCACCTGGGAGGAAAGTGTTTGCAGTCTCACCCAGGCCAGCTTTCCTCAAGGGCTGTACCTCCAAAAGCAAGCTGCCTTCTGCATGCCACCATGGCATCCCTTGCAGGGGGCATGGCTGTAGCCTGGCTCGGCTCCCCTGCCGCTGGAGCAGGCAGGACTGCYCCACAGCCTGTGGATAAACCAGCTCCTACAGCTTTGCAGGGAGTGGTGCTCTGCAGACAGAGCTTGGAGAATCACTTCCAGATGCCTCCCTCTGTTCTCCCAGCCCTTCTCCGTGTTGACGCGGCTGTGGCAGCCAAAGCAGCTCCTACTGGGCAGCACACGGGATTATCATTCCAGGCACTGCAGGAAAACAAGCGCTTGGAAGCGATTAACTCATGATCTCTCATTTAATTAAACAAAGGGAAAAATGATGTATTTGCTTTTCAGCTCCGAGGTCCCTCTTCTGCGCATGCTGTAGGTCTGGGCGTGCGCGGCTGGTGAAAGGCAGGCCCAAAGCTGGGTCATCTCCCTACCAGCCCAGGCTTTGTTTGTTTTCACTCAAGGGGGACATCCCASATTGCTTTGAAAGTGAAGCGGGACCTCCTTCAAGCTTTGGAGTGCGCAGCTACGCCAATGCTGTCCTTGTGCTGGAGCAAAGGGCAGGGAATAGCAGGCAGCAGAGGCAGCCTGGTACAGGTACATCCCTGACTCTGTACCACACTGCAGATGTCCCAACACAGACATTATCATATGGCAACGTGAGCGGTCACCTGAGCCTGCTCTCCAGCCCAAGACCCCTGTTTACTTGGGTATAATACAGCACCTTCCTCCTTATCCACCTTACTCCTCTCTACCCTTTCCTTCAGGTTTTTGTACTCCAGCTTCTCTGGAGCAGAGCTTGTAACTTTGTACAACACCCAACGCATCAGAAAAGCTGCTGACAACTGCTGAAGATTAAAGAGGCCAAAGTCGGGCTGACCCACAATCCAAGAAAGTCTTTCGTCAGAGAGAGGAAGAACTGGGAAATGGAGATAAGCCTTTCCTCACAGGGATGTGTCCTGCTCCCAAACAAGSTCTCAATGTACTGAGCAGGAGGTAGGTCTTATCCACAGCAACAAATCAGCCCTGCTCTCCAAGACCAGTTACTTTCTATCAGAAATAGATCAAGGAGATGATATAGGTGTTTAAAGGGCAGCTGAGTGAACAGATCAAAGCCCTGTCCTTAAACAGACATCTTCCAGCTGAAACAAGGGCCTGCTAGTGGATGAGAAGAGCTGTGTATAAAACACCATCCTACAGCTGGACACCAGCTTATTTTTGTTTAGTTTAATCAAGGGATTAAGTCCTTAATCTGAAATAACTGTCTAAGCACAGATTTATTTTTTTTTTTTAACATATCACTGGCATAGCTCTAACAATGCAATTAACCAAGTTGTACTCTGTGTGATGCAAAGATTTGGGTACTTTTAGAATACCCTTCCAAGCAACAGATTCATGCCACATGTGAGCACATGGCAGCCATGGTTTCACTGCCCATTGTTAGCCATGTGCACCTTCCCACCTCCTCGAGACCGCCTGGAGCTCTCCTCTCCATTCCCCCTGCCAGACTGMACAGGCTGCCCTGCCTTGGGCACCCACACTCTGGCCATGGCACCATATGCCACAGTCCAGCCAGGGATCTCCACATTCCAAGTGTCATGTTCCTACTACAGGCTTGGACAAGGCCTGCTAAATCCTGTTAGGTATAACAGACAGAGCCAAGAATTTCACAGGCCGCTTCTATACAAGACAAGTCCCAAGACATTGCAGCAGACTCCCCTTCTTTACAGGGCTCTTCTTGCAAATGCACTAAAAACCTTTCTCTCTGCTACCCAACAAAAGAAAATGCTTGAGCTCATTCACCTTATTATTAGTGACAGCATTTGCTCTGCTCTCGACTTCAGGCATTGGCATCCATCTGGCAAACCAACCCAAGCAGTAGCATGTTGTGCCCCTTCTCATTTCTGCCTAATGTGTACCAACTAATAGGGCACTCGAGGCAGATGAAAGATTTGCTTATATCAGCCAGCTATAAAATACCCTGAGTAAATTCTTCACCAAACAGGTCAGCTCATTTTAACACCTTTTAGTCAGAGGCATTAGGCCATAGCCAACCCCCTGTGTTCAGACACCCATCTGGGGGCATCTTACAACAGATGGGCAGCCGCCTGTGCTCAAAAARAAAATGATAATCCTTCATCAGGCCAGCTGATGAGTGCCAAAAACGATCTTCATGGATTTAGTATTTAGATTATTAGTTCTGTGCCAGCGTTGCACACRTTCTGGGCTCACGCTCAGATCCCACCCCTTCCACTGCAAGGTGCACGAGCTGCTGGACAGACTCCCATGGGGACTGGYGGATTCTCCATGGCTTGCAACCACCATAATTGAGGGTGGATGCCACAGAGAAATGATCCTGTTTTAGTTAAAGAGCTCCCAGACTCCATATGGAAGCCAGGTAACACTCTATGGTCCCAGTATCCCATAACAGATGAGCCATAGTTCCTTTTGGCCTTAAACACACTRTATTACTATGTGCTCATGAAATACAAGTCCTGCTATGTCAAAGGGGAACAGAAACTGCTCTGAAGCTGAGCTGCAATTCCAGGAGGGGATGGCTGAGCGCAAAACGGCAAGTGCAGAAGGACCTTCCTTGGAAGAGCACATCCCTGCACACCACCGATAGGAGAAAGCACCCAGCAGCAGTGATCAGATACCCCTGAGGAAGGATGAGCAAGAAGGACAGAGCAGACAGCTCAGAGATGTCCGTGGCTATGCCAGCTCAGTCATGGGCCACTCCAAGAACTACCAGTCTGTGCAGGGAAAAGCGTTCCTGATCAGAGGGACCAAGATTTGTTCCAAGACTGTCTGAGCTCACTGAGGAACAGACACATGTGTGCTCAAGCTCTCCTCCTGCCCCTGAGCAGCCAAACCTGGGACAGATTCAGTTGAAAACATTTCCCCTATATTTGGATACAGCACTAAATGCATGCCTCCCGGAAAGCAAAGTAAATCAGTCATAAATTCAGGGCATTTCTTTCATTAAACTCCCTAGTTAGAAAAGGGTGAACACAGGCTTTTAACGCTACTCCCTTTATAGATTTTTTTTTTCCAAACAGAAAACAGTCTCACGTGTCCCATTATTTCCATACATATCAAAGGAGGGTGGAGATTTAACTAGCAATTTCTAAAAGATCTTTGTGCACAGAAGGGATGTATGCCAAAATGTGGGTGGTTATAAGCCCAAACACAAAGGAGAATACATCCACAGGCATTTTTCCCCTTGATCCATTAACGGGTCTGCATACCAGCCTCCTGAGCATATGAGAGGGACCTTGTTCAAAAGGTAAATGTATTCAGCAAGATGACAACAGACAGCAAATAACCCACATCCTTTAACCATATAGGAGGCTCAGCAGCGCTGGGGTTTTGTTGGGAGTCACTGAGATTTGACAAGCAGCCTCAGGGAAGGTATCCTCCTGAAGGAACCTGCTCAGGAAGCCTCTGCTACACCTAATGCAGGCTGCAAAGCTCAAGGTGGACACCTAGCTCAGGTCACCAGAACTCCAGCAGCTTTTCTTCTCTGCACCATGCAAATCACCATCCAGCCACAGCAGCATGTCCCATTGCAGATGACCATAAGGCCCCACAAAATCTCCCTTCTACCACATCCACCAGTGTCCAGGAGGAGCACATGCAAGTCTTTACCTGTCCCCACTTCTCTTCAGCTGAGCCATTTGATTCCATTCAAATCAATGGCTGGTTGCACCAGCTGGAGCAAGGGTTCATCCTGGGCTTCCCAGGCTGATGGCAGGATGGCAAATCTGAGCAGACAGAAAGACTTTCAGATTCATTCTGTGCTGCTTTGATCTTGGAAGTTTCAGCTTGGTGTCCAGTGATGCAAAAAATGGGATACATATGAAACCAGCCAGGAGCACTTACCACAAGAAAGGCCCCATTTTTTTGTTAATATTTTAATGAAAGACTAAGCCAGCCAACAGAGATGAGGCACCTGGTGTGGCAGAGAGGTATTAAGATGGTCAAACCTTCAGAGTCAACAAGGGCATGTCCACTGACTTCTCTCAGCTAAAAACCAGGTACTATGAGTGGTACAGAAAACATGGAGCATCCCATGGCCAGAAGTGGACAGCTTTACCCTGACAGGCTCATCCTGGTGCTACTACTCACTTTCTCAGACCTTGACTACATTGAGCTCTGCAGGACAGGAACAGTGGGTTCCATCATGGGTAGAGAGCCAGGAACAAGAATAAAAGGTGCTCTAAGCACCCACAGATGGGTTCAGTTTATAGTTTCTGCAGAAGACACTTTGACTATTTTAACAAAGATTTTTTCAGCACTTCACTGTTCAAGGGGCCTGTAGCCCCTGTGATGGGAATTCCACCCACACTCAGAACCAATGCTTAGGTTTAGACTGCGCAGAGCCTGTAGGATGGTTCAAGTTTTACACAGATTGGTTGCAGATAGGGTTATGTTTGAGGTGAAACTAGAAAATTAGGCTCTGTGAGCTGAGTGCTGTGCCTGTGCTCTAGCATTTGGAGGCAGACATGCTGTCTTGTCTGAAGTGACCAGCCATGAGATGCTGACAAGGCTCTCACCTTATGATCTCTTCTGCTCTCAAGGTATGCCCCCAGGGCCGACTGCCCATAGGGAAAGTGGTCAGCAGCACAGCCAGAGGGAGTCATGCTACAGGATGGTGGTTTTCAGAAAATAAGCACTGACACTCAGCATAGAGTCCTCCCTGGACACCTGCATTGTCTCACCATAAGAATTTGCTGTCTTGCATTCCCACGTGGTACTAGAATACATTTGGCAATTCCTAGGTGGACATATCTGGATGCAGCTGGCCTGTCGACTCGTATTTAGCCATTATTTTTATTGCTACAATGAACAGCATGTTTACCTGCCCAGTGCTTTTGGAAAGAAGCTGGCAAAATGCAAGTTGTCAACCTTGTTACCCCAGAGGGGGTACTTTCAAACTGCTTCCATGTGCTCAGGATTATGTCTCTGGACTTTGTCTCTGTTCCAACATCTTGCTCATGGTTTTGGCACAGAAATAAAGAAAGAAGATCTTCAATGCTTAAAGCTCTTTGTGATTCCCAGACTCATTTCCTTCCCACCCTGGGAGAAGACATAACCAGAGGATAAAAGAAAGACCCTATTTTCTGCTGAAACCCATCCTCTCTCCTGCCAGCATAGAGGTGCCACCTGAACTTCTCTGCAGGAAGCACCAGGCAAGGTGAAGCCTGGGAATACCAGGGAATGAGGGCAGATCCCCAGTCACAAAAGTGATGATGGGATAAGCAAGGTAGACAGAACTCATCCAGGCTCCTGCCTTGCTCACACTGTGGGGTTCCCACAGCTGCAGAAGTCACTTCTAGTGGAAGTGGGATACTCTGGCCCAAGGTGTCTCACCCATTGGGTGCTTTAGGCATCCCGCAGCTGCCACAACCCTATGTACCTATATACACACACATCAGCTTTAACACTGAAACCCCATGAACAGGAACCACTTGCCGCACAGAACAGGGCAGCCAGCAGCTGTGCCTTGCCAGATCTCCATCAGGAGCCAAGTCTCCAAGAGTCCTGCGGACTGCTGGAGGCCATGGGGAGGTGTCATGCAGGCCAGCAGACTGACACACATTCACTGARACCCAAATCTTTTGCCCGCAGGGTTTGTTTGATTTACCAGGACACAAAAAACTCAATCAGAACAGCTTGGAGCTACAGTCACAACTTGGTTGCTCACAGAAATGCACCTCCCAAAATGCAGACTGGTCTACCACAGCATTGAGAACAGACACCTGCCACGGACCACAGGTGTCCACAGTGTGGCGAGCATCCATTGCTGGGTCTGGTGCAGCTTGGCCTCTGGTTCCTGTTCCTTCCAGCTGCACTCAGCACCTGAGAGGCACACAATGCCTCCTCAGCAGTCATATATGGTCCCTGAATGCCCAGCCACCTGGACTGGTCATGACACTGCTCCACACAAAGGCCTCTGCTTCAGACAGCTTTTGCATCACACATTAAAACACCACCAGGGCAGGGAGCACCTGAACTGGGAATGAAGCACTTGGGAATCAGAAGGTCACCTCCAGCTTGCAGGAGCAGAGTAGCAGCAGCCAGTCCCTGCCTCAGGCCTCCCAGGGCAGAGTTTCACAAGYGCTGCCCCAGCCCTTGTGGCAAAATACAGCCCATTGGACTGCATGGGATGGCCCCAGACCTGCATGGCCCCAAGCCTGCACACCCCCAGACAGTGCTCTCTTTCAATTTCAACTTCATACTATGACCTTCATAGACCAAGAATTGCCAGGAACATACTAGGCTTGGGGTGAGGGARAGAGGTCTCCTGGCTGGGGTGGAGAAGTAGAAGTGAGATACCTGCAGGCCTCCATAAAAGGATGGCAGAGGAGAGCACACCATGGCTCTGACATAGGCATGTGAGGGTACAGAGCACCACAGGATCCTCTGCAGAGGAGCTGGAGGGTGGTAAAGGGAAAAGACATGGGTCTATAAACTTAGCTCAGAAGCCAGAAGTTGGTCAACTCATCCTTCAATGAAAGCCAGGTTTCTCCAGGCTCAGAAGCYGAACTTTTAAAAAAGAGCAGGTCACTGCCAGGCACAGCAACAATGCAAGCTGCTTGTCCCCCCTCATGGACTTTGTTCCCTCTGCGTAGGGAAGCAGCCCATGACATAGCAAGACACCTCCAGGWGATTTAGGGCTGCTGGGCACATGGATCTTGGCCTGAGCCCAGGAGCAAACCATCAGAAGCCACACTGGTGCTCAGTGGGATTTCACCACAGGGCCAGTGATCCCTCCAGCCTCTGCCAGCCCAGGGCTGGGCACCTCTGTTTGCGGGGCAGTGCCAGTGTGGCTGGGCAGGGGACAGCCCTGCAGCCACTCCCGGGGAGTCTGGGTGCTCTCCTGCCCACTGGGCTCACCAGCCTATGCCCTYCGAAAACAAGGATTCCCACATACGGAACATGACACTGAAAGAGAAGGGTCTCTGCCCAGCTCCAGGGGTTCTCTGGATGCCCACCGCAGGCAGGAGAAAGGGCTCTGCAAGAGGGCAGTGCCCAGAGCCCCAGAGCAGGATTAGCAAAGAGCTGGAGGACAGTCCAGCATCCAGGCAGCCCAAAAGACAGGGCCCTGCCTGACGTGACCCATCCCAGCTCCTTGCTCCAGTGCTGCACCCCGATAGGCACCTCGCAGGGGGTTAGTGCCAACAAGAGGTTCGTGTCCCTGCAGCCACCGCCCGGGACTGGCATCAGGGGTACTGTGCCACTCGAGTAACGGGAAATGCCAAAAGAGCTGTTTCCCACTCGCGGCATTAGCGCCGTGCGCTGGCTCCAGGCAGGCTGGCCCGGTAGCAACTCCATCCCGAACAGCCCTGTTCGTCCCCAGGGCAAGAGCCCTTCGCAGAGATTTCCTTACCATGTTCCCGGCCTCCTTTATTCCCCCTCACTTCCAAAGTCAGCGTTTTTTCTCTTTTTCCTCCATGTGTGCGACGGGGCGTCTCCTCTCCTCTCCGACGTGAACCACCGAAGCACTTTGAGTTCTGGACTGTAATCCAAGCCCTCACCGCCCCCAGCACAGCTCCAACTAATCTAACTCATGACACTACCGGGGCTGAGCAGGGGACCTCGAAGGTTTCTCTGACAGCCAACTCCAGCGCTAGACGGCAGAGGGGCATATTGAGAGCAGGGTGCCGCATCCCCCAGCCCTGCGGGGACCTTACGGACACGGGCAGAGCCAGAAGCGCTCCCGGGCTGCTCCTTACGGCATCGCTGCTCTCCGCGTCCCTCAGAGCGCCTGGCCCGCCGCACAGACCTGCTTAATGCAGACGCGTCGTGGCAGCGAGCTGCCTTCGCCCGGGAAGGTCTGAATAGCTGCTAGAGGAGAACAAGGCAGGCATCCCGAGAAGGTCTCCAGCTTCCCAAAGAGGTTTCCAGTAAAATCCTCCCCCCTCGCCTCCTCTCGGCTTGTTTTTCTCTAAGTCCAGAGAAGTTTCTCCAGTCCGCGAGATCCAGAGGCAGAGCTGCAGGTTAAGCAAAATGCCGAGAAGTACAGGGAGAGTGCCCTGAACTACTGTTTTTCTAACTTCTAGAAGGAAAACAGAGAGCAGTGACCGCTTCAGGCCACACTAACAAACTGCATTGGGATCGGGCGAGCGATGTGGAGACCTCACCCCCTCCCAAAAGGAAGTAATTTAACACGGCAAGTTTCTCCACCCCTCCATTAATTGTTTAAGATGGCCAGGGGCCAAAATACTGCCCGAGCAGTGGGGAAGGTCACCAAACAGGCAGGCAGCAGCCCACAGAAGTGACAACGGGAAAGGGCAGAGCCACAGAGGCGGAGAGAGAGGAGAGAGGCAGGTGCCGCGGGGCATCCCAGGATCTGCTGACACACAAAGGCTTTGTGTAACGGGAAACAGGGCGGGAAGTGACACACAGGCAAAACCTTAGAGCCTTGGGCACGAGGTGCAAGGCCTGGGACCAGAAACTGCCTCCCCAGCCCGAGCAGTGCATGGTCTCTTCTGAGAGACCATGCAAGGGAGAGTCTGTGGGGACTCACCCTTCACCAAGAAGTTCATGGTACTGATACTTGGCTGTCCCCACTTATGGGAGAGGTCACGCAAACCAATCCATCCCAAGAGGCAGTGTGACTCAGGCAGGATGTGGGGACCTACAGCAGGAGGGAAGACATCTCCTGCATGGACAAGAAGAACAGCACAGGGTACTTGCCTGCTGAAGCTGGAGCAACTGCTACCAACACCTCTACTGCCTTGGCTCATGGGGCAGAATGCCACAGCCTTCCCACACCCTGCTCCACAGGGCCAGCAGCAGAGGCCATGCAAGCTAGTCCAGCTCAAGACCACCTTCAGATATTCCTCTCCCAGGGGGGACTGCCAACATTTTGCCCTAAAACCCCACTGCACATGATGGTCTCGTGGCATGTTTCCAGACCTCACCAGCAACCTGGGGTCTGAGCAGCCCCAAAGCCAACCATTCAACCCACCAGCTGCTTGGTGTGCTGCTGCATTTCCTGTTGGCAGGAAGGATGGATGACAGTCCCTGCAGGGCTGCAGTTTGCTTCCCTTAAGCCAAAGAGATGTTCTCCTAAAAGGGGCTGACACTGACGGTGACCAGAGCTGAGCAGCTGCCTCACTGTTCAGCACTTGGGTTGCAAACAGCCTGTGCTTGCAGAGGCTCCCCCACGGCCTCAAACAGCCTGTCACCTTCTCCCCACAGCAGCACTGCCTCTGTAGGCAGTGCCCATGTCAGGTGACAGCAGCTGCTGGTGCCAAACCAGATGAAGGAAAGCATCCCTGCCACCTCAACAAGTATTAACAACCCAGCACAGGCACAGCCTAGTTGTTGTCATCTGCAACAACTAACTTGAGATCTTGGATCTTGTCTGTGGATGCAGCAGAGCCTTTCTTTCCCCCTCATATTTATAACAGGAGGATGAGGAGCCTAGCATACTTCCCCAGCAGAGCCTCTGACCACAGCTTTCAGGGCCTGCACAAGGCTACATTTGCAAAGTAGCTTTGCCCTTCATCTATTCCCCAAGCACATCTTCCAGGCAATAAGCATAGCTACATTTGGCTAACCTTTGCAGTATCTTCCTGCAGGTGCTGAGAGTCTCTCTAGGGACTGGCCCACTCCCAGAGAGGAGTGAGCACCAAGAGCAATGTCTCTGCAGCACAGACATGGCTGGCTGTGACAAGCTTTGTACTATCAGAGGTGCCAGGCTATTTCTGTTGGGGGCGTATCCCCATCATAGAATAAAAGGAGGTAGAGACACCTCTCATGCCCAGGTGTTTTATGGACATGTCCCTACTGTTTCTACAACTGCAGCAGTACATGTAGGTTTCCTTTCAGGAGGCCACAGCTGCCCAGGGCTAACCTAAATCATAGAATCATAGAGAAATCTGAACTGGGAGGGACCCACAAGGACCAGAGTCTAGTGAATTGTTCTGTAGAGGTCAACTTCCTCCCTCCCCCCCCCAAAAAAAAATCACACCGTGTATGATTGCACCATCCTTGCACACAACTATTTTTATCCAGCAAATAGATCCGTGCAATTATCCTGGGGTCTGCAGTGGGACCAACCTCCAAGTCAAGATTTGAAGTCTCAAAAAAGTCTGACCATCAGCAACCAAGCCTGGGCTCTTCAGGGCTATTCCAGTAGCAGGCCAAAGCTCCTGCTCCTGCAGGAGGGCTACTCCACAAGCCAGGAGCTACCTCACCTTTGAAACAGAGTCATGTGCTCCCCAGGCAGCACAAAAGGCAATGCAGAGCCAGGTAGGGCTGGGATATCCCCAGAGCCCRTGGGGATGAAGGGGATAGAGCAGAGAACCTGCTCCCATGGTGTTACTGAACTGGTCAGGTTTCCTACACCCAGACCTTTGGGGGCAGGTCCAGGGTGAGCAGCTTTTGGCTTTCCTCACTCCTTCAGGTGTCTTGCACAGTCCTGGGAGCACAAGGTCATCATCTCCTTTAGTTCTGAGTTAGCAGGTAAGACACTGTCAAGCACCTAATTCCAGCTCTTTGATGCCAGAAAGAGAGAAGTGGTGTAGTAGCTTACAGCATCCCCATAAACAGATGAGGAAGGCACCCCATAGGTACACAGAGACTGGTTCCTGTCCCATCTTCCATGACAAAAGAAAGCTCTTCACAAGCTCTCAAGCTAACAGCACTCAGGAGGATGCAGGGAAGTCAACAGCGCCATTTATAGAGGCTGTTGAACACAAGAGCAGCTTAGAGCCCAACCTYGTGCCTCCCTTTCCAACACTGCACTCAAAGCTCAGGAGCACTTTCCCCTGTATGGATTTCCAGGCTGAAGAGCCTGAGTTTAGCTCACTCTCATCCCAGTTGGAGGCAGTGATGTGATTTCCTGTGCCATGGCACAGTACTAAAGGAACATCGCACTGCTGTTTACTCATGGCTGGATCCTAATAGAGTTTCCTTTTTTTTAAATTGCAAAGTGGCCTTTCCCTCTTCTGCATTGTAGACCCATTTCCCACACAAGCACATGGGAGACAGCTGTAGCCAGCACTTCAGTGGGTGTTAAAAAGCCCCTCTTGACTGAGGCTGACAACAATGCTGCGCTTGTTCCCCAGCACAGTCTCACTCTGTCTCCTTGCAGGAGCAGCTCCTCGCCCTTGCGCGAGGCCTGTGCTTTCCTCAGGGTCGATTTAATTGCTGAAGCCACTGCAAAAGGCTGCTGTCATCCATGCTGGCAGAGATCTGGGTGCCCCAGCTTCCCATCCAGCAGACCCAGGTCTTTTGCATGGACTGAGGGGCAATTTGACACCAAGGGAACTGCTTTGGTACCCACTTTCAGCAGCAGCTGAGTATTGCTAAGCACAGCCTGTTCCAGAGGTGAAATACAGCAAAGGGCAGCAAATGCTGCATTAGGAAGGATGGGAGCCAACCTTCAAAGGCTGTGGGGCCTCCCCAGAACTAAAAGAAAGGAGGTGGAAGAGGGGTCAGTACAACAACTGTTCTGAAAATTTCAGAGGTTGTAACTTCAGACCCTCATCTCTTTCTCCTCTCTCCCTTTCACCTTTTCTGGATCTGGTTTCTGGAGCTGCAGTTATTTCTCAAGTGCCTGCGGCAGTACCACAACCTGGGAGAGAGCATAGACAGAGGTAGGAGGCAGGGAAAGGACCTCTGCCTTTGAGTCAACACAAGAAGAGTTCTGCTTATTTTCAATTGTGCAAATCAGGAAATGCTCAATTCTTTTATGAAGAGGATTCAGCTATGCTGGAAGCAACACAGGACAGATGTTTTAGATGCCAGATAAGGACATCTCCTGACCTAKGGGAAGTTGTGCAATATGGATGTTA
Source organism: Amblyornis subalaris (assembly GCA_018881555.1). Taxonomy (NCBI): domain Eukaryota; kingdom Metazoa; phylum Chordata; class Aves; order Passeriformes; family Ptilonorhynchidae; genus Amblyornis; species Amblyornis subalaris. The sequence continues at coordinate 312,390 of JACAXG010000210.1, forward strand.
GCAGGATGATTACATTACTGTGGCCAACAGCTCTTAGGAAAATACCCCCATGAGCTCCATGTTAGCTTAGGATGATCACTGGTGTGGTCCTCAGTGCAGCATAGGGAACCTCCTATGGCCACAGAGGCTTCTGAGGGAATGGAGAGCCTGGGAATGAGCTGAGGCAGAGCAGTACTCCAGGCTCCTGCTAACCCACTGGTCAGTGGATGCCCCTGAAACTACTTCCAGGCATCTCATCACCAGACTGGGGTTCTCTACCAACTCCTGTGTCCACAGACGTGGCAATGCAGATATCCCATGGATTAGGCTGTACCCTGAAAGAACAGTTTCAGGAAAGGTATATTACAATCCCACCAAGCTATCCACCATGAGTCCTCATAGAATATCCTGACTTGGAAGGGACCCACAAGGATCACTGAAGTCCAACTCCAACCCTACACCCGTTCCACTTGGCAGCCTACAAAAACATGGGAAGCCACCAACAAGCAGTGTTAGACCCCACTCAGCACAAGCCTTAAAACCAGTGATAGATTTTGCTCAAAACAGGGTTTGTGAAAGAAAGGCAACAAGTAGAGCTGCAGGCAGCCCTTTGTACCAACTATACTTCAGGAAAGAACTAGCTCCCTCTCCCCATTAGGGAGACAAGAGTGGGTTGTGTGCTGTTTAGTAACATTTAAACCTTTATTTCAGATCACAAGTAAAGCAGGTCTTGGCTTCACAAAAGCACATCTTGGTTTAACTAATTAATTTGATAATCCGCTATTTGCAATCCTCAGGAGACATTCAGCTTCTAAAGCAAGTAATTACCACTAAGTGGCAACCTCTTTGTGAGGCCCAGTCTGATTAGGGAAAAAAATTTCTTAAGCCAGAAATATAATCACAGTGTGATTTCCCAGAAGGACTGGAGGAGAGACTACATAACAACAGCTGGTCACGCTCACCATCTGAAGGAACAGAAGTAACTCAATTACCAGGTCTCCAGCTACAATTCAAGATGTTGTTCAGTGCCACGTGCAACCATGGCCTGCAGTTAACCATCAGGAGGCTTTATAAGACATATTTTATAGGGACAGAAATAGGAAAGTCCCACCTGGGAGTCTCAAATACTCATTTGTGCCACAAGGGAAAGAAGGGAGGGGAATAAAAATAGTAAAAAAATTSACACATCAAGCCGGATGCACCACATATTGAGAGGGGTCATTCTCCCTCTCTGCTCTCACAAGAACCCCCATGGAATACTGCATCTGGGTCTGGGGTCCTCAGGACAGGAATGACATGGACCTGTTAGAGCAGGTCCAGAGGAGGCCAAAAAGATGATGCTAGGGCTGGAGCACCTCTCATATGAGGACAGGCTGAGAGAGAACTGTTCAGCCTGGAGCAGAGAAAGCTTTGGAGAGATCTTAGAGCCCCTTCCAGTACCTAAAGGAAGTTTACAAAAAAAGAGAGAGCAAGTTTTTATGCAGGCAGAGAGTGACAGGACAAGGGGGAGTGGTTTTAAGCTAAAAGAGGAGTGATTTAGATTAAGTGTTAGGAAGAAATTCTTTACTCAAAGGATGGTGAGGCACTGGCACAGGTTGTCCAGAGAAGCTGTGGATGTCCCATCCCTGGAAGTGTTCAAGGTCAGGTTGGATAGGGCTTTGAACAACTTGGTCTAGTGGGTGGCATTCCTGCCCATGGCAGGCGGGTTGAAACTTTGAGGTCCCCAAACCTTCTATGATTCTAAGTCCAAGCTCATAGTGTGCAGTCCCACAGAGAAGCAATCCAAGCAGGGGAATATCAGCCTTATAGCCTCTGCCCAGATACGAAGGCACACCTTGATGACACACAGCCTCTTCCCAGACAAGCAGGCTGGACTCAATACATGCAGAGTACTTGCTGGTTAGACTGGCTCCAGGCACGTCCAAGTGCCCAGGGTTTTGGCTCAGCTGGCATCAATCGCTGCCAGAGTCCACAGGGCAAAGTCCTGTTTCTGCACTCACCCAAGACATCCATCTCAGTCTGAGCAGCTTTGGGATCCTTTAACTTTGGGCCGGGGGGAACACACAGGTGACCCCAGGCCTTATGAAGCGGCTGTGCTGCACACCACTCTCGGGTTAATGCCTATAACAGTCTCCAGAAACTTCTCCTTGAAGTCATGAATGCAGCCAGTGCAGGTAGGAGCAGGGCTTGGACAGAAACCTGGCCTCCTGCCCGATCAGACACCATCCCAGTGCACCCACACCCTGAGGTGTTTCCCCACTGTAGTGGACTCCCCTCTTGGGTGCCAGGTCTCGGCATTCTCGTGCTCTGAGCACCACGCAGGTGCACTGGTTGGCAGGATGTGACCATACTGGAGAAAAGATCCCAACCCCCTCGCCAAGAGCCTGTAGGACACAGAGCCAGGCAGGGACACACCTCTGTGGATGTGGAGTCAAGAGAGCTTAAATGGTTTAAGAGGAGCTACTTGTCTGTCTCCCTGGAGTTCAGGCAGTGCCTGCCTTCCCYGAGAACAAAGTGCTCTTAGCTTAGAAATCCAGCTGTGGTTTCAGGACTGCTGCTTCAAAACTCACCACCATCTCTGAGCAGAAGAACAGATCAGCTTTCTCTGAAGAGCAGCCTAAAACTGACCCATCTCTCTCCAGATCCCACATATTTAATGGCACAAAAGAGTCATCTGTTTACCTTCCCTCCTGGCAGTGATGTTGCATGCTATTTAGCCCCACAGCACATGTTTACTGTACTCTCTGAGCCAGCACGCTCCCCTCTGAGCTAGACGTGCCAGCAGGCACCCACACCCTTCCTGCCCCAGCCCCTCTCCCACAGCCATAGGAGTTGTGGAACACAGGGTCAGACACTACTGCCAATTCTGTCCTCAGTCACAGCTGCCATGGCCTGCTCCTCTTTGCAGGTCTGCTTGACAGAGCAAGGGTTGATGATACACAGACRCCCACTACCATGGCTCCACACCACCAGGAGACCCCCACTTGTGTCCCTGCTCTGTGCCCAGCTCACACATGAGCAATCAGCACCCATAAGACACATGCCCAGCCTGCACCAAGAGMAGAGGGTACAACAGGATGCCACTGAGCACCAGCCATTACCAGACAAGGGCTGGGATACACTTCAGAGCTGGAGACCCATCCCTTCTCTTCCCAAAACCAACCTAAATCCAACTATGCCCTGCTAGGAGGGAGGGCTGTCAGCTCTAACCAGGGGAGCAGGGACCCCCCTCTGACCACTGGCTGCAGTCTCTGCTCCACAGTTTGCAGAGCCAGGGCCAGCTCCCAGGTCTTACCTGGGGTGACAGTCAAGGACTCGTATCCAGGAGCTTTGACCCCCAGAACTGCTATTCCCCCTTGGTGCACAGTCTACCAAGCTCCCATCCAGCTCCCCGAACCCCTCACAAACCCCAACTTACAGCCAGCATTTGCAGAGCCTGTACCCAGCACATCTCAGCAGATCTTGCAAACCATTCTCCCATGGTGTCTCCAGAGAGAAGGAAAGCTCTCACCTGCTGACAGTTTGCTCCTCCAGAGCAGGCAGGCAGGCAGAGGAGCAGCTGAGTTAGCTCAGCACTCCCTGGGGCACAGCAATAGCCCCAAGATGCATCTCCAGCTGCAGTCAGTGCCTTATAGAGCCGCATGGGCGTTCCCTGGGACCAGTTCTCATGGTGCCTGTCACAGCTGGGCTGTGTTGCCTACTGAACTCAAGCAGTCCCACTGCGAGTCCTCCAGGTACTTCTCAAAGTACCCATAATCCAGCTGGTATTTCCAGCAGCGGAATGGCAACCCTGCTCAGGGTCTGACAGTCTCCCCAGGTACAGAAGAGACCTGCTTTGTCCCCCTCTAGCCTTGCCCAGCTGGTAGCAAAGGGGAAAGATCTCAGTCCTCCAGCAGCTCTGCAAGGCTTCAGGCTGCCATTTGAGTGACTCTGCAGTGGGCAAAGAGCATTTTGGGGTCAGAGTCTTCTCCCCAGGGGAGTCTAGAGCCAACTCTGCTGACTGCAGACCCAGAGCACTGAGAAGGCTCCTCATATGCCACTGGGAAGGGCTGGTTTGACAGGGATAGGAGCAGTCTGCCATGGAATATCCATAGCTGGCAATTAGAGGAGTGAACCTCAGGGAATGCCTACAGCAAGGATGCCAGGCAGGAATGCAGAGCGGATGGGACGCAGGGCGCAGTGGGTTCCTGGAGGAGGTGGTGTGACGTGAATCACAGCTTCTACACCAGGGACCCTTTGTTCCCAGCGTGGGCTGGAGTGAGAGGACCCTGCACCGGGAAGCAGCACATCGCTGACATGCTGTGAGCGTGGTGCCAGCTGCGGTGGGCACCTCCCCTCCCTGACAGCAGGGCTGGAGAGCACCGGCAGGAAACGCAGCGATTCAGTGCCATCAGCAGCAATAACAATGTGTCTCCTGAAGGAGATGAGCAGCTTCCCCTTCAGACAGGGAGGGCGGAGGGCTCCTGCCTCCTGTCGTCGATCTGTCCTCTTTCCCTCTCACTTGCCCTTCTTCCATACTGTTGCCGCTCTCTTCCTCCTTGCAGAGGGATCTCTGCTCCCAAATCAAGACAGGGTAAGACCAGCTACAGAGCGGCCATGGGAAGGTTCAAGGAGGCTTAGACCCCTCTAGGGTTCATACAGGAATGTTAGACTGGGGCCATGAGCCTTTGGAGTAGCTCAGCAAGAGGTGGGATGACAAGCAGGTCAAGAGATTCCTCCCCACCACAGATCCACACAGGTCCAAGTGTTTGTTCTTTGCTGGATTTTTTCTGTATACAATCACAGAATGTTAAGGGGTTGGAATGGACCTTAGAGATTATCCTGTCCCAACCCTCCCTGCCATGGCAGRGACACCTCCCACTGGACCAGATTGCTCAAGGTCTTGTCCARCCTAACTTTGAAGACTTCCAAGGTTGTGACAACCAMAACCTCCCTGGSCAACATGTTCCAGTGTCTCACCACACTCACAGGAAAAAGAAGCTTTGGTTTKGGGTCATACTTTGCAGCCCTTGCCTGTGTTTGCTGCTGGGTGAGAGGAAGGTGTCTGGGTAAGAGTGTGAGCTGATGACTGGACCTGCACATCGCACCCACCATCACGAGAGCATGAGGGAGCTGGGAGCAGCTTGGGCCGGCACACCAAAGGAGGCCTGATACTACCACATATATGTTATTTTTTCCCTTAAGACGACCCCTTCGTGGAATCGCAGGGCCGCTGCGCCGCGTTCCGCCGCACCCGCCCCGCCAGGGGCTCTCTGAGGGGGCGCGGTCGCCATCTTGGCGGCCGGACCGGGCCGAGCCCTCGGCGTGGGGGCGACACCTGCCGGCGGCGTTGGGCAGCGCAGGCGATCCCGCCGCTCGCTCCCGCTCCCGCCGCTCGCTCCCGCTCCCGCTCCTCCCGCTCGCTCCCGCTGCTCCCGGGTACCGAGCTCCCTGCCAGCTGAGCTCGGTACACGGCCAGCGCCGGCCCCTCTTCCGACCCTCGGTGCGTCACCCTCGCCGGAGGGGAGATGCTCCCCTACAGCCTCGTCCCCTGATCCCCACCAGTTTGGGGKCGGTTTGGTTGGCTTTGGGCAAGGGACACCCCAGGTGGAGCTGTATTTATAGACAAATCCAAGCACAGCGAGGTAGCTGCCTGACTTTTTCCCCTCTTCATTGCACTCCTCAGTCTGTAATTTCCTGTTTGCTTCTAAAGCTATTTTTACTAAGGGAAAAAAAAAAAAGTAAAACATTTATAACAGTTCTATCTGTTCCCTAGCAGAACAAAGTGAAGATCGGAGTGAGCCAGCAGGGATGATGGATTAACTCCCCACAGCAACTTGTCTCGCTTGCTCCATAGCCCTTCCATCCCAGCATGTGTGGCTGGTGCTCCTTCACTGTCCAGCTCCCATCAGCCAGCCCCGCACCACGAAATGGGCAAACATAATACTTACTGGCCTTCATTGTTGTTTCTTCCCCCCCCGCCCCCCCCATCTTTCTGGAGTACCTTTCTGAAGCTTTTGCCAGCTTTCTCCATAAATAGAAGAGGGTAGGGGTGTCTGCTGAAAATAGGTGTATCTACATGCATATATGTGATAGAGAAGAGAATATCCTGGCCCTGGGAGATGGGGATTCCTGAGACAGCAGGCAGGACACAAGTGTCCAGGAGAAATCTGGAGGAGGTGACTCCTCCATAAGTGATCCTTACATGGTCCCAGCACCAGCCATGCCTAGAGGAGGACTCTCGGGGCAGTTCTGAGGCTACAACTCATCCAGCTGCCTGTGAGAGCTGCAGAGACCCAAAACTGCTGGGCAGCCACACACGGAGAGGCCCCAGGTGCACACACAGCCAGAAGCAAATTTCCCCCCAGCCAGCCAAGGAGCCAAAGCAATGCTTTAACTGGCTCTCCAACAGCACAGGCTTAGCTGGGCTCCAGGAGGCAAAGATTGTGTGCATCCAGCAATTGCCCCCCACATTGCTGTGACAGAGGAAAGCACAGATACAGCAGAGCTGCCACAGAGTTTGATCTCTACCAGTACCCTCTGGCCTTTCCAAGCCCTTCCTGGGCTGCCTGCAAACTCAGGGATGACCCGTGGTCTGATGTAGACCAGACCACCCGGGCTGGTGGCCACCTCCCCAAGGTGTCCTCAGCACCCACCTTCCCTCCCTCTCCAACTAACCCATCACAGATTTAATTTACCTTCAGGACAGCCTGGCTGTGTGGCCACAAATGCCAGGAGAAGATGAGGTGAGAGGAGCCCAGGTGGCTTCTTCAGGGATCCTTGCCTTCCAAGTGGCTGTGAGAAACACCTCTGTCTGGCTGCAGGGAAGATCACAACTCTTGGATCTGGGGTACTCATGAAATCAAAGCCCCCACCAGGCTGGCTTCCACCCTGGCTGTTCTGCAGAAAGGAGTAGCTGCCTGGTCACACAGTCCTCCAGGGATTCCCACAGTCTCGTTTGCTCCTCCAGGGAAAAGCAAGTCTGAGCCACGAAAGAAGGTGTGGATCACCCCACCCAGCTCCTGCTGACCTAAGGATCCCTCTGATCCTGTCTGTCCTCAGCCAGTCCACGCTGCAGCCTGTTCCCTTGCACAGCCGGGCTGTGGGGAAAGCCTTCTGGGGAAAGGCACCCTGCAGCCCGGCGGGTGGCACAGCCCCTGGGGAGGGTGCCCAGCCCTGCGGGGACCCCGGGGCCGCTCACTGCCGGCAGCCGGCGGGGACACCCCGGGGAGCCGAGGGGCTGGCTCCACACGAGCCGGAGGGGCGCAGCGCAGAGCACAAAGGCTCTCCCATCCTGGCCGCTCTGCCCTGGAACGCAGCATGGGAACCGCTGCCCAGCGCGAATCTGTTCCTCATTATCCGCCCCGGCTGCCGACTGATGCCGGCTCCGCTCGCGGCACGGCTCCGGCCGGCTCGCAGCCCTCAGCCCAGCAACTTCTGCTCGGCTTCACCAGCCCGCGCGGCGGGGCAGGCCGGGGCCGGGGCTGGCATCCCCCTCCGCAGGTAATGCCAGAGGGAAAACTAATTGTTCCCTCCACCAACAAGCAGAAGAGGCTTCCAGTGAAAGCAGGGAGCAGGGATGCCTGCTTCACGTGCAAAGAGTGGGAAGGCAAAACCAGGAGTATTCAGGAGAGGTTCAGCCTGATCGTAGGTGAGACGGATGCCTGGACAGATGGACATGAGAAGGCAGAAGCAAAGAACAGATTGATGTGTCTCCAAAATATGTGTACCAGATACATCAGACTGAATAACTCTCCTGAATTCTTCTGCTGTTCTCAGTGAAAACATGAGCATGGCCAAAGCCACGCTTTGTGCTGGCCAGGGCTGAGTGAGAGGTGAGGAGCTGGCTCCTATTCACTCACTTCCCACTGCTTCTGCCTGTATAGAGCAGTGTGAAAACATCCCAAGAGGGTGTCAGAAGTGCTCCAGAAACAGAGCAGGATCAGCAACCAAACACGTGCGTCAACAGCACCCTTGCTGCAGTGGAGAATATGAAACTGGCAGGTTCAAGARAATTATTATTTCTTGTGACTTGGTACCTGTGAGATACAACTGGGTGCTAGTTCCGATGTGGGGCTTCCCAAAAGAGTATATATATGTGTACACACGTATGTATATATACACACACACATATGTCACAGAGAACCTGCTTTAAGAAGACAAGGCAGAGGGGAGCAACCAACAAGGGGGCACACAGAAACCACAGCCAAACTCTTCCCAGAGACACACTTGGAAGAACAAGAGGCAACAGGGAGAACCTGCCCCAGGGCAAATATTTACAGGACATAAGGAGAAATTCATTATGTTCAAGACCAGTACAGCTGTGGTGTGGCTCTGGAGAGGGACAGTTGACACCTCCATTCTCGGAGACAAATCCAAATCCAATAAGACAGGGCTCTGAGCTGTCTGCTCCAGCTTTGCCACCAGCCCTGCGTGGAGCTGGGGTTGGACCATGGGCCTCCCAAGCCCCTTACAGCCTGGAATTTACCTGATGCTCCAATGTGCATTGTGCAAAAGCGATGTGGTAATTYTAAGAGTCACTTGTAAGACAGCCAACACCAATCCATTGCCCACAGCTCTTCCACACAGCYGATGCTAGAGCTGCCTTACATCCCCTGCTGACTTCACAAGTTTTGCTACCACAGTGAAACTGGAGAAGCTGAGTATTGGAGAAAGTAAATCCCTGTGGAAAAAAATGTGCAGATTTAATGGCARGTTCTAAACAGAAGTCTGGGTGCAAAATGACAGGTCTGTGATAGTGAGCTCTGGGATAGGGTTGCTTACAGTGACAGTCGGAGGGTTGTATGTTCTGGGTTACAGTCTGACAAGCAGCTCCTCTGGTTGTGCCTTACTCTGTCCTGGAGAAGCAGAGGTTTGGGCACATGTGTTCGTGGTTTGGCCCGCTCCTTGTGTTTTTCCACTGAAGCACTTCAGTATTTTTAGGCTGAAAGAGTCAACTCTGTGCTATGCTGGAAGGATCAGAGCAGTCCTGTGCAGGCAGGACACTCTAAGGTGAAATAGAGAGTGGAGTACAAGAATAAAAACTGGCAAGGAGCTACCATCCCTGCTCACAACAGGGCTAGGGTCAAGGGTGGCATGGAGAGCCTGCACACACATTAGCTGCTAGGCTCAGATATCCCTGTGAGACAGCAGGAACCAGCCCCAGCATCTCCCTAAGCTGAGATGTCTGCTTTCCCTCCTCTGAGGACCTGAAGGCCGCAGACCCACCCATTCCAGGAAACAACCTGGCCCACACAGCCTGGTGCATTTCCAAGGCAATTGTGTCTGCAGGCGATGCTGGCACTGAGGTCCAGCACGCAGAGCACATCTCAGCCAGCAGCATCGTTGGTGGGGTGCAAGGCAGGTGGGGAATGTCAGGAGGAGCAGGAGCTTCCACAGGGGCCAGTGCAAAGCTCCCAGGGCTAGGAGCTGCATTTTACCCTTCCACCTGGGGGTGATGGTAAGTGCCAGCTTCAATATAAGCCAAAAATCTACCTTGTGAATCAAGTAAGCCACATTTACTCTCCTTCAGGATAAGTGGAGCCAGGAGATCAAGGGAAGAGCAAAGCCAGCACACACCGATGCAAGGAGGCTCCTGTGATCCAGAATACCCTGAAATAGACACCTTTGAACCATATTTTTGGCAAGGAGAGAGGCAGCACGGACATGGAAAGATGTGGGCACACTGGTGGCTGTGCCGGCAGCCACGGCTCCGGGCAGAAGGGCCCGGCCTCTTGCTGGCTGCTCCCTCTGCACGGCCTAATGACGGCTGCAGGCAAGCGTCTCTTTGGAAAGAATTTCACATTTTCCACAAACTTTATGGAAACCAGGAAATCCAGTTAGGCACATCGAGGCTGAGAGGGGGGCTGGGACCTCGGGTGGAGAAGAATGGAGAGGCACAGGGACACGGTGCCTGCGAAGGAGAACCGAACCAGGATGGGCAGGTTCCCAGACTGCAGAGAGACCAGACCAGACCAGACCACAGCATCTGCTCCAACTCCAGTTTATTGAACATTACAAAATACTCTGCATATATTTTCACATTATAACAATATCCTTGCAAATAATATATGAAGTCTTGAGTCATTTGTGGTGCCCATGGCTACAGAAAACACTGACCCAGCTGAAGATTTAGTATGGCCCAATATCAGAAATCAAAACCAGAATAAGTCATACCAGAAATGCAAAACTATATAAAAACCTTTTAAAAACCTCATGCTCATCTGGTGGAACAGGTACGGAGCCAAAAGGCCTCTGCTGAGCCCTGCTGACAGTGCTGGGGGGCCCACCAGCCCACCTGCTCCACACTGGGCTCACCCACCCAGTGCATCCAAGTGTCCCCTTGGCACCTGCTGTCTCAGCACACCCCCAGAGCTGGAACAGGCAGGTTTTTACCTGCTTTGGGGCATTAACAGTCCAAGTCCCCATTTTTCCCTAAGAGGAGCACCCYCAACCCTCCTGCACTGCCGGTGCACAGCCATTGTGCTCTTTTGCGTGCTGAGCAATTCTTGGGGAGCAATTCTTKACCCTTGGGGTCACACCAGGAATGATTCATCGTGTGGGCCACCGGGTCCCATCACCCTGTCAGGAGGGAGCAGGGGTGGCTGGGAGGCAGGTGTTGGGGACAGACCTTTGAAGATGCATTCTGCTCACACCCATCACCCCTGTTCCTGATGTACATTCATACCTGCTGCTCGCTCCACTCCTTGCACCATGACCAGTCCTCCCAGCTGATGGGCCCCAGGCAACTGGAGGGACTGGAACATGGGTAGAGTGAACACCAAGGATGCTGTGCAGGGCAGCTGTCTCCTAGYAAAGCCAGAAAGCTGAACACTGCAGCTGTTGGGAACACATCCGGGCGACAGGCGTGAGGGTGGCAGAGCAGGTTGGCTGTTAGAAGAGTCCCTGTGCGTACAGGTTCACTAGTCCAGCTCCTGGTGGAGCCAAACCCCAGGAGCACTGCTCCCAGTCCTGAGTAGGCCATGGCCTTGCCTCTGTGGTGCCTCCACAACCCAAGTAACGCAGAGCTGCTGTGGCAAGGAGTCCATCTCTGAGCTCCTGGCTGAGCTCCATGCATGCTGTGAGGAACCAACACTGTGGCCACCTTGAAGTCAGTGGCTCAGTCACTGGATGTGGGTGGGCTCTTGTGCACCGGCACTACTCCCAGCCCTTTGCCCAGAGGTCTCCTACTCACAGCCAGGCTGGAGGTCAGCTCATACTTCTACACCTGCGAGCAGCCACAGCCCATTTGCCAGCACCCCCCACCTCAGGGCAGCATAGCCATGACCGGATCAAGTCTATTTGGGATTCCAGCCCTGGGGGAAATCTCTCTAACCTCCCAGGTGTGGAGATGTGTAGGGACCAGAGAGGAAGAATGAGATTTGGGATCTGTGCCTCCCTGTTTGGACAGGGGCTGGTACCTGCTGTCGCAGCACAAAACCCAATTATTGACCAGGTTTGCATCAGTAGGTGCATGGGCAAAGCCCACCCTGGAGTACAGCTCCAGGAGGAGTACTGAGTTCTCCTGCCGCTCCTGGAGTTTACGGAGACACACACAAGTTTTACAACGCAAGACAGCAGAGCAGTCAGCAGGTCATAGCCCGTCTGCAGCCCCCAGCCCCGTCCCAATCCACAGGGTGCCTCAGAGGTGGCTCGCTCTGTTGAACATCAGCCACCTGGGCTCTGCAGTGGGGGGCATCCTGCCCTGCTCCTCTGTGGCCATCAAAGGCTGCAGCTCCTGCTGCTCAGGACCATCCGGGCTGCTGTCACTCTGAGACYGGCCACTCTTGGAGAGGTGGCTGGGGAACTGGAAGCAGGAGCTCTGCTCTGGCATCGCCTGGCTGGCAGRCTGGGGTTGCTCCTCCAGCACAGGGCAGGCGAATCTCCTGTGCTGAGGTCCGCTCTCGATGCCTGGGGGGGAAGCGATGCTCTCCAGGGAGGAGATGCTTTGGTTCCACGCCTTCTTCATATCCACTGGCACRATTTTGGTGGTCTCCGAGGAGACATAAACAGCCAGATCAGCCTGGTCTCCTTTCCATGGCAGCTCCTTCTCTGCCAAGGTGGGCGATGGCGGGATGATGCACGGGCTGGGGCAGACATCCAGGCTCCCTGCGATGCAGATGGAGGGACAATGAGAGGGAGCTTGCACAGCTCTCAGTCTCTCCTTGGATCCTGCAAACATTGCAGGACCAACCACTACCAAATGGCCATGGAATCCTAGAATATCCTGAGTTGAAAGGGACCCACAARGATCATGGAGTCCAACTCCGGGCCCTTTGCAGGACAACCCCAAGAATCACATGTGCTGGCCCAGGGATGCAGGACACGGGGAGGCTCTGACATGCCTCCAGAGGACAGTGATTCTCCCACTCATGCTCTGCTGATTTTGGTTTTTCCCAGGCCAAGGCAACTTTGCTCCACAGGTAGAGGAAGGACAAGCTACCCAATGGCAGCTGCCCTGGTGTGGGGCATTGGTGCCTACCAGGAGTTGTCTTTCCCTGCAGGACCTCATCAGTGGCTCGAGCGACGAACACAATCCCCTCATCGTCCTCCTTCTCTGTCTCCGAGCTATCGCTCTCCTCCTCCTCTGAGCTGACCATCACCAGGACAGGAGCTGCAGGCAGATGGAGGGAGTTTGTTTGGAGGATRGGGCACCCTGCAGGGGAAGGACTGCACCCTTGGGAGAAGGACTTGGTGCTAGCATAACCCTGGGTGTTGTCATCCCACCAGGCTGGCAGTGGGCAGGCACAGCACGTGCCCCCATCCCRTCCTACCAGGTCCCCCTGCCAGGACCTGCCATCCTCACCTGCCACCAGCCTTACCTGCATCCTGCCAGGGGACATTTCTGTACGTCTTCCCATTGGATGCTTCTTTGGTCAGAGAGATGTTCTTCTGTGAAGGAAGAGGGACTGGCTGGGACCTGCCCTGTGCAAAGCCCTAAGCCCAACAGGTGGTCCTGCCAGCCAGGGTGGCCCTGGGCATGCAGATTTCCACCCTGGCTACATGCAGATTGTTCCTCGTCCTTAGGCTTTGCATCTTCATGGCCCTATAACAAACTGCTCAGCTGCAATGGCTTCAAAAGCCTTCAAACAAGAGAAGACACCTAAGGCTCAATTTAAGGTGCAGTGCTACACTTCTGAGCCCGGATCTGCACCAACACTGAGGCTGCTTTATGCTGAGTGCTCTTGGAAAACAAACCTGGGGCTCCTCCAGGGCTTTGGATCGCTTTGCTCAGGGAGAAGGCATCCCATAGCACTGCTGGCATGCTGRGGACACATGGACATGTGACACCTGCATGCTCACATGCAGCATCAACAGGACTGGGATGAGATGAGCTGCTTTCCCCTCTGAGTCTGGAGCTGCTGATGCCTGCAGCACCTCACCTACACCCCAAAAGGACGTCACTGACTGCATCCTGGGGCAGGCCTAATCTCAGACCTACAAAAAGAGCAGGAGCTTGGGGAGTGCTTGCCTTTTTCCTGCCTTTTTCCTTCAACCTGGCCTTGCTCTTGGAGGAGCAGATGTTGTGCTTTGTGGACTTGAAGGTCTCCAGACGCCTCTTCATGTTCTGCCGGAAGATTTCCTTATCTTGGCGCTCTTGTTTATCTGGAGAGATGAAGTGACGGCTGTAGCTGGCCTTGTACTGGCCGAGGGAGAGGCAAAGAGACACAGGGTGAGCAGCTGGCCCCACAGAGCATCCTCCATCCCTGCTCCTCCTGCGGGTGCTGCTCCCCTCGGGGTCAGCYGCACGCCGTGGCTGGGAGTGCTCACCCGCCGGCGGGGCTTGTAGAGGCTCCCTCGCAGCACGTGGTGCATGGCGGCGTCCTCCTTGTCCCGGCGGCTCCGCACCGTGTCGATCACCTGCAGGTCCAGGCACGCGCCGCTCCCGCTCTCCCTCCTGGGGGGAGAATGGAGATGGAGGGGCTGGACTCCATGCCCACATCGTGCCAGCCCCCTGCTAGCCCTGGCACAACCYGCCCCCAGGGAAGGGGGCAGTTGTGAGGTCCAGCGAGCTCTGTCCAGGGCCTCGGAGGGGTGCTCGTACTCACAGGAGGTTTGTGACTGATGACTCCGACATGGACGTGCGGCTGGGCATGGAGGGCAGCGCCAGCTTGGCAGCCGAGAGCACGTGGCCACCCTGGGAGGTGGGAGGACRAGGCTGACATCAGGAGAGCAAGGACCCAGCTGGGCTGGGCAGGTCACCACTGCTTGGCCAGAGGGTGCATGTGTGGCCATACACGGGTGGGACCTCTCTGCCAGGGCTGTCCTGCTGCCTGGCTGCCACCACTGCCCTTACCTGATCAACAAAGCTGATAGCATCACGGATGTTCAGCTTGTAGTAAACATCCCAGATCTCATCCCGCAGCCTGTAGGCAGATTTCCTCATCAGGAGCTGGCTCAGGTATTTCTTGTCAAACTGCTCCCACCTGCCATGAGATGAAGACATGAGCAGTTTGGCTCCCATGGGGTACCACAGCCAGGGATATCTGCCCACACAAGGCTGAGGGTCCAAAGCATGGCAAAGGGAGGCTGGACATGCAGGACCTGGCTCTGCACAGGGACACGCTGACAGGGAGAGCAGGCGGGGAGGGACATGCTGACCCTTCATTCCTGCCCAAGGGGAAGCCAGACACCAGCGGGTCTGCAAGAGGCAACAAGACTGGGACTGGGACTGGGGCCACCCTGCTGGAGCACTTCCCCTCCAGGAAACAGGCTTTTTGCATCCTTTTCCTGTCGCTGTGCTGCAGATAAACACTGCCCAAGCAGGAACAGGGCTGTTCCCTTCTCAGTGCCCAGCTCAGCTCCATCCATGAGGAAGAACAGGGGGGCCGTTGCCACCAACAAGGACATACCATGGCCCCCCAGCAGCTGATGAACAGACATACAGTCTTCCTGGTCCTGCTACCCTGCCCACAGCAGGGGTGTCCCTGAAGTGTCCCCATGGCTGGCACGTGTCCCCCWTTCACCTGACAGTCAGCAGAGGATCCTGGCTAAGACACTCACTTGTCCCTCCAGTAGTGGTAGCCGTGGTGCCCCACGATGTCCTCCACTGCTGCCAGGATGTGGTCAAAGGCCTTGAGTGAGGGGAAGAGGGTGAGAGTGGTGGCACCGCTGTGGGTGCCCCAGGGGTGCTGCGGTCGTATATGGCCCTCACTCAGCTCCACTGGTGTGGGGAGCCAGGCAGCCTCTGGTGCTATCACCTACATGCTCATGCAGCTCCTCGTTCAGTGTGGGCTTGTGGTGGTCACTGCGCTTCACCTTCAGCCACGTCACCAAGGGTTTGATGGTGAGGCCCTGGAATGGCAGGAGAAGGCAAGGGAAAGACTGGGAGGGCGAGAGGGTGCATGGCTGGGGCATGGGGAGCAGAAGCAGCACGAAGTGACCGGGGACAGTGGCTGTGCCAGCCATACATGCCCCTACCAACTCAACCCCCTGTGCCATGTTGTACACCCCCAGTCCTCCTTCCCCTAGACCCGTATCCACCCTCCCCGTGKTTTCCCTTCCCAGGGCACAGGAACACCAGAGCCAGGCCCCGTCAGCAGCTTTGCAAAGAGAACAGCCTGGCCAGGCACACGCTCTTGGAGCTCTTGGAGCCAGTCCCAGAACAAAAGGCCAATGGAAAGAACATGGGCTATGGCCCCACCATTGCATCAGTCGCCATGACAGTCCTGCACACCTGGTGATGGATGGGGTGCCAGAAGGCACCGAGGACAAAAGGTCACTTGAAAAGAAATACTTTCCCCAAGCACATGTCCCCAGGCCCATTCTGGGGCAAGAAAGCAGCACTGGAGGAGGGCACAGTGCCCATCCTCACCTGCACGATGACAGTGAAGAACACTACCACGATGGTCGTTGCCACAAAGTAGTCCTTGGCTTTCACCTTTTCCCTGTCCAGCAGGATGACCAGGGCGAAGGCCACGGCCCCACGGAGGCCACCATATGACATGACCACCTGGTCAATCCTGTCCAGGGGGATGAGGCGGAAGCGGTTGAGCACGTAAGTCTGGAGGACAACACCTAGGGAAGAAGGAGAAGGAGAGCCTGGGATGCTGGAAGAACCCTGCCTGGCTCCTGGAGACAGCACAAAATCCCAGCCAGGATCCATGGCTGGTCTTGTACCCCAGCCCTTCTTGGGGAATACCCCTTTTTAGCATGAAAAGGGTTAGGTGCTACTGGCTACACACACAGCAGGACAGACTGACCCACRGCTCTGAAGAGCAGGATAAAGAACAGGGTGCCCAGCACCAGTGCTGTGTCCCATGTCCACTTGGAGGTGTCCACAGCTGAGATGCCCAGAAACATGAAGATGATGGTCTCTGAGCTGCTGGCCAGCGTCTTCATGGTGTACTTGACCGTGGTGCGGGATTTCTGGGAGATGTTGGCTTCCACATACTTCTTGCAGCAGATCCCACAGAAGGTGACTCTGCAGAGGGGCAGAAGGAGCTGGCATGGCCCTATGGCGGGATGAGGAGTGGGTCCGCTCGCTGCCTCTTGCTGCTCAGCACTGCAACCCCGATTTCCTGGGCTCCCCTGCGGGACAGCCCCGTACTCACGCCAGGATGGCGGAGAGCGAGACCATCTCGGCAGCCAGGTACGCGACGTAGGCCAGGAGGAAGACGAAGAGCGGCTCGATGATGCGCACGCGCTTGGTGAACCGCGTGATCAGGGCCAGCAGGAAGGCGAAGAGCAGCCCCACGGCCGTGCCCCCCAGGCTCACCAGGAAGAAGGAGGCTGGTGGGAGGAGAAGACTCATCTGCACCATAAGCAAGTGGGCCCAGCTTCTGTGCCCCAAAGCCACCACGCTGGGCTGGCCAAGCCCTGTGCTCCCACCCAGGTCCCCACCAAAGCATCCCATGGAGCATGGAGCTTTGGATGATGCCAAAGCATCTCCTGGAGCACCTCTGCTATGGGGACAGGATGACAGAGTTGCGGTTGTTCAGCCTGGAGAAGAGAAGACTCTGGTGAGACCTCAGAGCCTCTTCCAGTACCTAAAGGGGCTCCAGAAGAGCTGGAGAGGGTATTTTGACAAGGGCGTGGAGTGACAGGACAAGGGGGAATGGCTTCATACTGACAGAGGGCAGGATTAGATTGGATATTGGGAAGAAATGCTTCCCTGTGAGGGTGGTGAGGCACTGGCACAGGTTGTCCAGAGAAGCTGCGGATAGCCCATCCCTAGAAGTATTCAAGGCCAGGTTGGGTGGGGCTCTGAGCAATCTGGTCTTGTGGAAGGTGTCCCTGCCTGTGGCAGGGGGTGTTAGAATGAGCTGGTCTTTAAGGTTCCTTCCAACCCAAACCATTCTGTGATGCCATGCTGATTGCTGGTATGTGATGGAGGGAGATGACAAAGCTGTGGGGCTTAGTGCCCCCCCCACAGGACAACAGCTCCTGTGCTTGCCCCCCTCCACTTCCTTTATGGAGGAAGAGGTGGAGGGGCTGGTGTGGCACATACTCACCTATCCCCTTCACGTAGTCTGTGGCATGGATGTGCTCTGGGCCCAGCTCCACGAAAGAGTTGAAGACCTTGTACAGCACCTGCAGGCAAAGCAAGTCCCTTGAGGAACGCAGGGTATTGCCCTGCCTTGAGAGGGGCAGGGTGGATCTTGTGGAAGAGGCATTTCCTGCCCCAAACCTGTCAGGTAACACAGCTCATTTCACCAGGCAAAGTCTCCCAGGGCCAGGAGAGAGGAAAGGACAAGAGAGCATGGCAGGGGTCTGCCCCCAGCTTGGGTGTGTCACCTGCATCCTCTGCCCATCCTGGGGGAGTCCAGCACCTTGGACCATGTTTGGGCTCAACATAAGGGTCCCCCAAGCTGCAACTCACCACGGTGACAGCATCATTCAGGAGAGACTCGCCAAACACGATGATGAAGAGGGTCTCATTTACATGGACCTCTTCGAAGACAGCCAGGACTGCCACAGGGTCCACAGCTGAGATGAGGCTGCCAAAGAGCAGGAAATCCATCAGCCCAGCTTCAACACCTGGATCTGTTAGGACAGAAGGACCAAGGTCAGGCGAACCAAACACCCCAGAGACCCTCTCACGAGGCAGAAACAAGCCTTTCCCTCATCTGATCCCAGTGACTTGGTTGCAGCATCTCAACTGTGCAGTGGGATGAGCCCAAAAGTGTTCCCAGACCTCTGGGGTGTCCCTGGAAAAGCAGGGCTCAGCACATTCTTGCTGCAACATGAAAGGAGCTTAAGGGGTGCCCCCCTTGGCACCGAGGTGCATCACTGTTCCTCCAGCAGGTTCCACCAAAGGAGGCTCAGCAGCCCCTTTGTCAGGGGGTCCAGGTCCARGCCTCAAGAGGTTCCTCAGGGCTCAGGAGAGCTCAAAACACAGCCCAGGCCAGCCAGGGCCAGTGGCTCCAGCCAAGGACAGGGAACTCGGGCAGCGAGCCAGCAATGCTAGCCAAGGTCGGCAGACAAAAATAGCAAAGACATGAGTCAGCCCAGTGCCAAGCAGGGCCCTTTTGTCCTGCATGCTTGACTGTCCTGCCAGAGCACCATTCCCAGCATGTCAGGACCTCACTCGTGCTGTAATTCCTAGGAATCCACAGCAGGGAGAGGCAGTGGGCTGTGAAACTGGGGGTGCTTGGAATCTCCAACCTATTTTTTGGGGATGTGGTCCAAGCTGGGCAGCCCTGCACACCCACCCATGAGCCCGGCCTGGTGCAGCCCCCAGAGCGCGGTGCCGGTGGCGAAGGAGTTCCAGAGCGTCCCCACCACCGCRTAGGTGAGGATGGCTCCGATGTTGTCAAAGAACAGCCGGCTGGGCATGAAGTACCCCGAGTCTAGGACGATGGGGGGCAGAAGGAAGAGGAAGAACATGTTGGGCTCCAGCTGGTACTCGGCTTTCTTTGCCACGGCCAACACGATGCCYCCAAGGCCCAGCCCCAGCAGGATGAGGAGGCAGCTCTCCGGGACAACGGACGTCACCTTCCTTGACAGGTGGAAAACTAGAAGGAAAAGAAGAATCAGAGCATCAGCCAAAAAGGCACATGGACAGAGCATCCCAAATCCACAGGCTTCACAGAAGGGTTGGGTGATGCATGATGGATGGGAGGAGGACAAGGGAGCACCTATGGAAAGGCTGCTTCGTGGCCATGCGTGCACAGAAGACCTTCCAGCTGCCTCCCAGGTCAGGATTTCAGGTCTCTGACTCTTTGGGATCTCCCTCTCCTTTTCAGCCACTGTCTAATAAGCCAAGCAGCCAGGCGTTTTGCTTTCTTGGCTTCTGGTATCTGCACTTAAAGGATTACAGCAGCCAGCAAGCACATTCACAGTATCACAAGCGCTGCTGGCTGCTGTTCGAGCGAAGAAATCCCGGTGCACCAGGACACGTTACCCCACTCGGAGACGAGGATGCTCAGCCCTGGTGATGGGGTGACCTTGTTTGCATCTGTCTGAGCAAGCAGCCAGGAGCAGCATGCAAACCACTGCAGCACAAGCCATGCCAGAGCACAACCTCCCTCAGCACCAGCTAACCTACCTGCATGCAAAAACACAGGCACTCGGGAGCTGCAGATTTAGAGATGCTTGGAGTAATCAGTTTATTCCATGCAAGGTTTGGGCCAAATCTTAAGCTGCTGTGGAACAGGATGTATTTTCTAAAGCAAGCAGAGGACGCCCTGGTATTCATCCATCAGTAATGTGGCAGTGAGCCTGTGCTCAGGCACAAGCCAGCAGGATGCCATGCCAGCCAGCACAGGGGACTCACTCCTCCAGGCATCCTTGTCCCCCAGGCCAGGGCATCCTGCGTAATCCCAAATCAGTCCAGCTTCCAGGCAGGCAACCCCCCAGCCCTTTGGGTTTCTCCTCACTAGCACAGGGTGCTGTATTTTTGCTGCCCCTCCAAAGGGCAGTACTTGGGGAAAGACTGTCGACGATCACAGTGGTTTGTCCCCTCACCATTGAGTTCTGCCATCACTTGTGACATCCAGCCCAGCTCTGTTGCATGACTTGGCCATCAGATGAAGAAATCTCCTGGGGAGTGGGTTCCTCCAGGCACTTCCAGAGCCACCTCTATCCTTGTGCACCCAGCAGGTACGAGGGACATCAGGGCAGGCTCTGAGCCATCACTTGGCTGCAAGCCCAGCCCTGCTGCCAACACCAAAACACAGTCCCTAAAGCCTTTTAGCTGGATTAGAGGTGCCCATCACTTGTGCCAAGTTACCCCTCCAAAAGGAAAGCTGTGCTGTGGTCATGCATCAACCCTAGGTCACTTGGCTGCTTCCCTCCTTCGGAACCCCCATGGACAGACCACAAGATCTGCCTAGCCCAGAGTCCTGTCTCCAGTGCTATAGACCTGCAGAGGAGCCCAGGAGCAGGCAGTGCTTCATCAGCAGGTTTCCATGTCTCTATGCCCTTGTCATTTTCCTCTGAACCTGTCCCGGTCCTGCTCTATCCTTCTGGGACAGGTCCCTGTGTCCCTGAGACGTGGACACCCTGGCAACTGAGGTTGTAGCCTTCTGATGTTCTTCCTTTCTCCTTACCCAACACCTCTTAGGTGATTTGCTTTCCTTCGCTGCAGCTGAGCTCTGAATTAGAAGAGATAATTCCACGTCCAGGATCTGGTTCACAACAGAGACAACATCTTTGAGACCACCACCCAATGTGCAGGCTAAGAGCTGCTTTTCCTCTCGTTGAGGACCTCAAGAGGCTGCTCCTTGGCACACTAAGCCCTATCCATGCCCTGGCACTGCCTCCCTGCCACAACATAGCAGGAGCACTGCTGCAGCCTGCAGAGGCAGAGCAGTGAGCACAGGGGCAGCGTGATCTGCAGCTCCACCACCAACCACCTCAACGGGAAGGAGCACCCAGGTCAAGCTTCTGCCATAGCTCTGCCACCAAGCACCCCCACCACAGAGCCTGGGGCATGCCCCCTCGACCCCAGCTGCCTCTGCTCACTGCTATGGGCTGCAATACTGCCCCAGAGACCATGGAGATACGGACAGTACAGCCCTCCAAGCAGACCCACAGCCTGGGGAAAAGCTAGCTGAGCTTCATCCAAGCTAAATTCCTGTTAAATGACCACACAAGTCACTGCAGAGCCCTGTTCACCCCACAAAAGCTGCCTTCACCAGTGGACAAATGGTGCTAACTCAGCGCCTGCAGCAGGCTGTGAAGCCGCTTCCCGCCCACGGGAACAAAGCTCTGAAGTTTTCAAGAAGGGAACGAGGCGTCCAGCCCCTTTCTGCATTCTCAGGAACATTGCCAAGATCCCTGCTCCCTGCTTCGGCAGCCCATCTGCATTCCCCGTGCTGTGGATATACGTCCTGGCTGGCTGTAGAGAACCAGGAGGGCACGCAGGGATGCTGTGGGAACGTGGGGACACAGGTCCTGGCTGTCATCCATCATGGAAGCGTTCAAGGCCAGGTTGGGTGGAGCTTTGAGCAACCTGGTCTAATGGAAGGTGTCCYTGCCCATGGCAGTGTAGTTGGAACAATAYGATCTCTAAGGTCCCTTTCMACTCAAATCATTCTGTGAGTCTATGATTGTTTTCCCTAARCCAGAAACTTGGGCAAAGAAAGGAGAAGCATCAGTGGGGAATACCCTGCTTGTCCAAAAATCCCCTGGCTGATGGGGAAAGCTGCCACCCTCCCAAGCAAATGGCAGCACAYGAGCTCCCCTGTGCCACAGAGAGCAGCTACTGGGGACGGGCAGAACGAGCTCTAATTTTATATGCGCTAGTCAAGGATTTCAGCATTAAAGGTTCCCACAGCAACAGTAACTTAGCCACATGTGAATTAACTTCAGAGACATAATCCATACTCAGGCATCCATAATAAAGGATTTGCCATCGAAAAAACTCAGGGCCAAAACCTGCTCCGCTCCTCCAGAGCTTGGGAAATGGCAAAACACCTAACCCAAGGCAGGAGCAGCTGGGGACAGAGGTGATGGCACGAGGAGAGAGGGTTGCAACCCATGGCAATGCTGCTGCATGGAAAAACATCTGTCTGCTGTCAAACTCCTGCCTAAGGTGTGTAAGGAGCATGTTTGGGGCAATGCTTATCACCTCCCTCTTGCCCACATCCCGTGCTCTGACCATGGATGCAAAAGGCAGCAAAGCCCGGATGATGCCTCGCTGTGCAGGAAGGCAACACCCAAGCCAGTTTCTCCCTGCTCCGGGTGATTGCTGGCTCGGGTCACCCCAGCATCGTGACTGCCTCCGAGAACAGAGCCCACAGTGTCATTTCCCCATCACCCGGGTGTGGGGCCGCTTCCTTCCCTGCAGTCACAGGGCTGTGAGCTGGCAGCCCAGCGCTGCAACCACAACAGCTCCTCTGCACCAGCCTATGCCCAGAGTCCATGGCTGCCACAGCTGGAGCTGCCCTCTCTGCTCCCCAAAATCCTCCACCCCTGGTTTATCTCCACTGTGGACTCCTGTGCACCCTGRGGACACATGTGCCACCTCTGGGGACACCCATGCCAGGGTGCTGCCTGCAGCCCTTCCTCCAGGTCTGARTGTCACTTCTGGCTCCGGGCTCTGAGTATCCATTGGACCCATTGGATACACTGAGCCAGGCAGCTTGAAGCTATCAACCAGCAGGCTTGTGTCTCACGGATAGAGAGAGAGAGTGGCCATCAGCTCACCTCAGGCCTGGAAGAATGTGGTGCATCTGGGGCCTTGGGAATGCTCCTAGCTCGAGTTCCCCTGCACACACACCGGCACAAAATCAAGGGTGGCTGAGGGAACCCTGCCAATGGAAACCTGCACAGGGAGCAGCTCCAGGGAGAGGTTTGAGATAAGAAAATAACAGCCAGGGAACAGAATTGTCTCTCTGATCTTCTGCAGGTAGGAGGGACGCACTCGGCAGCTGGAGGTGGCACAGCTACAGCAGAGTGTTGTATTTTTAAGCTCATGATACCCTTTAGTTCACTCCTCGCGAGGCTTCAGGTCTCCCTTGCGAGAAGGCAAGGAAGGAGAGAAACAGGAGATCCAGGATGCTTGGGACAGGCAGAGGCCAGCTGGTGGTCACAGCTGTAGCTGTCTCCTGTGTACTGAGTGCTGCTGCAGGTCCCTGGCTGCTCACAGACTCCCCTGCCTAACTCTGAACCCACATTTCTTGATCCAACTCAAAACCGAAAGGGTGTCTGCACCCCCGCTACGGGGGCTGTGCCCACAGTGGGGTCCC
This sequence comes from Amblyornis subalaris, assembly GCA_018881555.1. Taxonomy (NCBI): domain Eukaryota; kingdom Metazoa; phylum Chordata; class Aves; order Passeriformes; family Ptilonorhynchidae; genus Amblyornis; species Amblyornis subalaris. The sequence goes on from JACAXG010000210.1 coordinate 335,483, forward strand.
CGAGAAGGAAACCTGCCTCAAGGTCACAGTCTCATCCCCTGGGCCCAGCACAGCAGGCAGAGGCACTGCGGGGGACCAGCCCTCTAAGTACCCAGCTTGGCACCCACGCTCTGGTGTCCCCTCCCCAGCGCCCCGCGGGCTGGTGGGGAGCCCAGCCCTGCGCAGCTCACACACATCCTCATTGTGCCTTCCCACGCAGCCTCTCACAGCAGAGCCTCCCCCTGCTGCGGGGTTCTGTGCTGGGGAGCACGAGAGTCCAAGGCCACACCACTCTGGAGTGACCCACCGGAGGAGACTGCAGGCACCTACCCATGCCCAGGCTGCTGGGGGCACATCCTGCCTGACGCTGGCACCACCGAGCCTTTCTCCGAGGCTGTGGGGGAACAATGGCTTCTAGACCTGCCTAAGGCAGGTGCTGTGCCAGCCCTTGGGAACACAGGACATCCTTTGGGGCATCTCTTCTCATGATCCTTCCCTCCTCTGCGCCCACCCCTCTGTCCATCCATCMCTCGCAGGGAAAACATCCCCGGGCCCCCACCTCGTCCTCCGGTTGGTGCCTTCAGCCCGTCGCCGCACATCACCCCACGGAGGGCACGGAGGATGTGGCACGGGGCGGTCCCCGACCTCCGCAGCCCCGCTGAGGCTGGTGACCGGCCGGGTTTGTCCCGATGACCCGTGTCCCGGCGTGCGGTGACACCCCTCGTCCCGGGTGCCCCTGCGGCCGCCGGCGATGCCGCATCCCCCCCTGCCTACCCCGGGCTGGGCACGGCCGCTCCCGGAGGACCGGAGCGGGTGGGGACGCGGGGACACTCACCGATCTTGGCCAGGCTGGCTACCAGGATCCAGGCGGCCACCAGGCAGGGCGCCTGCACCTCCCGCCACTGCCACCGCAGGAGCTCGGCTCCCGCCGGGGCGGCGGGGCCGGGGGAGGCAGCCGGGGGCTGCATGGCCCCGCCGCTCCCGCCGCTCCGCTCCGCCGCGGTCCCGGTCCCGGCCCCCGCCCGCGTCACGCGCACGTGGGGATGCGCCGGGACGGCCCCCGCGCCCCACGCCACGGGCCCCGCCCGCCGCTCCCCGCCCCGCCCGGGACCGGCCCGCCCCGGACCCCCGATACGGCCCCCGGTACCGCCCCGGGGCCTCCAGTACTGCCCCGGCACCACCAGTACTGCCCCGGGTCTCCTCCCGGTATTGCCCCAGGGCTCAGCACCTGCACTAGACCCCAGCACCACCCTGCTCACCCCTTGCATCCCTCTCCATCCCAGCTCATCTGCACACTCCTGGAGCCTTCTGCCCCATGGTAGTCCCCTGCCCCTTAGTCCTCTCTGCAACTGTCCCGGTGCCACCTACATCATCCTGCTGCCCCCACACGTGCCCTGGTGCCCCTTACCCCATGCCAGTTCCGCTGATGCCTGCCCGGTGTCACTTGCATCAACCTGATCCCCCATGCCCTGCCCCCGTGCCCCTGCTCTGTCTGAGTCCCCCCACCCTGGCTCAGTCCTCATGCACCCACCAAATTCACAATCTTTCCTCACACTYGATCCCCCTCCCAGCCAGCCCCTTCCCAGCTGAGACCACCCACTCCTGTCCCAGATGCTGCCTGAGCACCAGCCTGGGAGCACACCCAGAAGGCCGCCAAGATTTTTCTGTCTCCCCTTTACATCCTCAGCCCCTCTCAGACACCCCTAAGACCTCCTGCGTCCTGACTAGGCCATCCCCCATGCTCTGGGAGGTGCTCCATCTCCCACATCCCATCCTTGAGGCTCCCGATCCAGGACCCTGTGTCCTGGGTGGGCAGCAATGTGTGCTCAAGCAGCCCAGGCAGATGGGATGCTGCTGGGCAGGGGCAAGAAGGGACACTRGCAGAGTGCTCCACGGAGAGCCAGCTCTGACCTGTGTCCACGTGTCCCTGGAGGACAGGACAGGACACCTTAGCCAGACCAAGCCCTCTGGCTGGTACTGCCTATGGCATGGGCACTCTCGGATGCCGAGTGTCAGGCTGAGCCCGCTGGCCAAARAGGAATGGGCTACAAGACACCTCCCTGGAAGCTCTGGTGGCATCGCTTCTTCCCATGTCTCTGCCTGGGTACAAATGTGCTGCAAATGTTTTCCAGCAGAAGCCAATGGCTGGGGAACATGGGCTGGAAGCAGGAGCAAGGGGAAAGTTCCCTGCCCACTGCTCCATCACATCTGATCATTGTCATTGCCCAGGTACTCTGTCAAAAAGAAAGTAAAATGGGTTTTACACAAGCTTTGCTTTGCAGTTTGTGGTCAGCATGTCCCGGTTCCAGGGTGGCACCACGACACCCCTGGCTCCAGGCAGCTCATCCTGTGCTGCTTCCCCCACCCGTGCCCCAGTTCACCCAGGGCCAGCAGCCCCACCTGGCCCCCCAGAGCAGCCTGGAGCCTCCTGGGGCTTGGAGAATCCTGTGGCTTGGATCACCTCAGTGGTGCCCGGCAGGGCCTGGAGCACCCCTGACGCCAGAACATCCTGGAGTCTGGAGCACCCTGCCGCCGGAGTAACCTGGTGTCTGGAGCATCCCTGAGGCCGGAGCATCCCAGTGGAGCCCCCCAGAGCCTGGACCATCACTGGGCCTGGAGCATCTCTCCGGAGGGCCCGCGGGAGGGCGCGCCGACGAGCACTGAGAGGCCGCTGACAGTGCCGGGGCGGGACGGAGGGGCTGGGCCGAGGTGGCGTTCGCCTCGCTTCCCCGGGAGCGGCGCCGCGCGGGGCCGCGGCGGCGGCGGCGGCGGCGGGGCCATGGCGGCGGCGGAGGCGGCGGAGGCGACGGTGCCATGCCGGGTGCAGTACCTGGAGGACACGGATCCCTTCGGCTGCGGCAGCTTCCCGGAGCCCCGACGGGCCCCGGTTTACGCCGTGGTGGAGGCGCTGGCCCTGGGGGCGCAGCTGCCGGCGCTGCACCGCCTGCTCGGGGCCCCGCTGCCGGTGAGGAGCAACGCGGGGCGGCGGGGAAAGCACCGGGCGGGCACCGGGCGGGGGACGGGGAGGGGATTGCCGGCTAGACGGGACCGGGGGACGAGGGATGGGGCGATGTGTCCCGGCAGCGCTCCCGTGTGAGTCACGGCGGGTTTCGTGAGCCCCCGCGGGAGATGCCAGCTCTCGGCCGGCCCCGCATGAGTCGGCGGGGAGGAAGAGGATGTGCTTGCTCACAGCAGGCAGGAACCCAGGCAGGGGGAAGCAGAGTGAGGGCAGGCGTCCATGCCCGTGTCGTCGGGGCTGAGCCAGGCAGCGTGCTCCCCCGCCGGCATCCCACTTCCACGCCGGCAACCAGGAGCGGAGCACACCAGCTCCCTAACTCCTGGGATCCTTCCAGTGTCCCAGCTTGCTGCGGCACCTGGAACTTGGGGAGATGATGGTGGGGCCGGAGGGCCACCAGCCCCTGCCAGCCCCTCGCCGCCCCCTCATCTCTCCGGTCCGGCAGCACCTTTGTCACGAGAGAACGGCACGGAAATTCGTGCTGAGCAATTTCCTCCAGCTGGGAGGAAGGCAGGCAGGCGAATGTGAAGCGAGGCATAGTGTCTTGTTTGTGTGTCCTCAAACATGACTCAGGCTGGGAAAAGCGGGCTGGGAAGTGGAGGAGACAGGGGAGACGGGAGGACCTCCCTGGGTATCTCCTGTTGGCGGGTTGCTCTCGGAGCGTCCTTCACAGGATGGGCACAGGCTTGTTTTCCTCCTCAGGAACGCGGGACCCAGCAGAGCTTTGGCGATAGCTGAACATCCCTGTCTTGCAGCACTAAAGGAGTGCAGGGAAGGGAGGCAGGAACCCAGGCTGGCTGGGGGAGAGTGGAATCAGAGCCAGAGAGGAGAGATGGGGCAGCAGGAGAGGGAAATGGGCTCGGTGTGCCTGGCACCGAGCTTGCTGGCCTGCCGAGGGAGAGGGAATCACTTTGAGACCTTTGCCTGCACCAAAAAAACCTTCCCTTTATCCCCCTTTTCATTTTTCTTGGAGCAAAGAAGCAGCGTCTCATGTCGTCGCTGTCATGGGATTTTTAGGCGGTGACTAAACGGAGTTTGTTTGGGAACAAACAGCCCGGAGACATGACGAATGGAGCAAACTCAAATTTCAGGCGTGTGCTTTGCTCCCTGGGCAGGAGCTGGCTGTAATGGGATCTGCCAGCGCAGAATGCTGCCATGGTGGCACGGGGCAGTGGAAGGGGGGAGGGGGGACTGGACACTGCGTTCCTGAGGGCAGGAGCATTGCAAGGAGGTCCTGTGCCCAGCAGAACTATGTTGATCCTGGGATTTCAATCTCTGTTCCCTGCCTAAGCTGAGCTCTGGATATTTTTTCCTATAGTTTCCCTACATCACCCCATGACCCTTGGTGAAGTCACTGGTGAACAGCTAGGACACTGTTCTGAGTTTATAAACCAGATTTCTGGATCATATAGGTTATAAACCATGCTACCTTTACTACACGGAGCTCTCTGAGCCAGCAAGGCTGTGGAATGTCCCACCTGACAAGCTGGGGTTTGCCTGAGCAAAAGTGTTCATTGGTAGCTTCCTGCAGCAGGATTTACAGCCTGTGGAGTGAGGTCAGTCTCCCAAACCAGCCAGTTCAATCCAAATTCAGAGCTGGCACCCTTGGAGCTGTGCAGATGTCGTTCCCCTGGCACGACCAGCCAGAACCTCCCCAGGTGCCCTTTGTGCCAGGTAGCACTCGGCTCCATTACTCACAACCCTAAAATTAGTAAGTGAACAGTCGGATTTTTCCTGAACTGGCTGTAAAAAGGAGCTGGCTGTAAAAAAATTCAGCTGGGGATGCCTGGTGCCAGGTTTGTCCTGCTGRGCAGCGTGCCTGGACCTGCGGAGCACAGGGAAGAGGATGCAGCAGCCAAGAGGGAGCTGGGCTGGGGGTGTCCTCATCGTTGGAGGAGGATTGAGCTGCAGGCACTCAAGGGATGAGCTGCCATGGGGAGCAGCTGGGTCCTGCCCTCGCTGGGCACAGCAAAGCAGTGCCCTGTGCATAGAGAACAGCTTAGAGATGATGAGCAAGAGGTTTCTGGTGCTGGCATCACTGCCTTGAACAGCCTGTGACACCCTTGGTGCTTCCTCTCCCTGAGCACGACCTGTCGCTGATGACTTTTTCATGCTCTCCGGAAAGTGTGTTTGTGCTTGGAAATACCTTCCCGCTTTGTTTGCCGCTGCTGCATTGTTTGCCTCCAGGCTGATAGTATCTTCTCCTGCTTTCCAGCATTTTTCTAGTACCCTTGGGTGATGCTCAGGCAGGGTGTGGGCCTTTTCTGAACCTCTGCAGGCAGGTTTTGGCAGGGCACGTTTTTTTGGCTGTTCTTTTAAGTCCCCAGAGGCCCCTGCGCTCCCTTGCCCCCAGCGCTATCTCACCTCTGAATCTGGGGATTTTTCCAAACAATTGTAAAACCCAGCAGGCTGGAGTTTTGCTTTCTCCTTCTTCCCCCGGAAATCTGTGAAGAGCAAACAGCTCGCTGGCCTCAGTGCCATCAGCTTGCTGAGAGCTCTGGTGCTCGATAGAAGAGCTGCTGGGGTGATCTCGGTGTGTGCATGAAGTGCACAATCCCCAGCCCACAGCCCTGTTGCCCTCTGTTTCTTAACATGCTCAAGGGAGGCTTTGCTGTGGGTCTTTGCCCCACTTAACCTCTGGAAGACACAAAAGCTGTTAGGTGGGGTTGTCAGTGGCACTGCTTTCCCCTAGTTTGCTTCTTACTTAGAGCTGAGCATTGGTGCTCAGCAGCCCCCGGCGCTCTCCAGCTCCCAACGCTGTCCTTGGATGGATCCGGGGGAGGGAGCGGCAGCCAGGCATTCATGCCATGGCTTTGCCAGGACACTAGCTGCTCCCTAGAACTGGGGTCCTCCCACTGCCACGGGTCTGCTGATGAGCAACAAGAAATCTGTTAATGGGCAATGAGCCTACCTGGCGGAGCTTTGTGAGAAGCAAGTTTGCACTTCTGGGCCAGCTCTGGGTGATCTCCAGAGATCCCTCCTGGCTTGGGTATGATTTCCCTCCCCCATGATAAGGCAGTGGCAGTGTTCCCATCCACTTGCTGCCATCCATCATGCAGTAGTGGACAGGGGACAGCACCTGAGTGTCCTGGCAGTAGACACCTCTCTTAACCTTGAAACTGTATTGTGGTGAATGCACTTGGTTGGGATTGGGGTAGGTCCTGCGGCATAGCTCTAGAAAGCATCAGTCCCTGTGTGTTTTGGGAGGGTGAGCAGAGGCTGGTGATACCAGGGCTTTCTGACCTGTCAGCGCCTTGCGTTTAACTGCTGCCTACTATGTTATTTAAATAATATATTTTGGCTTTTATTTCCCCATAGTCTTTCTAGAAGAGCTGCAGCGATGTTGGGAAATTGTGGTTACCGCAAAAAGAAAGAGTTAGAAAGGGAGTAAAAGTGTTTCCTTTGCTGGCAGATAAAGAGGATATTCGCTGCCTGGCCTTGGAGCATCCTGCCATGTGGGGATGCCGTGATAGGGGTGAGCAGGAAGATGTGATGCTGTGGTGGGTGGTGTGAGTGTGGCTGTGGGTGGACAGTGTCTTGCTATTGGAGGTGGAGATGTCTCCATCACACCCCCATTGAATCCTGGAATGGTTTGGGTTGAAAGAGACCTCTAAGGGATCATCTACTTGCACTCTGCTGTCATGGGAAGGAATACCTTCCATTAAGTCCCATCCAATATGGTCTTGAACACCTCCAGGGATGGGGCATTCAACACAGACAGAGAAACCTTTTCAAGGTCATGGGATCCTTACCCCCCATCAGGGCTGGCACCAGCATCGTGTCTTCAGCAAGAGCCCAGAACCTCCCTGTGCMGTGGGTGAAGGACATCCATCCTGCTGCAGCATGGCTGGGACTCCCAGGAGGTGCAGGCTGGATGTGTGAGCGTGGGACACTCTCCTCTCCCAGCTCTGCTTTGCCCTCGAGTCCCCATTGCCCTCAAAGTCCGGCTCATTTTATAATGGTTTTCCAGGCAGGAGACAGATGGATCAGAGCCACCCCACGCTGGGAGCTGTCAGTAACCTGTGACCCCAACTTGCTGTCCCCAGCAGCATGACCCCCAGATCCCAGCCTGATGCTGCAGGGTGTAAACCCCTCATCTGAATAACCAGAGTAGCCCTGGCCCTGGGGCGGTCGGTGCTCCGTGGTGTGGAAGTGCCGACCAGGATTTTTGGCAGGGCAGCAGGAGCCTGGGACAGCCTGCCTCCGTCCCCGGGGGATGGTGTTTGCCAGGGGAGTTGCAGCTAAACCAGGACCCAGTGCTTGGAGCATCCCTAGTGGGAAACGCTGCCAAGCTCACACGGGAAATACGCGGGGTCGGGTCCCAGGGGCGCTTGGCCTCCCCCGCCAGCTGGGACATGTCGCTGGCCCCGTAGGAGCTGGGGATGTTAACTCTGGCTTGCTGGGGCTCTGGCAGCCCAGAGAAGGCAAGGCTTTTGTACGGGAGCTAATTTGCTCTTTGCTGTGTTTGAGTGCCTGAGTGGATGCAGGGATGCCTGAGGGGATGCTCAGGAGGCTGCAGAGATGCCTGTGGGGATGCGGGGATTGCCGGAAGGATTCAGGGATGCCCCGGAGGATGCAGGAGTGGCCAGAAGGATACAGGGATGTCTGGGAGGATGCCCAGGAGTATGCAGGGATGCCCAGGTGGATGCAGGGATGCAGGAGTGGAGGAATTGAAGCGTTCTCCAGCAAGCAAACCCTGTGTGGGGTCAGTGTTAGGGACTCGTGCCACGGAGGCAGAGCTGGCAACCAGGAGCACCTGCCCGGTGACAGCAGTCTGTGTTTGCTGCTCGTTGCCATGGCTGGCTGACGTGGCTGGTGACCATGGGAGGTGGAGTGGGACACATCAACATCCAACCCAACAACAGTGCCCTGCCAAATTGCCCGTTATCCCGAGGCGTGGTCAGCATTAATTACCTCAATGCACTTGGCATTTTACTTTGCCTTCTGGTATTAACGTCATACTCACAGTGAATTCATATGTGTGAGCTCATGCACGATGCTGGGACTTGAGGAGATGGGAATGTCATGGAAAGGAACCCCAGTGAGATGCAGGAGCCATACCCAGTGTTGCTCCAGGGCCACAGTGGGGAAAGGCATTGGTGGGAAAGGCAGAGAAGCTGCTACTGTTCCCATCTGAGCTCCTCAGCTACAGGACTGTGCTTGGGGATTTTTGCAATTTAGGGCTGAAATTGAGGTGGGGTTTTAGATGGCTGATGGGTCCCCACTTCTCTCTCCTGTTGCTGCTTGTGCCGTTTGCTCTTGTTTGCAGCAGGAGCAGCTTTAGTAACGGGGTTTTATCCCTGGTCCTCAGCTCCTGCTGTGCAGATCTGTTCCTCGGGGATGGAGTGAGCTGGGAGAGGTTTGCAGGAGGGTTGCAAATGCTTTAGGAACAGATCCAGATGTGCGGGGGAGGAGGATTCCTGGCACTGCCCTCCCTCTGCTTCTACTCATGCCTCGAGGGCGAATTGCCCCATCCCAGAAGACTGGGATGCCTGGGTCCTGTGGGGTGCTGCTGACTCCCAGGTACCTCAGGGACTTTGTGGTGCCGTGCCCATTGGCTGAGGTGCACCGCGGGTGCTGTACACGGACCTTCTGGGAAGATGCCCTTGCCCCAGTCTCGTCTCAGGGCTGTGCTTATCCCCATCCTAATGGAAGATGCCACGTGGCTGTGGGCTGAGTCAGAGGGTGTGTCAACCAGAGGACATCCCCATGGGATTTGTCCTGTTTTGGGGTGTCCCTGGCTGGGCTGGGTGCCTGACAGTTCCCGCAGATCCAGTCCCTGCAGGCAGACGCAATTTGCCAGCCCTGGGAGGAGACAGATCCTGCCCCAGTCGCACCCCTGCTGACTAAGGGGAGCCCCAGGGAGCTGATCAGCCTCTTGCCATGGTTCCCACTCAGGGATTGCCAAGGAGGTTGAGGGCAGCAGGACCGCTCTCGCTCAGCCTTTTCCAGCCTGGGGCTTCATGTTTCTCCCCAGTTAGCCCCAGGCTGAGGCAGAGGGTGCTGGGGCATCTCCCTGCAGAGCCAGTGCTTAGGGACAGGGTGGGACCTGCCACCCCACTCTGAGATGTGTCTGCCAGCTGAGTTTGGTGTGGGTGGGAGGGTGACCTGGGATTGCTCTGGGAGCCAGGAGGGCTCTGATGGGCACAGGGGCTCAACTTGGCTGTCTGCATCCCCAGCTGGAGGACTGCACACTGCAGATCTCGCCCTCTGGACACTACCTGGACCTTGACTTGTCCCTGTTGGAGCAGAAGGATGATCTGGAGGGTTTCTACGAGGAGGTCAGGTGAGGCATGTGGGGTGCCTGAGCCCTCTGAGGACAGGACACAGAGACCCCACCCACGTGTGTGTGAACACCACGGGCAAGGGGCAGGGGCTGTGGTGATCCCACYGCAGGTGCTCACACCGCATTTTCCTCCGCCTTAGGAGGGGGAGACGGCCGATCCTGATCCTGCGCACACAGCTCTCCATCCGAGTCCATGCCATCATCGGTGAGTGAGGGGTGCTGCCTCCTCCAGGCTGCTGTGGGTTCAGCAGCTCCACTGCCCTGGATGGTGGAAGTTTGGACTCTGCAGTGAGTTTTGGCCAGGCTTTTTGTGATGGAGAGGGCTGCTTCCAGCCCATTTCCCCTCCCAGAGATCAGGGGACATGGTCGCCATGGGGCACCCGCTGGGTTAATCCCCTCCATCCTCAGAGATCAGGACTTTTGCCTCTTAGGCTGGGAGCCCACTGCCCACTGCAGTTATTCTGGGTCATTCAGGCAAGCTCTAAATATAGCTGTGAGGACGTAAACAAACGGCTCTTGCGCACCAGAAAGTGCTGCCATGGCTTCGGGCAGCCTGCTCTGAGGTCCTGCAAAATATTCAGAAGTCTCAAGACTTTTCTCTTTGGAAGGGGGAAGACAAGCACTGAACAGAGTGATGCCAGATGGGCATCAGCTGGCTGTGCAGGGCTGCAGCTGAGCCATGTGGGAAGGGGCAGGAAGCCCAGGGTCAGGGTCGTGGTCATGCTCTTTGCCAGTGGTTCCCAGGCTCTGTCTGAGCCTTGGGCTCTTCTGCTTTCCCTCCCGGCTGCTCTGCCTTCCCTCTCAGCTGCTCTGAAGGGCTGATAAGCGAGTGGAGGAGGCTGCAGGGACACTGTGTTTTACAGGGTATGTCTGGAGGACTAGTTGGACGTCTTSTTTTTGGCTTGTTACAGCTCTAAGCCTGAGCCGTATAAGATGGGATGCTTAACTCAATTTTTGGGTGTGGGAAGTGCTGACTCCCAATGGCTTTGGTGTCTTCATGGGGCTTTCCAGTTTCCCATTGCCCATTGCTCCTCACTCCAGGCACCACCCCCGTAACCAGTCTCCAGCCCAGTGGCAGTCCTGTCCCCAAGCAACACTACTGTCCTTCCCATCCCCATCCTGCAGTTTTTCCCAAGCCACAGGGCTGCTGGGAGCTCTGGGATCATGGCATGGCTGTGCCCAGGGAGGGATGGCTAAAAGTAGCTCAACCTCCTGCCCGTGTTCCTGTTTAGGTTCTGCACGGGAAACCAGAGGGGATATTTGTGTCACTGCTGGTCAGAAAAAAAAAAGGCAAAAAAAAGGAAATAGGAAAGTGGCAGGGCTGAAATATGTAGTTGTGGAACAGCAGCTGCTTCCAGCCAGTGTGTCCCACAGCTGGGGCAATGCCAACATCCTGGTGTGATGGCACAGGGGTTGAGTCAGGATGCAGGGCTTTTCCAGGCAGCTGGGAGAATTTGGGAGCCCTGGTTCAGCAGGGAGCCCCCCAAGTCAAGCCCTCACGCCACGCCTCTCCTTTCCTCCCAGAGAAGCTGTACAACTCGCAGGGGCCGGAGCTGCGGCGCTCCCTCTTCTCCCTGAAGCAGCTCTTCCAGGTGCGGTGATGGCAGGGCAGTGGGGGGCCGGGGGCTCCCCCAGGGCTGGCTGCCCACCCCACACTGCAGTAACACTTGGCCTTCACCCTGCAGGAGGACAAGGACCTGGTGCCGGAGTTCGTGAACCTGGAGGGGTTGACGTGCCTGATCAAAGTGGGGGCAGAGGCCGACCAGAACTACCAGAATTACATCCTCCGGGGTTGGTATTTGGGCACAGGGCACCTCTGGAGCAGGTTGCCTAAAGAAGCTGTGGATGACCCATCCTTGGAAGTGTTCAAGGCCAGGTTGGATGGGGCTTTGATGCAACCTGGTGTAATGGAACGTGTTCCTGCCCATGGAAGGGGGGTTGGAATGAGAGGGTCTTTAAGGTCCCTTCCAACACAAACCATTCCAGGACTCTATGCTCATCCCCAGGGAGTAAGGCTTACACTTGGGGGGTGAGCCAGCAAGTTTGCCAGGGCTACTCTTGTGTTTCAGCTGCCAGACTTTGCCCTTGCTGCAGTGATGCTGCGCAGGGGTGGGGATTCCCATCCCTGCCTGCTGTGCCATCAGCCTGCCCACTCTCTGCCTTGCAGCCTTGAGCCAGATCATGCTCTTCGTGGACGGGATGCAGGGTGTCATCAACCACAATGAGACCATCCAGTGGCTGTACACACTGTCAGGAAGCCCAGTAAGTGCCTGTTGCTCTTGGGGAGCTGCCTGTGCCCCCTGCTGCACCCCCTTCCCTGCCTGTGGCTGTCCCCTTGCACCATCCCTCAGAGGATGTACTCCACTCTCTGCCTCTGGGCTTCACACCCTGGTACGTTCGCTCGTGTTGGGTCCTGCTCCAACCCATCTGAGCGTCACCCAGGGTTCACAGGGCTCTGCATCCTGATGTGACCACATTCCCAAGCACAGACCTTGAGTAAGATGGCCCTGCTCCAGTCCCTTCCCAGTGSTCGTTGGCCGTCAGCCTCAGAGCTGCAGGTCCCTGGCCCCATGGCAAAGCTCCCAGTCCTGTGGCATGGGCACAGCCACCCCACAGTGCTCCAGCAGCATGCTGGCAGCCCCTTGCCACTGCTGATGTCCGGCTGCCATCCCTTATCCCAGTTTCGCCTGGTGGTGAAGATGGCACTGAAGCTGCTCCTGGTGTTCGTGGAGTACACAGAGCCCAACGCCTTGCTGCTCATCCGCGCYGTCAATGCCGTGGACCAGGCGAGAGGTGAGTGCAGCCCCAGCCTCCTGCGAGGTCCCTGCTGGGGGACAGTGTCCCCTCCTGGCCTGCACGTCACCTGCACCTGCCGCTTTTCCCAGGCGCCTGTCCATGGTCCAACCTAATGGCCATCCTGGAGCAGCGCAAYGGGGCTGACACGGAGCTGCTGGTGTTCACCATGACGCTGATCAACAAGGTCTGGGGGGGTGTCCTCGTGGTGCCACGCTGGTGGGGCTTGGTGTGGGTCACCCCAGTCCCAGCAGCATCCCTCTGGTCCCGCTCAGACTCTGGCAGCCCTCCCAGACCAGGACACCTTCTATGATGTGACCGACTGCCTGGAGCAGCAGGGCATGGAGCAGGTGGTGCAGCAGTACCTGGGCAGCAAGGGCACTGACCTCGACTTGAAGCAGCAGTTCACACTCTACGAGGTGAGTGGTGCTCCAGTGGGATCTGGCCATGTGCCACCTGCCTCCAGCAGGGAGGGCGGGTGCAGGGGGTGGTAGGGATGCTGCTGTGCCCGATGCCATGCCCCCGGTCTCTCCACAGAGTGCTCTCAAGCTGGAGGATGGTGTGGAAGAGCCGCCCCCAGGGGGACGCAAGGAGAGGAGAAGGACAGACGAGGGCCGGCGTGGGTGGAGATCCCATGGCAGCTGCCAGGAGCCCAGTGCCGATGCCCAGCCATTGCTGGAGTCCTCTGGCACTCCAAAAGAGCCCCSAGATGAGGACACCCTGGCTGTCCCCACGCCAAGCAGCCCAGCAGAGTAAGTGGAGCTGGAGGTGGTCCATGGTGGGGATGCTCCTGGGATGGTGAAGACACTGGGATGCAGCATAAACAGCACTTAAATCCACTGCCAGTGCCAGGGTGGAGAACAGCCCTGTGGGACTTGCTCTCAGTCCCTGTCACCTCTTCTTCCAGACCCTGTCCCACCAGCATCTACAACAGCGCGTCCAGCATGCGGCTGGCCTTGGCCTCCCCCACAGCCGAGAAGGAGCAGTCCCCGGGCCCAGGAGAGCGCAGTGTCTACAAGTAAGGAGCCAGGAGGGGCTGGGTGCAAGGGGGTCCCCGTCGGGCAGCAGGATGGGCTCCCAGGAGCATGAGGTGTGCCTATCCCTGGGCACCTTCTCCCTTTCCCAGGGGGAAACAGTCTGGGAGGGCACCAGGGTTGGAGGGATGTGTGAGGGGGCAGCAGGTATCAAAGCGTCCGGCCAGGAGGTCCAAGGCGTCCTTTAGGCATGCACAGCTCTGCTCTAGCTCCTCCTCATTCTYTTCTCTGCCCACGCTTGCCCTCTCCTCTGCCCACTCTTTCTGTCTTTCCTTTTGCAGGCTGCGCCAAACTGCCCCTGTCTGGTAAGTGCCTGGGCTCTGCACGTGCGTGGTCCCTCCTAGCATGATCATAGAAACATAGGATCCTGGAATGGTTTGGATTGGAAGGGACCCTAAAGATTATCTAGTTCCAATCTTTCCACTAGATCAGGTTGCTCAAAGCCCCATCCAGCCTGGTCTTACAGGGATGGGGCATCCACAGCTCTGGGCAACCTGTGCCAGTATCTCACCTCACAGGGAGAATTTCTTCCTAATATTCAATTTTAACCTACTCTCTTTCAATTTAATGTCCTATTAATTCTCCCTTGTCCCATCCTATGATCCTCTGGGGGGAGTGGGCACTTGCACCCACCTTGCTGCCCCCATCCCTCACCTCTCCCCTTCAAGCCCTGCCTGCAGGACCCCAACCTGCTCTCCCCATCACCCCACAGGATGATGGCACCCTCTGATCCCCACTTTGGGGTGAGGTGTCCCTGCTGGGGGTGGCACAGCCYGCTCCAGGTGCAGGAGATGATGTCCCATCTCTCCAGCACCCAATGCCATGTGGTGCCTGGGCAGGAGGGGACTTGCCAGGGCTCTCCCRGCTCTCCGTGAAGCCCGGGGCCATGGGGTGATGGCAGGAGGGCTGCCAGGTGGGTGTGTGCAGGACATATGAGCCCCAGGGCGCTGCTGGCAGTGGGGGCTAACCCCTCTTTTCCCTCAGGCGGGAGGATGCCCCCTCCTTGCATGGGGACAAGCCTATTTTGAAGAAGTTTGAGTAAGTAGAGGCATGCGTGTGTCTCCAGGCATGCGCTTCCTTGGACTGGTGCCTGGCCAGAGGTGTCTAGGCTCCAGCCACATAGGGCATGAGGAGCAGGAGAGTGCCCTGGAGTCTCTGCCTGGGCACCCTCCTGGGTTTTGCAGCTTTTGGATGAGAGTTGCAGTGAGAACCAGGTCTGTTGGCACCAACTGGTGACAGCAGCACCCTGATGGCACAAGCCTTCGGCTCCCATGGGGCTGCAGTGACCCTGTCCCTGAGCCATGGGGCCATCGCCTATCTCTCTGCAGGGCCTCTGCAGAGGAGGTTGAATCCTCTGGGTCCCCAATGCAGTGTGGCCAGTGCGGGGGTTCCTGTGCTGTGGGACTGGCTGTGCAGTGTGGCGTGGTGTGGTTTGCCCATTGTCCCTGTTGTCCCCATCCCTGCTCTGCTCCCAGCCAATGTCCACCCCATCTTGCAGAGCTCGCTTTTTGGAGAACCTGGCTGCAGCCCAGAAGGAGAARATCTCTTCCATGGCCAAGGGACGGCTCGATGTCCTCAGTGATGCTACACTGGAGCATCCTACTGCTCTTGCATGGGAAAGAGACCACGGCACCTCTGACTCCGGTATGGAGCCACCCAGCATAAGTAGGTGCTGCCAGGGGGTGTGTTCCCAGCTTGTCGGGGTCCCTGGGGTGGAGATTAGTGGCCCCTCTGTCCCCATCCCACCCCTGTGATACCCAGCGCCTTGGAGGAGCTGGTGGTACGTCCCTGCTCAAACGCCGGCATCCGAGCACACCCCACTGGAGAGCAGGACCCCAACTTGACATGGAGCCCAGCACCACCAGCCCTTCCCAGTGGGTTGTCCCAGCCTCTCCCTCTCTGCCTGCAGGGTCTCACCTGGCTCAGTCTGACGCCACCGACTCCTGCAGCACCATCTCCTCTGACACCAAGTTCATGCTGGACATGCTCTACGCCAAGGGCTCCTCGGAGCCGGGGAGGGAGAAGACGTTCCCTGAGATCCCATTATCCCCCCGGATGCAGGGTGAGGTGGAGATGGACGCCAAAGGAGGTAGCAGCCAGGAGCAGGAGAGTGCCCGGCTCCGTGGCAGGGCTCCAGACGGGCCAGTGGCCAGTGCCCACGCCAAGCTGGCACGTGCCATGTCCAGCATAGATGCCGAGACCCACAYGCAGAAGCTGGAGAACACGGGGATGATGCCCATCAAAAAGGACACGGAGCTGACATGGGAGCACCTGGAGACCAGCCCCATGCAGCTGAAGATCAAGGACCTGGACTTCACTGATTTGGGGGAAGAAGAAGATTTTGACATCTTGGACACAGGGCCAATGACCAATGGCTCCTTCCTTCATCCTGGCATTGAAGCAACGAGTGCTGGAACATTCATGGCTCCCCCTCCACCTCCTGCCCTCCCTGGTTGCCCACCACCACCACCTCCGCTTCCTGCCCTTCCTGGTTGCCCACCACCACCACCTCCACTTCCTGCCCTCTCTGGTTGCCCACCACCTCCACCTCCTGCCATCCCTGTTTGCCCACCACCTCCACCTCCACCTCCTGCAGTCCCCAGCTGCCCACCCCCACCAGGGCTGCCAGGCCCCTCAACAACAGATGGCCCCTCCCAGGCCAAGAAGAAGAGGACAGTGAAGCTCTTCTGGAAGGAGCTGAAGCAGCTGGATGGCACTGTGGGGCCTGGCAGGTTCGGCCAGGGGACACTGTGGGCATCCCTGCAGAGTGTCGAGGTCAATGCTGCCAAACTGGAGCATCTCTTTGAGTCACGGTCAAAGGAAGCGCCAACCTCAAAGGTACCAGTGGGCACCCATTGGCCAAGGGGACTTGAGGGGCGGGAGGAAGGCTGTTGGTTCCTGTGGGAACCCTCAGCATGCACTGTCACCCCTACCCGATGCCGAGGATGGGTACCAGCAGCCCAGAGACTCAGTGGGGACGATGATGGGCAGTGCACAGGTTTTGTTCGGCTCACGGTGTGGCCTGTGTTTGGTTCCCCATGTTCATGATGAGTTCATGAAGGCAAGCCCTTTGCCTGGCTGTCCCCACCCATCCTGTCCTCTTTGCAGAAAGCCATTGATGGGAAGAAGGTGGTGGTGGTGTTGGACCCCAAGAGGAGCAACGCCATCAACATTGGCCTCACGGTGCTGCCACCCATCCACATCATCAAGACCGCAGTGCTCAACTTTGATGAGTTTGCAGTCAATAAGGAAGGGATTGAGGTGAGCACAGGAGAAGCTCAGCTGCTCTGAGGTCCTCAGCAGGTTGTTTCCCCAGGCCAGGAGACCTCCATGCCACGATGCCTGGGGTGACATATCTCCCTTTCCCTGCTCTAGAAAATCCTGACCATGGTCCCAACTGAGGAGGAAAAGCAGAAGATCCAGGAGGCCCAGCTGGCCAATCCTGACGTGCCTTTGGGCTCTGCAGAGCAGTTCCTGCTCTCCCTATCTTCCATCAGTGACCTCACGGCCAGGCTCCAGCTCTGGGCCTTCAAGCTGGACTATGAGAGCCTGGAGCAGGTATGGAGCTATGTACCCCACCTCCCRTCTGCCCTCCCACCACTGACCCCACAGCAGTGCTAAGCGCTGAGCCAAGCATGTTCCTGGTGGGGAGCAGCCATGTCCAAGCATGGAAGGTGCCATCCAGGCCCAGGGAAAGCATGGACTTGGGTTGGCCAGGAGGGGAATGCTGAAGCTCCCAAGGGAGGGAGGCCAAGTGGTCTCACCTGCCTCTCTCCTCACCCAGGAGATCGCAGAACCACTCTTTGACCTGAAGGTGGGCATGGAACAGCTGGCCAGAAATCACACCTTCAAGTGCATCTTGGCCACGCTGCTGGCCATGGGCAACTTCTTGAATGGTTCCCAGGTGAGGAGTAGGGTGAGGACCAGCCATGGTCAGGAGGGACCATAGGGAATCTGGAACAACACCTGAGGCTGGGTGGTGCTTGTGGGGACACAATGGGTCTGCAGACCTGCTGGAGAAGGGATAGAGAGTCCCTGCTGAGTCCATTGGTTTTCAGAGCAGAGGCTTTGAGCTGGGCTACCTGGAGAAGGTCTCGGAAGTGAAGGACACAGTACACCGGCAGTCCCTGCTCTACCATCTCTGCCAGATGGTGGTAGAGAAGTTCCCAGAAACCACGGACCTCTACTCAGAAATTGCCTCCATCACTCGCTCTGCCAAGGTGAGGCAAGGCAGGTGACACCTGTGCAAGGAGGGTGCAGGTCCTGTGGCTGCCCAGCTCCATCAGCATGGCCAAGGACTGACATCTCACTCTTCCAGGTTGACTTTGAAGAGCTGGCCAACAGCCTGGTGCAGCTGGAGCGGAGGTGCAGGGCCTCCTGGGACAACCTGAAGGTGATTGCCAAGCACGAGACCAAGACAGTGCTGAAGACCAAGCTGACAGAATTCCTCAAGGACAGCACTCAGCGCATCGTCGTCTTGAAGGTGGTGCACAGGCGTGTCCTCAACAGGTTGGTAGCTTGGGGACGCAGCAGGAACCTCACAGTCCTGTTGGTGGCCGCTGTGACCGACRTTCCCGTAGGTTTCACTCCTTCCTGCTGTACCTGGGGTACCCGGTGAGCGCGGTGCGGGACGTGAAGGTGACGCCCATCTGCAAACTGCTGCGGGAGTTCGCCCTGGAGTACCGCACCTGCCGGGAGCGCGTCCTGCAGCAGCAGAAGAAACGCGCCGCCCACCGCGAGCGCAGCAAGACCCGGGGACGGCTCATCACCGAGGTACGGGGATGCTCGGCCCGATGCCACCAGGAGGTGATGCTCTCCACGTCCCCAACACCAACCTTTCGTCCTATTGCAGACCGAAAAATTCTCCGGCATCGCTGAGGCCGTTTTGCCGCCTGCCGTGGTGTCCAGCAGCCCCAAGGAGCAGATGGAAGCAGGTCATGAGAGCATGAAGACTGTGCTGACGTCCCCCACAGATATCCCTGCGCGTCGCAGCCGGGCCAGCCAGGGTAGGAGCGGGATGGCAAAGGCACTCAAGGCATGCCCAGCTGGCTGAGAACAGCCGATGCCAGCATCCTCATTGTCCTCATGCAGGAACATGGCATGGCACCCCGACCCAGGGCTCTCCAGCCCAGGAGGACATTCCCAGCTCCCCTGATGATGCTTCAGATGAAATCATGGACCGGCTGGTGAAATCGGTGACTCACAATGCCAACCCTCGACCCTCCACCAAGGAGCGCAGGATATCCCGTGGCAATAGGAAGTCGTGTAAGTCCGTCCCTGTGTCCCTGTGCCCTGTTCCATCTCTGCCCCCATGCTCTGTCCCTGTACTCTGTCCCATTTTCCCATCTCTATGTCTCTGTCCCCTTACCCTCTCCCATCTCTTTGTCCCTGTCACCATGCCCTGTCCCATCTCTCTATCTCTCTTCCCATGCTCTGCCCAGTCCCTGTATTCCCTCTCATTTCTGTCCCCGTCTTCTGTCCCATCTCCATGTCTCTGTACTCTGTCCCCATGCCTTGTCTTCTATGTCCTTGTTCCCACGCCCTGCCTGGCTCCTCCCCCATGGGCCACCCATGACCTGCCATGCTGAGCCCACTAGGCCACAGCAGGATGAGACCAGTCCATGCCACTGCACCCCATTACCCCTGCCCTGCCTGGGCAGGCACCCAGTGCATGGGGACTCCGGCACCCAGCGCTGCTCGTGCTGCCAGTGCCACTCTCTCCTCTCCCCGCAGTGCGGCGGACGCTGAAGAGCGGGCTCAGCGAGGAGCTGGTGCAGGCGCTGGGCCTGGGGCGGGCGCCCGGCATGGACGTTTGAGGGGGCCGAGGGGGCTCATGGTGTTCCCCACCGCCAGCAGCCCCAGGGCAGGACATGGTGGCAGCCCCTGTGGCTCCAGGATTGGCACGCTCTGCACCTTCGGTCTCGCCTCACTTTTCCCTGCTGGCCTCCAGCTCCCAGAGGTGCAGGCAGCAGGTTGGGAGTGATGCCCCAGAGCTGCTCCGTGGCGACTGGGATGGAGGATGCTCAACACCCGTGCACGGAGGCTCAGGGTTCATCTTCTCAACAGTATTAGAGGGGTCAAGGGGCTGGACTCAGACCCCCTCTGGGAACTGGGTCTGGCCCATGGCTACTGTGGCAATAAAATGATCTGACATGCTGCCAGTGTCCCTTGTCCCTGTACCTGAGAAACCAGAATGATCTGGTACTCCCCCCTGGCCAAGCTAGTATCCCTCCTCCTGCATCCCCAACCCTGCTGCCTGGGGCAAGCACTCAACCAGCCCTGTGGCTTGCAGGCACTATCATCCCTCTGGGAACAGCAYGATCCCCTCTGTACCAGGACAGCCGGGGGACCTTTCCAGAAGGAGCAAGGACTGCTGCCAGGCTCAAGGCTGCACGCTCAAGGGCAGGAGTGGCAGCTTGAGCACAAGGCCACAGCACAGTAAAATTGTCTCACACCTCCCTTCTCCCTTACAAACCCCTCCTGGGGGGTTTAGCCAGAACCAGACCTGGGTCAGAGGCAAGGTGGTTGTTCCCCTCCAGGAGCAGCAGGTCCAGGGCACAGCAGCCATCTTGCCCTCACCTGCAAGCCTTGGAAATATCTGTGCTTGGCAAAGAGGCTGCCTGGTACTGTAAATGCAGCAAGGGCAGCATCCACCTGTCCCCATGGGAGACTGGGAGACGTCCCTGCCACCTCCTGTCCCAGCATGGCTCATGCCATGCCAGAAACAGATTAAGCCCCACAGCGGCTGCTGACTGCCATGCTCCGAATGGTGGGTACCATTTCTGAGCATCCCCCTCTGCCAGCTGCGGTGCTTTGGGCACTGTCACCCTTGTAGAGGCATTTGGGAATGGTGTCATGTCATCCATCATGGCAGCTCCACCTCAGCGCTGCCCTGGCGCTGCCTCCAGCCCTGAATCCCACACAGCAGGTCTCTGTGGCTTTCAAGGAATGAAGAAAAACTCCACCGGGCAGGGTAGCTTTTTCCTCCTGGCTGTCTCTGCCCAGGGTTGTTCCTCTCCCACGGGGCTGGACATGCCAGCCTGCCCCAGCTCGTGGCATGTCTGAGATGTTCCCGAGTGGCCCTGGGAGCAGCAAGATAGCACACTAAGAGCTGCACGTGTCCCAGAGATGCCCCAGGATGTGATGTGGCTTTCCTGCCCTCCGGATGCTTGACTTGGGGCTGCAAAGGCAGGACAAAAGGGTTATGATAGGCAACATTGAGCCACAGCAGGAAGGAAAAAGGGGTGGGAAGGCATCTTCTTGACCCCCTGCACCTGCCCCAGGTACCTAAAGTGACATTATACATGTGACAACCCCAGGGTTGTTGCTCCTGAGGGCTCGCTGGGGGAAACTGAGGCACGGTGCTGGGAAACGTTTGGGTTTTTCCATTTTTTTTTTTTTTCAGCCTTGGTGCTATTTCCAGGATTCTCAGCCTGCCCCTGGACATGCTGCCCTTGAGCGGCGCCTGAAGTGTTTGGCTTGGCCGTGGCACAAGTGGCTTATGCCAAAAATACAACAGGCAGGGGTGACCCCCGTGAAGGAGAGGGGGTGGCAGGATGCTGGAGGCACCTTTGCAAGTGGAGGCCGGTTCGTGGCAGYCAGACGAGGCTTGATGGGGACCTGGGGCACGTGTGGCCTCAGGCAGCATCAGCAGAGCTAGGACTGGGGTGCTGCACCCCCAGCTGACTTCTCGAGGTGGGATGAGGGGACCCCGCCGGGTCACCCTGTGGCACCCAGCACCATTCTTTCCTTCATCTCCATCCCTGCCTCCATCCCTGCGTGGCTCCTGCCAGCCCGGGGCCACGAGCTGTGTCCTGCTGCCACGAGGGGGCACGGCGGCCACACGCACGGCGAAGCCACCCGAAAGGGCGCTTCACGTCCCGAAAGGACGCCTCGTGGCTCGCCGCTCTTGGGGCGCTCGCCGCTGGCCTTCAGTGCGCTGTTCTCCCCTGCCTGGCACMCGGCGAGGCTGCACCCTGTTCCCCCTGCCCAGCAACACATCCTGCCTCTTTCATGTCTCCGGCTGAATGACAGCCGCGTCCTTGGTCCTGGCTGTTTGTCCAGCTGGCAGGGACAGGCTCCTGTCCCCTATGATCAGCTGTGTCTCCAGCGCTTGTCCCTGGCCCCCATCCTGCCTGGCCCCCTTCCAGGCAGTGGAAAGGAGCAGGGGACAGCGGGAACAAGCCCAGCTCCACTTTATCTTGCATTTACCCTCTTATGTAGCTCTCATCCTTACTGTGATAGGTGATGTCCCCTGCCTTCTCCATTCACCTTTTCCATGTTCCGGCAGAGGGTCCTGATTGCTGCCACACTCCGAGGTCAGCTCCAGCCTCATGCTACATGGGCATGTCCCCACTGCCATCCCTAAGCTCAGGGTGGGGGATTGCCTGTGGTCCTCGCCTTGTGACAGCACAACCTCACTTCTCTTTGCAGGTCAGAGCCATCCAGAGCACTTCTCGCAAGCACTGGTCTGCCCTGGCCACCTTCCAGGAGCATTCTGATCATCTACTCCCCCAAAATTCCTCCCTCTGCCTTAGCTGAGGACTCCTACTCTACTTCCTGGCCCAACCTTCTTAAACAATTTCAGGTTGACAACATGCTCCATTCTGCAACCACCTTCCCCAGCAGGATGGAGGTGTGAGATGGGAACCAGGTCACAGCTGCTGTAACCTACTGCCCTCTTCCCTAGGGGCAGAGGGAGCAGGATGTCACCTGGAGCATGGCCCAGTCGGCTTCCCCCTGGCACCTGTCTTGGGGCCAAAGGGGAGACACATTTCCCCTGTCCCCATCACCCCGGTGTCGAGGTAGAGACCCTGTGATGGGCACAGAAGAGATGGGAAAGTGATGTCAGGCTGGCAAAGCAAGCCTGGCATGGGTACCACACGTGCCCCAGGAGAGCACCAGGCATTAGTGGAGCTGGAATCCCTTTGGAGTATCACCAATGCTTCATGGCCATACCAAAGGAGCAAGGTCCCTGCAGCCCAAAAGCAGCTCTGGTCTGGGGAACCATGGTGCAGAAAGCCTGGCTGGCAAAGGCTGTGTGGGCACAGGGTCCTCACCCTGAGGCTGGAAGTGGAGCTGTGTTTTGTAAATACCTCGGGATTGTGTGCAACCTGAAAAAACAAGTCAGAGGCAGGAATGTTCCGAAGGCAAGGGGGTTTGGAAAGACCCCAGGGTCGGCACTTGGCTGGATGCTCCATGCTGCCAGCAAGCCTGTCCCGGGGAGCAGCCCTGGTACTCCCCAAAGGTGCTGCTCCAGCCACAGCACCCGTGAAGCAGGGAGGTCCTGCCCTGGCACTGGGGAGAGGTTTGGGCTGTGCCCACCATCCAGCTGAGACGTGTGGAAATCCCCCACAGATGGAGGATCAGAGCCTGGGGCTCAGGTTGATCCCACCAGTGTGGCATCAGATGCAGCAGATTATGGGCACCAATGGTCACCTGTCGTTTACAGCTTCAAAACATGAGGAAAACCCAAAAAAAGTCCTTGATCAAGTAAGTTGGAAACAAGGAACGGAAAATGCTGGGGAAGAACAGGAAGAAGATCCCAGAACAAGGAGTTAAGGTGGCTCCATGAGGGCTGTGGCTCAGGTTGGCCATGCCATGGGAAGTGCCTCCAGGCTGGGCTTTGTTAGGCTCAGTTTCCATGCCTTAGGTTTGGGAAAGGATCATGGGGACATTGTTGGGTGCAGAAAAGGCTTCCTGGAGCTGAGCCTGGCTTAGCTGAATCACAGCCACCTTGGAGAAGAAATCCACAATAACAGAGTTCCCACTACAGTAGCAAAGTTCAACCAGAACGGATAGAACTGTACAAGTTCACTAGTAGGACACAAATATTTGGTGCCAGGAGTAATCAATCACTGTCCTCTGCAAGACACTTTCTGTCAAAATGAGTTAATTCCAGGTGGTGCAACAGCCTTTGTCACCTCTGAACTGTCTCCAGCCCCAGACACCAATGGGCTCCAGTGTCCCACATCTTCACCACAAAGAAGGATGAACCCACGTCCATCCAAGGGCTCTTTGAGGACATTGTGTGGCAGACAAGGAGCACACTGTGCTTTAGTCAGCAAGGGACATCTCCAGCATCCCCTTTCCTGTGGGTTGGATGGTCCATGGTAGGTACCCAGTCCACAAGTGACATTGAAGGAGGCTTCAGCCCTATCGTCCCCTCTCCTGAGACAACTTCTCCTGGGGAAGGACCATACCTCATGGCCTGTGTGAGGAAGCAAGAGCTGGCACAAATATCCATCAGCACTGAACAGGCAAAAGTGCCCTGTTAGGTGCTCGCCTGGGTGGTGCTTCCGGGGAAGATAATAGCCTTGGAAGAAGGACTTGCTGTTTTGAAGAAGATTAAGTACCTGTGGCAGCAGCATGTGGATGAATCACAACCGTCATGGGCTTAGAGCCCCTGTAAATGGCTTATGGCACTTTGAAAACAATGTCATGAATCTTCTGCAGATCAGATTAGGGAGTGGAACAATTACCTCAAAACCTGTTAGTCATGGGAGGCTCCAGGAGCTGGAGGAACAGCCTAGGGCAAGGGGAGCACTAGGAAGATGTGGCATGTGTGTCCCCCCTCCCGGGCACCTGCGTGAGCAGCCCCAGGAAGGGTGTGGGAGGTGGCTGTGGTTGAACCAGCCCCTATAAAAGTGAGCTGTAATTAGCAGAACGGGTACGGAAGAGCTCAAGTAGGTCAAAAGGTAATGGGGCTATGGCCAGCATTTCCCAATAGCACGGCATGGCTGGGAGGCACCCTCGGGGTTGGGCAATGGGTAGAGGAACAAGGCCAGGCACTGCCTTCAAGAGAATAGCCACCAAAGTCACCCTGACCACACACCAGCCTTTTGGGGGAAAGCTGGGGAGTGGCCAGAGCCAGCAAACGGTGCTGCTGGTCCAGCCCCACCACACCGGACCTGTGGTGAGAAAGCCCTGACTGCTGTGACAAAGAACACCATGACTATCCACAACCCATCTTGAGCTGTCCCCCAAGAAGGGCACCCTGAGACCATGTGCAAGGAGCTCTGGAAGGGAGCAACGGATGGATGGACATCCAGCCCAGCTGTCAAGGGGTTGTGGGAATTCCTGTTGTGATTTGGGAATGGCCACATCTACCCTCTGTGAAACATCATCATGCGTACAAGCCTCTACATTCCGGCTGTCTCTGTAAAGCACCATACCCCTGACCCCACTCCCCTGCATGCCCCAGCACCCCTGGCTCAGTCAGTGCAGCGAGGGATGCTCTCTCTTGGAAAACAACCTTTCTCCAACAGGATTTTCCAAGCCCCAGTGAAGAGGTGGGTGAGGAGGTTGAGCTGGTTCCTCTTCAGAGCCCAAGTTCCCTGAGGCTCTACCTTGTGGCCACCTCCATTGTTTTCACCGAGTTCAGTAGCCCAGGGCCGCAAGCAAGCAGATTCCTGTGGGAGAGCCTGCGGCCATGCTGTTGGGAGCATCCCTCCTCCTCCTCTACCTTGCCGGCATTCCCAACATTCCCTTGAGCACTTCGAACTCAGCTGAGTGACACCACCACACCCCAGCAAACCACCCCAGCCTGTTTGACACTGTACTTCTGCACCACTGCCATTGCCATGCCCGCTGATGAAATGTGTTTTTGCAGTACCAGGGAGGCTGTTTCCAATCAGGAAGGCACAGGCATCCCTGGCACATGCCACCACCGCCACAGGGCTTGCGGGGTCTGGTGGGGCAGCCGGTGCTGACAGCAGCACAGCTGGCAGAGCCCGGCTCCGCTGGGAAGGGAGAGYGGTGTCGATGCTGGCACGCAAAAACCCACGCGGAGGGCGCTGAGGGTCAGGCCCACGGCAGGGACGCACGAGGGATCACCAGGTACAGAGACTTGGTGAAATATTAAAGCAGGTGCTTAATAAAGCGAGCCCAGCGGCAGTAATTACCCTGTGTAATTAACCTGGGAAGGAGAGGACTTTGCCCCCCAGCCAGGTGGTGCAGGGAGCTCCTGCCAGCACCCACTGGAGGTGGCACGGACCTGGCACCCGGYGCTGCATGGCAGGGCTTCCCTGAGCCTCACCAGGGCAAGCCAGGACCCGACCTTCCCGCATGGCTCACCCTGCTGCAGCCCCAGAATAACACCAGGCAGGTGAGTGGCAGAGTGCTGCCCATCCCGGGTGCTCAAAAATGGTTCGGGATTCCCTGCAGGGACGTTAGCCCCAAATCGCAGGGAGCAGCTGTGAGGGATTCACACCTCACCTGCTGGCCCTGGGCACCGAGGAACTAACTGAGCGCGGCTGGCCAAGGCACCGGGACCCGGGTGGCCCAGTGCCCATATGGTGCTCCCCCAGCAGCTTCTGGGGGCACCACCCCACGCAGGTGTTCCCCGTCCCAGTGGGGCGTGGGTGCTGGTGGCACTGGTTCTGGCTCGGGCAGCCTCCCTCCTGCCAAGCCACCCTGGATGCAATGCCACTTCCTGCCAGGAAGCTCTGCCTGGATAGGCATAGAGCCAAGCCATGCTGTGTCGAACGAAGCTGAGCTGAGCTGAGTTGACCCAAGCTGAGCTGAGCTGYGCTTACCTGGGTGGCCTGACGTCCCAAGCTGTGCTGAACGAAGCCGAGCCGTGCCGGAGGTGCCACGACGTCTCAAGCCATGCTGAACCAAGTTGAGCCATGCTGGACTGAGACAAGCCAAGCTGTGTGAAGCTGAGCTGAGCCAAGCTGAGCTGAACTGAGCTGAGTCAAGCTGAGCTGTGCCTACTTAGGTGTCAAAATGTCCTAAGCCGTGCTGAGCTGAGTCATGCTGAGCCATGACAAGCTCTACTGAGTTAAGCCGTGCCTGTTTAGGGAGCATGATGTCTCAAGATGTGCTGAGCTGAGCCAAGCCAAGCTGTGCCAAGCTGAGCTGTGCCTACCTAGGTGGTATTCTGTCCTGAGCTGTGCCAAGATGAGCTGAGCCATGCTGTACATGGCATGAAGTCCCAAGCTGTGCTAAGACAAGCTGAACTGAGCTGTGCCAATCTGGGTGTCCCGAGCTGTCCTGAGCTGTGCTGAACCGAGCTGAGCCGAGATTAATTGCACCTATCGACATGGCACAGTGTCCTGAGCTGAGCTGAGCTGAGCTGTGCAGAGCTGAATTATGCCTACTGAGGTGGCACAATGTACTAAGCAGGGCTCAGCTGAGCTGAGCTGAGCTGAGCCGAGCCAAGCTGTGCCAAGCTGAGCTGTGCCTTAACTGGGTGGCATCATGTCCCAAGCAAGACTGAGCCATGCTGAGCCATGGCAAGCGGAGCTGAATTGTGCCTACTGAGGTGGCACAATGTCCTGAGCTCAACTGAGCTGAGCCGAGCCTAGTCAAGCCATGCCAAGCTGAACTGTGCCTACCTGGCACATCATCATGTCCTGAGCTGTGCTGAGCTGAGCTGTGCCTGTCTGAGTGGCATCATGTTCTGAGCCATCCTGAGCCGTGCTGAGCTGATCTGAGCCGTGCATACCGAGGTGGCATGATGTCCTGAGCTGTCCTGAGCCGAGCTGTGCCAAGCTGTGCCAAGCTGAATAGTGCCTACTTAGGCACTAATGTCCTGAGCAGGGCTGAGCCGAGCTAAGCTGTGCTGACCCGAAATGAGCTGTGTCTACTGAGCTGGCAAAATGTCCCACGCCGTGCTGAGCCGAGCTGAGCTCTGCCTACCTGGGGTGGTATCATGTCCCGAGCTGAGCTGAGCTGAGCCTTGCCAGGCCGAGCGCACCTACCTAGGCAGCACAATATCCTGAGCAGGACTCAGCCAAGCCAAACCGTCGAGAATCAAGCCAAACCGCGCCGAGCCAAGCCGAGCCGAGCTGTGCCTGCCCAGGCACCACGATGTGCCGAGCCGTGCCACGCAGTACCGCGCCACGCCACACCGAGCCGAGCCGAGCCGAGCCGTGGGTACCCAGGTGCTCCGCCTTCCCCCCTCCCCGGCCGCGGGTGTCGGTGCCGCTCCCGATGCCCGCCGCTCCCGATGCCCGCGGCTCCCGGTGCCCCGGCGGCTCCCGGTGCCCGGCGCTCCCGTCCCGCCCGTCTCCCATTGGCGGCGGCCGGTCCCGCCCCGCCCCGCTCCCCCGCCGGGCGGGTATAAACGGGCGCGGCGGGGCGGGCGAGCGGCAGCGGCGGGGCCGTGCCGGGCCCGGGATTGGGACCGGGATGGAGCCGGGRCTGGAGCGCTGGGCGCACGGCGCGCTGTGGGCGGCGCTGGCCGGCAGCCTGGCGCTGCGGGCGGCGCGGCGGGCGCCGGGGCCGGGCCGGGGGCTGGGGCCGCCGCTGGGCCGGGGGCTGGTGCTGCCGCTGGCGCTGCTGGCCGCGCTGCAGACCCTGTGCCGCGCCTGGCTGCCGCTGCCCCTCGGGCTGGCCCTGGCCGCCGCCGCCGCCGGGCTGCTGCTGTGGCGGGCGGCGCCCCGCGGGCTGCTGCCGGTGGCGGGCAGAGCCGTCCTTGTCACAGGTGAGTGCGGGGACACGGCCTCGACGCCCCGACGGCACCGCCTGGGCTCGGCGGGGAGCGGAGTGGGGTGTCCCGCAGGCACCGGGACGCTGCTGTCAGCGCGGTCCCGCTGGGGACCAGCCACCGTGCCAGCGCATCCCTCATCCTCCTCCACGTTCAAGCAGAACCGGCCAGGCTGTATCTGCCCCCCTAAGCAGGGAGTTGCATTGGCTCCTCGAGTGTTGACCACTAGTTGCAGCAGGATGCTGAGAACTGCTTCCCCTGGAAGTCCCGAGATTGGACGGGACAGAGCCGGAGCGCTGGCTCGGGAGCCTGTCGGCTGGCCTAAGGGCTTTCCCTCTCCCCTCCTCCCCTTCCCTTCCTCCCCTCTGGAACCGTACTTGTTCTTGGAAAGGCTCTCATGGCATCTCCAGAGGCTACAACAGAGATGGCTACCCAGGGCTTAGCATCACTGCTTCATCCAGGGAACTGCTGGTGGCAAGGTCCTCCGCTGTGTGGGTATCTTTGGAAAATGCTGCCCAGCCGCTGCCCGCCTCTTCTTTGGGTTGCCTGGCCCAGAGCTCCTCTGTGGGGAAGGTTGCTCCTGTGGGGAATGTGCTGTGCTCACGAGCTTTGCACGGCTCTGGTTTGGTGGCTGAAGCTTTTTAGGATATCTTGGTATATATGTGATTTCCTCACTCCCTCCTCCTGGCAGGAGAACTGGAGTATGAGAGCTGGGCTCAGCAGTGCTTTGCTGTGAGGCAATGGCAGTGGACAGGGTGAGGAGGAAGTGCTGAAGGTGGGCTGGTTGTTGCTCCAGGTGTGCCATGAAGGTGCTGCTGGCTCCGTATGGATGCAGAAGGGAGGGAAACTTGTGGGCACGACCTTGGCAGTGCTCCCAAGGACAGGAGCCTGCATCCTGGTGGGAATGGCCAGGCTGAGTTTGGAGACTGAAGTTGGAGAAGGCAGTTCGCCTGTTTCCCAGAAAATTAAGGCAAGACCTGGGTCCCCCYTCCAGCTTGAAGGGTTTTGTAGCACCAGTGGGAAGTTGAGGGAAGTCTCTCTGGAGGGGGAAGATCAGAGGAGCAAGGCAGCGGATGAATGAATGATTCAACTGAGTGAAGGTCAAAGCTGCAGCGGGGCAGGGCTGCCTGGGGAGGACATGTCTGACAGCCATGCGCTCAAAGGTGCCCTGTGGCACACCAGCTCTGGCAGCCCTGGCTCTCTGGCATTGCCTGCATAATTAGTGAGTCAGTGACTGGAACAAGGTGTTCTTGCCCTGGTGCGTTGAGGTGACACCTTTGCAGCTCTGGTGTGTTTGCTCTTGGCTGTAAATACTTTGTGGTTTTACAGGTTYGAGGCGCAGCCCGCGATGCGGGATCGGCGTTTCCGTACTGCTGCTCCGGCAAGTGCCTGCCAAGGGGCAGATGCAAGGGCTGGTCTGCTGGGGATGGCATCCCTCACTTCAGTATTTGCGTAGTAATTAGCCTGATTCTTCTACGGATTAATTCTAGACACCTCCCGGCAAGTAGGTATTGAGTAGCTGCTGGTATCTCCTGTGGGAGCAGCCAGGAAGGATCAGCTCTGGGAGAAAAGCAGCCTGGCCTTCYTCTTCTTGCCAGTGGGAAGCAAAGCCCGGCAGAGCGAGCAGCACAGAGTTGGTTGCCTGGGGATGCTGGGCATGGGTGAAGGTGAGGTGTGAGGCCGAGGACAGAGCTTCTGCCACGCTGTGTGTCATGCTGGACCTGCAGATCAACTAAGAAGTGGCACAAAGTCCCCTCCCTATGAAGCAGTGCAGGTCTCAGCCTGAAAAGCTTTGGACACTTCCTTGTGTACATTTCTTGGCCACTCTCTTAATTCTGCAGCAGGTTCAGTGATGCTTACCTGGGACAAGGGAATGTGGCTGCAGTGCTGTTCTATCTCCCAGGTGGTATATTTCAGCTCTTCCAGCTGCCCACTCTCCCTGGGAACAACCCTAAGCTGAGCTCTGCATGTGATGCTCCAGCCCCATGTGCTGGTCYGGACATCACTGGCTAAATAAAACTTCGTTATGGGAGGAATTGAAGGAAAACTAACTGTGCAGCTCAGTGGGAAAATAACAGAGCAGCTGTGGAGCTGCTGCACAGCGAAGTTGATGACCCTGTGGTAGCAGCAGGGACTGGAAAGTTGTGGCGTTTCCCATCTGTTGCAGGTTTGCATTTCGGCTGTTGCACGTGGGACTGGGGTTTGGCTGGAGCAGGGATGGGCAGCTGCCTGCTGCTAGAGGGGAGCAAGGAATGCTATGCCCTCCCATGATGCATCCCCTGGGCTAGCAAAGTAGCTAGCCCCCTGCRGGGCTGTGTTTGTCTGGGGCTGTGACCTTGGGGCTTTTGTTCTGCATCCCAATGGTCCAGCTTCTCCAGAAGCATGGCCCTGGCAGATGCAGCCTGGCTGGGGGTAGGGTGTGAGGAAAGTGTTAATCCTGCCTTCCTAGGGGATGTCACAGCTGTTTTCAGGGAGGAGGAGAATGCCCTCCTGTGCAGCCAGGGGCTGGGAGAGGTCAGCCCTTGGAGGATGGTGGGGATGAGGAGAGGAGTGGAGATCAGCTGCTCTGACCCAGGCTGGAAGGGARACAGCAGCCATTTCCACCATGCTTCCCTTGGTCTGCTGTCCTGAGCCTGCCCTTGCCTTGAAGATGAGCCCACACCTGGCACAGGCTTTGGCCAAACTTGGGAAGCCACAGGGACTCCAGCACACCTGTGGTGTGAGCAGGCTGGGTATGGGCAGCTGCCTGACCCGAGCCTGATCCAGCACTGGGAAGCTGCGAGGCAGCTGATACCTGGCATCCCTCACCACTGTATATGACAGTGGCATATGTCATACCACCCTGTATGACAGGGCAGCCTGGGGTGCTGGTTTTTCTGGTTGTCACCTGTGGGCCAGTGGTGCCAGTGGCTCACTGGGATCTACCTTGCTCTGAGCATCAAACAGCTGGTTTGTGTGTGCATCCCATTCCCAAGTGTGAAACGGCACTGCTGGGTGTCCTTAGGGCCGCTGGAGTCCTCAGAGCTGTGAACAAAGAGGAGGGGTGTTGTATCCCTTACTCCTTCCCATCGGGATGTGATACAAATAGCACTCCAGCCTCTGGAGCCTGTGCAGGGGTGATGGTCTGCAAGAACAGCCTTGGAGGGAGGTGATGAGCTGCCATTGTTTGGCCTCTCCAGATTCAGGCTGGCAGTGCTTCATGCGAGGTKGGGCTTTGATTGGGTCAGTTTAGATGTGAACCTAGACCATCCTTTGGTCCCCATGGTGGTGGAGGCACTGTACCCTGTTGTGTTGGATAGTTTGAACGAACTCGCCGAACTTCACAGGCATTTGCTAAGACTGCCGGAACCAAAGGGCAGGATGGTCCCTGGCTGGGAGCATCCCAGGGCTCCGCTGAGCAGCTGGAGCAGCGCGAACCTCTTGCTGTTGTGTAGCTCTGCCATGTGTGACTGCTTGTGGTGGTTCTTTGGACAGCAGCCAATTGCCCGATTTACTGCAGATCCTTGGAAAGCACCGAATGCAAACCAGCCCATAGACCCCGCCTGCCTGCAGGGCTTTGTCACAGCAGAGGGAGGACAGGACTTGTGCTACAAGGTATCAGTTCATACCTTCAGCCTGAGGAACTTGAAAATAGTCAATTCTTGCTCTGTCTGTGGTAGTTGCATCTGAATTAGCTCTGGAATAGCTCCAAACATCAGGATGGCTGCCTGAGGGAGCTAGTTTGGATCTCTTGCATCCTTGCTCCTCCTTGGTGCAGCCTATGAAGCCAGGAGCACCTGCAGATTGGTCTGTGTTCCAACAAATCATCTCTGTGAGGAAATTTGGTTGGTAGGTCAGGGTGCCCGGACCCAAACCTGCCCTGTCCTCTTCTCCTTCCTTGCTGCAGGAGAAGCACAGTTTTCCTGGTGAAGTGCTCTTGTTACAATCGCATGCCCCATTAACAATCTGAAATAGGTCAGAGCTTCAGATCACGTTCAAGGTTGAGAGGCTTTGCAACTTGATAAGAGTCAAGCAGCGCTCCAGCATTTCCCATGGACTCCACAGATGCTGAAGCATSTGGTGGCTGCAGCAGGACAGCGTGATGCAATCCAGATGTTGGGACTCTCACTTTCTACCACAGAGGTAAATCACTGTCTGTGGTAACAAAGCAGCATCACTCCTGTCTAARCTTTGATGCTGTCTTAGATCTATTTTCCAGCTAAAAAAGGTATATTGAGAGATGTTGGGGGTTAAGGCTTCAGGGCTGGCTCTGGGATGGGCACCTCTGCACCACGGTGTGGCTGGAGCACCAGCACATCACACTCACAGCCTGTGTTTGGTGCTGAGCCTGTCAGCAGCCTTGCCATGAGAAATGCTCCTTGCAAAGGTGCTGTAGCTCTCCATAGGTGACTTTCACTCTGCTTCTGGAGCCAGTGATTCAGCTCAGAGGTACCTGGGGTCTTTCCCCAGCCTAAGTGCAGGGGAGTTGGAACTAGGTGATCTTTCAGGTTCCTGCCAACCCAAACTGTTCTGTGATTCTGTAAGTGCAGGCTTAAAATCAGCTTATTCCCTGAAATTGCTCTGATTTTTTCCAGAATCTATTAAAAATTAACAGCAGAGACAGCTGCTGCCTCCAAGCTGAGGGGTGGGACAGGACCAAAATCAAATACCCAAACTCCAGCCCTGGTGTACAAGCAATTCCTGGTATACTTGAAGGAAAAAAAAAAAAAGGCAACATTTAAGTCTAGTTATAGGGTTTGCTCCTGGCTTTTGGGAGACGAGCAGAAAAGCTGCTTTCTCTGCCTCTATCTGCAGGGCTGAAGCTCTCCCCCCCCGCTTTGTCAGCATCCCTCCATGGATTTAGGATTCTTCTTTCCCACGTGAAGTTTCTTCAGAAATAGACACCTACCCCTGCTCACCGCAGGCATGTGGATAGATACGCTCAGCTTTTTCTCACTTATCTATAAAATAAGCACTTTTGAAGCCTACTAATGACACAGACCTGTTGAGGTGGGAGTTTTTAGCACCGTTAACCAAAAATGATGAGCACAGCTAATTAGGAGGAAAAGCGCATTGAGGTTTCATACTGTGGGAGACTGGAGTTGGTAGAGAAACCCAAGCTGGCTTGATTAGCCTCGGGGTTATGCGGGGACATGAGAGCAACAAAGCAGAGACTTCCCTGCTGAAATGAGATTGTCAGATGGGAACGGATGCTTTCGGAAGGAGAGAAGTGTAGGCAGTTGCTGCCCTCTAGTCCAATGAGCAGCACATCTTTAATGAGGTCTGGGATTGGGTTACCCACTGTTGAGTCTAGCTTCCCTCAAGCCAGGATCTGGTTACAGAAGAGCCGGTTGCTGCTTTTACTACTGGGAGCACAGGGGTGGTGGACTTGCCCARCCAGGGTTTTGTTTGAAGGGGGCTATTCAAGGTGTTTCCACGAAACCTGGGCAAGCATTTGCCTTCTCCCCGTAGTCTTTTCAGTGCTGGTCTAAAATTCCAGCTAGAGGGTGTTTTTTCCCAGGAGGAAAGGCTGCAGGACTTCTGTACCTTTTCACCTGATATACCTTCTGTGCTCTCAGATCTGAGATACTGCTGCAGAGCCTCCAAGGCCAGGCTGGATGGGGCTTGGAGCAATCTGGGCTGGTGGAAGTTGTCCCTGCCCATGGCAGGGGTGTTGGAACTGGATGACTTTTAAGGTCCCTTCCAACCTAAACCATTCTATGATAAGGTGAAAAATGCCCAAGGCCATTGCCCTCATGCTGTCAGTGTGTTGCTGTAGGTATAGTTTGGGACCTTTTATTTCTAACCTCCCCAGCATATGCCTGTTAGCTCCTTCTCTGCCCCCCCCGGCTGCTGTGCATCCACCATCTCCAATCTTCATTCTTCTGTCCCAGCTTGTGCATGTTTCCATGTGCAACATATCACTCCTGCTTCCTTCCCCCCTGGAGAGCTGCCAGCCCCTGAGCTTTATCAGCTTCCCCCTTGGGAACTGGCTTCCCTCTCACACATGGCGCTGTCCCGGGATTTGCTGGCTCTAAGGCTGTAATCTTGAAAAGCAGTTTTTGTCTTTACAAGCTTTGCGGTGGCGCTTCCTCTTGCTGGGTGGTTGACCCCATGGAGCCAGATGGCGAGTGACTCCCAAGCTGGCTGGGAATGGAGAGAAGGGATGGGCTGGAAAGCTCAGGTGGCTGCTCTGATGTCTTCTGTGGCAGCTTCAAGTGCCTGGCCTCTCAGAATTATAGAATCTCGTAATGGTTTGGGTTGGAAAAGACTTTAAAGACCCTCTTGTTCCAACCCCCTGCCAAGGGCAGGGACACCTTCCACTAGACCAGGTTGCTCCAAGCCACATCTGACCTTGAACACTTTCAGGGATGGGGCACCCACAGCTTCTCTGGGCAGCCTGTGCCAGGGCCTCATCCTGCTGTGAGTACCCACTGTGACTAAAGTTTGTTCTGCTCCTGGTTACCAGGTGGGGACAAGCTCCAACCTGGGGTGAATTCAACACTTGTGCTGGGCTCTACCTAAGCYGAAGGGCACTGTGGGTGCTGCCCTGTGCATTGCCCAGGTCAGCACTACTGTGTCAAAGCACATCAGCCTGRAGGGTCACCTCCATGTATTTTGGGGAAAATGCACCAAAATAGTCTTACACTACTCAAACTCTGGCGAGCTGGTGAGAGCTGCAGATGGAGGAGGGGACAACTTGGACTGGGTATGGAAAGGGCTGGTGTGGCTTGAGGTGGCCATGGAGTACAGCTCTGAGCCCAGGGCCTTGAACAGCTCAGTGTATTTCAAAAGCTGTCTTGGCTGAAGCTCAGTTGGTGTTTGCTCAAGTGTTTTGCTCTGTTTCTGAAAAAAAAAAATGTCCCCAGCTCCACATGGAGCTGGAAACTGCAAGAGAAAATAGTTGGTGCAGCTGCAGAGCCCATCATGGTGTAGGGACGGTCAGGGCTTGCACCAATTTTTCTGCTTGCCTGGGATTGGGGCATGTGGTGGGAGTTTATCCTTGTGAGAAGGAGAGTGATGAGATGGCACCTTACCAAAGTAGAATCTCATCACCAAAATACCCCTGGCTTGGTAGAGCTCCATTGAAACCACCATAGCCTTATGATGCTGCTGCAAACTCTGAGCTACTTAACATTGTGATCCCCAAGCTTGTTCTGGAGCTGCTGCTGTGGTTGGCACTTTCCCACCATGGCTTTGTCCCTGCTGGCATCACCTGTGACTTGTCCACAGTGCTGTGGGTGGATTGGCACCATGTCCTGGGTGGCACTAGAAACACCTTCTCTGAAGTGTCCTGGGGTGGTGATGGCTCATGATGGTCCATGTAGAAGAGCTGGTTTTCCTCCCTTCAGCTGCTTGTGGATGATTAGCCTTACCTGTAGCAGACCTTCTGCCTCTCCCTGCTTGTTAGCATGCAGGAGGGATGGATAGGGGGCTCGGCTGGTGGTTCTCCATCCTGCTGGGAGTCCCTGGAGACTCCTTTTGCAGACCAGGGATGCCCCCCAGCAAGTGCCCCAACCATGGCTTTGCTGCCACCACCTTATTCCCCAGGAGCGTCTTCAGTGCCACATTCCAGAGGTGGCTGGTGGAGCTTTCTGGCTTCCCAGCCTGGCTCCGACCCAGCCTCTCCGTCTCCAAGAGCCCAGGTGGATGTGTTACTGGCGCCAGCTTGCCATTGGCACTGATCTGGTCGAGCTGTCTCTGGGCTATGGCTGTCCTTCCCAGCGACAGCTCTTCCTGATGGATGGC
The DNA here is from genome assembly GCA_018881555.1 of Amblyornis subalaris. Lineage (NCBI taxonomy): Eukaryota > Metazoa > Chordata > Aves > Passeriformes > Ptilonorhynchidae > Amblyornis > Amblyornis subalaris. The sequence goes on from JACAXG010000210.1 coordinate 370,753, forward strand.
TTTTGTGGCTTGTCAGCTCCGTGTTCCCAGTTCACCGTGTTCCCTCTGAAGGTGATTATTAACCCGGTTATTGCCACAGCTCTTCACAACTTCCTCTTCTCGGAGGGACATCCATCCATCCCAGATTAGCTCTGATGTACAGGCTGTGCCAGGTGCTGCCTGTGCTGCTGTCTTTCCCCCACTCACCCCTGCCTGCTGGAAGCTCAAATCCTTGACTGTGAGAGTCTCACTGCTCCTTTTGGGGAGAGGAGGCTGCCGGAAGATGCCGTCCAGCCCCGGGGTGCGGCAAGTGGCTGCTTCTAGGAAATTCCTGTGCTCTCTTTCTGCGAAGCACCGCAGCGATGCTGGAGGTGGCACTTCCTCCACCCTGCTGCTTGTGAGCCCAGGGTCCCTCCTCGCCGGCAGCAGCATCGCTGCCATGCCAGGGCTGGGTTATCTCCTGCATCCCGACCTCCTTGAGCACCCCACCASGCACTCCTTGCATAGGGGGAGGCAACTGGACTCATTCTTGTCCCGGCTGCCCCAGGACACTAACAAGCTCTTGCCTTCGTTAGCCCCACCGGTTGCAAGCAGCATCTGTTGCTCACAGCTTTGGTGAGGGGTAAGGCGTCTGGGTGGCTTTTAGTGACAATGACGGGGAGGGCTGTGCCCCCGACACTTTTACGGCCCAGCTGCTCTTGTGCCRTCGGGTCCCCAATACTGATGCACCAGCTCCTGAGAAATGGGCTTTAATCCAGGAGCTGTGGGTGCATCCACACTGGCCTCGGGGCTCCTCGTCATCTCTGCCTGGTTGCGTTGGTTGTCTAGGCAGAAAATCAGATTTCCCCCCTTCTCTTTGTTAAGTGGAAGATAACTTCCCGGGTGGAGGTGATGGCTGTGAGGCTCCAGGAACACTTGGCTAATCCATTGTAATTCATACCATCTGGCTATTGTCCCCGGCACAGGGAGGGGGAGGTCGCCCATGTACCCCCTGCCACGGACATTCCCAGCTCTGTCTTCTGTCATGGGTCTCCCTGTGGGGCTGAGAGTTTGTCTGAACCCTGCTCTGACCCATAGGACCTGCTGGAAGGATGTGGATGTGGCTATCCTGAGCTGTGGGAGCCATCAGCAATCTCCTTCCAGGTGCCTGTGCTGATTGTGCCATGCAGGGGGGTCCTAGGGTAGCAGGGGCAGTGTGTGCCCCTCTTGGCTCAGGTCCTGCTCAGGAAGGAGGCTGAGGCTTTGCAGGGATGCCCACCCAGGATGCTTGGCTGGGGGGCTCCTGCATTATGCACTTGCTTGGGATTYGGGTCATCCCTGACGACATCTTCTGGCTTTAATTTAATTTAATTAGGCTTGTGGCTTCCTGAACCCTGGTGCTGAGCACTAGCAGCAGCATCACCAAGGCTGGCATCTGCCTGGGCATGGGGGTTGCTCCCAGGGGGCCCCCTGGGGAGTGGGGACAGGGCATGCCAAGCAAGCCACTGGCTGGGGTGCTGCTTCCTGTGGACAGTGATGCCACTGGCTATGATGGGTTGGGGCTGTGGGTGCCCCTTCCTGGCCCCAGTCCCCCAGCAGAACCTCGGGTGTGGGCAGGCAGTGGCTGATGCTGGCTGAGGAGGCTGGGGCTGGCAGGTGGCCGTGGTGGCCCAGCTGCTGTGGGGACAGGTGCTCCTGCCTTCCCCTCCCTCCCTCTCCTGTGCCCTGCCAAGAATTTTTTCCCTCTCGCCCAGGGCTGACATCACCCCTTTATCACTCCTTGCTCCAAATGTGTGCAGCATCCGGTAGGTGTTGGCCACAGGGCACAGGATTTTGCTGGGCATTTTATCCTGCCTGGACCTGCACTGTGCAGGGACCCCCTCCCTGAGTTCCTCTGGGGGACTGCCATCCCTTCTGATGGCACAATCCCCTCTTGGTGCCACCTTGTCCTAGGCTTCCTCATCCATGAGATGCCCATGCTCCCAGGCTGGAGGTGAGATGAACAGCTGAGTTGGGATCAGTGCCTGCTCAGGCACCCAGCTGAGCCTCCCTGCAGTGCTGCCTGGCTAAATCTCTTCCCATGCCCAGAGAAGCTCGATCCAAGGTGACAGTGAATCCTGTTAGGGCCGGAAGGCCATGTTTCACTTGGCATCCCAAGAAGGGTTTGAGCCTGAGCCTATGGAAACAAGTGGCTCAACATGTTAATCCATTTGGCTTTGGCGCCCCAGCTCCCTCCCAGTTGATGGTGTCCTTGAGCCTGGTGCTGTCCCGGGCTGGGAGGCTGGGGCAGTGGTGACAGCTCCATCTTGACGAGGCCTCTCAGATAGGGTGGTGGGACACACAGCCCTAAAGCTCTGTGGGGAGGTGGGATTGAAGTCCTGGGGGCTGGGGAGCAGCAGAGAGCAATGCTCTTCTGAGTGCCCAACCCAGCTGGCAAGCTCCCAGTCGGTGGAAGATGGAGCATCCTCAAGGAATGCTGCCTGCTGCCAGGTGCTTGGGGAGCAGCCCCTAGGGCTGCTGACTGACCAATGCTGCCAGGGTGACCCTGGGGGAGCTGGTCGATCCCAGGGGTGCTCAGCCCTGGGGCAACCCCTCTTAAGCTTCCACACCAGGGACCCAGGCTAGGGTAGTTGTAGAGGGAGCAACTCCAGAGAGCTGCTGCTCCACCCAGGCACCCACCAGGCTCTGGGCAGTTTTGCAGCCACACGGGAATTCTTCAGCCAAGCTGAGGTTTTGCAGATCTGTGCTGGTCCTTACCCATTGTGGTGGTTCAGGGATGGGGATTCACAGCTCCTGGCTTGAGGACRAGGATGTACACAGTTCATGGCTTGGGGATGAGGATGCTCAGCTTGTAGCTCCGGGATTACGATGCCCACCTTGCAGTTCCACACCTCTAGAATGAGGCTGCACAGCTCACGGCTCAGGGATGAGGACTCTCAGCTTGCAGCTTTGTGGGGAAGCCACTCCTATGCTGTATTGGAGTGAGCACTGTAGACCTGTGCCACCAGCCCTCCATCACGTACCGTGCCGCTGGTGGGCACAGGGGCAAGCGCATGGTTGTGGTTCAGCAGCTTCTGGGCCGTAGCCATGTTATTGCCCCTCTCTGCTCYGCTCAGCAAACTGTGGCGTTAATTTTGAGCACACTGTGTCTCCGTGTGGTGGCCTTGGTGCTGGTGCAGGAGCAGGGTGAATACCTGAGACAGCAAAACATCAGTGCTGTGCCATGCCTGACTCACCTGAAAGAAATGTGTCCACACCAAAGCGGGACTGCAGCTTCAGCCGGCTCCTGGCAGCGAGGAAGCACGAGCGGTGCAGGCTGGCTGGGAGCTGCCCAGCTGGCCCAACTCAGCCCCGGTGGTGGCTCTGCTGTCACTGGTGAGGAGCAACTCTGGGCAGTGGATGCACGATGCTGTGGGGTAGGTCCTCTTTCCCCTCGAGTGGGTGGGAGGGCACTCCCATGGCGCTGCTGGAGGCCAAACCTTTTTGTTTGCTCAAGATAAGTAAAGTCGGGGCTTGTCATGCCAAAATCCCAGTGGAGGCTTGTGTGTCTCGCTCCTGGGGGAGTCGGTGCAGTGTCTGGAGCTTCTGCTAAGTCCTCAGGAATTGCTGCTGACCCGCTGCTCTGGCAAAAGGCCGTCCGGCCCCTGGTGCAAGAGTTTGCCCCGCTGCTTGCTGAGCCTGTGGAGTGCTGCTGGATTTTGCAACCTGGACTCAGGATCTGCTCTGCTCCTGCTGTAGCAAAAGCCTCTGTCTGCTGGCCCAGGGCCCATGGGGATGCGAGGGGGGGGCTTCAAGGTACCTGTGCTCCCTGTGCTGGGCTTCTCCTGTGCTCGGTCTGACCACGTCCCTCCCTTCAGCACGACTGTGAAACCAGTTGGCAAGCTGGGAGCTGGGGCGGGGGGAACTGGCGCCGGCATCTCCTCGTGATGCAGCATCCTGGGAGGGCGGTGAGCCCAGCGCCAGCCTCGCCGGGGCCGCACAGACTGGACGGCTCCAGCATTCCCAGCAGGGCCAAGCCAGCGGCAACGGCTCCTGCGCCAGCTCCGGCATGGCCAGCGGCTCATGTGCTGGTGGCCATGGGGAGTGAGCATGTCTCTGGGCAAGCTGCCATGCTTTGGGGCCACGTGTTATGGACCCAGGGGGTTCATTGTCCCTCCCTGCACTCTTGGCCATGCCTGAGCACAGCGGATGGGAAGCTGAGTATCGGCGGAGACCTTAAATAACACCAGAGCATCCCTACCCTCCTGGCCCTGGGCCTCCCGCCAGCCTCCCAGGATTTTTTTTTTTTTTTTTTGTGTGTGTGAATAAATTAGAACTTCCGAAACAAACCCTCTGACTGCCCCGCTACTCTAAGGCAAAACAAACCCTGCCTCACTTGGACAGCACATGGCCGTGTTTGCTCCAGACTTGCCCATAAAAAGCCAGCAAACCTGTCTCTCTCAGGTTTTTGGGATGTTTCCCGGGGTTTTGAGACTCATGTGGTGATAGGAAGCTTCATATTTGGACTGGAACRTTTTCTTGCCAGCTGCAAGGGAGCAGCACAGGTAACCCTGCTGTCAGCTGTGTCATGGTGAGGCTGGGGCCACGAGCACTTTTAGTTTTAAACCTTATCTTTATTGCAGTTTTCTCCTGCACTGCTGGGAAAGGTGAAATGCACCTTATCTGTTTGTCTGCTGGTAGCATGAGTTGTGCCTGGGGAGAGGTGGATGTGCTGCACTGGCAGCACCTTCAGCATGCTCTGTGGCACCGGGGTGCTGGGGGTGATGCCRAGGCAATGCCAGGGATAATGCTGAGGTGATGCTGAGCCAGCCTGGCACACATCCATGCTGCATGTTGGGTGTTGTGTGGGGAAGGGAGGTCCCTGCACCCTCTTTCTGCCAGCTCAGTAGCTCCAGGCTGTGTTATCACTCTGGCCTCTGGCCAGGGGTTTAATTATAGGTTTCTGACGCAGCAATAAAGTAAAGCTGAGCTGGGGACTGGCACAGAGATACTGAGCTGAAGGCTTAACTGGCACCCCAAGAGCTGGAAGTGCTTTTTCCCAGCCTGGGTGTATGGAAGAGCGGGGCAGCCAGTCCCTGTGCTCGCCCATGAGGCTGGTGGAGGGGTGCAGGGAGCTCACGGGGTGACAATCCCTGGGCTACTGTTGCATCCATCCCAGGGTGGCTCCAGGTGTCACACAGGGTCCTTTTTCAGGGATGTCCCAAAGGTACCAGGCAGGAGGGTGCAGGGCCATGGGGCTGCCCCTGCAGCGCTCCCCTATTAATGGTTAATGTGACTGGGCAGCGGTTGTGGCACGGACTCCCTGAGCTATCAGTGCTGCCATCGGCCCCGGGAACAACCTGTACTTTGCTGCCGCTGTTTGTTTGCATCCCGGCTGCTCCACCCTGGCCACCAGCCTCGTCACCACCCCGCAAAACCCAGCTCCCGCTCGGGCTGTCTCCCCCAGCCACCCTGATGGTGGCTTTGCAGGTGACAGTGTCACCTGTGGTGCCCCTGTTTGAGCCGAGATGGAGGACATGAGACTGCGACTGGGCATGCAGCATCCAGTGCTCTCCCGAGTGGTTCATTCCGGTTGGATGCTCCCTTGAAGGATGCAGGGTGGCAGGAGCAGACCAGAATCCCTCTTTTTTTTCCCCTCACCCTTTTAAATTCCCTCATCCCCAGCCAGGCGAAGGGGTGCTCTGCCTCTTGGCCACTGTTTTTGAGAGGCAAAAAGCATTCGGCAAAAGGCAAAACTCTCCCGCGGAGCCTTACGCCAGCTCTGAATGGTGCTTGGTAGAGCTTTTAGAGGCTATTTGGGGGGGTTGATGGCTCCCACTCTGCATTGCTGCAGGGCTCTGGGCTGTCCCGGTGCCTTGCTGGTGCCTGCGGGTTAACCTGCACCTTGAATCAGGGAGGGCTCGGGGCGATGGGGTTGCAGATAAAGCGAGTGTTTTCTTCCTCCTGCAACAAACAGCAGCTCTGTGACCTGCGAATGCCCCAGGGCAAGGTCACGTCCTGGTGAGTCAGGAGCTACAGCAGCATGAGGAGTCGAGGTGGTCCCCAGGCAAGGGGAACTGATGCTGGGGTGGATGTTTGGTCCTTGGTGATGGAGAGGCAGAGCTAGGAGGTCTCGGGGCTGGGGACAGACAGACAGCGGCTGTCACTGGCCACTGCAAGGCTCCTCCTGTCTCTTTCAGGATGTGACTCGGGCTTTGGGCAGGCGACAGCCCAGCACTTGGACATCATGGGCTTTCGGGTGTTCGCCAGCGTGCTGGACCTGCAGAGTCCTGGTGCCCAGGAGCTGCGCCGGAGCTGCTCGCCGAGGCTGACACTGCTGCAGATGGACCTGACCAAGCCAGATGACATTCAGCGCGTCCTGCAGCACATCCAGGCCAATACCAACAGCACAGGTAGGAGCCTTTGGCACCCCCAAGGAACCCATGGAACTCCCTGAGACCTCAGCTTGCAGGCAGCATGGCAGTGCCAATCCTTCTTGTGCCCCCACAGGGGGCTGCAACCCTGCAGGCAGCAACAGCTGCTGCCAAGCTCTCTGCTAGTCAGGTGGTACCCTGAAATGCCCTTGCAGGACCCCCATGAGCCTGGGGAGTAGCTGGGAATCCCAGGGTGGGGGTCCYACATTCAGGTCACCTCTTCAAGCACCCCATCCCTACAGGACTCTGGGGCCTGGTGAACAACGCTGGCTTCAACGACACCATCGCCGACGCCGAGCTCTCGCCGCTGGGCAAGTTCCGCACCTGCATGGAGGTGAACTTCTTTGGCTCCCTGGAGCTCACCAAGGGGCTGCTGCCCCTGCTCCGCTCTGCCGGTGGCCGCATTGTAACCGTGAGCAGTCCTGCAGGTGAGCAGCCTCCCTCCAGCATAGCACCCCGGGCACCCCCAGCCCACGCACGGCTCGAGMATCCCCATGGTGTGATGGCAGTTCCTACCCTGCGGGCACCTCAATTTTCCCAGCCAACTCGGGCACCAGGCACCCAAGGATGAGCTGGCAGCATTGCTGAACCCCACGGCAGGCACCCAGAAACAGGGAGACATGGGGCCTGGGGACAGGGAGCCTGGTCACCGGCAGTATGGACAACCCAAGTGCAGCTGCCACGCAGCTCCATTGGGGATGACAGCCCTGGCCAGGCTGGGAAAACCAGCTTCCTCTCCCCTGCCTTTTCTTCCCATTAAAACACATTAATCCTCCATTGAGGATGACAATCCCAAGCTTTAGGTGGATGGGGAGGCAAAATCAATTTCCTCTTCCCTCACCACTTTCCCCCCCCCCATTAAAACATTAATTTGAAGCTAATTCCAGTTGTTTTCTCAGCAAAACAAACCCTAAGCCATTTCCTTATGCAGAGGCTGGGCGCACAGCCCTATGAAAGCCCTGCCCTTCCCCCCCGCTCTGCTCCATCCCTGCCTGAGCACCCTCTCACTCAACCTTTCACTCCTGCCAGGTGACATGCCCTTCCCCTGCCTGGCAGCCTATGGAGCCTCAAAGGCAGCCCTGAGCCTGCTCATGGATACCTTCCGCAGCGAGCTCCAGCCCTGGGGCATCAAAGTCAGCCTCATCCTGCCTGGTTACTACAAAACAGGTAGGAGGGTGGGTGCCCACTCCCTGCCTAGGCCTGCGGGCCTAGGGCAGGTATCCCAGGGAGGCAGAAGATGGAGCAATGGGATGAGCAGTTGGTGGTGCAAGGATGCAGCTTCTGAGCATCTCCAGCCACCTCCCTGGGGACAGTGGCTACCCTGTGGCCATTGGGCTCTGGTGGATTAGAAACAGGGTCAGGATCAAGTCCTGCCAGCAGATCCCATACCACCAGGGCTGTTTGAAGCAGCTCAGTCACGTTTATGGTAGCACCCTCCCCACCGCAGGCAAGGTCCAAGACCCCTGGTCCAGTCCCAGGCTACTGAGAGCCACCATGGTGCTCCTACCATGCTCCCCTTGTGGCAGATCTTTGCCGGGGGTTCAGCAGGACCGTCCTGTGAGGCTGAGAGTTGACTGGGGCTGCTGGCACCCAGGGCAGGGGGGCTGGAGGAAGGGGCCACACAGCTCACGGGGGACCATGTCCTTGCAGGGACAACATGCGACCCTGCCTTCTGGAACATGCAGAAGCAGCAGCTATTGGCCAGTCTGCCCCAGGAGCTGCTGCAGGCCTACGGCGAGGACTATGTGGAGGAGATCAACCACCAGTTCATCCAGTTCATGAAGGTGGCGGTGGAGGACCTCAGCGCGGTGGTGAACAGCATCACGGACGGGCTCCTGGCTGCCAACCCAGCCGTACGCTACTACCCAGGGCAGGGCCTTGGGATCATGTATTTCATACACCGTTACCTGCCCTATTTTGTCCGAGACTTGTTCTTGAAAGGATTCTTCATCAACCCCAAGCTGCCCCGAGCGCTGCGGCGAGAGCACCACAACGATGTGAAGAAGGCCTGACCTGGGCCTGCACACGGCCTTCTCCCAGGATTTCCAGGCACACCAGCCCCCGAGTGCATGCGCAGCCGAAGGCGCCGCCCTCCTGCACTGTGGGGGAACAATCAGCACTAGACGTTAAAAACCAAATTTCTTTCCAAAATCAGGTAGATCTATTTTCTATTGTGCGAGAATCAACGTTTTCTAGAGACCTTGGTTTTGTATTTTTTCTAACCATGCATCCTTCAAGGGGCCCATCCCTGCCTGACTCAGCAGCTCTGCACCACAGGCTGGGATGTACCTCCTCAGCTACCCATCACCTTCCTTACTGCTCTCGCAGCTGTTTGTCTCCATCCCCTCTTGGCTGGGTCAGGGCTGGGACCCTGTGGCCGCTGTCTCCCTGCCGCTCTTTACACACTCGACATGCTCCAGGCGAGCGCAGGGGCCGAGGCCAGACTGCCAGTGCTGCAGAGCTCTTCACAAGATGAACTACGTGATTGTCACTTTTTAAATAAATCCATTCTTGATATTCCAGCAGGTTCTGGCTGTCTCCTTCTGCAGTGCAGCGCTGCTGCTCAGGGATGCCGTGCCTGCGGGCAGAGCTGAGCTGGSTCATGGCTGGCCCCAGGCAGGAACCTTGTATGGGGCAGCAGGTGCCACAGGCAGTCCCAGAAAAGGGGGCAGCCTGCCAGGAAGGGCTTGTGCCTGCTCCCTGCTCCTCCCCAACATTATGCTAAGGCTTCCTTTTGCTTTGCTCCAACTCCATGGCCCTGATGGGACAAGGATGGAAGGAGTGACAGTGCCACACATSGACAGCCCCATGCAGGGGGATAAGCCATGCAGCTCTCTAACCTTATGGATCACTCCCATAAGGCTGCACCCCCCGGGCACCCATTAGCTCAGCACCTAGCTGCACCCACAGACATGGCACTGTCATGGCTTGGGCTGGATGGAGTGSCCTTGGGCCTCATGGGGGTACAACTACCACGCCTGTGGCAGAAAAAAATGTCCCAACTCAGAGAGGAGCCACAACAGCCTCCACTACCTCAACTACCAGCTTCCCCCTGGCTGACGGAAGCTCTGCCCTGGGGCTGTGGGTGCAGGTGCCCAAGTAAGCAGAGGAGCACAGTGCAGTATGCAGATATTTATTGGTGTAGAGAGGAGGGGATCACAGGAAAACAAACTGCAGAGGTGACCACAGCACAAGCTGGGACAGAGCCACTCTCCATTGATCCTTCCTCCCAGCAGCATCCAGCACGTTTCCCACCAGCGAGGCTTCTCTGCTGCCATAGCACATCTCCCAGAATTCCAGTGCAAGTAGGAGTTAATCAGGACAGAGCAGCAAGGAGCAGGGCTGCCACACCATGCCCAGGGCTTGGCTCCCACCCCAGACCATGGACAGGCAGGGCCTGGGACATCTCCGCCTTCACCAGGGTGGCCAAGGGCTGCTCTGTCCCCTAGCCAGCTGTGCCATCCAGCTCCATGGCAGCGCCAACACACCCTCCACAGGGAAGGAGCCTGGATGTCTACCCTGGGTGGGTGCAGGGGTCCAGCACCATCCACAGAGCCCAGAGGAGCCCCTGCTCTTGCATGGTTGTGAGAGTAAACTGCGAGCTGTGGGTCTCTGAAGGAGGAAGGAGCTCAGCCAGCTTACGGAGCCCTGTCCAGGGCAGCAGGGAGACTGAGATGAGAGCTGCTTCTGTAGACACAGCAAGGCTGCATGAGTGCAAACACTGCCAGACTGGGAGGAGTGCGCTCCACAAGCACTCTGGCTCAGCCCTCACATTCCCACAGGCTCCATTCCAGTCCTGGTCAGGGCTGATTGGTCTCTCCCAGGTCAGGGTTCACTACAAGGGGATGCAGGGATTGCACAGCAGCATGGGCTACGCTACAAACCACACTCTAACTACATCTCACAGAACAACACTGAGTAGGAGGCGTGCAGAGCACCGACAGAGGACACTCCCCAGCCATGGCAGACCTGACCTGTTCCTCTGCAGCAGTGGGACCTCCTCAGAGGCAGCCCCCCCCCAGCTTAAGCTTGCTCTACGAGCATAAGCGCACACAGCGGTTAGTACAGGAACACTGGGAACACTGGATACACAACCAGAGGCCCTTCTGCTGCACAGGGCCAAGCCTGGACCACTGGTCCCTCCGGACGCCTCACAGCACACACAACTCAAACTTCAGCTTGTGAATAATTTAACTAGCAACTGTACAGTTTCCTCATCTGATCCAGTTCCACAGATGGGACAACCCTGGAGCCAGGGCAAGGGACAGCTCAGGGAGTTAGGGGTCCCTCCGGACTCCAGGGGCAGGAGGGTTGGACAGGAGCGGAGCAGGGTTAGAAGATGGGAATGTAGTTGTCGATCTTGGTCCTGTGCCGCTGAGCGATGCACTCCGCGATCCACACAATGTTGCGGCACTCCTGCTCTTTCAGCTTCACAAAGGCGTAGAAGACTCCAAAGTGGAACTGGTTGAGGAAGGCCAGCTTGTTCAGCTTTACCTGAGGAAAGCCCAGAGGAGGACATGTCACTTGTTCACCTCAGATGGGAAGAGCTGGTCAAGGCAAGAATGGAGCTGCTTGGAAGAGCCTGTGACTTCCCAACAGGCTGGAAGTCTCAGCACAGGCATCCTGCTCTGCATTTCTCTAGGTCTTCAGGAGAGCTCTAACAACCTACAGTACGTGGCTCAGGACAGGTTCTGACATTTGAAGCTAGAAATATTTATACTCTCAGGTACCATGAAAATCCTCCTTTTCCACATAATTACACTCTAGTTTTGCTGTTGATGGACCAAATATCCACCAGCAGCCCCAAACATGCCTCCTACACTGCTCTAATTTTTCTGGGTGAGAAAATGGGCCAAGCACCGTGCCAGGCCCCCACTCCCATGCAGAAGCAGAGGACAAGCATGCTTCTTCTTTCCCCAAACCCTGTTCAACCACAGCACTGCCAACWGGGCAGCAAACCAGCTTCCTGCCACCTGGAGCTTTGCAAATGGCACACGTCGAGAAGCACCTCAGGGCTCACTCACCTCGTGCTCAAAGAACCGGTCTTCAAGGGTTTTGTCTCCAGGGTTGCTGCCAGCCCCTTCAAATAGCAGCTTGTACTCCTGCAGGAAAGCATTACATGAAAATATAGCCTATACCCAAGCCCAGCAGCACTTGGGGGCCCCCTGTGTCAGACAGACACCCCAGCCACCCTGTCAAGTCAGCAGAGGACAGAGAAGCCAAGAGTCCTTTCTCTGCAATGTGCAGTTCTCAAAACCATATCGTTGCTTTGAGCCTACAGGAAAGGGGCATCAGGTACACACCCCTCCATGTACAGATTGGAGCGTTTGGGGCAGGCCCCTGTGCCCACACACATTGGCACACGTCCTGGCTGCTCAGTAAGGGGACACTGASCTCTCTGACTCCAAACAGGTTCCCAGCCACGCACAAGTGGATTGAACATAGACACATCCAAACATGTCCTGCTAGGTCAGGGTCTCCCCTGCAACTGAATCAGACCTCAGGGCTGGAGATGGGGCAACACCACTTCTCACTGAAGACACATTTCCACTCCCAAACTAGGCAAGGAGAGCCTGTCATTGCTGCCACATCTCAAGGGTTTGGTAGTGAGGGCAGTCCCCACACCCTGATACAGAGAACTCTGTCTCCCCATTACCAYTGTAATGACAGCCATGACTAACAAGACACTGATATCTCAGGCAAGCCAAGTCCATCCTGGCCAAGCAGAGCACAGAACCAACAACATCGCAGAAGACTGGCACCTCTCTCCCCAAGCCGTTAAGCTACAAAGTCCCCCAGATCCCCAAGAAGCTCTGATCCAGAGTAGGTCTTTGTACCAGTCCCCACAGCCCTCACCCCAGAGCACTCACAGGGTAGTAGTCAGCAACGTTTTTGACTTGCTCATAGTCATCTGCCCTGGCCAGCTGAGCCAGGCCCTCGGGGTAGAGCTTGCCGCAGTGTGGGAACAGCTTGGCTCGGTCCTCCTTGGACAGCTCAGTACCAAATGAGTTGATGGTGATAATGAAGGCCCTCCGGTCAGCTTCAAACTGTGGGATAAGAATGGTTCACTCTGGGATGCAGCATCTTTATCAGAGGCTGGCAGATACCAATGGTGCTCTGCACAGAGCCACATCAGAGGGCAGCATGAGGAGGCTGCTGGGATGTGTACGGCTCTCCAGTGCTCCAGCCAGGGCAGGCTACATGTGCAGGTTCCCAGTATGCCCAGTAACTGATGCCTGGGGAGCAATCAGGTGAGGAAATCCCCATCCCAGGCACAAGACAAATCCTGCCCAAATCAAGGAGTGTCTCTCACCTACTGCTCCTGAGCCCTGCACATCCCACAGCAAGCCTTGGCATGGAGACAGGCTGTGCCTCGTTGCTCTCCTGCTTGTTATCCATGTAACAGGATGAAGATGTTGCCACAGAAGCAACAGATGTGTCAGTACTTGGGGAACCAAAGTTATACGCAGGCAGTGTTCCCTAGGTCTCCCAGTGAACAGGTAGAGTGGGCATGGGGATGCTGAAGTGTATCTTGAGCATCCCTAATGCTGGCAGACAAGGTGGGCCTGAGCAGGGAGTGATGACCATCACTACAATACCATCCAGCTATGGGAGTTTCCAGACCTACCTCCAGGATTGGGCACATGGCATCTGCCGTGGTACCTCCCAGCGTCTTGCAGAACTTGTAGAAGGACTCCAGGTAAGCCTGGAAGAGAGAGGGCAGATGAGCACTCTTCTACACAGCTTCACCTATTGCCTCATAGGGCCCTTCAGCACAGGACAGATAGCAAGCAGGGAGGCTCCGAGCCACTCTGTAACACAGCACAGGCACTCTGGCCCCATGTGAACTCGCCCACACAAGGACAGTGCTTCCCCACGAGCTGGAGACATGAAGGGTTGTGGTTGGGTTTGTTCAAGTGACTGCATGAGCTTACTGTGGGCAAGATCCCCAGACAGCAAGGTTAAAGCCTATTTTTCTCCTTTGAGTTGTCTAACTCATTTATTGAAGTTTCACATGGTTTCCTGACCCTGCTCTGGCCTCCACAAACATGCCAAGCCACACAACCATAGCTGCAAGACCTACACTCATAAAGTACCGCTGCGTAAGCAGAGGCAAGAAATGAGACAGGACATCTGTGAAAGAAACCAGCCATTCTCTCTAATTCTCTTTTCACACTGCAGCCACTTGGTCTCTATCCCAACTGGAGCACTGCAGAAAACATAAGGCCAGGCACAGCTATGCTGCCTCCAGGAAACGTAATCCTTTGTGGAGATGTTCCGTAATCCATCTGGAAGATGACTAGGTTTCCCAGGGGGAGCCTACGAAGGCTGTGCATGGCTAAAAGTACCGTTCAGCAAAAATGTTCTCAGAAGTGATCATGTGATAAAACACCTCCCAGGGCAGAGAACTGCAACCAGGATCACTTCAAAGGGATGGAATAAAAGGATGCTAAGACATCACAAACCTCTGCTTTGTAACAACAAATTCCAGGACTGAAGATGGACCAAGAATGTACAAGTTGGACACCCTCAGCCTCTGCACTAGGAAAGCGCCTGGATTACTGTGTTCTGTAAGTATTTGTTACCACACAGTGCAAGAGGACAGTGCTGAGTGAGCATCACACACCAAAGAAATCCTCTCCAGCACTTGCCACTGCTCAGGTAGAGGAGACCACAGAGCACTGGTCTGCAGAGTTACCACAGGAACAAGGACATGGATAATGGATGTGGTTTGAGGCTGAGAGGGAATCTGGATAAGAGATTCAGTCACTACATCTGCCCTTATCAGAGTTTATGCACAAATCTAAGGCTTTAGAAGCAAAAATAGGTGAACTCAAATATGCAGCAGTGAATGGGGATCCAGTATCACAGACACCATGGAAACAGTCTGTAAACAGCTGCCCTGGCACCCTCCCAGTGACAACAACTTAGAGAAACACTTCAGTATCCTGAAGTGATACTCCAGGAACAGGGGTATCTTTGCCTTTAATTATCCTTAATGGGTCTTCCCTTTCATGAACACACCCCTCTGCCTCCTGCTAGCCGCATTTGTCATCAAATTCAGCCTAAAGAGAGACCTGTGGCCTGTCCATCCATGTTGACTTTTCCAACACTACCTGTGGATACCACCACAGCTTGGATTGCCTCCTCTTCCAGGTGAGGAATCACAGCCTTTTTTTGTGGTTTTCCATACAGAAGTCATCATACCCAAGCCTCTAAATGTTTCCTCCTTAGTACTTTCTCTTGTTTTGCTGTTCATGTTCGGAGATGAGTGGAATGAGAGTGTCCAGGTCAAACACACTTTAAAAATGGATGCAGCAGCACAGTGATACTCATGCARTTCTTTTCCACTGTTAGGAACGCGTTACCTCGTAGAGAGACACTTGCTTAGGTCCATCACTACCCAAGATTCCGTTTAGTAGTAGGAAGGAACAAGGACACTCTCATTGTACAAGCAGAGTTAGGATTCCCACCTTGCCTCTCCCATACACCACTCCACATTTATCCACACTGATTCGCCTGCTTTATTTTATCACCCAGTCACAAAGCTCCTTCAGCTGGTTCCTACAAGAAAGTCACCAGCAAAGGCCAACACTCATCTGGCTTCACTTCAAGAAGAGGTGGAACAAAGGGAGTAAGCACTGAAGATAACAATGCCAGCACACTTCTGCTGCAGGACTTGGCTGCTGACTTCACTCTACATTAAGCACTGACCACTTTTAACCTCTGTTCCCCATCTTAACTGTATTTCCATTTGAGAACATTCATTGTTAACAAGAAACCTTTGTAATGGCTTTCCTTCTATGAATCCTGCTCAAACCTTCTGTCACCACACTCAGAGATTCCTTAAAAAACCCTACAGCATATCTGGGATACAGCACTTTCCCTTCCCATGCCAACTCCACACGGATGCAGGTATCTATCTCAGGCACCTGCTTGTTGTGTTTCTCAGATTTCAGACCTGATTTTATTTCCCTCATTTGCATTATATTATACATTTTCCAGTCCCTGGGGAGAGAGGTAGCTTCAAGTAGAGTCTGTAAGCAGCAGTCACCTTTTCCACCCCTGCACTCCTGTGATTTGTTACGGACAGAGCCCCTATATTCCCCAGGGGCTGCTCTTTACCAAGAACCAGTGCCAGCACACATCAAGGGATTCCAGGCACCTACACTTCCATTTGTGGGTAGGAAGAGCAGAATAGAAAGCAGTATCAAGCCTCAAAAAGCATCTTGGAAAGGACATGGCAGCTGGGACCCAAGTGGATGCCTCCCACCTCCCTCCCCACCTCTTTTCCCCGTGCCCACTCTGCTCCCTGCCTTCCCCCTCCTTTGTCACCTCAAGACTGAGGCCTGTGCCCTGCAAGACTGTGGTTGTTTATGCACACAGGTGTCCCTCCCCATTACAGCAAAGACCAGTACACGCCAGAGGCCACAGGCAGCTGGGCATGACTGCTGACATGCCGCTCCTTCTCCCTCTCTTTACCTTCTTCCCTTCACGCCTGACCTGCTCTCTGCCTCTCCAAACAGGCCACAGCTTCCTTGGGAAGTAGAGGTCACACTGACTGCAGGCTGGCCGTGACCAGCCAAAACAAGATTGACAGATACAATCTACATCCCACCCTTGATCCAGAGAGTCGAGATGGAGCGATAGCCACAGCCTGCACATAAACACACGCTTCGACACTGCCAGCTAAAACCAGATGGGGCCTGCAAAGGAGTTGACAGCTCAGRACAAGGAGATTGTTAGCCCCTCCACATCCCTCTGCCAATACTTTCCCCAGCTTGCACACCTTTTAGCCTGCTCTACCAAGAACAGCTAACCTCAACCACAGCCACAGAAGACTTGAGCAAACTGTTGGAGAGTTTTCAGAAAGGGCTCAAGACAGGGAACCAAGCCTGTGGGAGTCCTTCAACCAAGTTTAAGATCTAGTCACTTTGAATGCAGTTAACTACACATCTGAACCCGTGTGGAGAGGGAGCAGACTTCTCCTGCCTGCCTGAGGCACGAGGAAATTGAAAGGTATAACCTCCACAAAATCTCTTGCACAGAGACTTGACAGCTCCATAAAACCCCTACTCTCTGTCCAGCTCTGGTGCCCTGACTCGGCAGAGCTGTGTGATCAGATGTAAGGCCCCTTCTAGAGTGCTACCTTTACTTTCCAATGGATGCAGCTAGTTTTTGGCCATGTTTAATCACCACATCAGGAATAAATAAGGAAGTTAACATCTCTTTCCCTTCCCAGAGACTCTAGCAATAGGACAAGAGGCAATGGACAGAAACTGATGCACAGAAGTTCCACCTGAATATGAGGAAGAACTTCTTTACTGTGCAGGTGACCACATACTGGAACTCTTTGCCCAGAGAGGGTGTAGACCCTCCCTCACTGGAAATATTCCAGAACTGTCTGGATACAATTCTGTGCCATGTGCTCTGGGATAACACTGCTTGAGCAGGGAGGTTGAACTGATGACCCACAGATGACCCACTGTGGTCCTTTCCAACCTCACCAATTCCCTGATTCTGTGACTTATTTACCTTATACAGCGTGTTTCGAATGATTTCAATGTTCATTTCATCCAGGTCCTGTTCAGATATGCAGTCTTGGAAGAAAGCAGCTGAAACAGAGCCAGAGACAGAGTTAGCATTGCCCTAACCAGACCCATGCTCAGGACTTTCCAGACTCCTCAACAATACCAGGCAGAAGCACACCCTGTGTTGAGCTTGTCCCTCCTAGGCCTGGCCCTTATCTTCAGCAGCCAAATTGTCATGACTCAAAACCTCAGGCTCCACCATGGTTCCCTAGGCCATAATAATTTTTTCAGGTTCTCATATGAAAATCTTTCTTCACTCCTTAGTCCTATGGTTTGGTTAACAGCCTATTCCCAGCAGAAATTCTCAGCTCTAGCCCCCAGCAACAGAGCAGCCTGTATTTAAAAATAAGCAATCCCCAAACTGTTCCCAGATTCAGGCACTTGGTGATGACAAGGTAGCTTTGAACTGTCTGTGTAAGTGGAGTGCTTAAGCACCTGTGAGACAGCAGCTAGTGAGACCTGAGAAACTAATGTTTCTCCTTCCTTCTACAATATCTTASTGGCACTAAGGAGGCATGGGGATGCTCCTACAGCCCATGACACTGGTCATGGTTGGAGTCAGGAGTTGTTTCTCCTGGTCAGGTCTACCAGTCTCATTCTCAACATCTTCCAAGGGCTTTTATTTCTCTAGCTGGAAGTTAGCAACAGGAGACAGGATAAATTAGTAGGACTTGGTAGGATGCTCAGCCCTACATACTTTATCAGAATATCTCTGTGAGGGAGTTGAAGAAGTTGTTGCCACCTAAAGAACATGGATTTCAGACCAAACACAGGGTGCTGCAAGTGCAGATTAAAGATGAGTCTTGTACATCTACAGCGTAATGTAATGCTACTGTTGTGCCCTTGCTAGCAAGTGAGTGGTACAACAAAACCCATTGACAGGACTTCCTGACTTCTTCAACTCTCACTCAGCAACCAACTTTGCTGAATTTGCCACAAAGAGAAATCTGATCTGTCTCAGCTTACTCAGTCCAGCTGCGGGTAACAGACACCACAGTCATGCTGAGAACTGACCAGTGCTCTGCTCTGTGCAACAAACCAGGCATGATGCAGGCTCACACCTCTGGCCTGCACCATTTCTATGGCACAAGCTGCCAGGGACAGCAGACTCACTGTGGGTCTGGAGGGTCCTGAACAGAGATTAACCCCCCCAGAGGTTTCTTTGCAGCAGCAGAGCCCAATGCCACGTAGCTGGGGGAGCACTGCTCCCAACAGTTGGCAAAAATGCAAACAGAGTGTGCCAGGACTGGTTTTTACTGCAGGACGCGCTGGCCAGYCTGGATAGCTAAGCAGTGGCTACTTCAGAGTAGCTGCGGAATGAGGACACAGCTATTTCAGTTCTTGGCCCTCCAATATCCCAAATTAGGCTTACAGCAAGTCTTATTTTGCCCTGTTAACCCATGAAAGCCATTTGGGGTTAGGCATTTCCACCAAGCCACGTAGCTACTCAAGTCCTTTTAGGAGATAGAGCTGCTGTTTCTTTGCGTGTGGTCACTGGAAAGAGTGCAAGTTAAACAACTGGAGCCTGCATGCCTGCTTGTTTAGGCAACACAGCTACTCCCCATGTTACCGTGCTGAAGAAATGCCACACTGGTTGGTACACAGCCCCAGGGGCATGGCCAGGGCAAAGGTCTGGAGAAGCTAGCCCAGCCAGGGCTGAAGCAGGCAAAATCAATCATGTACAAGTACATGAATGCAAGAGGCAAAAACCCTCAACTGCCAGCCCTGTTCTCCAGAACCACCTCACCACTGACACAGGACATTTTCACTCCATACACTGCTGAAAGCTTTAAGGTCTCTGAGAGATAATATGTCTGAAATACTCTCTTCTATCTTCTTCCCAAAATGGGAAGGTTCCCACTTACTTGTGAGGAGGATTTTCTTCCCACACATCATGCCTACAGTGGGCTCAACTCAGCTGCATGCAGAGCCTCAGTTCTCCTGCTGCGTTGTTGCCCTGCCTTGCAACCCAGATCTCTTGAGGCATGTTCTTCCTTCTTTGCTGGGCACAAGTCATTTTTCCGTGACAACTACTTCATTTGCCCCATTATTACACAGAGCATTTGCAAAAACACTTTCAGTTCCAAACCCAACTATCTCTATCAAAGACAATATGATGACTTAGAGTGTTTTGTTCTTTCTAGCAACCCCAAAAGAATGACTAATCACTGACTCAGGCATATCTCATAACGTTTTTGCCCACAGATGCTAAACTAGCAAGTCACCTGTGACTACCTCCCCTACTACTGCAAAAAGACTTCCATATTTTCTCCAGAACCACTTCCTACATCTTTTATCTTTAAAGAACATATCTGTCTCACCAGCTGTTCTTAAGACACTTGGTTTTGGCATTATGTGCCGCCTGAACAAGCCTGTAGCCCTGAGACAGTATACCTCAGTCCAGGATCCTGCTATACAATGAGTTTTAAAAGGCTTTTGGAGATTTCTTTGTTTTGCTGTGGTTGTTTGGGTTTGTTTTTTGTTTATAGAAAGAGCTTTCATTTAACCAGTGCTAATTTTAGTAGTCTCAGAACACGACTGGGCATGTGCAGATCTCTGTAATTATCTATAAAAATTGCATACAAGAAATTACCCATTGGTGCAACTAAAAGTGCTGGAAATCCAGAGACTCATTCCAGCAGAAGACCTGATAGTCCTTCACTAAGGAAGCTCAAAGCCTGGCTCACACGACCCAAACTTTCCAGTAGACTGCAGTACTGGTGTGCTGGCCTGGACACTGATTGATGGGTACACAGAGATGCCACAGAACAGGCATAAACCTGAACTCAAGCCCAGCCACCACAGGCAGTACAGCCACAGCTGTGCATTACCCACCRTGGCTTTGTCTTCCTGGAGCACAACTCGGGCTTAGTTGGAGCTGGTTAAACTGGGGGAGAAAGGGACATCTGTTCCCCCCCACACAGATGAGAGGTATTTTGAACAGCTCCACTCACCCAGGGGAGTGTCCACCAGGATTGCATTGTAGAGCTCCGCAGGCGTCTGAGCAATGTTCACAGCTTCCATCTGCTCGAAACTTCCCAGAGGATGGCACTTGGGCACCAGTTCGGAGATGGAACGCTGGTGCAGAGTGCCAGTGATCAGCAGAATGACATTGTCAATCATGTAGCTGTACCTGGAGGAATGAAAAAGGAAGACTGAAACAATACAAATAATAAGAAACCCAGCAACAGGCACATATCATCTCCTTGTAAACATGTCCATAAAGATGCAACCTTCTCACAAGAAATACTACAGCACCTCCTTAGTGTTTGCTTATCATGCCAGCCTAGRAAAAGGCAGTCAGGCATAATCCCAGGCTGTGATTTATGCCACAGCTGAACCACACCATCTGGGCATTGCCTACCTACCACCAAAGAGCATTAGATTGGAAGGGACTTCTGGAGGTCTCTGGCCCAATACCCTGCTCTGAGCACGGCCAGCTCCAGCTGCTCAGGCAAAAAGACCTTTGAATGTTCAGAAGAACTTTTAATTATTTGCAAGGATGTGTATGTCACAACCTCACCGGGGCTCTGCTTCAGCGTCTGACCACACTCACAACAAAGTTTTTTCCTATAAGGTTCCCCCATGCTCATTTGTCTACTGTCTCTCATCCTAACCCCACACACCTTCAAAAGGAGCCTGGCTCCAGCTTCAGTGCCAGCAACACTGCTCCATCTTGCCAAGTGAAAGGAGGAAGGGTCACATTTCTGCAGCCCCGCTCCCTTCCAAAAACAACAGGGCTGGCAGCTTTGGCACAACCTTCATTCACACCCTCATGAAACTGCACACAACGTTTTTCACACCTCTACACCAAAAGCTACAAACTTCTTTGCATTAGCCCAAGTTATGACGTCCCTAACCAAGTTCTCCACTTATGTTCTTTCAGGATTTGCAGATTCAGTCTCTGGCACTGCAGCAATGGGACATTCAATCTGGAATCACAGCACTGGGCATAAGTTCCACCAACACAAGCCCTTTGTGGCCCTTCTCTCCAGTATGTCCATGTTTCTCCCGCACTGAGAAGCTCAGAACTGGGCACAGCACACCAGGTGAGGCCTCCACTAATGCTGACCAGAGGAGAAAGAACTTCCAAGTACTCCCAGTCCAGTTAGAGAAGAGAGATACAGCTGGCCTGGAGACTGGGAACACATGAAAGGCTGGTAGCCTTCTCCAAGTAGAAGGTCCAAGCAAGGGATCAAGGCATCACATAAATACCAAGTGTCCCCAGCAAGAACAGAAGTGATGCTCTAGGCACCTTCATCACTAGCTAAGCCACAAGCCAACCAAGCTGAAAACCTGAAAAACATCAAGTGAGATGAGGGTTTTTTTTCAGTCAGCAGAAATTGCTTTTGCACATATCCCTCGACAGCATAGGGAAGAGGCAGATGCTGGAAGAGCAGAGTATGTGGCATTTTACACTCCCTTGATCTCACTGCTAGAACTCTAACTCTAAAAAGTTAGGTGATGGAAAAGACCTGAAGAAGCTCCTTGGCAGGAGCTGCTCCAAAACAAATGAGATCAGGCCTGAGCTAGAGTGGCAGAAGGAGCTGTGCATGTCTGGAGCTGAAGCTCTGCCAAGTGTCAGGCTTCCCACAGGTACCTGAGTACTGAAGAAAGGGAACTTAAGGTCAGCACACCTTGGGACTGGGGTGAGGACAGGGATGGCAAGGCTATGGTGATGTTTGCCAGACATGCATTAGGATGCTGCTGGTCTTTGTATTTCCAAGCTAACAAAGAGGACAGTGCAGACCTGCTTCCCTTTAACCACATCAAAGGCAGGTAAGCAGAGCCAGTTAAAAGCAGATTTCACTAGTTTTTATTAGATGGGCTTTTTGCCTCTCAAATATGYTCAAAGGGCACGTCCATGAACAAATCAAATCCACACCTTAGTTCCTCAAACAGGTGCTGCTGTTTTTCTCTCCACACCACAAGGCTGAGTAATGCACCTCCTGGCCCTACAATTTTYGCAGAGCACCCCTTCTGTGCTTGCAGCCTACCTTTCCTGGTTCAATCTAGAACGAGGGCAATCAGCACAAGCTTCACTTACTAGGAAAGCTCCTTTTGCCCTTTAATCCACAAGGTCATTATCTTCCCTTCTGTTTGTGCAGCTCTCACCATGGAGATGATTGCAATCTCCAGGACAGCAAGAAGGGCCTGTTTATGAGAACTGAGGTAAGTCCCTTACAGTAAGCAGCTGGTTCCTGGTAAATAAAAGCATCTGCACGCTAACAGAGATGCTTCTCCATGAGGTGCACCAGAGCAAGGATACAGAAGATCATTTCCCAGCTCCACCATCTGCCCTGAACATGCAAGTTTCCTTAGTGCAATGCAGTAGCTTTAAGGAAAGACCRTAAGCAGCACTTCTCTCACGAAGGCAAGGCAACAACAGGATGAGACCAAATTTGTTACTTCAACTCAGCCTACAGYGAAGGAATAGGTAAGGAAGTTATGGTCATTGCACAGTATGCCAGCACATCTCCTTCCTGAGATAGCTGGTCTCAGAAATACCAGCTATCTCAGAATATACAGATACCACTCTCCTCAAGATATTTGCAACTTGGAAGGAACCTGGCCAAAGTCAACTGTACAAAAAAGGAACTGAGGAAAAACGTGTGCAGCCCTTCTGCTCTCAGGCCTTCAGAGCAGCTTATTGAAGTCACACCAAGCTCATTCATGCCCTCCCAGTCCAGCTCAGCACAAAAGCCACAGCCAGGTTTGGGGAGAGCTGCCAAAATCTGACCCTCTTCATGCACGGAAGCTCCTGCTTTCAGACTGATGGTCCCAGGAAATACAACCCAGGTAGCTTCCACTGCAAGAGAGCAAAGCATGGCTCTCCTCATTTAATTTATATCCCTTTACTTGATTGTTTCCTCATCCTTCAGGGAGGTCTGGGAAATGCATGGTTTATAGCCCAAATGCCAAGGCCTCTCAGGAGGCACCACCAACTGTTTTAAAGATTACTTCATTTTAAATCTTGCTGTCAAAGGATTCATCCCTCCAGGGGGAGTTAGCACGCACAAGATAGAGGGAGAAATTCTCATTCAAATTTCCATCATGACAGCATTTCAAACCTTCACAATAATAAGGGAGATGCAGCAGGACAAAGGTCTTCGTGTGCCTGTCAAGGCCAGGCAGACACCAGCACCACTTCATGATAGCTTCATTTACTTCAAGCAAGCCCAGACCCTTATCCACATTCAGTCCCTACTTCATCCCAGTAAAACCAGTCACAGCTTAGTCACTCATGAYTACGAGGCAAGTCTTTTAGAGCCAGGGCAGCTGGAAAAGCCTTTTCTCATCTGTGGAAGGGGCAACAGTCACTTTGCTGTGCCAGGTTTCAACAAGAACCCATCTGCCTCCATCAGCACAGCTCTCCCAAGACCACAGCAGAGGTCCTGCCTCTGTTGGCATTTTCTCCCAGGCCCAAAGAATTAGATTTAGTACAGTGGCAGCAGTGTTCCTAAGAATCTCCAACGACTTGTATAATAGAGCAGCTTTTGTTATCATCCTCCTCATCTCCTATAAGGTTCTGACCAGCTTCAATTGTTTCAGCTTTCATGGTTAATGCTTGCTCAGATCCCTTCAAGAGCATTTTAACTTCCACTAGCTCTCAGTGCAGCTAGTAAGAGGACCAGACTCTGGTACACATGGGAAAACAAGAGCAGGTTGTCACTTGCAACACCATGAACTCTTACTTCAGCCCACTTGGATGGTCCTTTCACAGCAAAACTCTCTTGTTCACAAAACATGTTTTACACTCCTGCTTTGAGCTGCTTTCTGCCCAGGGGCACGTACACAAAATCAGCCAGAGTTTGACACGCACAGTTACATCAGGCCTCACTGCTCCTGTCACCCACTGAACGGAGGTGTGGTATATTCCAGAAATTCACATTCACAGAAATACAATTTTAGTCAATACTGAGAAGCATCAGTAACATCTCACAGGAGAGTATAATTTTTTATTGAAGTACATAAAAGAGTCAGCAAACAYAGACATAGCATCGGTATCACCCACAGCAGGAAAGAGATGATTATTTACAGCTTCCTGAARTCCGAGACAACTGGAGCCACTATCTTTGCTCCTCCAGCGACTCCCACTGCAGAACAATATGCATTGGGTGACACTGAGATAACAAGAACAAAGTCAGGCTAGGATATGCCAAGAGGAGCCAAAAGAGGGGGGTTGGTGGGGGGAAACCTTCCTTCCAGCAGCAGCAGGCCAGAGTTTATTCTCAGTGCTGTCTTGGGGAAGTGTGGTCTCAGGCAGACAGAGCAGAGACCCCTCACAGTGAAGCGAGGAGAGTCAGCCCCCAGAAGCTAACTTCTGGGATAGTGACCCATGGAT
The DNA here is from genome assembly GCA_018881555.1 of Amblyornis subalaris. Taxonomy (NCBI): domain Eukaryota; kingdom Metazoa; phylum Chordata; class Aves; order Passeriformes; family Ptilonorhynchidae; genus Amblyornis; species Amblyornis subalaris. The sequence continues at coordinate 395,061 of JACAXG010000210.1, forward strand.
AGCTATGGAGCAGGATCAGGCAGGAGTAGAGCACACATGCAAAAGCCATGCACAGGAACTTTGACAACATACATTTTCCTCCTTCTAGCATTACTTCAAGTACAGACACTAATAAATGAGATACACAAGAAAGACTGCAGTAGCCCACTGAACACTTGGAAAGGCTGTTTTAGCAGGAGAACACGTGAAATGCATGAAYGTTCATCACATGGGGCGTTTACAACTTGGCCTCAAGGCACTCAGGCATAGCCCTGCAAGGCAGTGACCCCAAAACAGTTACAGCTTCTCCCTCCCCCATTTACTAATCTAATCTAATCATAAAGAGTCATTGTCCTACAGCAGATAGGTTGTTTTTTTATTGCTTTCTGTTCCAGGATACTAAAGAAACCGTTAACAATACTGCAAGTGGTCACAAAGCATGACTAATTGATGGAACATTGCATGACCTGCGATTCTCAGGGATCCTCCAAAAGTAGAGCCAAAACTGTAGCTTAACAGCTGCTCTGCAAGGGATCATGAGGACAGCCCTTGGTGTCACAGCCAACACCAAAAGCAGTGGGCCAATGAAGAGGTGCATAGCAGGGGCTTTGCCGGGATGGGTTAAGGTATTGCCTTCCTCACACAATTTTAATGCTTTCCAAAACCAGCACTAGACTTAACTCAGACTACYGTGAGCAAGGCCAAAGTCCCTATGTGACTGCACTGGGCAGTTACTCAGATTACTATAGAAGCATGTATTTATTTTGGGATGAAAAAGGAAAATTTCCAGTGGGATCAGAGCAGGGCTCTGAACTCGGCATGAATTCTAGAGACAGTTTTAAAATATAATGAAGTTGTTTTGACTACGGTCACTTTAGCATCTAGTGCTTCCCTCTTGCAGCTCATCCAGTTCACATACACAGGAGGTGTTGGGGGAAGTAACTTAGGGAAAAGGTTTCAGGCTGTTTGTACTGCTGCTTCCTTGGGTTTTTTGCATAAATACACAGCCCCATCTATATCCCACTGGATACTGTGCTGGTACACAGAGCCACTTGTCACACCTCAAGCTCCAAATGTTAAGCAGTCACGGGGGAAAGCAACATGCAGACTTCAAAGCCCAAAAGAGCAGTGGCTGACACTAAGAATAGTGCCAACAGCTGAGATGTTTGTATCTGCAGGGTCGGCTTAAGATCATTAGTAAATAACTGCACAGCTGTCCTGATCTGGAAAGGAGAGGAATGTTGCACATCAGGAAGATCTCAGTGCCTCACTGAGACTTGTTTGATTAACAGACAATGGATGTGAACAGAGTCAAATCCTTTAATCAGCTTTTCAGCTCGTATTAGAACAGTTCTACCTCCCATCTGCAGCTGAAGCTCAGACAGTCCAAGGAACAGCAAGAGCAGATGCAGCATGTGATGGTCTCTAATCAAAGTGTCCTTGCTGGTTTCTCCCTATCTTCGCACACTGTCTTTCCTAGAGTCACACCAATACAAACCACACCTAAGTGTTACGTTCATGAACCTGCCAAAGAGAAAACTGAGAATTTCATGGTTGCCACCACAAGCCAAGGGCACTCAGCCAGTAAGTGGGTGCTCTGCTAAACTTAGATCAACGAGATCATTTGAGAGCAAAGAGTTATAACTTCACAGTACTACAGAGGCTGTGGCAGCCTTTCAAACCCAAGTATCCAGGAATGTTCTCAGCATTAATCTATATTTAGCTGTATCTCCACATGATTTTCACCATCCTCTAGTCTAGGTCTCTTGGGATACTGACCTCAGTTTTCCACTGGTATCATCTGTTAACTTACAAGCAGTGATACAGCGTTAGCTGCATTAAAGACTAACAAGAAAAAAGCTAGAAGAAGTACTTCTAATTTTAAGGCTTTATGAATTTGACACAATGTTCTAGATCCGTAAAAACCCCATGAAATACCAGGGAACGTTCTGAACACCTTGCAGCCTCATGCAAGAATCCCTGGTTGCCTAAACTTGATGCCTCAAACCTTGAGAAACATGAGGCTGATACGCAAGGTTGAGTCCTGGCACTCCGCACCGTGCTGAGCAGACTCGAGCACTAATTACATTTTAAATATTGACCAAAAACATATAATCATGCTGCTTTCACAGAGACCAGCTGCAAAAGTCAAACTTGCATAAACTTTTTCTTACCTTACATGTAAAGCACAAACCCGCAAACATTTCAAGGATATAAAATAAGAGGAAAGGCTGCATTGTTCACATTGTCCCCCAAACCGTCTCTAGTAGCTAAGAAACCTGAATGAGTTTAGAGGCCTAAAAGCCTTTACCCACTTCTCAGTGAATGTGTGGTTTGGACCCAGCCAATGTGCAGAACATTTCTGTGCATACAGACCTGCTGCCAGCAGAAGACAAGAAAATTCATCATCCCACTTGACATGCAGTAAATCATATGAGGCAGACATAAGATTTAACTCAGCCTCTAAATATTGTAGTACTTAGGCAAAGCTCTACATAAGTATTTGCTAGACTTCAAACTAGCATACAGAATGCATCTGGGAAAGGGGATTAGGACACAGGATGCCCCCYGGAAGCCTTCAGAAGCAGTGCCCTTGGCCTCCAGGCCTTCTCTGGGCTGAACCTGCCAGTCTAGAGCATTGCGTGAGGCAAACCAATGGAAAGGTAAAAGGAAAACAAAGGCTGCTAAGGTCCAGCACCAGAAGACCTTGGGAATGGTTTCAAGCAAGGAGTGAAGCATGTTACAAGGGAACAGAAATGCTCAGTGAGTGTTCATCCAGCTGAAGGCACTGCACAGGTTGTCTTCTGGAAAAGCTGCAGTCACACATAAATTGATCTGAGGAGCATCAAGAACCTCCTAATATGCACACTCCCTTCCCTCCCTGTTTCATGCCTCTAACAGATATTCTGTTCAGCCTGTCGAGGGAAAGAAGGAGCATGGGAGAAGTACAAGGMCTGTTCCTGCAAACTGCAGAATCACCAGAGAAATTCAGCTTTAAACAAAGCCCAAGAAAATAAAGAAGTCTGCACGCTGCCTGTGATGATGCCACATCAGCTTGGACAGGGGCAATGAATTCTCACCTAATCACCCAGAGCTTGCATGCTAGAGCCCCTTCTCAGGGCTGCAGAGTTTCACTGAAGATTTCTTTATCTTAGTGACACAYGGGCTGACATCTGGAGCTCACCACTTGCTTTTTGCTGCATCTTTACTGACACCAGTAACATTTTGTTAGCTTTTCTGATCATTACCATGGCTCACTGTGTGCATGTGTTAACATCGTGTTAACACCTTCCAAATGAAGAACAGTGCTGGTCAGTAGGAGAGCAGTTATGTTGTTCCAGTTCAAATCCACTGGCCAAATGAAGTGTTTTTCAGGCACCACAACTCTGGGAAAAAAAGCATCTTCTCAACGTAATACAGTGAAACACATCTTTCAAAGACTGGCTTTCTAATGAGGGCACCCGCAGTCATACCATGGCTCCCACAGTCACCACCATGCAACCCAGTCTATTGTCACAGATACTGGTTCTGGGAAACCAGTATGAGATCAGTGTCCTTTGGGTATGCAGGTGAGCAGATGCAGTTCTGATGCCACCATTCAGAGGACACCAGCCTCTGATCATTTCCAGACCATTAGCTACATGCCTTCTTATTCGTAATTGCGTAATCCCTCCAAGAACTTGGCTTATCAGTTCAACTTTGCACTCCCTGCAAACAGGGAAGCTGTTTGTCAGAAACCTGTGCTGCTTTGCCAAAACAATCTCTGCCAGGAAAGCCCCTTAAACCTTTTATTGCAGGATCCCCAGGCACTACAGTAATTTTTGCTTCCTAACCCCACTGCCACCAAGAAGTCAATACCTAACTGAAATAATATAGTACCATTTTAACCACAGCAGCATTAGGAAAGATCCTTCAGATTGCTGCACTTGCCCAAATGAACTGCACCTACTGTAAAGCATTTGGAGGTTTTTTCCTTCAGCAGGAAAGGACTTCAAAAGGATGTGGTCATATTTTGTAACCTCCACAGTTATGCCAGGATGCACATTCCAGTACATTTAGAATGAAGACGGGCAACTTCCTACTCCAGAAAAGGGGATTACTGCTCTTCAGCTCAAGTAGCAATTGAAACAATTTGGCTCCAGAAAAACCACTGCTGCAAAATTAAAACTGAACTCAAAGCTGTGCAGCAGAAACTAGATCTATCCAGTGCAGGGGAGAGGCAGAGCAGGACTGGGTCAGGGAGAAGGTAACAGAGGGAAGTGTCAGCTATGAAAAGGCATGCGCAAGGGAAAAGGTACATGCAGCCTCATCAAAAACACGTCTTGTGACCACAAAAACATAYTGAAAGCCAAGTTCCCAGCTGCATCCTCAGGGCAAAAAAAGAACCCGGTTCCCAGCCCTTGCAGGCTGGTAAGATAAAGATAAAAGATGACCTAGTCCGTTCTCTGATGACAGGCTTGACCACAGATCTGCAAGCCGTGTTTAGACCCAGCTTGTCCCCAGACCTCACTCGCACAGCATACTTAGTGCCCACRGGTACCAGCAGCTCCCCCCTGAAGACAAGGCAAACCCTTCTCTGCCCATCAGTTTGCTGTGAGGGTTCAAGCGGCCCAACAGCTGCCAGAGCCCCGACACCAGGCTGCTGCAAAGCCACACTTTCCAGAGCAGGGAAGAGACTGTGCTGAAGCAATGGGGGGGAGGGGGGGAACAAACAAAAAACCACCACACAACAAAAAACAAACAAACCAATCCAAAAAAACCACTAAACCCTTTTCCCTGCCACTGGAAAAATACTAAGCTGACAATCTGATCAGGCTACAGCAGGCTAGAGTCAGGATTCTTTATCATAATGCTGCTCCTATCTAAGCCATATACAGGAACACTGGAAGGAAGGAGAGACAGGTCATGGCACCGTGTCAGGCTAACACAAAGAACAAAGCCTGTACAGAAAGGCAGGGCAGCACATCACTGAGAAGAACCTAAAACCCACTTCCATCCCACAAGTCAATATGTGCTTGTTGAATTCAGGAAGTGGCTTTTGCTGTTTCAAGAACACTTAATACCTGTTTGTTGCTGCCCTACAGAACATCACTGCATTCCCTCAGCCAAACAGTCCATTGTTTGTGTTGGAGCAGAGATGTTAACACACAATTTGTGCCTATCAGTCAGAGCCTACTATGGTTGGCTGAAAGACACGGGGAAGCACCAGCAGACTTCCAGCAAGGAGCTGCGTGGCAAGATGCAGAGCTAGCAGGTGTGTTACAGAGACTGCAGCAGGCTCAGCAAGCCRAGCTCTCCGCTTGCAGTGGCAGAGGCTGCCAGCTACAGCCACCACTTGAAAAAACAAATTGAGGAAGTTGGCTGATTTCCCTTATTTTGGTACTAAGAACACAACACTTGCCACAGAAGAGTTCCTGGAGAGAACCAGAGCCAGGAAAGAGTCAGCGTGGTGCCAGGAGAGGCGCACAACAGGACAAAAAAAGTCAGTGTCAGCAAGTGACTCGGGGAACAAAGACCTTGCTTTGGGGTTGCTGCCTAGCTGCGTTCCGGGGTCAATTTTGTTCACGTGCTTTTAAACACCCTATGCTCAGGACAGAGGTTAACTCCTGCCCGCCTCCCCAGGTGACCATCTTGCCCCGCGCCCGCTGTGCACCTGGGGACAGGCAGCACGGGGCTGGAGTGCCACCTTCCGGCAAGCCACCGGCAGYGCGGCCTCCCCTCCCTGGAGCCGGGCACGGAACACGCACCCTCCTGGAGCCAGGCACGGCACACGCACCCTGCTGGTGCTCCAGAGCCCTTGCACTGCTCCCATTGCTGCTTCTCCTTTCCCTGGCCTCACCTATTGCAGGGGCCGCTTCAAAGAGGCACGTGAAATGACATGGCATAATTCCACATGGGACAAACGGCATGGCTCCTGGGACGTTGGTGCTGGAGGCAGAGGAGACAAGAACTACAGCTGCTCCCAGGATGAGACAGTTCCTCAGATCTCAGAAACGTGTCCTGGGTCAAGATCTGAGCATCCTCAAAAAACAAGCACAGCAGTCACCTGAAGATCAACTCAAAACCACACCAAGGTCCAGCAGGACATTCAACAAGCAGAAAGCCTGACTTTTTGAAATGCTTGATCCACCTTCTGGCACCAGCCACGCACACCCTGGCCACTCTCAATGAGTGTTAACAGGGCTCAATGGGCCTGTCTTATGTGAGGTTATCCAGGAGTTCTAAGAGGGCCAAAAAGGTAAATACATACAAAGGCATCCAGCAGCAGTGAGTTTCAAAGCTGAACTGGACATGCTACAAAACATTTCCTTCCATTTTGAGCCAGACACACCTTCTACAATCCCACTCAGTGTTAAAAAATCTCTGTTTACAACTCAAAAGAGGTCTCAGTGAACTCAAGCTTTCCTCCTACAGAAGCCAGCCCTGCTCAAACTTTCCACATCTTTCTACTATTTTTTATTTCACTTCAGCCTGTACACTTTTAGCACACAGATACATTCAGTTGAGTACAATTTCTTCTTTTCACCACCTGATGCCTCAATTGTCCAGAGCTGTCTTTACCATTTCCTGCTCAAGTTTCATTAACTAGCCCAAAARAATGGAGTGGGAAACAGTTGTGTTCAAAAGCCAAAGATAAATCACCCCCTATCTGCGTGCACATCCAGAGTGAAAAATCAAGTGGCACAGGCTTGTCCCAATGTCCCCCAGGCAGGCAGGGTGACACTACCTCTGTGGGCACAGACACAACATTCCCACCACTGCCAACATCCTTTGGCTGAATGTTTCTACGGTGCTGCCTCCATACAAGCCTCAGTTAGATGAAAGCCACTGGCAGAAGTATGTGCTTCCAGCTCCCAACAGAGCTGTTCCCTACTCTAACTATTTGGAACACACCCGGGAAGCTTCACACTGTCAGCAGACCAAAATCTCTGAAATTTCTGTCCCCTGCCCCAAACCAAGACCTACTACAACTCATGGGACAGTTTCAGGGAGCATAGTCTGAAAGGCAGCCCAAGAAGTCACATCTGCTCTACTCTCTTTACTACTAGCCCCATCACTAAATATTAGGTTTATCAAGAGCAGATATTAAGACCCACTGAGCAAAAGCAGCACCCTCTCCAAACTCACTATGTTTCACTGTATCTTCTGTTTTAACTTGTCTATAGTGTCATTAGAAGTTAATCAGAGATTCTAATACCCTAAYAGTGACTCCCACCTTGGACCAGTCAAGGCTGGTAACACCTTCTCTATTTCAACAAGTCCCGACTGGTGTGATGAGTGCAGACCCAGAAGAGACCCCTCCATCAGTGGTGCAGGWGAATCACGACAAAACCCAACCGAACACTTGGACTCCTTGCACAAAAGGCTCTGCAATGGAGTGCAGACATTCCATAAGGGAAAACAGCTTTTTCCTGCTTCATCTTTTGCCTTCCTCTAGGCAGCACTGAAGACGGTGGCATTTAAGCAAATCTTGTGGGTGAACAGATAGAAGTGAAGACAACCTGAGGAAGGAACATCCTGTGCTGAACAGAACCAATATATTCAAGAAGAGATTAGGCAGTAGCACAAGATAGAGGTATCTGCACAGAATCATGTTTTGCTGTAGAGAATTCATCAAAATCAGAGTGACATAAGCAGAACAAGATCAAAGGTAAATCAAGTCGAGGGCAGAATACCAGTTTTAAAGAAAGCAATTCCAACAGCTGGTAAGAACCAGCCTTTCTGATTACACAAGATGTTTAAGGTCTTCTGCACAACTTGAACTGGATGTAGACTTCGAATAAAGGTCAACAGGACTGATGTAAGAAGGAACTGAATTTCCAAGGCCGTCCATAGCCTTCCTACCAAGTCAGGCAGGCATGGTCTGAGACCTTTCTATTCATCTTTTCCACACATTGGTTTTCAAAGTGAGACTTCTAGGCAACAGCAAATTTTAAAGTCTGCAAGATACTGGTGTGCTGCCCAAACTATTGTCTTTAAACAGATATGACAGAAGCATTAGTGATCACTATGATAATTCCATAGAAACTAGACATTTTCATAAACCCGTGASACAGCAAAGGAAAAGCAACAGTGGAGGACCACCTACCTAATATTGCCAAGCTCAAACAGCACTGATGTCGTTGCAGCAAATTCAAGATGGGCAAAGAGGTTTTGAAAGTTAACTTAAGTTTGAAAAATAGAAGAGATTGCTCCATACAACTAAGATGATGAACTAGAAATTGCTTCATCCATTACAAACTCTGCTGCAAAATGGGAGCTTAGTAATGTCTTGCTCCATATTTGGATCCAAATATGAAAACTCCAGAAATTTTAATGACAAGCTTATCAGTAAAGACTATTTCTTACAAAACAGGAAAGGCTTAAGAGACAGCTTTAGCACAGTGACACAGAAAATAATAGATATGAGCCACTGAGTTAGAAAGTGAGATAGTGGTAGTGGCCAGACACAGAAAGGGGTGAACACAAAGGCACGTGGTTTACTCAATATTTGCAAATGCAGGAGATGCCACATATAGATGAAAATTTTAAATTTTTCCATCAACCACAAAGGTCTTTCTACATCAGCCTGCATCATTCAAAAACCTCTAGCTGATAAGCAGGATAACACACACACAACGGTCAAAAACGCAAGATTAAACACCACTTGTCAGAGTGCCTGTGATGAACCCAGGCTCACTGTATCAGAGCAGATGCATTAATTATCCTACTTGAGAATAGAGTACGATCTCCTTCTCAGAAATGCAAGTTAGTCACATTCTACTGAACCAGAAACTCACTTTTGTCCATGAGACATCTCCTTGGTGGTTAGAGGAGACCACTGGCTGTGCAATTTGAAAGCCAAACTAGAGCTTACGGGAATATAGAGTAAGGAAAGGAAAAAAGCCAATTTTACTTCCATGTTTCAGATGCAAGCTAGGACAACTGGTATCCCTCCACTCCTAGCAATTCAATTTTATTACCAAATGAAACAAGAGCAGCACACTGGGAAGCAGAGGGTTGTGCAAAACCTCTGGGAGAAGATACCTCGAGAACACTGGGCTATTTCAAGCTTTTCACATCAGCTGAACCTGCTGTGGAAGCCCCATGTGTTTCCATGAACTGACAGAGACGTGCTGAGGCTGCTGCAGCCCTGTGTTTCCCTGCTGTGCATTCCAGGCCCTGCCYTCCCCTAGTGCTGGCATTTGTTGGATCCCACTGAGAGGTCCAAGAAAAACAAACCAGTCAAAGGTTAACCCCAAAAGGGAAAAGTTGTTCAGTTTTTGGCCAGCTCAAATCCTGAACTAGTTTGTGATGGGGCCAGAGGAAGGTCTACAGCCCCTGGGGTGGGGCAGGAGAATCACATCAGCCCTGACAAAGGCTGATCGATCTCAGTGGCTCAGAACTAGCAGGCAACTGCTAAGTTTTGCAGCAGCACCACAGTTTAAAAAACCAGGAACATTTAACACAAGGGACAAAGGTAAATGACACCTCTAAGAGACTGAACCAATTCTGCAATGGAAGGCAGCCAAGCAGCTGTACCAATGGAGCATCTGCACCCCAGAAGCAGAAGCCTTTAAGAACACAGTGATACAATGCTCTTGGTTTGAGACCTCCAGATACAACCAAACCAGTTTCATTCAGGAAGCTGCAAAAAACACAGCAGGCACAGGGCTGAGAATGGAAAGCTGGTCTGAGAGCTCTCAAGTCTGGAAGAACACCAGCGTTTCAAATGCTGATCATGACCAGCTGGTACTCACGTGATAAAGTCCAGAAAACTTGCCAGGGGCTCATACGCGTGGTTCCTCATGTGACGGAACTCCACCACCATCTTCTCCTTCAGCTTGTCATCAATGACGGACACAGTGAGCGGGGAGGCTTCATTGGCCAGGAAGTTCCCATAGTCTGTGCTCTGGAGGTGCAGTTTCAAGTCTGAAAAAGAAAAAAATAATTCCTCTCTAGAGGGTTTTGTGTTGGGTTTGGGGTTTTTTTCAGCATAGCCAAGAAAGCTGCTGCTCAGCACTTCTCTAGGCATTCTCCTCTCTGAAAGATCTCCTAGACAAAACCCATGTGTTAAGTCATACACATATTAGTGCTCAGTTTTATCGTGGACAACCCAAACGCAGGAAAAGATCAGTGTTTCACCATATCAGCCTTGCCTCATCTGTGACACCATCTGTGTAACTGAGCACACATTGGTGCCAGCTGTTCACTGCTCGGTCAAGGTGGAAGCTTACTGATTTTCTAGAACTATCAAGGCAGTCCAGCTAATTGCACTGGCAAATAGAATTTGGGCATTAAGAAGTAGAGAGGGGCTGGTGAAGATGAAGGCCATTTAAATCTATCTCACAGGGTAGGCAATCCCTGCCCAGGATGGAAGAACATGCTCAGAAGTCTTCCCCTCCTCCAGTTTCAAGCAGAGGAAACCTTTGTTTCCTCTTTTAACCCTGCTGCAGGTCAGGTGCCCAACCAAGCTGCAGTCCTGGCCAACAAGCAACCACAACACGCTGAGCTCTGTCAAGATAAAAGCCCTATTTGAGCCAAAAGCATTTAAGTGTCTCTATGGAAAAACTGAATCCAGAATTAAGGAACGTCATATAATCCTACTCCTCAAAGCTCTACTAGTTGCATTGGTACACAATGTTCATCTCCCTTCAGCTTCACCTCAGAGGGCCAGTTAGGCAAGCATCCTCCCAGGGATTCAAGACCTTTATAGGGTAAGGAGAGTAGCTGGAAGAATTGAGTCAAACCAGATGTGAACACACCATCCAGAGAAAACAAAAAAAGACATTTCTCCCTGGTTTTTCTGAAGCAGCAGCACTGAGGCTGCCTTTCCCTTCCACTAAGCCATACAAGTCCTCAGCATTATCGCACAAGCATCCACAGCACCAAGGTTAGAACAAGAACTCAGCCTAGTTTGAGAAGTTTGATCTTTTGACATTGCACCCAGTCACAGCCATGAGCTGGAGAGCTYCTCCTCAGGTTCCCACCTGAGCTTGCACAGCATGATACTGTTCTCAGCTCGAGGGATGCAGGGGTCAAACAGCTTCCAAGCCAACTAACTCTTCCAGRTATTGCCAAGTTGGTCTAGCAAAGATGGTTTTGACCCAGCACTTTTTAGTTACGAAGATGTTCCCATTGCTCAGTGTTGCAGGAAACAGATGGAGTTTATAGGGAAGRAAAATAAAGGCTAGAGACTTAAATACCACTCAGTTGGTCACATTTCTCAGTGGTTTACATCAGAATTTTGGGGGCACTTATACTTTTAGCAAGGGAGGGGATTCTGCCTCTCTAGTCTGCTCTGGTGAGACCCCATCTGCAGCACTGCATCCACCTCTGGGGTCTTCAGCACAAGAAAGACATCGAACTGTTGGGAAAAGGTCCAGAAGAGGCCACAAAGATGATTAGAGGGATACGGAATCTCTCCTATGAGGAAAGGCTTCGATGACGGAAATTGTTCAGCCTGGAGAAGAAAGGGCTCTAGGGAGACCTTAYTGCAGCCTTTCAATACCTGAAGGGGCTACAGGAGAACTGGAGAGGTACTTTTGACAAGGGAATGGAACGACAGAACAAGGGGTAATGGCTTCAAACTGAAAAAGGTAAGTTTACATTGGATACTAGGAAGAAATTCTTCCCTGGGAGGGTGGTGAGGCACAGGCACAGACTGCCCAGAGAAGTTGTGGATGCCCCATCCCTGGAATTTTCCACGCCAGACTGGAGAGGGCTTGGAGCAACCTGGTCTAGTGGAAAGTATTGCTGCTCGTGGAAGGGGGTTTGGAACACGATCGTSTTTAAGGTCCCTTCCAACCCAAACCAGTCAATGATTCTATGAATCCTGGATGCAGCAAAGAGAGTTCCCCATCCACCTACACACACCAAGGCTGAAGCAAAGCAGATGTCTAACCTAGATCTCTGTTCTCTAGGCTAACCTGCAGCTGAACAGCTGTGGTTTACTCTACCAAATCATGATAAACTTATGTTCACACCTGCAAGGAGGAAAACATTGTCTGGATACCTCAATCGAGTCTGCAACACAAACCTTGCCACAGAGTCAAATACCAGATCATGCCAGAACTTGGAATGTCCCTCACCTCCATGCAGCATGGACAGGATTGTTATTGATAGCAATCACTTCCTAAAGCCTTCAAAAAGCCCAGCTAACAGGCAGCACCCTGAGTGCAAAGGGTTCTCACCCATCTGTTCTGCAATTGCTTGATTTATGAAAGCTAGGATACAGTTATAGAGGGGAAATCTACCTAAACTATGTTCTTAATGAGTTTTTGTCCCACTTTTTAAAGCTCTTGAATGATGAGCTTTGGAGTCTGAGTGGAAATTAAGTTCCACTGATAGATCAGGACTTTACTAGTTTGCTTTTAGCAGAAGCTGGAGAAAACATCAAGCAAAAGTGATCAATAAATATGTTCAATCAATATGAGAGAAAGGGTCCTGGTAAGAGTAATACACACATAAAATCAGATTACAAGGGAGGGCACAGGGAACTGCAGTAGCTGTATTCATTTACCTCCTACTTGCAGTTTCCTGTAGCTGTGCAGAGCTCTAATGGAAGCTCAGCCTGCCCAGAAAGGCATGTGATGTTGTTTTGCAGCTATACAGGACCTTGGAGAGGAAGCAGCTATTGCATATCCTACCAGATCTGCCTTCAGTAGGGAAGCTTCCAAAGGTTACAGCTTGTTTGCTCAAGTCCAATACCATTGGTTTGTTTTGCTGTCATCACAACCTGAAACTCTGCTTTTGAGTTGAGAAGCCACTTTGCTATCRTGTCACTTGATGCCACGGACTCAGTGTCACAAAACGGAGAGTTTGCTGTACTTCCAGGAAGCCAGAGTGGCACTGCATCTAGACAAGAGGCACACAGGGTGCATGCTGTGCCTTGCAGGCTCTACTTCAGCGCTGAACAACCTCCCAGGAGCTGCTTGGCAGGAACATTCTGCCCTGCTCCATGAAGGGGTTGTCCCATCAACTCCACGGCACGAGAGCCAGCACAATATGTTGCAACGGGAATAAGGGCCATGTTTATATAACACTTGGAATTCATTTTTACAAGGAAGGCCAGCCACAAACTGCAGACCTAACTTTTCTGAATCTCTTAGCATCCAAGAAGACAAAACAGAACATATTTTTCAAAAATTGGACCGGATTTATGAATCCTGACTCAATGCATCCCACAGTGTATCAGTGCTTTACACTAGCCTGTCCTCCTCCAGCTGCTAGGCCAGCCACCGAGCCTCAGCCAAGAGAGTTTGGGAGCTTTTAATAGGACTATTCACATGTCAAGCTTCTCAGTTGAGAAGGAACTAATCTCGTGGTTTCGCAAATCTCCTGCCAGAAGACTGTCCCAGTAGCACAGTGACTAACAAGTGGACCCACTGCTGAGCAAGCCCCAAGCTCTCCAAAAGCTCAAGTTCCTAACACAGGCTGGAGTCGGCCTCTGGCAGCAAGAGCAGCACCTTGGCAGGGGCAGCTGCCAGAGATCCCACACACTGCATGTCGATAAGACACTGGCTGCAAGTCTTTTGCTGTGCCTCTTTCCCAGCTGCCTSCTGAAAAGGAGGGAGACTTGCCCTGCACCTAGAGCCCAGCTCCTCCTGATGAGCTCCTCCAGATGCCAACCAACAGCACAGGGCCYCAACCCAGCGATTGATTTTTAAGAGGTACGTTTGCCCGTTTCGGCATTCTTCGAAGCGGTTCACACACTTTATGTAACAGACTGAGCCAGCACTTGGCAAGGGAGCACTTCAATGACCACAACACTTTTGTTCTCTGTCCTCCCCCGCAAAACCTAGTAAATTATGGCCAGGTCACAGCTCCCAGAAAGCTGCCTCGTGCAAGAACACAACCGCCTGTCAGAACGACAGCCTTTTTCAGCTGGGTAGGGTAGTGCTTGGGATTATCATGACATGTACTTACAGCCACCTCCTTTCAACTCTCAGATCAGGCTCTCTGGTTTTCATGCAGCTGCCTGTACATGAGCCACAAACACAACTGAAGCTTAATTCAATGCACTGCTGTGCCAACATCTTGACATTTCAGATGACATCTTCACAAGAGACTTTAGATCCACACTAACACAACTATCCTCTCCTGCAAGTTTGCTTTGACRTAACAAGGAATCAAGTCATTAGTCTGTCAGACATCTGTCAGTCAAAGCCCTTCCTGTAAGCCCTGCTCAGAGTGATCCATGGCCCCATCAGCTCAGGCTTCTACCCCTTCTTTCTTCAGCATCCTGCTGTAACTGCATTGCAGAGCTCTGAATCAAGTTAAGGTCTCAAGCACTTCCAGGCAAGGACTGATCTGTCTTCTCACGCACAGGCACAGAATCAGCTTCTGCAAMTTTTGAGCAGAACTGATGTTTTCACAAAAATTATCTCCTGTAACCTTGACATCTTGCTCCAAAGCACCTGGGGCCATTACTGCCTATATAAAAAAATCTAGATATCATTTGCCATCTCCCAGGCTGCAGGCAGTAAAGCAGCRGAGGGATTACATAGCAGTCTGCAGATGAGCTACATCGCCCACGTCTCCCTTCAGGAGACTGCAGTCATCACGACTTGCCTTGTTGCTGTTTGTTTCGTCTGTTTATAGGCACCTCAGATGCTCCTGAAGCTGATTCTCTGAAATCTCACTCAAGAAGAACTCAGAGACCCTTTGTTCCCTGCAGAATTTAAGACCTTTCCTGTGGTTGCACACCACCAGCAGTGACGTGCCACCTTTTCTCTGTTGTCAGGCAGCGAATTCATCTGGGTCACAGTTAGACACAGAGAAGCATCATCTTTGGCCCTTTCCTCCATCAGTGTCTCACCTCTGGATTTTCACCTGTTTGAGATGCCCTCAGCACCAAACAGCTGCCTGTGTTTCTAGCCCATCCTTTCCTGGGGCTGAACTCACTCCCCTCAGAGCTTCAAATCCAGCACAGTCAGGTCGTGTTCTGTCAGGAGCCCCTCAACCAGGCAGTCCTTTCCTAATCTGTCCAAAAGGCAAGGTAACCCCTCATCATCTGCCTGCAGCCCCAGTAAGTTTTTTACCCCCCTCCAAAAGCAGGCTGCTCTAAATCACTCTGTAACCTCAGAAGTCCAATGCAGGACACTGGCCCAGCACCTACTGCAGGGGTTTAAGGGAGAGGCAACAAATCACTCAGAAGCCAAAAGAAATGGCAGAAAACAGTCTCACACTGCAGGAGCTGACAGCTGAGGAAAAACAAGAAGATGAAAGCACTGACAGGCTGCCAAACAGCAATACCTGCCAGGAAACCCAGACACCATCATCATCTAACGAGGGGCAGGACCCAAACAAGGGCTGAAGCTGCGCACCAGTACTGAGAGGCTGACCTCAGCTGCTGCCTGAAGTTTAGCTAGGAGAAGCTATGAAGCAGGTCTCTGCCTGGTAGAAGAGGCCAGAACAAACAGCAAAGGGCCTCTGCTGAACCCTGCAGGAAGCCAGTGACCACAGGGTTTGTTTGCCACCATGATCTAGGAGGCTATGGAAGTGCCATCTTTCTTTCAATAAATGATGGTTTCCTGGAGCTTGTTTTAACAGGACAGTTGATGAACCAGCCACAACCAGTGGTTACATCCGAACAGGATGCAGGACAAAGCACAGAGATTAGCAGGACAGACTTTTGGACGCTGTTCTGCTGCTGCACGGGTAGTCAGCATTCCAGGACAGGAATGGTCTGTACTCTCCTCAGGTCTCACTGTGCCTGCACACTCGGCCTCATCTGGCAGGACGAAGCTCTCGGGGCCAGGGGACAGTCCTGCTGTAGCTCCAGGACACAAGGGTCAGCTTTTCACACAGGGCTCCCAGATGTCAGGAGACTGACAAATTGTCACTGTGTGAATGACAATGAAAGGTCCTCACAACATGATGGCTTGAATTCAGACTGGACCACTCTCAGAGTTCAGGATGGACCTAAGCACAGCCACACTCCAGGACCATCAAGTGGCCTCTCCTTGCTTGATAATATAGCAAAGGAGAGAATCTACACAGGATCCTTTCTGCACAGAAAAGGATCTATGCCGCTCCCCCTAAACCCAGGAGAACACCATAAGCTCCACCAAAAGCACTCCTGAAGTCACTCTGGAGCTCTGCAAGTTCCCTATACAAGAGAGGACATGTTGCCCACGTGGTTATGCTGAAAGAGAAGCCAAGCTCCAGCCTTCTGGGGCCAAAATTCYAGGACCACAGCGATAAAATGGAAAAGAGAAGGGTAGCATGACCTCTCCTGCTCTTCTCTCAGTGAAAAGAGATGTGCTGAACACCTCAAAGCAAAGGCAGCCTGTGGAGGGAAAAAAAAAATCCTTGGGACTATGAAAACAAACGCACACACTGCACTCAGCCTGGTGCACAGAAGACACACTCCATGGACAGATCCCATTCCTCCACATGCACACCGCTGTTTCCATGGTGTGCAAGTTCCCAGCTGTGCCAACTGCACAGACGTAGGCACAAGCACCCAGAGAGTGGTGATGCTGGAGATGCACAGCCTCTGAAAAGCCTCTCCCAAAAGAGGCCCACAAGCTGGAGCCAACTCCCTGCCACTCCTCAGCTGGCCACTTCACAGCCTCATCACCCAGCTAGAAGGYGACATGTCCTGCTGCTGGATTTCACCACACCAATCACCTTTACAACACTGGCAGATCAGAAAGAAAGCAGATTTCTACACTGCTGCTGTGGAAGCAAGAAGAATTATTAGCAATAGGAGGCTTGTGAACACCGACCTAAGTGTAAAGACATTCCTGGTTCTAAACAAGACGCTTTTGTGCACTTCTTGGGCTCCACRTGCTTTCTGGAGAAAGGAGTATCGCAGACCAACAGCAAAGCCAGTTGCTAACCACATTCCAGTCCCAGACTGAACTCTGCTGCTTAAAAGCATCACCACTGCCCAACTGCATCAACAGCTTTTCTTTCTTCTGACAGAATATCAGACCTCCAACAGGTCACTACAGCTTTAGGAGCTGCAGATGACTCACCAATCTTTTGATATTTGAAGTCTGGGTGACTCCTAAGTTTGGTTGCCCCACACAGACTCCACTCAAGCACAGATCCATGCTCACAACCATTGGAGCAGAGGAAAGCTGCTCCAGGTCCTTCACTGACACCTTGTGTCAGAAGCAGGAACTGGATACAACAGCGAGCTCCAGGCAGGTTCCAAGCGATCCCAGCTCAGGTGTAAGCACAGGGCCTCTGGCTGARAAACACCAAAACATCAGGACTTTTGGAGCTGAAAGAAGGCATCAAACATGTTATTGCTGAAAAGTTTAAGAGAAAACTTAAGCCAAAACAGTTCTCACACACCCCCCTGAATCCTGGACATGTTTTTCTGCCCTTCTTAAGGCCAACTCAGGAGACTGCCTGACAACAGACAGCCCATCTGGCTCCCTGTTTCTGACTCAACAAGAAGGAAGAGCTTGGATCAGGTTACTCTGTGATCAGACAAGCAGAAACAACATAAGATCAGGCAGAAGAGCATGATTTCCTCCCTTCCAGCAGCAGTAAGCTGCCAGCCCAAGTCCTGAAGCAGAGAAGTCAATCCCATTATGCTTCCAGACCGATCTGGGCACACAAAAGGGAGCAGCATTTCAGACCTGGAAGCACAACGTTCTCCAAGCAATGTCAATACCAGCAAGCAGCCAGATACCCAATTCCCAAACAACCTCGGTCCTTCAGGATTTCTTCATGGCCAAGGCGATCACTCGCTCCAGGACTGGGACCAACTGCAGAGCCAGACTCACAAGCGAGAGACAGCAGTGAAGACAAAACAGAGAGTAGAGAAGAATGTATTGGTATTTTACGGCCCACTACTTATTTTGGCTGCTAATACACCAGTCGCTGCCTGGATTTAGTGCAGATGAGTATCTGAGAGAGAAAGAAACATATTAAAAAGTCTGTGGAGCACAGAAAACAAGTACTGAAAGAGGAAAAYCACCACTAAAAGGACAGAGGAAAGAAATGGTCTGACCACAGACCTATGTAAGTAATAAAAAACAATCCTCCTTTCAAGGGAAATTCCTCTCCAAAAGCATGCTAGGCAGGGGCACAGAGAGCCAAGTGGAGGAGGAACAAGATTGGCAGTGAACTTGCAAGAGCCTTCAGGTTCTGAATGAAGTGTGATGAGAAGCACAGCAGCAGCCACCACCAGAGAGCTGCTGGGGACAGAACAGCAACAATACCACAAAAAACATACGGGAACTCCAACCTGACTCATTCCAAATGCAGCCAACATCACTCCAAGGGAGAACTGGGTTTAAGCAGCTTGGTTCAGAAAGCAAGAAAAAAGAGAAGCTCCAAGTACAGAAAGACTCCAAAGAGGAAGTTATCTGCAGGGAAGGTGAAAAAGTCACAGTTCAGGCCATGCTGAGGCTTGCGACTACCAAGAGAGTAGAAGTAACTCCCACTGCCGTCTTTCAGGCCCTGGGCTCCACAGCAGGAATGACAGTGACTGCTGCAAGCAAAGAGCTGCAAAAAAAAAAAAAAAACCTAGCTGAAAAAGAGCTTCTGTCCTAAGTAAAAACATCCTGGGAGTTTTTAGGGGCACACTGCAGCACTCTATTCCCATTCTGTGGTTATCCAGAGTGAGCAGCTCCAGGTAACTTGCATCCAGGGTTCACCTGACCAGGGATTCATCTAGACAGTCAAATTTAATTAACCACTCAGCAATGATTGTCAAGATAAAGCTCATACCTAACTAATTTTTTTAGAAGAAAGAATGATCCAATAATTATAGTTCCAYTGATCAAAACAACCAACATCTCTGGATACCTGTGTTTCTAGTCCTTTTCAAGAGAGGCCTGGTTTTAATCTTTCTGAGTCCTGATCCAGCTTCTGGGCACCAAAGAGTGAAAATTGCTAAGGAGGTCACTGATCAGATGAACAGTTTAACACCAACTATTTAGGATGAGGTGACCACAGGTGATCACAGAATAGTTGAGGCTGAAAGGGAAATTTAAAGGCCATCTAGACCAACCCCTTGCAATAAGCAGGGACATCTTCAAGTACATCAGGTTTCTCAGAGCTCCATCCAACCTGGCCTTGAATGTTTCCAAGAACAGGGCATCCACCACCTCTCTRGGCAACTTGTGCCAGTGCTTCACCACTCTCATTACAAAARAAAAAAAWAAATCTTCACAGTTCTCCAAGCTTGTACACACTGATCTAGAAAAAAGATGATGGCTGGAAGTCAGAATTAGCATCGAAAGACAACTCAAGATCACAGGTGACAGGCAATTCACTGGTGAATTTATTCAGATAGGTACTGGATTTTTTCTACTAGTGATCCTTCCGTAACAGCAGGTACTTTCCTAGGTGACCTGATCGCTTAAAAACTAATCATGTGTATCAGGGATCTTATTTTACACCAATAACCTTATTTCGGGCCCTAAATAGGCTCCCTGCCGTTTAGGAAGTGAAGGCACCAAACGAATCTCACCASCAACGCCTGTCAAAACCCACCAGGCTCCCAACAACCGCAGGGCACAGGGCATAGCTACACAGCCATCTCAAGAAAGCACTGGGAGCCCAACTTCCCTGAAACCGCTGTATCAGCTGCTGCAATCACACGGCCGGGCTGACCGGGAAACTGAGTCAGCTGAGGCGGGGTAGGGGGACACGACCAGACACCGAGTGCGTCCTCAGCCATGGGGTGAAGAGGGAACAGCGCCTCAAAAATGCCGCTATGGCCTCTTTTCCCCACTGACAGGCAGCCCCTCACCACCTCCCCACAGCCAGAGCATTCCCCTCAGGACGGCAGGGGAAGGGGGGGGGGGCTGTTGCCGCTCGCCTCAGACCTCCCCCGCCACTCACCCTCCAGGCTCTCGCACTGCACCAAGTTCACGTAGTCGCCTTGCCGGAGTACCCCCGCTTTAAAGCCGCGCACCAACCCTTCCAGGTACCCGTTATCCACGTTAAAATACAGCTCCGGGAAACACGACATGGCGGCGGCGACGAAGCCGGAGCGCTACCGCCCACCGCCTCACGTGACCCGCCGTGGGTCACCTGGCCGCGGCCCCTTCCCGGCAGCCATTGCGAGGCGGGAGCGGCCTGAGGCGAGGGCGAKCGCCGTAATCCCGCGCCTGCCGTCCCCGCGGCTCCGGCCGCCCAGCGCCAGGCGTGAGGGTCCCTTCCGCCAAAGCTAAGTCACCGTGAGCGGTACAGGCAGAAGAAGAACGCAAGTAAAGCTCGTACTGTCACCTCCTGCCGAGACACCGCTTCTACTAGCCAGGAAATGCCTAGCCAGGTAAAGGGCTCTGCAGGAGCTGCTCTGTAAAAAAATAAAATCATTTTGTTTGATGTAGAGGTGTTGCAAAATGTGGAATATGTCAAGATTATCTTAAGGTAGCATGTTCTTTGATGTAAGACGTTAATATACTTTCAAGCCTAATCAGCAAGAAAGGAGACCTAATCTGGGGAAGAGGCAGCAGCCAGCATCCCTCACTCAAGGATAACCTGGAACAAGCTCTAAGGATGTAATAAGTCAAGATGCTGATGTCTGTCTATGTAAACATTGCTAACTTGGCGAAGTACTGCAGGTCCATGTATCCTAAAGCTGAAGTATCTTCATTGTGACACTAAAAATCACACCTACAGGTCAAAAAGACCCTGCCCAGGTGAAAACCCTTCTCCTGAGCATGAGTAGAAGTTACCTGGGGTTACTCTAACCAAACCTAATAAAGGGGCTGTGCTTGACAAATTACTAACCCTGAACTTCTCTGTGTAAATAATGGCACAGAGAGTCCGGTGGGGTGTGCTAGATTTGTGGAATAGCACCGAGCACCCAGGCTGGGGCAGCTCTGAAATAAACAATCGGTGTCTCTCCTGAGTGTGTCATTATTTGAACACCAACGATTTGGTGTTCAAATTGTTGAACACCAGGGAACGAACCCGATTTTGTGGGCAACAACAGCATAGCCAAAGCCTGGGGCACCCCTGCTGCTGAGACACCACTTATGTAGCCAGGAAAGGCATATTTGGTTTGATGGGGAGGTGTCCTGGAGTCTCTGTGGCTGTGTGGACACGGTGCCCAGCTGTGCACAGGCACCCTCACCTTGCTGCCACCTCTCTCCCCTGAGAGCCCGAACAGACACATCACACCATTCCCACTCAGCAGTGGCTTTTGCAAAGGGCTGGTTTACTGGAGCTGCAGAGAAGGAGGCACACACAGGGGCGAGGGGCTGGCAGCCCCATGGGCACTAGTTCTTGCCGCAGGGGAAGTTGGTGCTGATTTTCCTGCAGTAGCAAAAGGCGTTGAAGAAGCGGCAGTAGCAGGTGGCACAGGGGTCACAACAGGGGATCTGGTGGCCCAGGCAGGACTCCAGGAGACGGACACAACGGCGGGGGGAGCGCTCCTCACGGCCTGCAGCTTGCAGCTCTGTGGATGATGCCTGGAGGGGAGAGAGGAGGAAGAGAAGGGGAAGAGCTGGTGCTGGACCACTGTACCAGCAATAAAGAAATGCATGGGAGAGAGCCAAGAGTGGCTGCTGAGACCTGCTGCTGTCAGCAGTGGAGGCTTCTGTCATATTCAACTCTGGGCTCAGTCTGTTGGAAATCACCACTGAGCCCTGTAGACTCTCTGCAGGCATTGCTCTCTCATCCACGGTGTCTCAAGATCTTTCTGCACACATTTATTTTGAAGCACAGCCTGGACTTCAGTGAACGGTGCTGTGCCTTCTGCCCAAATAGACGCACTGCGGGCTGAGCCAGGTAAGACACAGCACTGCCCAGTGAGCTCCTGCTCTGCAGAGGCTTCCTGGGCTGTGCTTGAGTTGAATTAAATGGATCRTAGGAACACAGGCTCGGACCACCTTTCTTTGAGTGCTGGAGCCCCTTGCAGGTCCGGGCAGCCTCAGCTCATCCGAGCTCCTCAGGTGATGGACAGATAGTCCCATCCCATGTTTGGCTCCAAACCACCCTGGCCTCAGGGGAACAGAGAAGGCTGCTGTGGCCCAAGGCTTCCCTGCTCTTTGAGGTGTATGTAAGAAAGCTCAGGGAGCATTACCTGTGGTTCCAGCACGCCACCTCTCTGCATGAGGTCGCCATCGGCTTCTTGGACCCCAAGGGCCATCTGCTCAAACCCCAGCCTTGGGAGAGCTCCTGTGGGATACAGAGAGGCTGGACAAGAAGGCTGCTGGCAGGCCAGCTCTGATTCCCGGTGATCGTGTGTCCCCACAAAAAAAAGGCCCCACTCCCTGTGGGCTGCCAGGCTGCTCTCACTAGCCAGGGCCAGCAGAAGCTGTGCTGCTTTAAAGGGATCCCCTGACTCTGGGCATGGGATCCCCATTTCAGTTTTGGGGCCCTGGGCATTCCACCGAGCAGCTGGTGGGGGTCAGTGGAGAGCAGGGGGCCACAGGACTCACCCGCCGGCTCCGCAGACACCTCCTTGACTTTCCGCTGCAGGCTGGCGTGGCGGGCTCTGTCCACCTCCTCCAACCCACTGCTCGCCTTCTGCAGGTGGCCGCAGCTGAGGTCAGAGGTCCTGAGATCCAGGACAGCCTGGATCCCCTGCAGCAGCCCACAGCACAGCAGCAGCACGTTCAGCATGGTCCTGTGGGACAACCTGTGTGGAGGGGCCCGGCCAGCGTCAGCCCACYTGCTGGCAGCCTGGCCTGTCCCCTCCACTGCCATCACCCCCCGAGCAGTGCCGTGTCAGCAAGGGGCAGCCTCTGCCAGCATAGCCACCGTCTCCCTTGGGCTTGTGAGCCTTTTTTTGGGCCCACACGCACCTGGGAGCATCACGTGGACCTTCTAGAGCTTTCTCACGTGCTGTGGGGCACCCCACATGTGGGCACATTCATGATCTCCCCACAGAAGGGGGTGAGCAGCAGAGAATGCACAGAGACTTGATGTTTTTTGCAGCAGTTCGGGGTCTTCCTGCCCCACACACAGCAGCCACCACCATTGAGGTGCACAGTGTGTGGCCAAAACATCTGACAGGGCTCCTGCCAGGCTCAGAGCCTGGAAGTGCCATTAGAGGCTGGGCAGGGAGAACCACAGCACACACAGCTGGGGGACAGGAGAAGCTGCAGGGTTAGGCTGTGGTCTTTGGGGACCTGAAAGCTGTAAAAGGCAGGTGAGCTCTTAGGGAGCAAAAGAAAAGGGGCCAGAAGGTGGTATCCCAGTTGCTGCTGTCAGCCAAATCCTGCGAAACCCAGTGCCTGCTGCTTTGGCAGCCTTGAGGTTCCAAACCTGGCTCCAGCAGCCCAGTGCTGGCCATTCCTCATCTCCCCATCCCACAAAACCACCCAGCTCTTTGCTGGGGAGCCCCACAGCCATGGGTGTCATATCCCACACACTCCCAAGACCYTTCCCATGGTAAGCACTGACCTCTCTGAGCGGAGAGGGGGATTGCCGTTCGCTGCTCCACCGAGCTTGCTGGAAGCGCCACTACCGCTCTCTGCCTCAATGTCCTCCTCCCCACATCCTTACTGGGATTTATATCGGCTTTTTATTAATTAAGTGCTGCAGCCACATGACTCCACTAACTAGCAGGTAGGTGGGAGTCTCTGGAAAACGGGCTTTGTCTGGATGGAGAGGCAGCTGGTGGGGCGATGCATGGGAGGGGGGACTCTGCTCTGTGCCCCGCAGAGCTGCCGGAAGCAATAGATCCCTGCTAGCCCCAGACTCCCGAGTTACTTGGAAGCTATCCCCACCATCCTTCCAGACTGCTTCCCTTTTCAGCCATGCCTGAGCAGCACCAAGGCTGCCGCTTGAGGACATCTCCTAGTTCCCAAACAGAGAAATAACAGGGCTACAGGCTCCTTACCAAAACCATGCCAACTTTGACTGGTTTTCATAGGGAATATTGCCTATCTGTATCTCCTCGCAAGCATCCAGTCATAGTGCAGAACTTCCAGAAGTCCTCCGGCTCGTGACCACTCGCCATCTGCAGATTCTCCAGGCTCCCACCTGTGCTRGCTGCATCTTTCATTCATGTCTCACTTGGAAAACCTGCAGTTCCCAAGAGCCAGGCTCCTTTAGGGAATGCTTATGGCCTTGAGTGGCTTCAGCTCTGCAAGAAAATGAGAGTATAAGACATGAGAGGAGCTTAGCAGGCTGTGATGTACCCAGCAGGGAAGGCTGACAGCCTGGGCTCTGGTTTCGCCAGGCTGTTCCTTGACCAGGGGGACCCCAGCACATCCCCAGCAGAGTGTGAATCACTGCTCCTGGTGCGGCACCAGCCCTGGGGTTCTTTGCAGGCTTCTGCTGCCCCTGGCATGATCCCCTGTCCCGGCATGATCTGATTCCTGCTGCATGTGAGGGATGCTCTGAGTGGGCACAGGACCAGTGAGTGGCTCATCTGCCATGTCCCGTTTTCTCCAGCTGCAGGTTGCTGCTGGAAACACTCAGAACCCATCTCAGCTCCCCAGTGCACAACATCCAGTCAGGTCCCCCYGTGCACAGCACCCGGATGCCTCCTGCACCCCACATGCCTGGATGGAAACTCATTTTGGGTGAGAGGCAGGTTTGGCAGCCCTTTCCATTCCCAAGGCCCAGGTGGGTGCCGAGTGTCCCATCCAGCTCCAGCTCCTCCATCCCCAGCCCGGGGGGCCTCCGGGTCCCCAGTCCACGCTGCCCAGTCCCCGCTGACACCAGCCCCCGCACGGGGCCCTCAGCACAGCTCATTAGGGCCTGTTTGCAGCCGGCGGGGCCGCGGGCCAGGACTTCTGGGAAGGCATTAGCGGGAACGAGGGCGGCCGCGCTGAGAGCTTTTTAATCTGCAGGAGCAACATCTGCTTTGTGCGCATCCCGATGGCCAGTAACGAGCTAAATGAGGCGGCCGGCCGCTCGCCGGGCCGCTTCCAGGAAAAGAGGGCTTAAAGCGAGGGGGAAAGGGGGGCCAGGGCTGTGCACTCGGCTCGGTGCTCCTGGCTCCGCTGAGAGTGGGAGCGGGCGATGGAGTGGGTCAGTAGCACAGCAGAGATGCCCGTGAGTGGGCATCCCGGGCAGGACCCTCCAACGGTGGGACGCTCGGGAGACAAGCGCGGGCTGGGGGCTCTCCCTGTCCTCCTGGAAGCATCCAGGCATGCGGGCAGCTCATTAACCTCATCACCAGCCCTCGCTACCGCTAATGCCAACGGGGTCCCCTCCACCCCAAAAGGGCAGTAACGAGCCGGGCCGCGGGAGCTGCCGGARGCAGCGGTACCCAGGGGCTGCCCCTCGAGAGGTGCAATGAGCAACATTCCGGCCTTAACCCCGCCGGGCCGGGCCCTTTAAGGCGCGATCCCGGAGCCGCCCTGACGTCAGCGGGGCGGGCGCGCCCGGGCACCGCAGCCCCGGCGGCCGCAGCTCCGCGCCCCGGTGAGTGCGGCTCCGCCGGGGCGCACCGGGCGGCAGGGGCTTGGGGTGGGTGTCGGGGTACCCGGAGCGCTGGAGGGGGGCATGGGGGTGCCCGGGGTGCTGGAGTCTGGAGGTGATGGCATGGGGGTGGCACGGATGCTGAGGGCTGGAGATGGTAATAYGGGAGTGACAGGGGAGCTGGAGACCTGAAGGTTGGCGATATGGGGGTGGCCCGAGGTGCTGAGGACTAGGGATAGAGGTATGGGAGTGCCCAGGGTTCTGGGGAGTGCACGTCAGCGTATTGGGATACCCAGGATGCCAGATACCTGGAGGCTGGCATTGTTGGGGTACCCAGGGTGCTGGGGTCTGGGAGTATGGGGTGACAGGGGTGCTGGAGACTTGGAGGTAGGGGCATGGGGTGCTCAGGCTGCTGGGAACCAGGAGAGGGGCTATGGAGGTGCGTGGGGTGATGAGGAACTGGAGGCCGGGGTGTTGTGGTGCCCAGAGTGCTGGAGTTCTGGACACCTGGAGGAGGGGGGTATCAGGATGCCCTGGAGTGCTGGGAAGTAGGGTGGGTGTATTGGGATGTCTGGGGTGCTGGGAACTGATAGGGAGATGTTGTGTTGCAGTGCTCAGGATGCTGGGGACTTGGACGTGGGGATTATGAGTTACCTTAGGATACTGAGGAGATGGAAGATGGGAGTATCAGGATATCCAGAATACTAGGAATTGGAGGTGGGGATGCAGGTGTGTGCCTAGGTACCAGGATGGGGACTGGGAGGTGGAGCGTAAGAGGTGCCCAGGCTGCTGGGGACTCTGATGTCCTGGGGGTCCTGGTGTCAGTAGTGCTGGGGGACCTGATATTCGGGGGCACCCCATCTCTCACTCTCCGTTGCTCAGCATCTCTTCCATCCCACAGCGCTCGATGCCCATCCCCACCTGAGGCCACCGCCATGGCCGGGGCGCAGGGCTGCGGCGAGGGCAAGATYGCGGGGCTGTACGACCTGGAGCGCACGCTGGGCAAGGGCCACTTCGCCGTGGTGAAGCTGGCTCGGCACGTCTTCACCGGGCAGCGCGTGGCCGTCAAGGTGATCGACAAGAGCAAGCTGGCCGGGGAGGCGGCGGGGCAGCTCCTGCAGGAGGTGCGCTGCATGAAGCTGGTCCAGCACCCCAACGTGGTGCGCCTTTACGAGGTCATTGACACCCACGCCAAGCTCTACCTCATCCTGGAGCTGGGCGACGGCGGGGACATGTTCGACCACATCATGCGGCACGAGGGCGGCCTGGCCGAGCCGCGGGCCAAGCACTACTTCGCCCAGATCGTCCACGCCATCTCCTACTGCCACAAGCTCCACGTGGTGCACCGTGACCTCAAGCCCGAGAACGTGGTCTTCTTCCAGGAGCAAGGGGTGGTCAAGCTCACCGACTTCGGCTTCAGCAACCGCTTCCAGCCCGGCAAGATGCTCACCACCAGCTGCGGCTCCCTGGCTTACTCGGCACCGGAAATCCTGCTCGGGGATGAGTACGAYGCCCCGGCTGTTGGTAAGGGTGGTGGGGTGCCCTGGGGACCTGCCTCCCTCATGTCCTTTGCCTGGAGCATGGCCCTGCTGGCCGGGTACCACCTCCCGCTTGGCCCCTTACACTGGGACCACCTGGTGGCACTGCTGTCCCTGCAGGGAGCAAGCCTGTCCCGTGGGTGCTTGGCTGCCCAGCCCTGCCCTGGCACAGCAGGGTCCTCCCTGCAGAGACCATCCTGGCCATCCACAGAGATCCCACGGAGTGAATGGTTCATGCTGGAGAGGGGAAAAAGCCCAAGCAGGCTGTGAGCCTGGCGCGGCATCCGCCAGGAGAAGCAGTGTGAGGACACAGCTGCCAACAATCTGGTGCTAGTGGTTATTTGGCGGGGTGAGGCCGGAAGGAAATCTGCTCTGGATGCTGCTGTTTGGGCGGAGGAGCTCTGAAAGTTTCCTTTGCTCCATCCCCGCCCTGAAAACCACTTCCTCTCCATGGTTCCAGTGCCCTTCCTCCCCTGGCCAGGGCGCAGGGGTCTGGGGAGACTGTCCCAGGGCACAGGGAGCTGGGCTGGGGCTCTGAGAGGCTCTACTGTGACAGAGGGGACGTGGGAGGGAGGCAGGATCCAAGCTGGCTGGCTGGCTGGCTGGCTGGAATTAGGGCAGAAGGATTTAGCAAAGCAAAACACGAGCCCTTAAAGGCAAAAGCCCAGTGTTGGCTCAGGGAAAGGCGGATCCCGAGTTGAGAGCAGGGATAGCTTATGGAGGCGGTAGAAAAATAAGCTGGTGGCGCTGCAAAGGGAAATGAAGGGAGAAAACCGACGCAGATGAGAAATTTTCAAACACTTGACTTAAGCAGCTGAAGGTATTAAAGGAGCGCCCCGGGGCGTGCTCAGCATCCTAAACCTGCACATCTGCAGGAGTTTGTGTTCTGGGCGGGAGGAGCGAGTGAAGATGCTGCTGGCTCCATCCCTGTCGCCAGGACAGGGCAGTGATCCCACTCTGGCTGGTGCCCATGCAGCTGGAGAGCTCAGATTGGTGCTGTGTCCCTCTCCCATTGCTGTAGTGTCTCCTAAGGCACAGCCCAGTGCCAGGATGGTTGTGATGGGGTCTGGGAACCAGGAAGCTGATGAATGACATGAAACAGTGCCATGGGTGGCTGTGTGACCTGGGGGGACTGAGCCTGGGACTGGCCTCGCTGTCCCTGCCTGGACAAGGGGATAAGACCTCAACTGCTTTGGTGAAGTCCCTTGAGATCTGCTTAGATGTGAGGATGAGGAAGGTCCTTCCCCGCCTTAGGGGGGTTGTGGACCCCCTGTCTATGGGGTAAGATGCGGGAGCTGTTACCTCCAAAGAACATCCCAGTGAGCACAGGTGTCTGCTGGATCAGCACTGGGGGTGGTGGGGCAGGCCCTTGCAGGGTCCCTGGTGTGGGGGATCTCTCCTGGGCCATGATGAGTGCAACCTGAACTGCTGCTGCTGCTTCTTGCAGACATCTGGAGCCTGGGGGTCATCCTCTACATGCTGGTGTGCGGCCACCCCCCCTTCCAGGAGGCCAACGACAGTGAGACCCTCACCATGATCATGGACTGCCGCTACACCGTCCCCCCGCACGTCTCGGCACAGTGCGCTGAGTGAGCACCACCCCCTCACTGTACCCCCTGCCCACAACTTGCTGTCCCCAGGGTGGGTGTCCCATCCCTGGCGGGTGCCTGGGAGCTGCGGTRGGAAAAGGGGATAAAGCTGCTTAGTTTGGGGTTCACGTGGTGCTGCGGGGTTGCAGCGTCACTCTTTCCCCCAGTCTCATCTCCAGGATGCTGCAGCGGGACCCAAAGCAACGAGCGTCCCTGGAGCAGATCGAGGGCCACACGTGGCTGCAGGGGGTGGACCCGTCCCCCGCCAGCCGCTCCCTGCTGCCCCTCACCTCCCACAAGCGCGTGTCCGAGGAGGAGCACGAGATCATCCTCCAGGCCATGATATGTGGGAACATCGCAGATCGGGACACCATCCAGGAGTGAGTGATGGGATGCTGGGGTGGCAGCCCCTGTGAAGGGCTCTGGGCGTCCCTCCAAGCATATCCCTCGTGCGCTGATGCAACTCCCTCGGTCCCACACAGGGCGCTGGAAGCCGACCGCTACAACCACATCACAGCCACGTATTTCCTGCTGGCAGAGAGGATGCTGCGGGAGAAGCAGGAGAAGCAGGGCCACCGCCTCAGCCTCGTCTACAACCTGGCCAAGGAGGTGCAGAGCAGGTAAGCCCCTCTGCTGCCCCTCATCCCACGTTCCCCTCCTCACCATCCCAGGTCCCCAGTGCAGGGGGTCCCCAGACCAGTTGGCTGGTCGCCTGTCCCCATTCGTTGCCTCAGCCTTTTTGATGCCCAGCTGGGTACTGACACCTCCCTGTCTCCCCTTCCTCAGGACCAACTTATCGGACACATTTGGCTCCGTGGGCAGCACCGGCAGCCTCCTGCCCTTCCCAGAGACAGGCAGCCTCACTGGGGGGCCCCGGCTGCCCCCCGGAGGCGACATTGGCGGCCGGCAGGCCACTGGGACCCTTCTGAAGGTCCCTGCCGTTGACACCACCATCACCAAGAGCACCCCGGCCCTGCAGCAGATCTGTGAGGAGGAAGAGGAGGAGGATGATGAGGAGGAGAGGCCCAGCGCTGTGGAGAGGAAGAGCAGCTCGCTGAACCAGGAGCAGATGCGAGCCTTTCTGCGTGCCCACCGCCCGCCCGGCYGCGGGGAGGTCTGGGGGCCAGGGGTTGAGCTGGGGGGCCGGGGTGGGCGCTCGGGGGTGGCCTGGGCTGGGAAGGGAGTGAGCGGAGGCCGAGGTCCCCCGGCGCTGCGGGGGAATGGAGCTGAGCCCCCGAGGAGGGAGGAGGACATAGAGCCTGGGGGCTCCTCAGCAGAGTCCCCCAAGGAAAGGGGAGCTGTCCTCTCACCCCAGAGCAGCTCTGCTGGAGTTTCGCAGGTGTTGGGGGCAGAGACGGCCCCTGCCACCCTCCCAAGCCCCGCAGACACATCCCTGGAGCAGGGGGAACAGACCAGCCCGACCCAGCAGTTAGTGGAGAGCTCAGGCACCGAAGGGGGTGCGGAGAGTGTGATCAAGCTGGACCCAGGCAAGAGCAAGGGGGGCAGCCTCCGGGACAGGCTGCTGCAGTTCCCGCTGTGCGAGAAAGCCCTGGCCTTCAAACTCCGGCCGGGCTCCAAGGAGAGCCTCCTCTCACTGGGGCAGTTCAACTGCTGCCATGTCATTTAAGGCCCAGGGGTGAGGGACTGGCCCCGCTGTGGGGTCTGGGAGGGTGCCCGCTCCCCTGCCTTTGGTCTGACTGTGGCCGTGGGGCTGGTGGGGGGGCACAGTGCCCTGCTTTGTCACCCACGGTGGCCACCCTGCCAGCACCCACCCCTGGCACCCACTGTGACAGACCCCCCCAGGACAAGCCCGCCCAGGGTGAAGCGGACTGGGGTCCACCCCCACACCGGCCAGTGCATCCCTAAGCCTCTGGGACAGCTCTTTGACCACAGTGGGATGGGATGGACCATGACACTTTTTTAACTACTAGAAATAATTTTTTTAAATAGTCTATTTTAATGTAATTAAATAGAGATTGCTATATCCCCCCAGACTCCCCAGTGCCCCAGCCCCACAGTGTGCATGGCCCGGGGCTGGGCTGTCCTGCCTGCAGCCCCCCCGCCAGCCCCAGCCGGGGCCAGGCACAGCCCGGCCCGTGACCCCAGGCCGTCCCCTGGGCCGTCCCCGTAAATAAGCTTCCTATTTATTATCTCTTTGTTTTCTTGCTGGCAAGAAATGAATGACGACGGAGGCGTGGGCCGGAGCTCGGCCCGAGCTGTGGCGCGTGCGCGTGGAAGGATCGGAGCCGCTGGGAAGCAAAGTTTGTCAGGACAATAAAATGAACTCGCGAGTTGATGCAGGCGCAGCGTTGTTGCAAAAACATCACTGTTCCCCACTCCCGGGGGGAATGGCTTCCCTGGCACGAGGAATGGCTTCCCAGGAGCATCCGCCTGAGCTGGGGTGGACAGGGGCCCAAAATGGAGCTCAAGAGAGATACACAGGGGAGTAACGACAGGGATGAGGAACTCCCAAAGGTGAGGGAAGGCCTGGGCATGCCAGAAGGCAGCTGGAGGGTGCTGCACACCTCCATGAGCGTCAACCGCACTCAGCCCCAGGGTGTCCGCAACAGCTTTCCCCACTCTCAGCCTGGAGCCACCCCTGAGGCCCCAATTCCAAATTCAGCCCATACTTCTTCCCTTCAGCTCTGCTGCGCCTCTCTCTCTTCCGTCCATCCTATTTCTCCCTCCTTTCATGTATGAACCCAAATAACTACCTTGTCTGTCCCCATCATCCTACATGGGATCTCTCTGTGGTACTGGGGGGCTGGAGCAAGGGAATGGGGCCGTGTGGGTGTCAGATGGGATGGAGCTGGCTCTGGAGAGCTTGGGGTGTTGGTGGTGGGAAAAGAAGCAAGGGGGGGTGCTCAGGAAGCCTGCAGCCCCGGGAGCCCCCCAACAGCAGGAGGGGATGCTGCTCCTGCCCACAGGCTCTCTTTTCTTGATCCTAAAGAATAAAGCCACCGCCTGAACAGGGGCTTGAACCCTGGACCCTCAGATTAAAAGTCTGATGCTCTCCCAACTGAGCTATCCAGGCTCACATTTGGGGTTTTGAGGGGATGTCTGTGACAGGCAATGAGGATCCYGCYCCGCASCATYAGAGGSACAATGTGGGGACCCACTTTGACGTCTTCCACCCCCACACCACCCCAACGAGGCTGGCAGCGCACGCCAGGCTGAACACCCGGCTCCTGGGAATCCCACTGGGCACTGATCCGGCACAGGGATGCGCCCTGGAAAGATGCCGGTGCCGCGGGGACGCGCAGGCAGGGAGGGGAGCAGGATGCTGCGGGAGCGGCTGTAAAACCTCGCCGCTCCCAGAGGGAGGCAGGAGGGTCCCGCCGGGGGACAGGAGCAGCAGCCGTGGCTGTGGCCGCACAGGGGCCCCTGCTCGGCGCTGTGGGGTCCCCGCCCGTGGCTGTGGCCGCACAGGGGCCCCTGCTCGGCGCTGTGGCTGCAGAAACCTCGGTTCGAATCCGAGTCCCAGCAGGACTTTTGCAGGAGCCGCGTTAAGGCGGGAGGGAGGCGGCTGCGAGGGGTTGGGTTACAGACGCGGAGCCCTCGGTGGGCACCTAAAGCCAATATATTCTCTTGCCCTTCCTCCCCGGTCTGCAGGAAGGGACTCCTCTGCCCCATAGGCAACCCACCCCGCCAGCCCAGCCCAGCTCGGAAGGGGCTGGAGAAGATTAAAGCCGACACCAAATGCGGATACGGTGGGGGAGCTCCAGGGACAGCCCGCAATGAGCCCCGAGGAGCCTCTTCAAACACCTCGTGCGCACTAATTGGCTTCGTTAGAGCAGCCAGTGATGGCATCGGCCCCCCTTCTGCTGGGGCTGGGGACAGGACTAAGGAGCCGGCGGAACCGCAGCCTCGGGACGGCCTTGCAGGGGAGATCAGAGCCCCCACGCACGGCGGGGGGAGTGTGAGGTGTCGACTGACAAGAGCGCAAGCTTAATTATCCTGATTAATTAGAGCTCGCTGCTTTTAACTCATGTCTGGAGTTGTGATCCCACCGGAGCGCGGCCCCACGGCGGCCACGGAGGCACCGCAGTCCCCGAGGTGCACCAGCCCGGGGTGGGCACACCTGGGCACTGGGGGAAAAGCCCCGGGGTGGGATGGAGGCAAGCGGGTACAGGGAGAGGCCTGATGAGCCCCCCAGATAGCCCCTAAAACGCCTCCGGGCCCCTCAGTGAGACCCTGAAAGGTCCCCACACCACGCAGAAAGACATGTGACGGTCCCTGGATCCCATAGAGAGCCACCATAAGAACCCCAGACCCTTCAGGGAGGTGCTCGGAGGCTGGACCTTACAAAGAGGTGCTGTGAGACCCCCGCACAGAGGCGGCGCCAGGGCGCGTTTCCACCGCTGCCACCCCGGTCCTTTTTGCCCCTTTTCGGCCGCCGTCAGCCCGGCCCATGGGGGGCGGAGCTCCTCCGCATACCCGGAAGGCCCCGACCAGGACCACGTGGTGCGGCACCACGTGTTGGCAGCGTCATGGCGTCGGCGCCCAAGCGGTTCAAGGTGCGGGGGGCCGCCGGGGGCTCTCGGGGGATTGGGGAGGCCCCGACCCTTGGGATGGCGGTGCTGAAGGGATCCGGATCGGCCTCGCGGCTACTTCCTCTTCACGCCGTGTTTCCATCCACAGGCGGCGCCCGGGAGCGGCGCCCAGGGCAAGGGCAGCGCCGACCCTCTCTCCGGGTTCCTGGCGTGGTGCGATCGGGCCGGGGTGGAGCTGAGCCCCAAGGTGAGGCACCGTGGGCCGGCCCGGGCTTCCTCGAGGCCCCCAGGGCCGCCTCGGTCTCTCGGCTCCGCCCCTCACCGCTCCCCTCTGGCCCCAGGTCCGCCTGAGCAGGGAGGGCGCGGTGGCGGGGTACGGGATGTTGGCGGCCGAGGAGCTGGAGGCGGGAGAGGTCCTGTTCACCATCCCTCGCACGGCGCTGCTATCCCAGCACACCACCTCCATCCACGCCCTCTTGCAGGAAGGTGAGTGCAAGCTTCTTGTGTCACTCGAATCTGCTTTACCTTTTAAAGGAATAAAGGGGGCTGTGGTGAAGTCTAGGGAACGTTCCTGATTTGCGGAGGGTGCTGTAGAGCTGTTAGATACCAGGAGGGCTGGGCACCCTCTTGCTTCTCTAAGGGACCCCGGAGCTGTGCTGGGCAGGGAGAAAAGTCCATTAATGCAACATCTGCAAGTGACAGCCACCCATACTGTGGTGCTTTCTTGAGGCACTGCTAGGAAAAAGAACAGTCCTTGGTTTCTGAAAGCACCCAGAACCTCAGACTGAGGATGGCAAGGCAGTGGGGCCTGGGAGAGCTCATCCAGAGCTCCAGAGAAGCTTCTGGTCCTAGTTCAGCTCAGGATAAAGCCAAGACAAACCTGAGTAAAAGCAGAACTCCTGGCTCCAGGCTAAAGACGGGCACTGAGGCTTGTCATATCAGGTTTTGGTTCTTGGAGGGAAAAAACCCTCAGAACAACTTAGGTTTTCTCCATCATGTCTGGTTCTGTAGCCCAGGAGTCCCTGCAGAGCCAGTCCGGTTGGGTCCCTCTCTTGCTGGCCCTGCTACATGAGTACACAGCCAGCAGCTCCCACTGGCAGCCGTATTTCTCCCTCTGGCAGGACTTCCGGAGCCTGGATCACCCCATGTTCTGGTAAGGTGAAGACAAGGGGGGCTATGGGGAGGCCCACTCTTAGAGCTGAAGGCAGGCACAGGCCAGGGGCTGCTGAGCAGAGTCCTGGGGAGGGATGTGGTCCTGCTGGGTGACCCCAACCCTCTGTTCTAGCCCTGTGCTGTCACTGGCAGGAGCCAGAGGGGCCCGCTTGGAGTTATGCTACAAGCATAGCTAGAGAACAGAGACCTGGAGAGCACAGGGAAGCTGAGATTTTTAAGGAGGGAGGTTGTAGACCCTTGGTCCTAGCACAGATGGAGAAGAACCTGCTCTTTGTTCTTGCAACAGGCCTGAAGAAGAGCGAACAAGGCTCCTGCAGGGCACAGGCATCCCAGAAGCTGTGGACAAGGATCTAGCTAACATCTACCTGGAGTACAACTCCATCATCCTGCCTTTCATGGAGTCCCACCCCAACATCTTTGACCCCAAACTGCACACACTGGAATTGTATAAGGAGCTGGTGGCATTTGTCATGGCCTACAGGTGAGAAGTGAGGGCTTTGCTCCAGCAAGGAGCAAGGACAAGGGAGTAGCATCACAGGAAAGATTACAGGCTGTGTTACTTAAAGGTTGCAGTTGGAAAAGAATTTAAGTATAAAGTGAAGCTTGCCCTGTGTACCACCAGCTTCATCTCCCTTGTCTTAGCTTTCAGGAACCTTTGGAGGAGGAAGATGAAGATGAGAAGGGGCCCAATCCTCCCATGATGGTGCCTGTAGCAGATATTTTGAATCATGTGGCCAACCACAATGCCAACTTGGAATACTCTCCTGTGAGTGCAAAGCTGCCGTGCCAGGCATGGTCACAGCCTGGTTCCTTTTTTTTTTTTTTGTGAGACCTTTGGGAATGGGAGCAGAGAGAGGTGGGGTCTCAGCCCAGGGCAGCAAGTCTCGCCTGGATCTTGTTAATACGAAGCCCTGCTCGGTGCTTGGTTTTCATTAGGAGGAGCTCAGGGTCATCCAAGCCTCTCTGAAACCCCGTGTTGGATCAGCACAGCTCAGATCCTCTCCTCTCCCTGCTTGCAGCAATGTTTGAGAATGGTTACAACACAGCCCGTGGGGAAAGGACAGGAGATCTTCAACACATACGGGCAGATGGCCAACTGGCAGCTGCTGCACATGTATGGCTTCGCAGAGCCCTACCCCGGCAACACCCACGACACGGCCGACATCCAGATGGTGACACTGCGCAGGGCGGCTCTGCAGCGTGAGTGGTACCCACAGCCCCTCCGGGAAAGGAGGGGGCAGGGATCTCCCTTAAATAGGGATGTAACAGGGATCACAAGGAGGACATGAAAAATAAGCCTGTTCCACAGCATTTGAGGTGGAGGGGCCATGCCTTGGTTTTCTGCCTTTTGTTTCCTCTTCTCCATTCACTGTCCCCCTCCGCTGCCACCCTGGCTGTGTTCACAGTGCTGCTGTCTTCAAAACAGGTGCCAAAAGTGAAGCACAGCAGCAGCTGGTCTCAGAGCAGTGGGACTTCTTGTGCCAGCTGGAGATGGTGGGAGAGGAAGGCGCCTTTGTGCTTGGCTGGGATGAGGTGCTAACAGAGGAAGAGCTGTCTGTGACCCTAAAGGTAAGAATGGCTGGGGGGAGGAAGAGTTACACCAGGAGAGCACAGAGTGCAGCTCAGCAAACCAGCAATGCAGAATGGTTCAGTGAAGGGGACAAACACAGAAAGGCAGTTGTCATCAACACTCCTTCATGAACAGTGGTAGGGAGTGTGGCTGCCTAGTTTCCAGGTTCTAAGTCATCTTCCTCTCCTGAACTGGCCACCCATGTGTCCTCACATACTTGTCTTGAATGGCTCTGTGGCCGTTGCTGTTCTAGAGAGCTGTCACAACTTTGTAGGTGACACTGAGATGTCTTCCAAGACTGTTACCAACACCCAGGTTTGCTGTTTGAATGTTCTTCTAACCCACAAGTCATTTGCAATTAGGTATCTCAGCCAGTTTTAGTCTTTTAACCTTTAGTGCAGCTGAGGAATAACTCACCTGCTCCATGTGGCTCTTCTCTTCCCCAGAGGAGAAAGCCTGATGTACTCACACTGCCAGTGACTTGTCCCTTTGCCTGGGTCATTACAGGTGCTGTGCATGTCAGAAGAAGAATTCAAGGAGTATAAGGAACAAGACGGCTGGGAAGATGACAGTGAGGAAGAGGAAAACTCTACCCTTTCGAACGAGGCTCTCTCCAGACTTAAAACCCCTTGTAAGAAGCTCCTTTATGACAGTGTGCTGCTGACCCTGGAGTCCTACAGGGCTGACCTGAAAGCAGAGCAGGACTTGCTAAATAACAAGGAGGCTTATGAGAAACTGAGTCGAAGGGAGCAGCAAGCTCTGCATGTGCGCTACGGACAGAAAAGGATCTTGCATCAGCTGCTACAGCTGGTACAATAGAAACCGTGGTGCCCCTGGACATGACCTGCTTGGGACTGATCCCGAGAGGAAGGTCAGCCTCTGGCCACCTCTTCTGCAGCATACAGGACAGATGGCAAGATTGACTATGGGCCCACTTGTCCTTCATACAGCACGTGGATTTTTAGGCTACCTCTACATAAAGAAGTATCTTCACAGCACAGGGGTGGTTTTGAGTGGCCTTATTGTACAATGAGACCTCTGGAGCACAAATACCACCTTTTTCCAGAGGCCTTAAAAAACCCCAGACCTCCTAATGACATACACTCCTGAATAGTGAGTTCCCTCATGCAGCATCAGAAATCTATGGCAAGAGCTTCTCCAGACTAAGAGGGCAGAAATCCAGCTGGTAGCTCTTACCTTAAAGATGTTCGGAGTAAACGTGTGGCAGGTAGAGCTGCTGACAACACTAAACCCTTCACCTATACTTAAGTTTATGTTGAGCATTTTCAAGAGTACAAGCCCATCTAGCTGGTCTTTACGAAGGTTCAGGATAGCAAATATTTCCTTTTACTTCCACAAAAGGTATTTTTGTGTGGGCTTGAGACTACTCTGGGGGAGCACTGTCACAGTTCTGTAGCTGCTGCAGGCTAAGCATTTGATACACACCCTCTGCTTGATGCAGTTCCTGAACTCGGGCACCATATTTAGCTGTATTAATATTTTTCCCTTAGTTTTTTGCATGACAAAATACTAAA
This sequence comes from Amblyornis subalaris, assembly GCA_018881555.1. Lineage (NCBI taxonomy): Eukaryota > Metazoa > Chordata > Aves > Passeriformes > Ptilonorhynchidae > Amblyornis > Amblyornis subalaris. The sequence continues at coordinate 432,222 of JACAXG010000210.1, forward strand.
GGTTTGCAGGCCAAGCTCTATTTAATAAAAATGAGTGTTCTTACTCAGCCAATGCTCTCTACTTCAACAGGGTGCAAAGCCCCATGTAAGAGTGGGGGGATCTTTGCTGCTGCTGCTGTTAAAAAGTATTGCAGACAAGCAAAACCCACACTGCACTCATGTAGATAAAGCTCAGCTACAGCCTTGCCTGCAGTGCTTGGGCACAGGGTGGTTTAACAGTACTGAGGGGAGCTTCCTCTGGTGACCCAGATGGGACAATGGTGAATTTGACCAGGATCTCATGTAGACAACTGCCATTATCCTTCATAGAGACATTGTTACAACTGGTATTTGGGTGTCCCATGTCTCTCGGAATAAATCATATCGGAAAACATGTTTTGGAGGAGTATTATATTTGGTATCTTGGTTAAAATTTGGGGTTTGGGTTAAAACTTGGGGTTTTCAGATATGCACAAATTCTGTGATGACCGAGGTGTACAAGATTTGAACATTGTTTGTAAAACAAGACTTTGTTACAACTACTGTTTGTTTGCCTGCATGGGCATTGGAAAGTTCCACCTCACTGGAAGATTGAATTGTGAAAACTTCACCTTTAGGCTGTATTCTAGGACCCTAGGGGAAGTTTGGAGGGGATTTCCTTACTAGGAAAAGGTTGATTATGTGGTGGCCTTTGTATGTATTAGAGAATTGGGAAAAATGGCCTCAGAATGGATCCTCCAATTAATGTTATTTTGTTGCCAGGAAGGAAAATGGGGCAAAGTATCAGATGTTGGTTTGTTCTTTGCAGAGTAATTATAAGGCKTGGAAGGAATGTGGATTGATGACAGCAGATGCTCATGTTTTAGCATTAGAGAAAGTTAAGTGTAATGAAGAGAATGAGGTGGAGAAGAGAAAGGAAAGAAAATAGCAGGGGAAAAGAGGTGAGAAAAGGGATGATAAATTTGGTTGATGGCTGTGGCAGCTGGAAGGGGAGGAGGTAATGTAAGGGAGTCAGACTTCAACTGGTAAAATCCCATCTAATAGGAGAAGATCAATGTGCTTATTTTAAGCAGAAAGGGCACTGGAAACAAATGCACACAGAATCCAGCACACAGGTAACCTTCAAAGATGGGAACCTCCACAAGTCGGAAGACTGCTTACACTCGATCTGGATTTAGACTGACAGGGACCAGGGAGCTCAAAAGAATCCCCAACAGAACTCCTGGTCACAGCAAAGTTGGGGAGTGAAAAGGTAGAATTTCTAATAGATACAGGAGCAACTTAGATGTAAAGGAGTTTTGAGTAACAAAACACATCTACAGTTGGAGCCAGAGGGAAAAAGAAAATAAGACCATTCTTCCAGTCACTCAAATTTGGAATTGGAAAAAGTTTTAATTCATAAATTTCTGTACATACCCAAATGCCCAGTGCCAGTATTAGGAAGAGAATTAAGTAAATTAAATGCACAAACAACCTTTGGAAAAGGACAGATCCAAGTACGTTCACCTGAAGAAAAAGCCCTGGGGGCACAAGTGTGTGTTACACYATCAAAAGGACCCACAGGAAGAGATACCTAGAGAGATACCCAAAAAAATGGAAAATGTGGTGACTCCTCTGGTGCAGGTGACTGGCACTCCTGGAAGATCACAAGAAGCAAAACTGGTAACAATCCAATTAAAACTAGGCACCAGAGCAGTAAGATGAAAACTACCATATAAAATTGGAAGCTAGAAAAGGACCAGAGCCAAACACTGAAAGATTTATTAGCTTTGAGTTGCTTCAGGAATGCCAGTCAGAGTTTAATACCCCAGTTCTATCAGTTAAGAAACCACACTCAGACAAGTATCAACTAGTCCAAGATTTAAGAGGCATAAATTAAACAGTGCAAGATGTGCATCAACCACATAAAAGGACACTGATCAATGGTTTAGGGCATTAGACTTGAAAGATACTTTCTTTTGTATCCCACTGGACATCAAAGTCAGGAGCTGTATGCATTTGAATGGGAGAATCCTCAAATGGGGAGCCGTCAATKATGCTGGACTGTTTTACCACAAGGATTTAAGAAGAGCCCTACAGTGTTTGGAAAACAATGTAAAACTGTGTGTCCTTGGGATTGGAATGGGAGGCATCGTAAAAAGTATAGTGAAGAAATGTGAAGTGTGTCCATAGATCCAGCCTCAGCCTTTCCCAGGACAAACCAAAAAAGGAACACACCAGTAAATTACTGGCAAATAGATTGCTCTGAATCACACAGCAAAATGGGTATTGATACTTACTGGTACCAGCAGATACATTTTCTGGGTGGCCTGAAGCTTCTTCCTGTCGAACCAACCAGGCTAAAGAGGTAGGCAAGCTACTATTGACAGAGATCATTCCTAGAAACAGGATACCTATGGCATCAAAGTGGCCTGGGATGTTGCCTCTAGCACTGCTGACGGTCGGAGTAACACTTAGATCCACAGATAAACTCAGTCCTTTTGAAATCTAGACAGGAGACCTTATCAGGTGGTCTCTACCCCATTTTGTGAGTATCTGGGGCCAAGAATACTTTGTAATTATATTATCTCTCTAGGGAAAGTTCTGTCCTCTATCAAAAGGTACCTTAAATGCAGAAATCTGATTGGATTGGACTTTCTTGTTCGTGACAGCCAGAGAGAGACTGGGTCTGTCCAAGATTGTGGAATGATAACCCACTAAAGGAATGCCGGAAAGGACCAGGTTCTTCTCCCAAGATTTGTGGCTGCAAAACTTCAAGAAGTAGAGCCATGGAACCACCATTCACAACTGAAAATAACTACAGGACCAGATAAGTGAGAAGCCACCCCTCTAGACCTTAGGGACTAAAAAAATTAAAAAGTAACTTCATGAACTGTACGTGGGAAGAAAGCCTGTCTCACATAGAACTTGAGTGCCTTCAAGGGACAGTTAGYATTTCTAATTGCAGTAATTATATTACACAAACACAACTGCCTGGACCAGGACTGCAGAGGCAGTGCCAGATGTCAAACCTGGTATAATTTTACATTGGTTAGGCCCCTTAYTGTGACATGTTCACCTGAATTGTCCTAACCTTTCTGAATATGAAACATATAGGTAATCCTTTTATTCTTTCTTGTCCAGTCAAATACTGTAACAAGAAACCAACAGTACAATGGTTTAAGGAAGATGGAAAAGAATTTAAATTATTAATTAATGTTACAAGTCGATGGGAATCTGACAAGATAAACTCTCTAGAATTTTCTTTGATGCATAAGGAGGATGAAGGTAAATACCACTGCTGAGGCAGTAGCAGAAAGCCCTTGGACGCAAGTAAAGGTAGAAGGAAAACCCTTACCCTTAATGCCTCCCAAAGGCCCTCAAGTCTGGGAAATCAACCTGTATGTGCTCAAGGAGACAGGGAAAGAAAAAACACTATTTGATACTGACCGTACTTGAAACTAAAGTATATGATATTCATCCTATTATTGCGCTAGGCATGGTCAATAATGGAACCAAAATTGATCCAACAGAACACAGAGCATGGGCCCATAAAAAAAGAAACGTACAATAAACCATAAATGTCAGCACCTGTGTAGAATAAGGGTTCTTAGAATCAAATCACATTSCAATTTTTGTGTTTGTAAATTTACCTTGATCAGAGGCTGTGATTTTAACTTACTATCCCCAGTAAGTTCCTTCTAACTAATAAAAACAAATTATAATTTAATTTCATGTACACAACCTCCCCCAATGGGTATGACCCTTACACTAGTAAAGAAATTGCTACAACATAAAGATCTGCAAAGGCTGTGAAAAGAACCTAAAGAGAGTAGTAGAAAAACTCTGATTACTGTCCATCATGACCCCAAAGAAATCCATCAGGTAATGGAAAGAGTAAAGAAAGATGGAAATCACCATTGGTGGGATATTTTATTTGGATGGTCTCCAACAGCACCAGGAATTTTTAATAAAATGCTACATCCTGTAATTGTCTTGTTAATACTAACCTGCTTGCTTTTTATTTTATTGCTAGGATTGTATATGAAAATGTGGAGAATAATGAAATGGCTACCTCCAAGATTTAAATATAATTGGGAACAACAGTGGCCAAAAGAATGTGGAAGCTTTTAATAAAATATTTCAAAAACTTCCAAAGGGGGAACTGATGTTTTYTAACAAAATTCTCTGTCCCTTCCTTTGATCTCTGTTGCAGATGAAAGCTGATGGTATTATTCTCACCTTTAACTCCTCTTTTGAATACAAATAGATGTTATCAGGTATGTTAAACAGGTGTTGCTTAATGCTTATGGAAAACTATTGTATTTTATGTCCTGCTTGGTGATTATTTAAGAAGGTGCCAGAGCTGCACATCACATCTTATTTGGCACTCAGCCTTGTGTTCTTCATGTCCTAAGCTGAACTTTGCTTCAAATTGAGTAGAGGGCACCTCCCCAAATGACCACCAGTGACCACCAAACACCTCTAAAGAGGCCCAGGCAGGTGCAGTAACAAGTGTTGCATGAGGCTGCACAAGGTGAATGACTCTGCATCAGGTAGGCAGTAACTATGTATTAGACAGAGGTGGGTTTATGTAAACTTTAGTGTATAAATTCCTTCTCTTGCTTTTTTACTCCTTTGTGTGCTTGATTTGTGGAAAACCTTCCACCTTGCACCCTGTGCAGAATAAACAATGTCTCCTTTCTAAACCTGACTCTTTGTCAATGTTCCTAAAATCTGGCAGCAAAGGGAGGTTATGAAATACAGGGGACTCCATCCTACCAGCCCAACTTGTGTTATTGGGATCTTGGCTGAGTCCTGTCCACCTTCCAGCCTCTCTTTACAACAGCCTAGCAGTTCTTAAAACCTGAAAGGAACCAGTCACGCACAGCAGCATTAGTACAGAACCAAGACACCTTTGAGCCATCAGCACAAGGCAGTAAGCTCTGCAGATGGTTTGCTAGAGTTAAATGGAAGAGAAAAATCCCCTGGCACGTGGACCAGACAAACAAAAACTGGTTGCTGGTATTTCTCTGTATCCTAGCCCAGCAGGAGGAGGAGTAAGCTGGAGTTGCAACAGCAGAACCAAAAAATTCCAATTTCAAATGGCTCAGTTACAGCACAACTGCAGACCTGCCAAAGAAATGACATGGAATTGGAGGACCTGGCTACAATCTACTCCTTGACAGAGAGGTGACTAAAAACAGTGCCTAGAACAGAAAGAGGTAGAGAATTCCCTCTGAGCTGCTGTTCACTGGCACTGCTGGTTCAGGGGTCCCTCAGGCAGCAAACACAAAGCCAGGCACAGAATCCCTTAAACCTGAATAGGAAATCCTGATCTCTCTGCCCACACCACAGCAGTCAAGAAGCTTCAACAAACTAGTAATGTTATGTAAAAACAAAGCAGTGAAGCTCTGTTTCCTAGCATCTGCTAGGTTAAAGGGTCTTGCAGTATTAGCAACACTGAAGCTGCCTACCCTTCCCATAGCTAACCACAACCTTGGGCAGATCCCAGCTGCAGGGAGGATCATGGCAGGGTGGAAGGCACTAGAAATGAATCTCATGGGCTGTCTACACTCTGTATCCCTCCACTGCAGTCTCCTGTCTGAGACAAACTCTGCTCATGAACTTGCAACTAAGCCATTTTTATTTCCACGTAACTGTCCTTTCTTTTGCACTTCAAAGCAAGGCCCTATCTAGTCATTACATCCCCTCTGACCTCATGCTAGAGAACAAACCCAGTTGCTTTCAACAGCAAGTGCCCAAAACACACTGGAAAACTGCAGATTTTGGATGGGTGAAACAGGCTTTGAAAGACATCAACTGGCCAGGATAGAACTGGAGAGAATAAGCACAGTGGCACGTGCTGCATGTCATGACTTTAATGTGTAACTACAGTATGCATACATACAAGAGTGGGAGAACTAAAGCCCAAGAACTAGAAAGGCTACAAAATACAACACATGGACCAATACTTTACAAAACATTGAAAATCCTTACAAAATGGGCTGTATTGGTCCTTTGGGTTCTTTGTTTTGTTTAATTTTTTTCTTTTTTTTTTTAATTTTTTTTACAAACTTATACTGTGTGGTCACAGGGGAGGGTGGGATAAGGTCTAGATTTAACCCCTCATCTTCCAAAATTTACAACTGTCAAAAAAAAAAAGAAAAAAAGAAGCTATAGGCCTGGTCTCTGGTTTATTTACTGAAAACAGCTGACCCTCACCCAAAGGGCCTGTTTCTTCTCCAACAAAAAGGAGGCATTCTCTGACTGCCACTTCACTTGCTGTCTATCAGCATTTGATATGGGTGAGGGGAAAGCAACACTGAACCTTAACCCCTCCCTCACCCCTCCTGTACTCCATAGAATTYCCATATTCCAAACACATCCACTTTTTTTTAAAACAACTTAGTGATTTAAAGGTCCCCCATCCATATAAAGAAAAATAAGTTACTTGTTATAACTGGCTTTTCAATATTCTTTGGGAGTCTGGGAATGTCAGGACAAGGAGGTCTGCCCCAGACAAGTGCTTGGCATCAGCAGCTGCCCCTTTATTACAAGATGGACAGGCACCAGTTACCCACCTGCCTTTTACACAATTTGCACAAACCCAAAAGTCCAGACAAATGTTTCTGTTCCTTGTATTTACACTAGTTCAAATGATATTCACAGCATCTTCTGAAGTTTGGCCAAAAGTCAAAAAATTTGTTTCAAACTTTGGAACATGCCCACATAAGACTTTCACCCAGGGTCTGTTGTGTCTACCCAATCAAGGGGGCTGGGAAGGTCAGGAGGAGCCTTACAGAGTCTTCAGTTAGTTGACGGGACGGGACCTCCAGGCTGGCATTCTTACAATGCAGGATGCAGCTCATCTAACTGGCACCAGTCCCTTCCATGACTTGCTGGGCCTGCTTCTGCCCCATGCAGCACTGTGCAACCGACTGGAACAACCTGCACATGGAAGCAAAGCAGTGGTAGGTGCATTCATGGCAGCAAATGGACACTGTGACAGCACCAAAAACTCAAGGTGCAACTGCTTCAGAAAGACCATTTTAATGATTCTGTGGTTAAGTTATACTCACTTCTCAATTTCTGGAGCGCAGTGAACAAACTCATGGTTCCAGAATTTAAACGCTGGATTTTTTATCAGCTCAATGAAAGTAATAAGGAGACCCCAGGGATGAGGCCTATTTACAATCAGTCGTTCCAAGAGAACCCTGAAATCCGAAAGTAAGAACAGTCAGAGCTCACAGATCCAAAAGAAAGAAGGAAGGAAAGCAAAAAGCTGAATGGTGGCATGCTAAATGCCTTCCCTCTCACCTGGTGATCTGCTCCTGGATAGCCTCGGTGTTGGCCTCTGCGAACAGGTAGAGCATGGTGCAGCTGAAGTAGTGGGTGTGACTGTTGGGGTATCGCAGCTGGTTGGCAATGGCGTTCAGGAAGAGGTACCGCCCTGCAGGAGAGAACACTGAGTACACACAGCTTCCCCTGCACACGAAGGGGAATAAAGTAGCAACCTGTAGTGCTTTGAGATTAAAGTCTAGGAGTCTTATGGAGGTACAAGAAACAAAGTCAACTGAACATATGTAAAAGCTGTATCAACCCAGGCTGATGGGGCAGTAAGAATTCAATTCTTCTTCATTAAACACATTTCTAATTCTCTTGCACACTTTGAACTTTTGGTTGTAATGTGGCAGCTACACTCAGAGTTTAATACTCTAACGTGGCATTCCTTTCTGTGAATTCACTATCAGCTGCATGAAATCACAGAATCATCAAGGTTGGAAGAGACCTTTAAGATCACCAAGTCCAACCACCAACCCAGCACTAACACTGTAACCCCATAACCACTAAATCACATCACCCAGCGCCAGATTCAGATGCCTCAAACACCTCCAGGGATGGTGACTCCACCATCTCCCTGGGCAGACTATTCCAACACCTGACCACACCAACAGTGAAAAAATTTTTCTAATATCTAATCTGAATCTTCCCTGTCACAGCTTAAGGTGATTTCCTCTTGTCCTCTCACTGCAGGCATGATAGAAGAGACCCCCACCTCACTACAACATCCTTTCAGAGCTCAGGTCCTCCCTGAGCCTCCTTTTCTCAAGACTAAACAAATCCAGCTCCCACAGCCAGTTCTCAGAAGATATGTTTTGTAGACTTTACAAGCCTTGCTGCTCTTTGCTGGACACACTCCAGCACCTCAATGTCCTTTTTAAAGTGAGGGCCCACCTGCTGTAAATGTGGCATTTACAAAACTAGCAGTGTTTCCAGCTCACCTTCAGTGTCCAGGTCTACTGCCAAATTCTGGAAGATGTCCATGTGAGCTGAGTGGGTAATGGTGCTCATAGAGGGTGTGCTGCCTTTGTTGTGAATGTGTGCAATAGCTTGAGTACCTACGTAGAGCACCAGTGCATTAATCAGCTGGATATTGTAGCGGTTGCCAGGTTCATTGGATACCTAATATCAAAGATAGGAAAAGCATTAGCAGTCGATATTCCTTCAGGATTCAAGGGTACAGCATGTACAACAACAGCATCCAAGCATCTTACTGATTATCCAGAAGACAACACACTGGGACATCCACAGATTCAGTTTGGCATTTACCCTTTTGTAATACAGTATATATTAGAAAGTAGATATTATAGTGCGTATATACACGTGCGTATATATATATTCAAAAGCATCAACAAAGTGTTGACAGACACAACAGATTTTTTTTTTTACTCTCTACCTAAAAGAAAATATGYGGTAAGGCAATGTGAAGCAGTGCCAGAGGCCAGTCGAAACACACCCCACTGTATGAATGTTTCTGTCCTAGCAATTCTCTGAGGAAGTCCAACTTCAGACCTCAAATCTGCTGCAGCCAAGCCATGAGATGTCAGAAATGAGGCTTTAGCCACAATTCTGTACTAGGCTTTAGCTAATTTGACCTTTTTTTAGCCTTAAAGCATTAGCATGAGGATCCACTTATTTCTACGAGTCAAAATTTAATCACAATCTGAAGGACTGCAACACATTTGAACATCCTACCAGGGAGAGGCAGAAGACTTATTCAGAGATGCGTGCATTTTCACAGGCTTTTCTATTGCCTGGAACACACATTGGCCAACACACCAAAAAAATTCCTGCAAGAAAGGATGGTGGCTGAGCCAGTGAGATCATTTGCACAACATTATTCAAATTGAGCACCCACAGAAACCTCAAAAACATCAAACTTACTTGTAAGTTGCTTCGCAAGTCAGATAAAAAGGTGACTGGAGAACGAGTTTTGAGATAGGAATCCAAGTCTTTCTTGAACTGAGGTGGCATCACTCCAGTGAAATTTGTGAGTATTCGTGGAGCAATATTAATCTCACTTAACATGTCCACCTGTTGACAGAAAACCCAGTCAGCTAAACCATAAGCAAGCTCTATAGGAGCAAAAGCAGATCAGTAAGCGATATTACATCAACTATTGCTGTTGATCACTTTTCCTTGCAGCAATGAAATAGTAACATTTGACTTCTGCAGATTTCACAAGAAACTTGATCTCTAACATGCAAGCTTATTATATGATGTCTTGAAGAATTGAGAGGATAAAAAAATTCAAGGGCAAAGGCCATAGGGAAATTCAGTCACTGCCTTTGGGGTCTCCCTATCTACACTCCAGACAGTCTGGGAGTTCAAAAAGGTACAAACATCCATGCAAGTCAAGAACAGCATTCTTCAGTGAYAATGAGCGCTGCAGCTTCACTCCCATCACCCTGCACAGCTCAGGCAGAGAAGAACAACAGGACAGTGCTTTGGCAGAGTGAGGAAGTTTGCTTCCAATCACTCCAGTCTCAGTTCCCTAGCATATACACAAAGATTTAATTAGATAACATTAACCTGGATAAAGAGCATTTGGAGCATTCAAGCTTCCCATCATCAAACTCCTGAAAAGTAAGTTCTACCTTTAGGTTGGGGGTGAAAGGGTCTGGAAGCCTCATGTTCCGTGGGAAGGCACTCAGGATCAGATTCCTTAGCTGAATACAGTTAGGTGGGATCACGTCACAGAACCCATAGTGGTAGTCACAAAGAAATTCTGGGAAATCATGCAACAAGACCAGCAACACACGCAGAGTGCCCTGTGAAATAAAATATCATATGTAAGAGGTGTGTAACTGTTGCAACTGTCCAAAAGCTCACAGAGCCATCCTTCTATGTCATTTGGCTAACATGACCAGTATGAAATTATTCTGGGAAGGAAGCCTGCTCCTGTCCCACACAATTTGCGTTCAACTCTAAGATATAAGTTAGAAGGTAACAGCTAATCCTATTTTGCTACCAGAATACCTCTGCTTTCAGACAACTTTGATTGGAAGCAGCATTTATTACTTGACTTTTTTTACCTTGTAAAGAATTTGCATAGGTTTGGTGAGTTCCACATTTCTAAGGAAAGGAGCCAAGTACTTGAACAGATCGATCAATAACTGGGCATACATAGGCCAACCCTGTCAAGAAAAAAACAGCAGATGTAAAACACGCAATGAAGACTAGTTACCTTAATTTCAAAACTCTTAATTAGATTGATCTTTATATAAACCTGGATGGAASAGCTAGCTACTGCCAGCTCTAGTATTGACTGCAGCACAGCTCATTTCAAAGGCTTTAGCTGCACATCATTGTGCCATAGGTGTTTCCAGAACACTCAACATGCCATATTGAGCTGACTATATTTAGCCTAGAAGGCTACAACTCTTCTAGACACTGAAAAAGGCATGTTTATTAAATTCAATTCGCCCTGTGTTCCAGTTATTGACACACAGACTCTCCTCCATGCAGTTAGGTTACTGTGAATATGGAAGACAACAAAAACAGAACAGCCATGCTACTAGTGCACTTCAAGAGATGTGAAACAGCACCACACCAGATAAGAATCTGTGTGAGCTCTTTAATTCAGAAAAGATAAACTGCAGCCACACCTTCTGCTGTGGTGTATGTGCCAGCATTCTTGCAATAAATATCCGATGGGAGATCAGTTCCAGCCAGGCATAAACAAAACCTGGAGCTTTTGTAGGCCTCAGGATGTGAAATGTGTTACTGAAAGAAAAGTTAGAGCAGGTTAGAAGTGCACAGCAATAAGACTGCTTTTCATAACATTGAGGGAAAAACATACACAGCCCTAAAAGCAAAGGCATTTGAGCATCTTGGGTTTTACCAGTCATCTTTCCTAAAACAAGCAAGTGGTCAGTCCACAGTAGAACCAGTTACTCCAGAGGTGATTAAGCCACCACAAAGGACAGTCAAATAGCCTTTAAGTGAAAATCCTTGATTCTACCAAGAAAGGATGAGCATTGTGGCCAATCCCAAATACATACCAGAAGGCTGTGAGTGTCTGGAAGTTGATGGTCTCCAGTACATGCTCAGGAGCATTTAATTCCAACAGCAACATGATGAAAATGCGATGGTAAGGAAGCTGCTGAAACTCACTCTGCCTAACATCATGGTCTTGCAGAAGAACTCCCACTACAATACCAAGAACCTAAAGAGATCAAGACATGTCAGTGGTGACAGCAAGAGTTACATTGCAAGTGAGCCTACAGATAATACTTTAACCATCAGTAAAAAAAAAAAAAATCAGTAGATTCTAACAAGAACCAAAAATCCTAGTTATTGGAAGTGTTGCATAAATTAATATTACAATTTGTTTCAGCAATGCCCAACCACTATTCTTTGCTCTCCCTGTCCCTTGGATCACAGTCACAATGACTGACTGGGCAGTGTTAGAAGGTCTTAACTACATAACACCATCCAGTCAAAAACCAAGTAGGACAAGAGCATAGGCAAGGCCCTCAAAACATCAAGGCAAACACTCAGGAATCAACAACCTTAAAACAACAGCTGTTGACCTTTTCATTGCAAGGCACAAGAGTGAGTTTCAGATTGGTTTGAGATGAAATCTTTGTGAACAAGAAAGCCACTTGGCATCTTGATGCCTCATTCAAAAGTTTGTAATTTCAGTRACTGGGCCATCTAAGTTCTCATCAGACACTTCAGTAGCAGCATGCATTAAGGTGTACATCTCGGGTTTATCAAAGGTACAGCCAACAACACACTTTAAATGCAATGAAGACAAGAAAGATTCCCAACCTTGTTCAGGAGGTTGATCTTTGTGACTGTGTTGGTTGCCTCCCCAGAGTGCTTCACCAGCAGTGCAATAAGTCGCACAAAGGCATCCAGGTTGTGGTAGCACTTGGCTCGAATCATAGTGGGGTTGGCTGCAGGATTGTGCTGTTGCTCAGCCAGAGCTCGATAGCTGATCTCAACACACATTTCGGTGCAAAGACGGAAAAAACGCGTGATCAGGTCATCTGTTTTCAGGATCCCTTGCTGGTGCATCTAGCCAGGAAAGGAAAAAACCTCAGCACCAGAATCACAGAAAATTAATTTTACAATTTATTTCAAACAACACACCCTTTACAAAGCACCCACCTTGCCTGCCACAGTTAATTTTTGCCATATTCTCCAGAGAGATTAATGTTTGCAAGGCAATTTGAGGGTGGCAGCACAATTTTAGCAAACRCATTTGCTCCCAAATACAATCTTTTGAATCTCAAATCTTTTCAACCATCAGCATAGCTGAGGAGCCTGTTTCAGTATCAGTTCTGCCACCAGCACTCAACCTTGCATGAAGGACAGCACGAGGAGGCAGCAGCTCGGTCTGCCAGGCATTTTGAAGCCCACATGGAGAGTACAAGCTCTGGGAAGGGCAGACTCCAGCTCTTAGCACAGGAATCATCACTACTTTAGAGACATTCTGTAGAAGCAAACTGCATTTGGAGAGCGAATTTTCCTTCCATGAACATTACATGCAGAGAAAGACTGGGTGRGCTTTTTTGTTTTGCACTGGGGAGTTGTTTTAATAATACACATACAAAAAACCCAAAGAGACCTCCTTCTATTTGTTACCCTCAGTATTAAAACCATCAAAATGAAACAAATTACACTGAAGGAAAACCTCTGGGTTTTGAATAAAGCATCTTACTTCTAAACTCCTACTGCACAGACATAAAGCTATAAAAACAACACAACTGGTAACTTGGAGACAATGTGGAGAACTTCTAGTATTTCTGGAGAAACCTTTTTTTTAAGAAAAAAAAAAGCATTTATGTATCTGCCTTCAAAGGTCTATGCTTTGTCTTGTCCTAAAGACTAYTGGAAAGAAAGCAACACTTAAAGCAGTAATTTAAGTTCAGTAATAGAACCTTATTTAATGCAGTTATTATGAAATATTCCTTTAGAACCCATTACTAAAGCCTGTAAGGAAACAATTGTAAATGAGCACTGCACTTCAATATATTTAAACTGCTATTTCAAAACTGATGAAATATGTACAAAAGGTAATCAAACAAGTGTGATAAAGGGAGAAGTGGGACAAAAGTGTACTAAATATTGTGAGTACACTATACTGAAGTGTGCTTTAAAATTATGAAGTAAGGTAAAAAAAGTGAGGTCACTCTAATAGGTACAATATTTCTTTTAAAAGTGGGTTTAGCACAATATCTATTGAAAACATTCAAGAAGTGCTCTGCAGTAGAAGTCAGACCAACAGAAAGCTTTCTACAAGCCAGTACACGAGGACACTAAAGTCACAAGAAAAAGATCTGCATTAGTCACAGTCTTCATCTTTCATTAGTAGCTGCAAAGTCTGCAGCATTTCTGTGGTAGTGACACAAATTAAAAAAGAATATAATGCAAAAAGACCATGTCAGGGGCTTCCTTGCAGCTGCAGTCAAGGAGCTGCCAGCAAGGAACAGTTTTAGGGAGATGCCTATGGATAGAGAGTTTGTTACCACACATGCTGGGTTACTGAGGGCATCTCCCTTCTCAATCACACCTGGAAGGCAGATGATATGTGCTATTCACACCTGTTAAGGTGCCCCAGAGTAACATGTTGGAGGTACAAGTTTAGGCACCACTTCAGCCAATGAAGTTTCAAGTTTTTTCTTACTAATGATTCCATTTCGAAAAAGGATTCCCTTGTCCACATGACCTGAAACAATTKACCTGAATCTCTCTCAGCGATATCCTTCTGTAGGCTGTCAGAGCTTTTACTGTTGCCCATAAGGAACAACACTAGTCAAGGCTCATTATAGAGCATGACAGAACTATTCCCAGCAGCTATCTCAGCTCAAGTTCTTTTCCTACCAAACTTATCTCAGAACTCATGGTCTGAAGTGACAGCTTGTTGCCACAGTATCTGAAGAACACGATTTGGTGGAGGACAGGGACTTCTAGAGAACACTGCCATCAAAAACAGACAGAATTTTTACAGTAAACTGCCATACACCTGGAATTTTCAAAAGGGTGCCTAACACAGGTTATAACACTGCTTTAAAATGGAGGGCATCATGCCCTACTTATGTTGAATAAAAAGCACCTTTCTTTCCAAAAGCTCTACCTGTCCAACAAACGCAGAGAATGCTTTGGTACTGTCACGGCCTGCTGCAGCTGAATGGTAGAGGTTCACCCACTCCCTCAGCAGGTATTCTGCCTTCTCCCTCAGGCCTGGTGGGTCATCATACTCAGAAGCTTGGGAAATTCCTGAATGCATCATGAAATTAGGACCTCCATGAGCACGGTCAATCATTGCTTCATAGTTTGATCGGACCACTTCCATCAGCTGAGGTAATCTAATGCAACAGACCAGAGCAAGAGCCAGGTTAGAATTCCTCCTCCCCCAGAAGGTGCAGGAACTGGAAGCTCAGTCAAACAGAGTTGAAAGAAAGCAAATTATTTCTTATACTAAAACATTCTATCTTTCATTCCTCACTGGAATAGCAGAAATAAGTCATGAAAGCAGATACATTTATGATGAAAGAAGGAACACTGAAATCACACCAGCTTTGAAGTTCCATTCCAATTTATACAGTAGAGTGCTGCAACAAAGCACCACAGGGACTAGAAACAGCTTCACTTCTGCAGACTTCAGGAGCCCTAMAATGCTCCCACATAGTGAGATGCCAGTGCTAAACAGCCCGAATGGGGCACCGGATTTGGCTGCAATTAAAGTCAAGCCATACAGTGAAGACAGTCTATCCACACCAACTGCAGACGAAAGGACTTTGGTTTTGGGACATCCCATTAGCAGCTGTGTTGGTAGTGGCAGCCAGTGCCATCAGCCAGCTGCTGGTTGCTCTCACAGCAATCCAGAGCTCTCCAGGCTCCAATCCAGGTCTTTCTCAAACCCAGCAACAACTGTTTCCACCTTAGGAATATTAGGAATAGGAGGCCTGCAAGTCCCACAGGTATTTCCAGGTGCTGTGGCAACATTTGCTGCCCAGTTTGCTGGTGGATACATAAGCCATGAGAGACTGGTGGAGCATTGCTATACAAGCTCTACGCTGAAAGGACTGTCCAATTTGATTAACTGCTTGCGATTAACAGATTAACATATTAACACCTAGATATGTTAAATAGGCAAGAATATTGTCTAAATTTGAGATAAAGCAGGAATTCAAGCAAGTTTCTTACACTACCACAGTATTTTGGAGCACAGTGCATAGAGAGATTTTCTTGCTTGAGTATTCAGTTTGACATCATGCTGCAGCTGTCTCTATTTTGACTATGAGAGCACATTTACATTAGAGTGACAGTTTAAACTGACATAGGACTGCAGCTCTAGGAAAAGTTTAAAGCTGTATGATTGAATGATATGAGACACTGCCTACATAACATTCGAATCATAAATTAGCACAAAATAAGCAATTTATTGCACAGTACTATAGGCTCACCCTTCCGGCGCGTTTCCTCTGGAATGAGCATTAATTCTCATGAGTGTCTCAATGGTGTGAAACAGGTCTGCTTCTGTTACGTGGGCCACGCTCCTCTCATCCACCAACAGGATCTTTACCAACTGCATGGCAAATGCCACAGCCATGTAGTTCAAGCCGTTCTCCATGGACTGCCAACATGAAAAAGACGAAGTTCAAACACAGATCTTATAGTGGACTGAGTGCATCTCTTCTCCTCCAAAAGAGCAGGTTCCCTTTACCTGAGCCAAATGAAGGTCATACTGCTGCATGTTAACAAGGTGATTGCGGATAAGCAACTCCACAGCTTCCACGTTGTACTTGTACTCATCTCTGCATTCAATCAGGCACCTGAAGAATTGGACTTCTTTTAAAAAGTGTACTCCAACAAGAAGGAAGTTTAAGTGAAGCAACTCAAATCTAGTACTTCAGAAACTGCCATTCACTGTGATTCATTATTTAGCTCCAATGCTCAATTCCATTAAAGATTCCTATCATGTTCTGGGATAAATCAGCATTATCGGAAGATCTAGTTAATTTTGACTAAAAAGTTAGTTATTTTTTGTCTGTCCAAATTGCAGCAATGCAAAATATTAACAGGGAGGTGATTCAGACTATCAGAGGAACTCCTAAAAGATGATCGGACCCACATCAATGTTCTTGTCTCATAACTGACCTAGTGATTTGTTTGTTACACCACGGAGATCCGTACGCGCGGCCGTCCTGCAGAGCCTTCAGCACAAGCAGGTGACACTCACGATAGCGGAGCAGGAGGTCAGCGTCAGCCCCACTGGTGGCATCCAGCAAGCCCTCTACAGCCTAGAATAGATGCAACCTGTTAGCAGAGGAAAAAACAAGTCCTCTCCAAATCTTCTGCATGTTACATCAGCAAGAGTTATCACCAGAAGACTCAGCAGACATGAAAAAAAATCAATGTAGTAATTGTGCTGACCTGCAGATAAGGCTATGTGAGATTTTACCAGCTACTGTGGGACCTACACATTCACTGTACACAGCTGTGCTACCACAAACAAACCTACAGRTCTCTCTATGCCCTGCTAGCTTTGTATGTGCACCAAACAATATGACAGACTGTCTTAGTTCATGCTGCAGCTTCCCTAAGTCAACGCCTCCTCAAGCAATTCTGCATATGGCTCATGGAAAATCACATCAGAAAAGATTCACAGAACCTGCCAGAGGTGAGTGAGCAGATTCCTTAGAGAAAGAGCTGCAGCACTCAGAGATGCATCTTTAGTAGTCTACAGCAAATGGAGAATGAGTCTTACACAGACAACACAATTTATTTGGTCAAGTCCTAGTCAGGACTAGATCCTTTAATAGGTACAAGCACTATCAGACAAGAAAAAAAAGTCTCCCTCCAGCTTTCAGTTTCTTCTGTTTTGGCACTGTTCTTAGATCCTCATGCAGACAGCTCAGTATCCTTTCACTATTCTCAAGTGGATTTTTCTCTAYGTCTGTCAATTGCTCTGCACTACTACACAGGCACTTATGCTAGCTCAGCTCACAGAGCTCACTGCAACACTTCCCACTGGTACAGCCTACAAATTCTGGCTGGGATGGAGTTAATTTGCTTCATAGCAGTCCATATGGTGCTGTGCTTTGCATTTGTGCTGAAACAATGTTGACAACACACCAGAGTTTTGCCAATTGCTGAACAGCACTAGCACAGCATCAAGGCTTTTTCTTTCCCACTCTCTGTCCCCCACCAGTGGGTAGGCTGAGGATGGACAACAGGCTGGGAAGCAATACAGCCAGGACAGCTGACCCAAACTGAATAAAAGGATGTTCTATACCATATGACATGCTCAGCAATAAAAACTCAGAGAAAGGAGCATGAAAAAGGGCATTCACGGTTCTGATGTTTGCTTGTCCAAGCAAATGTCACATGTGCCGAAGCCCTGCTTTCTGAGGAGTACTAGACATCTGCCTGCTGATGGGAAGTAGAGATTCTTATTTTTGTTTCATTTGTGCACACAGCCTTTACTTTCCCTATTAAACTGTCATAATCTGAAGGAATATGTCATCTTTTCTTCCCTCTGTTTTCTCCCTGTCCTGCAGAAAAGTGGAAAGAAGCAGCAGTTGGATGGATGCTTGGCAGCTGGCCAGGGTCAACTCACCATGCATACTCATTTACCAGTTACTGCAAAATAAACTCCCCCAGTGTACCACTAGAAATCCAGTGCTATGCTCAATACTATCTAGCTAAAAGAGCAGTTGAAACACCTTTTTAGCCTCCAAATCATGCTGAAAACAAGGACTACTCTGGTCTGCAACAGCTCTGTACTTGCCACATCTGAACAAAACTCCCCTAAGTCACAGGATTCTATACACCTGCTTCTTTCCACAGCAGCTTGGACACTGTGTGTAAAATACACCAAGTGAACACCATGGCTCCCCTCCAAGTTTATGTACTGAATTTCCAAGGACAGCAGTTCGGTACTGTTCACCAAGCAAGTTCCACAGGATGCATGAAGAAACAAGATCACCAGCAAGACAATCCATGAGCCAGGTGAGTAATAAACTCTAGGCACGTTGTTACAGAGATGACTTGTCAACACTCACCTTCTGCAGTAGTCCAAGTGCAGCAATAGCATCCCGGGAGTTCCGAGCCACTACCACTGCCTCCAAGAGGCTACGCAGCGCTTGAACTTGAGGATTCATGGCCAGGGTGTGTGGAATGGACTGCAGGTGTTGCTCCAGTTCTGTCATACATTTGTCATAGATTTGTGCTACATCATCTGTAGCCCAAGCTTGCTGCTTAAGAAAAAGTGGTAATCAGTGATTTTTGCAAGGATTGCATTTGTGACACTCAATCACTGATTGGCTCTTCTGCTTCAGAAATTATAGCATCCAGAATTTAGACCTCTACAGTACCGTGGGGTTTGTTACACCGGCATTTTAAATACACACGTGAGCAAATTAAGATGTGAAAATAACCAGCAAACAATTCCATCAGTCAGAATCACAGAATGGTTTGGATTGGAAGGGACCTTAAAAAACTATCTTGTTCCAACCTCCCTGTCATGGGCATGGACATCTTCCACTAGACCAGGTTGCTCAGAAACCCACCCAACCTGGCCCGGAACACTTCCAGGAATGGGGTAACCACAGCTTCTCCAGCTAACCTGTTCCAGTGCCTCACCACCCTCACAGGGAAGAAGTTCCTCCTACCATCTAATCTAAACCTGCCCTCTTTCAGTTTGTGGCCATTCTGCCTTGTTCTCTCAGTAAGGCCTTACGTACACATACAAAAACTTGTTATTATCTTAAAATTCAGTCTTGCCATCCATGATCTTCCTGCAAAAGTAACCTGAGATTTAAACGAAATGTTTCACTGCTACTAAAACTACATGTAGTAATCAAAAGCTGCAGATCTTGTCCCAATATGGGTTACAAATCCCTAAGACTAGATGGAAGTTTTATGTTGCTATCACTTTGTCATTAGAACTAATGTATCTTTCCAACCACTATCCCCAACCAATACAAATACTTGACTCTTATGAGTCCTTCTAACAAAAACACAAGTTCTGCAACAGTGTCCAAAAGGGCTACAGTACCCTCAAGCAGATTAATTCAGAAACCTCTACCTTCATAGGCTGAGCCAAGAATCCTGTAGGCTGAGTTAAGTCATTGGTAGGCAAGAAGCCAGGGACATTGCGTGCAAATTCTTCATAAACAGCCAGCTGTTTTGGGTCCACACCTCCAACCTTCGTGAAGAAAAGAAGAGACATTAACCTCATTGATAAGCTGGGGCAGTAAAAAATAAGGGCAGTCTGTGTAACAGGTAGCTACTCTTAAACAGAGTGGCCTAGACATCAAGAAGCAGAATTCAGCTGCTCTGCACTGAGGTCCTATCTCCCCTGCCACACTCCTAACTGGGGGATTTTGCTCTAAAAACAAAACTCACGTTCCCAGAAACAGAAATAACTGAATACTGGGAAAAGCTCTGCCAAAAGCGTGTGGTATGTCCTTTAAAAGAAGAAAATATAAAGAAGACAAGACAACAAAACAGATGAGCCATCTTTCAGTGAGAGGAACTGCACAGAACAAGAGACTCAAGGAACTGAGAAAATGATATAAACACTCATTTTGAAATAATATATTTATGTTTCCATACTAAACCAGGTAACGGYAGCTGCACTTTTAGGCAAGACTAACAATATATGATTATGCAGCTGAAGCTGTGCTATTCACTTTTCCTTATCAAGAGGGAGAGAAGAGCAGCATCAGAACAGAACTTAGTTCATGTCCTCACCTTTAACCTGATCTGTTCTGGCATCCGCTCAGCCTGGTACGTTAACACAACAGGGTCACAGTACCGACGCCCCTCTTGCCTAGCATGCTTTCTGAGCTCAAATTCCTGGGAAAAACAACAACCACACTGAATTTCAGACACCCACCTGGATGTGTACAAGCACATGTAATACTTTTAAAAGACAACAGTCCCATACTTACAGTTGCGAGCCTCTTGTCCATCTCAGGGCCTGCCTTTTCCACAGCTGTCTTCTGGATAAAGCAGCAGGCAAGCTCACAGTTATCCTGTGCTAACTGGGCAGCTGCCTGCTCCATCATGTCCCTCTGCTGTGGGGAGGCTGCCTATTGAAATTCACAACAATCAGTGAAGAACATTAATTTTCTCTGTATACTACCAGCATTAAAATCTGCACCACTGCCTATACAGAACACCAGCAATAAAAAGGAATGCTCTTAGGATCACACTCCCTTCCCATGGAATATACAATATTAAATTTAATTTTGCATAGCTTTGAATAAAACATGTAGGCAAGATGACAGTAAAGACTTTCAACAAGGAACATAACAGCAGGAGTTCTCCATYTTCTCCACCTACCCATCTCCAGGGCACAGAAATAAAGCCCTGCTTCAGACAGACACACAGAGTGATGCTAATGCAGGGAAGGCTTTGCATCACAGAAGTTTTCCTGCTTCCTAGGTTGTAATTGGAAAATATAAAGGGGCAGCACTAACAGTGCAGAACAGCAGTCCTAAGCCTTTCAGTGGTTTCCCTTTCTGGTACAGACTTCCTTCCTTCCTTCCTTCTCAGTCTGCTTTAATAGAACCCTGAACAGATGGACTTATTTTCCAGGGTATAAAGCAGCAACTCTCACTAGAAACTGAATGCATCTATGAAGGCAGCCTGTCCCATCTACTCGGACTTCCTTGTCTGTTAAGATCTACCCCTCCTTCATTAATTCCTCAAAACTACACTACTTCTGTTAAACCACTTCATACAACAAGCCAGATAAAAATTTGTAGATGTCTTGTACAGCACTTCTCCTGCAACACAAAGTTTTCTACAATTATCCCTTTAAGAAAACTTCCTTGGATTAAAACTGGCCTTGTATCAATGTCATATGTCTTCAGGGATAAAAAATTTGACTAATTTCTAATTGCTGAAAGTACAGCTGTGTCTTGATCCTCCCAAGATCCTTGTGCTCTTGTGCCTGTTGCCGACACTAACGGCAAGAATTCCAGGTGACCACAAACTGTTCCATTCAGTCCAAAAGCGAAAGCTACTGCTTCAGCTCAAACTTTCTTCATTAAGAGACCTGAGAATAGCCTCTAGAAAACCCAAAGAATTCAAAAGCTGTGTGGAACAGCCTAAACTACCTATCTGCTAACAGCACAAGTAAATAAAATCTGCCTGAAGCCCGCATGCTGAAACAATCCAAGATACCACCAGAATCAATTCAGTCCTCTCCAGTTTAGCTCTTCTACCTCAAATCCCACAGAAAGTTAAACACTCCAGAGCTTCCGTGATGTGATTAAACTGGAAAGAACATTGGGGCAAAATAATAAGGGGGTCTCGAAGTTTATGGGCAATGTAGTAAGACCCACTGTACCACTTCGAGAGTGTTTGACATGAGCTGTAATCTAAAGACACTTCTTTTACTGTAATTCCACAAGAATTAGGAAACTTTTATCCAGTGAATATGCTAGTTAAGCCATGTAATTAATTAACAAGTCCACAGTGTGGAGAATTGATTTTCTAATGCTGGATGCCTATAGTCCTGTAAGCTGGAAATAAACTTCAAATGATGGGACTCTTACCCTCAGTGCAGTAGCGAAACTATTTTTCAGGTTGGTAGCTATGCTCATCAGCAAAGGTTCCCTGCAGGTAATCATGGCCATCCCAGCAGTCAGGTTCCGCATCATGTGGTGAGCGGCCACACGCATCCGTGACTCCTCCGAATCCAGTGCGAAGTCCTTCCTGACGATCTGCTCACAAGTTGTCATGGCAATTTTAATAGATCTATCGACCACAGGATGGACGAGGTCTTGCACCGCGCGCTCGATCGCCTGCCGCACACACTGCTTCAGCTGCGGGTGGGCTTGGAACAGTGGAATCTGCAGGAGGATTAGCAAAGTTGAGGGAATAAAGTACACTGGAATCCCACCTACCACAGACATCTACATTTTCTGAACAACTTGTAACTGCACTGTCACAGCTTGTGCAGTACTCCCATGTTCCACATGCAGCTATTAAAATGTTTGATAAATCTGAAACTCGGACAAACGATTATTTTTTTCTTACCAAGCTGCAGCTGCACAATGCAAAGACTGACGTTAAGAGCTGAGCTGCTGACTGGACAAAAGGAGCACAGAGGCTCCTTTTAAACTAAAGTCCTGACAGCTCCCACCAGCTGAGATCTGTGGCAACCCTGGTGGTAAGGATTCTTTTAGCAAACCGAATCAGCTCTCAAACTTACCGTTGGATTTAAGGTAATATGTGGAGCCAGCCCTCCTAAAGAATAGACGTTGATGTCATGATAACTGTACTGGGGCTGTGGAGGAACTGTGGCTGTACAAGTGGTGCTGGTAGCTGGAGTTGTAGAAGCAGCTGGAGAACACAAGCAGGTTTGTATTGAGCCATTAGCGAAAAGCAACTCCTTGTAACACAAGTGCATAATTCTCATTTAAACCAGAAAATGACCAAGAAACAAAAGGTTTGCAGTTTGATCACGAAACCTCATAAACTTATCAAGCAACTTTCATTCTCCATTTTCCCAATGATTAGTTCCAAATTAGCTTAGATATATTTTAACAGAGTTGTTATCACAGTCTAGCTCCTGGTGTACTGTTAATAGAAGGGAGTCTAAGGAGTAGCTAGACAGAATACACAGAATTAGTCCTCATGATGGCTTCCACTCCCTTCTCATCTCCAAGCTCTGTACACTTACTTCTATTACAAAACTATTTAAGTGCTCCCAAGCATTCAGGAATGTTACAATAGCATATGTAGCTTCCTATTTTATTTTGTAATAACAAAGCCTATCTTATTTGAACTTGAACAGTGTGGATCTGGATTCTGTATGAGATGTACTTACTAGTTGTTGTGATGGGTGGTAGCTCTTCTGGCTGCTTCACATCCTTCTTTGGAGCCGACAGCTGCTCATCCAGATTTTTCAGACGATCCTTATCTTTCAGGAGACTTCCAGGTTTCAGCTCATTGATGTCTAGTGCAAGATTCTTGCAGAGCACCTCGATCTCAAACTTCAGATTCAACTGCAAAACAACTCCAGTTTAGGTCGTGTTACAAGGAAAATACCCGAAACATCTACTGGGCCACTTGACTCCCAAGCTCCCCATTCTAACCCCACCCCTTCCAGAGACTAATAGTGACTGAGGATTAGACAACTGTCTTGCATGCTGACCTCATGGGCCAAGTTTCATCCAAGTTCTACCAAATTAAGCAATGCCCAAGCAATCTCTCCATGCTAAAGCAGTGAGAAGGACTGCTTGGTCCTTCAAAACATCCTTTGACTAGTCTGTCAAGAAAACCTCACACTCAGTAGGTATAGGAAAAAACCCCAGAAGTTTACTTTTAGATCATGTTCTTGATGTAGCTCAGCTAGAACATTCATAATGGCCATTGTCCATGGGTTTGGAGGCCTGAAGACCTACAAGAGAAAGAAGACAGCAGTATTACATAAACTTCTTGATTCATCTGGATAATTTATGACTGGAGATGTCTGAAACACAAGCAGCTATGTGTGCATACAGCCGTGGAAACCTTTGTACAGCTGCGATTAGGGTTGAATTTAGTATTTTAGTAATAATTATTCCAGTGATTCAGTATAACTGGAAATACATTAGGAACTTAAGTGAAAAACTGGAAACACAATGACCTGGTCATTCTGAGAGATCAGTTCTACGTCAAGCAGAACTGACAAACTGATCAGGATCAAAGTGGGTAGGAAGAATGAAAAACAAAAAAATCAAAGAATAAATATATCCTAGAGCCTCTTCAATGGCATCCTTCCATTTCTCAATATTCTGTTCAGGGATACCACAGTACAATTCAGCTAACRCCACCTATTTATGCTGCAAAAATGGACGGTCATGTACTTTCCCTCAAAACAGAACTCCTTCACTTTAAACTCTTACATCCCAGTTCTTTCTCTCCATGGAATTTCATCAGTTTTCACTTTGTGACAAAAGCCAGTTACTTCCTGCAATATTTTGCCACTTGAGCAATAACTCTTGTCAGCACAAAGACACTTACCACACTCCTGACACTGGATTCTAAGACTTTGGCAACAAATGGCACTACATAAAGCAATTCCTGCTGTCCCTTAACGTATGCTTCCAGTAGTAGCGATTTCACATCCAAATCCTGAAAAATACCATTAACAATTGAAGTGGGAATGAGGCTGGAGAAAACAGCAAACACACTGCACAATTCCACTTACACACTGCTTCCTTTTCAGACAAAGGCAAGGTTGAGTCAAGACAGCCTTTGAATTTTACAGACTGCTAAGCAGCAGTTACTTTTTGAACAAAGATTTACATATCTACATTTTTATATAGATTAACAAGCTTTTACCAAAATAAATTTAACTTTTCTGATTGAAGAAAAAATTTAGAAGAAGTCTTAAATAACCAACTCTGGAGTCATACTTTTTACTTGGCACACAAAAGAGGCACCAGAAAGGTGATAACATTTCCCAAATAGCTTATGCTACTGCATAAYAGCATACCAATTCATGCCAAAGCAATCTGTAAAGACAGAAGCTCACCGTGTGCAAGATGGGCTTATTTTTAGCCATCGTAATCATTCCCAGCCAGTGACCAAGGTTCTTTAACAAGGAACGGTCTGAGAAGTTGGCTGCAGCTTTATCTGATGTCAATAGCACCTAACAAAAMAAAAAAAGGCAACTTGAGCAACAACCAGAAGATAATCAGACTGCAAACCAAATCCAACAGCTGATCCGACGGAAGGCAAAGTTTTAGAACATTAAGTTCTGAGCTTCAGTCACATTACAGAGATACTTGGGCAGCCTTCACTTCAAGGCAGCACCCTGTAAATCTGCCCTGTAATGACTRCAAAATTCCTTTCTTTAAAAGGATCAAAAAAAGAGGATTACACTTTTCCAGACCATACCATTTACTCTGTCGAGATTGTTACGACTTCTTGCACACCCAAGTGTAACTTGTGCCAGCAATGCTTCCTCTTAATGCCTCATCACAGACCTGAAGGCTACAGTTTAACCTTCCAGGGAAACCATTTCATTGTCATGTCAAAACAYAAATCATGCCACAAGTATTCTGCTGTTAGTTCTGTTCCTTAACTTCAGAGGAGCATCAGCTGAACAGAGCAAGGTCAGCTGTGCTCTGAAGAGCCAGGAGATGCTTTTGCACTACAGCGTAACCCATGGTGGTCAGGAAATTCCACCAACAGGTTTAAAAATAGTGCTTGCTTTACAAACTTTTTTATCTGTTCATCACTTCTGGGCTGCTGCTGCTTCCTCCTCCTTCCCTTCACATTATCTTAGCCCTCTAATAAATTCTGGTTTTTACACCCTCATTTTCTAAACACACCCTTTCCCCTTATTCCTCTTTGACCAATAGAGCAGTGTGATTTTCTTATCTTTATACTTTCCTCCACGCAAAACAACTAGACYATAAGGAATTTTCCCCTAGGTTATCATTTGCAAACCTCACACAAATTTGAAGTCCACCTACATAAATGAATTCAAATGCAGATTTGCCCTCCCATCGTACAATTTAAGTCTTGTATGTTCCTAACCGAAAAGGATCCTAGTATTTAGAAAGATAACCTGGAAGTTTAATGGTAAGCTAGGGAGAAGATTTTTGAATGATATTCTGTATTTGAGGATCAGCAACATAGCAAGCAAATAGCATGAGGAGAACAGCACGCTCCTAAATCTTTAACTGTACCTAAGCATTAGAAAACTTGCACTACTTACCTTGATATTTCTGTAGGTTTCATTCAGAACCATTTTATTAAACTCTGGATTCTTGAGTGTGTCAAGGAAGTTTGAATATAAGCTGTGAAAGTTAGGCTCAATACTGACTCTCTTCATCACAAGATACTGTGATACCCAAGGCATGAACTCTTCTTTCACTGTTTCCTTCAATTCTTCCACCTGTAGTCAAACCAAAGAGAATGCACACCACAGAACAGATGAGAAGACAACCAAAACCTTCTGGGGTCAGCTCTGACCAACACAGTTATGGTCAGTCAATTGCTTTTAACACTAAGGCCGCTTTTCCATAAAAAAAGATAAATATTTGAAATCAGTATGTTGTTATCCAAAGATCTGGTCAACCAGTAAGGACTCAATCATTAAATCAGCAGGGCATAACAATTCACCTCTCCTTCCCTTCTCAGCTTTACGCCAGACGACTGAAAACAAACATTGTCATCCTACAAGTTCAAGCCATCCATCCATGAGACAACAGCACAGGTGGCAGCAGGACTGTACGTCTCTACTAGTTCAGAAAAACTCCTTTGATTTCTGCTTGAAATACCGGAGCTTAACCTTGCAACATTAAATGGTACCCAGTCCATTTATGACCTGAACGTTTATTCAAGATTAAGAACATGTATCTTTTACCCATCTCTTCTCTCCTTGAAAAATTTATCTCCAAAGATGTTCAAGCAGACAGTGCTGGAAACTACTATTTCTTTACAGTGTGCTCCCTCCTGAAGTTTTGCAAGTCAGAATTTTGTAAAAGTATCATCGGCCCACACTTAAAAATGAATATATAAAAAAAAGATAAAATGTATAAAAATCATTTTTACTAGCATTCTTTCATACTTGCCTTCTGTGTCATATTTGACTGAGACAGATTATTGAAGATGAAAGCAATTTTTTCCTGGACGTTCTCTGGAGGTTCCACAATCCTCTCTGTTTGATCTGTTGCTACTAACAGCGTATCAATGTTGGTAGTATTAATGGAAGGCTGGAGGGAGAACAAGAAGTTAAGAATAAACAATACCTAAAGGTGACATCAAAAGAAACTTTTGCTCTGTTCTGTCAAACAAAAATAGAATTGAGCTTTATCAGGGGACATCTACTGCCTCAGATTCATTTTCATCAGCACTCTAAAGGAGCCAAGTGATTTTTTTACTCTAAAAATAATGATCAATACTCAGCAGAAGAATGCTGCTGCACAAAAAGCCTCAACATTCATATATAATAGGTGCCACTGCAATGGCACCCTTCAGGCCTGTAAGCCTGCTGCCAATTCTAGCTTGGAGAAAAATCACAGCACAATAGTAAGCAGCACTTAGCACAGCAGGGAGTCTCCAGGAGCACCTGAGTGCTGATAGGGGAAGGAGAAACCCCAGAGGTTCATTCCGAGACAGCACACCAACTGAAGTTCACAGAATGTTACCCAGGTCCCTACAGCTTGTCTGAACCCCAAGGGCCTTAGCACCTGGTACATTGCAATTAAGGGAAAAGGAGATGCAGTTTTAAATATCAATTCTGATTGGAGTTTAAAATGGGAAAACTTAAAACACCTCGAAGTAACAACTCTCTACATGACAAAATCAGGTGTGAAAGACATTCACAGGTACACTAAGCACTGTCCCCCCCAGTTTGTTCACAACACTTTCAGCTGCTTTTGGCTTTTGCCTCATTTACAGAGGACTATTCAAAGACAGTCCCAAACAGAAAGGCTCGACTTTACATCAGCCATCATACAGGAACAGCACTACCCATCCTTGGCATACATGTGAGACCAAGTGTGCCCCAAAACTTTCTCTGCAATGCTGAATAGTATCAATCTGCCAACCCTGCAATAACTGAGAAGCAGTTCAGAGTTGTTTACACAAGTGACTAAAGATGTGAAAAACCTAATGCAGTTAGAACTGTGAGGTCAGATGCGTGCAGTAAGTGTTCTCAAGTTCCAAGCAGAGTACCAGCTGCCAACTATTTTGAGAATCCTATTGCAAGCCATTAACAGAAATGATGGTTGTGTAATTGTCTTGATAATTAAGGTCTCAATAAACACATTTCAACTTGACACCGAAGTAATTGTGTAGTTTAATGATCAAAAATGTGTTCTCTCCAYAAAAACGTTGGTCATATTTTAAAAGGTTATATGCTTTAAATATAAACACAGATCAGAGTTTGAAAACCTGTAGTGCACAAATTGAAACAGATTCTGTCTCTATATACTCAATGCAGAGAGCAACTGAACACCTCTGCCTCTCTGGGAAGGGCACAATGACACAATACTCACCGGCACATCTTTCTTGAAGCTGACTCCAGTTGGTCGGGTGATTGTAATGGTTTTTGCAACAGTGGTGGTGGTTGAGGTGGTCACTATAGTGCTGACTTGGCCAGCAAGAGGAGCTTTTGCTGGAACCTGGGCCTGGGCCTGAGCCTGGGCAAGTGCAATACTTCCAGGGGTGGTGATTGAACCCTGCATCTTCACAGGAGGATCTCTGGATTGCTGTCCATATTCTATGTACTAAAATAGGGTGAACAAGCACATAGAGAAGTTCACATGCAGCAACAGAACTACAGGCTGATTTTTAGCATGAGCACTGTAAAGATTTGTCAACAATCTTTAAAATATTTGAGGGAATCTGCAAATACAACTGTACACCCTTATAAAGCACATCTTGTCACTATTGACTTTCTTACTGGAGAGGAGCCTCAAGATCTATCTCTGGACTCAACAAGTTGATCACAAGACTCAACTTAAAATTTTACAGAGCACTACCTAAAAAAACCCCTCCCTCCAGGCCTGGAATAACAGAGCAAAAGAGGAGAAAGAGCATAAGAGCAATGTGTGAAGATTATCAAGAAGCAGACTCCAAAGCAGGTAAGAAGTCTTCTGCAAGGATTCGAACAGCTACATAGGAAAGTCTGAAGCTCACCATTAATAAGCAGAACCACAGTTCTACAATGGCCAACTTTAAGATATTACATCTTCTGAAGTAGTTCCATAGTAGAAAATTAGTTTCTTCCCCATTGCTATGTATTTCCCCAGAAACTGGTAACATCAGACTGTCATTTAAGGGATACAGACTGAAACCTGTTAGTGAAACCAAGACTGCTATTGGATTTTGCAGCTTCGGGTATGAGCCTCTACCTTAAGGGTAGAGCCGAACACTTTTCCTTATTTAGCCCATGTTCTCAAGCTCTGCCACTGGGATTTGTTTTGTTGTATTTCTACCAATAAAAGCACCTTCAAGGCAGACACCATATGATGAACACTGCTTTGGACAACAAGGCATTCCCACAGCTCTCATCAGACCTTCAGGAAAGAAATTTTTCCTGGATTATTTTAGCAGGTGTCAGTATGAAACTGTATAAACCTAACTGAATGCCCTCTATTTTAGAGGAAAACTCAAAATCTTTAAGGGACTGGAATACGAATCCTCCGAGGCCCTTTAAAACCTTCATGCATGGACATGTGCATTGGTTGATCATGCAGTTATATTCAGGTAGCTATTTCAACACAAGCATCCCAAATAGATTTATGCAAACAGGAAAGGCACGAGGTAAGGACCTTCACCTGCCTACCCTACCCCAGAGTAAAACTTTTAATAAAAGGCATTTGATTCTGTGGATGTATATGGTCTAAAATCATGACAGATGAGGCTGCTTTTCCAAAGGAAAAGAGAAATTTGCTCTAAAGAATTTAACATCATAGAAAGTTAAGCGTTGGTAAGACAGACACACTCACCTCCTGTAAATGATGTGGGAACTGTATAAAGTGACTAATAGAAGCCAAGTGCTGACAATACTGGGGATAGTCCTTCAATCTGTCAGACAAAATATGCATCAGTCAGAAACATAAGCCCAGATCAGAAACAGTACTACAGAGGAACACAAATATCAGACTGGTATGTCATTCCCATACTGCATCACAGAATTACTTCTGGACTCCTTACAGCAGCTGTGCTATAATCAAAGCATTTTCTACAAAATACTTTTTGTCACAGAATCTATTTGAAATGAATTCATTTAACATTAAAACACAAGGTTTATTCACAGCGACTTATCCTACAGCTATACTTCTCACTTAGTACGCCATTGTATTTATATTCAGTATTTGCAACAAGATTACTGGATAAGTAATTCGTAGTCTGGCTCAGTGCATTTTAAACAGCAAACCAGAGCACCCCTCACACCCAGAATTTCCTCTATCTGCAATTCATTAAAAGCTTTAAGAAATTTTTTTGAGGCTATTTAGCCATACTTGAGATTTCTGTGTAAAAGCAAAGTCCTAGAACCTAGGTCCTCGTCAGTCCTTCAGTAATGAACAGTGCAAACAGCACTCCACTGGAAAGAACCTGTGAAGAGTAATTACATTCACCCCATTTCTAACGAGCTGACAACATCTAACTCAACACTTCACTGATTTTTTATAAACAGAACCTAAGTAGTTTCTCAGTTTGTCCCACACTGAACATTTTAATTTAGAAAGGTTACCCTTTAACTAGCACATTCACACATTTTGTTTCAGTTCAGCATATCTTTGAAGAAATCCTGAAGTTGAGATGTGTAAATTTCTAATACATATAAGCAATCTTGTACTACATGATTAGAGGTTTAAAGGTTCACAAGACAATACATGCACTATTAGAAGTGTACCAAAACCCATACTCACCTATTTTTAAATCTATCTAGTGCAGCAATACCAAAATAGTACATTTTGGATGCAAAAGGCTTTCGTAAGGCTTCAAGAACATAGCGCAGGGCCAGGCCCAATGCCATATAAGTAACCAGTCCTTTCTCTATTATCCCACCAAAGAGACAGGCTGTTATGTGCAGCTCTTTATCTGGGTACTGAGGGAAGAAACGATATTCCTCAAACAAGTTCCTCAGCATACAGTTAAACACTTCCCGTTCACGTTTAATGTTGGAGTCCTTAAACCTCTGCAGCATTTCCAAGACCTGCAAAGAATTTGGAAGTTGTTACCACAGATTTCCTTTATTTCAGCCCTTTTCCATCTGTGCATTTCGTGTTTGAAACTACTAAAGTACATTGTGCTACTGCAAGTCAGACAGCGAAGCAACCGCTTCATTTCAGCCAGCAGACAGACATTGCATCACTACAATGAGCTTCCTCTTCAAACTTTAGTTCTCTTTTAAGTAACTGTCTTCACACAAAACTTTGACCGCCTACTCCATTACTTTCAAATTAGAAAAATGAAAATTAATGTTGTGTCTTCCATAATTTATAACCATGCAAATATCTTGAAGTAAATTTGAAGTACTTCAAAGAGGAAGTACATCAGACCAATAATTACTCTCATAGAGACTAACAAAAATAATTATCAAAAGCTCAGAAGGTAGAACTTGGGACACTTTTATATATCTGGATCTTGTAGTCATTTTTATACACTTTAAAAACAAATATATTCAAGATAATTTATACAGACTATTTAAAGGCACTCTTTAGCACTTATTTTCAACACAAAAGCTTCCACACCACACTGAATCCTTCCCACTTAGCATTTTTGGAGTGTTAATTAGACATCTAAAGTCTTCAGTCCACAGAAGTCAAAGCTGAATGTAATGATCGACTGCAAGTTTACTGTGAAAACAACTTCAACGAAGCAAAACAGCAATGCTGCAAGCATCTATCACAAGCCCTTTATTATTTCCCATTAAAACTAATCTATGAAGGAATAATTATGATCAACTTCATTTCAAGTCTCTGGACAGGTGCTGCAACTGCTACACAAGGGCACTCACCTCATCCACAGACATGGTCGGGTGTGGTGGATGGTTGTAAATACGTTGAAAGTAGCTGTTTGCCTCATCATCTATTTCTTTGCTAAAGTGCTGATTAGCCTCTGGCCACACCTGAGATAARTCAGCTGTTAAAAAAGGGAACAGGTATCATGCTCAGGACAACTTCAGACAGTCAGAATTTCATCTAGTCCTTTTCAACTTTTCCACCAGTCTATACAGAACTGCTAGTTCTTCTGAAGAGCAGGATATTTAACCTTTCCAGTAGACATGAATTGCTATTTAAAAATCTGTTTCCAATATGCTATATTCATTCAAAAAAACTGAATCCTAAGATAACATTAACCTCACACTGCTGCACTCCTCGAACCCACTGCATCCCAAGCTAACCTCAACTGACAACTAAAGTGAATGCAGAACAGACTAGAATAAAGCATGCTACACAACACTAACATGCACACGCACTTGCACACAAACTTTCAGGCCAGCCAGTGAGCTTCCAACAAGTTTGTATTGAATGTTCAAGACCCAAAATATAAACCAATGGTGATTACAGCCACCTCCACTGTACATCTGCAGAGATAGGTAACTTTGCAGTTATTACACATGGCTTCTTTGATAGCTCCTCTGTAACAGCAATGCGGAAGGTTTAGCATATGGCTGTGCTTCCTCAATACTTGACTGCTTCAATATCTCACTGTGAGCATGCTGCAGAGGCATAAATGAGTTAAGGATAATGGCTTAGCGTTAGGAAGCAAATTATTCCTTCCAAAAACTACCTTCCCACCACCTTTTGTTAGTCTTATCCGTATCCAGTGTTGCAGTCTCTTTCACTGCTTCACCTGTCAAGTTCTCTGCTGCAACAGGACCTTACCCAGGCTTAACGTTGTTACAAACAAAACAAAACACACCCTGGTACCYGGCACATACAATTCTCTGTCAAGAGCAGGACAACACTGTTGTTCAAAACACAGCACAGCAGAAAAAGGACAGAAACACACTGTTCATGCAAATCCATAACACATTATATTTTTATGCTAACAGCTTTTTTTTTAATCCCCCCCAGGCCACTTGGCAAGCTTTTAGGATACAAGTTTAGAAGCACCTTTTTTAGACTAACAGAATACTACAAGAGCCGCACTTCTAACATTTACCACCTACAGATCCAAGCTTCCCCTGAAGGAAACACAGATTAACTGCAGACCACAGTCACACTTCACAGCCACAGACAACACTACCACTTACAAGGTTTCATCTTACTCTGCTGGAATGTAGGCTGGTTCAGTCCAGATGTGCTCAGCTTCCTTTGCACGAATGGGTCATTGTTCACCGCAGGAAGGCCCAAGGCTCCAGTTCCTATGCCAGTCAGGCTACCCGTAGTAAGACCACCTACTGAAAAGCAAACCTGTAGTAAGACCACTCACTAAAAGCAAACAATTGGTCATCTCAGTTGCACYCTCCCAGTATGCACTTACCACTCCTCCTAGCACTTGTCACTTCCAAGAACCCAGAGCTTTATAGCCTCATAGCCATCTAATATCAAGCGGTTTTAACATAAGCAGTTCTTCATCTCTGTCCCAGCCTAAAATAATGCTGCTAAATTTGTCAAAACACTCATTCTTGACTCTCAAACTTTTTACCTATTGCAGCTGCAACACTCTGAAGTGCTGTTTCAGCAATGACCTAGGAGTGAGGACTGTGTAACTCCCTCCCATATGACACAGCTGTTTAGTCCAGTGTGACTTCCCACCTTTAAAGGGAAGGAAGCACCTAACCCACCCTTAAGGGTGGGTTGTCACATTCAGTATTTCCAACCACAGCAACAACTGTGCCTTAAGCTCTGCCATGTCAAAACCAAACCACTCTCCCCAAATAGCAGTACCTGGAAGCTGTGAAGAGAGTCCTCCAATGCCACTGAAACCTGTTGTCTGGTTTTGGGTGGAAAGAGGGGGGAAYGCTTTTGCTGGTGACTGAGGAGTACTGAATGCAGAGCCCAAGTTTGGAGGGAAGCCTTGCATGCTCTGGGTGTGAGGAGCAGCTGAGCCACCTAAACTAAGAGATGCCATTCCTGCAAGCGAGTCGATCTGAATGAAGAAAGGAAGATTATACAGACATCCATAAACCACAACCCAGCTGATTTTAGGCATGTTCTGCATAAAGACGGCTACGTATCAAAACATTCCTGAGAAAAGCCTTTCTGCATGGTTACTGTAAATTCTGAAGTCATCCAGATCACCCCAAAGATTAGTKTGTCTACAGAATGCGCTTTTATTTTTCTTCTACAATCCCATGAAATCCTATTCTCTCACAGGTTTTATAGAAAGGCTGATTGTTCCACAGTCTGTGGTTGAGTGTAACACAACAGTAAATGCTTACAACAAGCAGCATTTACTTCTACTTGCAGATTTTTGTACTAGAATAGTTTATGCTCTGCAGTTTGCAACCTCAGACCTCACCCCAAGACTTACGAAGCGATTTAATTTTAAACTTAAGAGTATTTTTGACTGTCTGAAGGACCCTGCTACACCCACTTTTCACAGCTAAATACCTGAATGAAGTCTTCAATAAAAAGCATTAAGACCTGGGTCATGAATAGGAGGGAAGGTACAATACAGGCTGACAAAGCAATAAGTTAAGGAACTGACTAGGAACAGCAGAAAATGGTGTTATCTACCCAGAAGACAGCATGACTACAGACTAACAACTGCTGCTGTTTGTTCATATGAATTATTTGCAGCAGGTTGCCAAGATATTTGGTACATCTGATGAGCAACTTCAATAAAGGAACAATTCACAAGGAAACCGCTCTCTGTGTTTAGTTTACATAATCTATTGACAATTCAGTAATTCTTAAATGCTGAATTGCCACTATTTCACGTGAAAAACTTGTCACCACTGAAGAATCTGCCATTGAATGTAACTGCTAGAAGCAMAACCTGTCTGTAATGTGTTGCTCCCAGAGGAGGAAGGGATGATGAGTGGCAGGGATTAACTGAAATGTACCTTGTTTTTAAAAGAGCAGTTCAGTTGAGAGCTGAAGAGCCCCAGTTATAACAAGTCCTTATGCTCTAGCACTGTGGCTTGGCCCGTGAAGCTACAAACAAGACACATCAGGTTCAAAGGCAGTGCTTAATTCCCAAAAGTCTTAGTAAATTTTAGCACTTTAAAAGAAAGCCTCAGTTATTTTAAATAAACCAAATATCTGTCCCTCCTCAGTGCTCCCATCCTATAACACTTCACAGTTACTTCTCACAGACATTGGTGAAGTGAAAGACAGTTCTGAACTGGATCCCTCAGACATTATTCTCTAGTTACAAGCAAGTTATCCAGACATGCAAGCACAAAACTACATGAGCCAGATGATGTTTAGTCCTGCGGAAAGAGCTGAACTAGCAAAGCAGAACTAGCACTAAATCAACACCACCTTGTGAAAATGCAGCACGTTATTGGACTACCTGCACAGGAGAGATGGCATCCAAGCTGCTCGCACTGGGTGGGCGTCCTTTGGGCATGACTCCAGGCGGGGGCTGTCGAGCCTTGTTCATGACATTACTGCAGTTTGCTACCATGGTGAGGATCGTCTCTGACAGCTCCTGAGAAACACTTCTGGGACACACAAGCACGACAGTGAGCCATGTAACACTCATGAAAATAAGGCCCTTAACTTATTTGGTTTTCCTAGAGAAATTAAGGCCACATTGTACAAAAAGAAGTTGCAAAACAACCCCAGCAGAAGCTACATTTTGTTATTTGCAAAACTTGTCTTAGACCATCTCCCTAGAGAAACAGCTATATTTAAACAGAAAAGTTTAAATTGTAGTTCTAAAAATTAATCTCCAATAGACTACTCTCTTTTCAATGATTCAAATACTCCTTTACAGTTACCACAGCAAGTAACGACTTACAGAAGGCTGGGATATGTACCTACACAACTCCAAMAGTTCTTGGAAGAGCTTTTGTCTGCTGTTGTCTACTTTATGGGCTATATACAACTTAGCCTTTTGAATTAAAGCACACAGATRGTGATGCTGTGATCCCTTGTTCAAATTTGCTCCTCAAGGCTCCTTCCTGTACCCAGACTTCACTGTTTATAGCTATTCTAATTTTGAAAATCATTACACATCTTTCTAGAAGATGAGATACACGCACTATGGACTCACAGACAAAAAAAGAAGAGGTAAATACCACCACCTGCTTCACTAAAACTCATCTCTCTACAAACTGGAAGACGTGCTTCACACACTGGCACTAAACCCAAACAGATATAGGAAACTTAACTATTCAAGGAAAATATAATCAAAAAACATCAGAAAACTCAAACTGAGGCACGAAGTTGTCGCACAACCCAGAGCAGACAGTACCTCTTTCCAAAGTGTTCCGTGTCTGACTGCCAGGTTCCCAAACAGGAAGGAAAGCCAGCTCTGCTGCTGACGTACCTAACCACAGACATACTACCAAAACACTAACATTTTCCTTTTGGAAAATACAGCCAATTATTTGTGCTTTCCTGAACTTTAGCTCTACCTTTTTGGTGAGGACAGCTAAAGCTGCAGATTCCTTCTTGTAATGGTGCAACTATACTAACACAGCTTTGTTGCTCTGTTAACCTTGTCTGAAGATTCCTTTTCACAAGCTTTTACTGCACAACCATTRGGATGAGGGGAAAAAGAACAGGGGAACCATTCTGACGATTAAGGCAGGAAAAGTGCAGATCAGCCTTCAGCTTTGGCAGGTATCCCATTATAAGCTACMCAGAGTTAGTTAAGGGCTTCCAGCTGTTCTCCAAAGCCAGCGATCCACTATGCAGTGTGGGGAAAATCTCACCCATGAGAGATGGGAATCTGGGGAGGTATGATGAGTGACCAAGTTTCCACATAGCACAATGAACATGTTAGTAACTGTTTCGCAAGCTGGTTCCTTTACACTCTTTAACATCCTCTCACCAGGGCCTTGTGTCAAAGATTTCAAAAGAAAGGGGCAAGGGGGGATGTATGAAAATGCAATCAGAAATCTACCTTCAAAAAACCCCAAAGAGATTTCTTTTTCAGCAAATGCAACCAGACCTAAAGACAGAGCTCTGAGCACAGCACACAGCAGGCTCAGTATCTACAGTATATATCTGCTCTCATCCCAATGCCACAGTCTCAGAAATCTCAACATCTAAATGTATGTATGACCAATTAACAAGCACCACAGGATTTTTTTCTGATGCAGGAGGCATTTCAAGACCACACAGCACTTCAGTTAGGCATGGAATGGGACTAGGGACAGTAGAGCACAGTTTACATGTGGTTACCAACCTCAGTCTTTTGCCCTCCTCCTTTTTTGGGGGTTAAATTTGCAGTCTGTGCTTAAATACTATAGCATGCTTTTGCAAAACAAATTCCAACCTGCTGTAGATAGACAATATGGCAGTCCAGAATGAGGACAAAGACAGACTCACAATCTCAGAGCTCACTATTTATGGGGACTAGTTAGGCCATTTGTGCTTTGGAGAGAACCACTAATGTTTTGTCCCACCATCTAGGCAGACTGGAGGTTAACTTTTTTATCATGTCAAGAGACACACTGCTGTATCAAGATGCAAACATCACAATATTTTTAGATAGAAAACCTGCAGTTCTGTGCTAAAAAAACCCCAAACCACCCAACCAAACAAAAAACCCAACCAAAAAAAAAAAAAAAAACCAACCACCCCAGTCTGCATTTGAGGCAAATGAAGTTGGTGGGCTGAGAGCCAGGGACCACAGTCTAGAGCAACAAAACTGTCACCATAAGGGAAGTTTCAGCTTGGTGGAATCACATGTTCACATCTCTTACTTTTTTTTCCCCAAACGCTTTCTTACAAAGCAGGAACAAGCCTTTTCATTCCCGAGGCACRTGTATACAGAAGCCTCTTCCCTTACTGAGACAGGGACTGAGAAATGACCATTTCCCACACCGACACACTCGGACTGTGCAGGACATGACTGCGTGGAAGGGGCACTGCTGCCCCTCTCAACTCCCTGCAGCTCCACGAGGGAAGGACTTCTCGTAACAGCTTGTTAATAAATCACAAATGGTTGGTCAGCCTGTGGTGCCTGCAGCCAAGCCCAGCTTCATTGTAAAAACACTCAGTAATAGAACGAACACTTATTTCTTTTTGAAGACTCACTGTTACATGATGCCACAACTGCAGTGTTCACCAGTGACACAAAAGTTGCACCAAAAATAAGTCTCAGAACACGCAGGAACCTGGTGCCTAAAAAAAAAGTGTCTCCCAAGTCACAAAACAAAACAAGAACTAACTACAGTCTAATTAAAGAGCAGGCTCCTAAATCAACAGATATAGGAGATGGCAGACTTCAGCTAGTGAAGTGCAACTCCCCTCCCACATGTATTTAATATTTACTGTGATTTTAACCTTCCAGTCTTTACAACGCCTGCTTCCATTCGTGACTGAAACCTAAGCTAATCAAAGCAACTCCTTCATGAAAAAAATCCAAGCTTTTTCTTTGTAAAGCTCAAAGAGAATAACTAATGGAAAATGACTGCAAGTAGGTCACATTCTTGTATAAAGGGAATAAGTGTGGCTATAAAAAGAAACCAAAGGCTGTGAGAATTGTGCCAGTAGAGAACTAGTGGCTTTTGGAATTAATGGAATAAATAAAACTTGGTAACACATTAAGATTCAGAACACAATGACATTAGACGCAAGTCAAGTGTACAGTTAACTATTAAACTTCTAAAACATAGACTCTGCAGCATGCAAAATAAGGAATATAAGTTCATTTGTGAGCTACAGTCTCAAAAGACACACTTAGCTGTTATTTTTCAACTCAATCTCTTCAGACCAAGACATGTGCTAGACCATTRTATTTCAGAAAGAGTATTTCAACAGCATTTGAACTTCAGTTGCAGAGGTTCCAGCAGAAATCAGGAGAATCTTTCTCCTAACATCTTAYAGGTACCTCAAATTCCCAGTTCCAACACCCATTGTGACCAACTCTGTGTTGGTACTAATTTCCTAGCATCTACATGAGAGCCATGAACCTTCCTGGGTACCTTAAAGACGTTTCTTCTCTCTTTCAAGACAACACTGGCAAAGCCAAAGGACACTGTATAAGCCTCAGATCAGGTAACACACACACGGACATGCCAGCCTTGTTTGGCRCCAAAATGTAGCAGCAAAACGAGCACCATTCCCAACTTCCAGTCACTCTGGCTCACACATCACGCTACACTGCCTCTTGTTATCTCCGAAATACTGCTGCAGTTCAGTACCACCTTGATCTGACACCATTAAGAAATKACACCATCAATGTTTTACAATATTCAGTCACATTTACTACATGTGTACACAGTATTTAAAGACTGATTTGTCCAACTTCAGTTTCCATCAGCCCTTCTGTAGTGTACCCCTCCCTCTAGCAGCTCTCAAACCCAAACCTTTTTGACTTCAGCTAAACAATCTGATCTGCAGATCTTTAATATTTTCCATCTTTGACTACTTTGAGTCTCTCTCAAGTGAGGACAACAGAAGTTACACAGATCTAGTTTCAGCTTCAATTACACTACAATCACCACTCCYCACTTTTACTCCTACACGTAAGGACAGCACAAGCCCTTTGTGCTAGAGCAGTTACCAGACAGAAGTATCTGGTTAACACAGTCCTTTATAAAGCCACTGTTTTCCAAGAYGCTGTACCATTCTGTAGCCATGGCCTGGATTCCTTTTTCCAAATTACAGCCCTGTATCTAGTCATTAAAAACTGAGGATCYGACTAACCAGCCTCCAGTCACCAAGATCACCTCACCTGTTTGATGATAAAGACAAGAATACTCAGGCTCTTGTGACCTAGCCTACAACAGAAATTTCAATGCAAAATTATACTACTGCACCTATCCCCACAAGTTTATACACTCTCATTAACCCCATTCTCCACGTGAAATTCCAAACCAGCTGTGACCATGTGCCAGAAAACAAGCTGCAAACGGATTACACATTCAGCACAAGCAATATAATCCTTACCCAGCACAAGCTTGCAGACAGGCCAACATAGTCGCCAAGGTTTCTGGGGGAAGCTGAGCACTTTTGGGCTGATCTTTTTCTGGAGCAAGGCCACCCAGGATAGACGGACATCTTCTCTTTAAGAAAGTCATACAGGCCTGGATGAAAGGTTCCTGAGGAAAAAATGTTATCTTAATCTCCCAAACCACATCCAAGACACTATTTCAAACTTGGCAATTGCACCATGAAAAGAATTGCACTAAGCTACTATAGTTCAGTGAAAACGTTGAACTATCAGACCATGGACACTTTCAACAACTTTAAAGCTACTTAGGAAATTGTTAAAGTGACTTAGGTTAGTCACTGATAAGAGTGCAAAAATAAAGAGAAAAATCCTGCTTTACCCCATGCTCCCGAATTTTATCTGTGAGCCATTTGTCAAGTTTGAGGTATTCCCGTCGAGAGGCAAGTGCAGCAAGGTCAATAACAAAGGCAAATGGAGTACCATTTAGCAGCATTGACAAGGCCTAAAGAAAGAAAATCAGAAGACTACTAGTGAAGACACACAGATACCCTCTTTCTTTTCTTTCTAGTCCCCACACGCTTTTTAGTAAAGAAGTCTTATTATCACATGCTGCTGTGCTTTCTTTGTCAACAAAGATTGGTACTATCAACTTCACTTATAGCTCACTCATGAGACAAATAAGCAAGAGCTCTGATTTGAAATCATGACTTCACCTTCTTTGAAGCGACCTTGTGCTGACAGTTTTAAAATCCTCTGTGATATGAAAAACCACCAGCAAGTTGTCAAGAGCTACCAAATTGATATTGCTACAAAATTAAGCAGAAGAACCTAGCAACTCCCTGCAAACAGACCTCAACCCCTTCAGAGACACTCAGAATATATCTGCTCCAAGGGGTCATCTCTGACACTGTAATTGCTAAAACAAAACTGACTTCAAGCAGTAGCTGGTGCTCTTGCACTTTAAGACACCCAACTATTTTGTATCTAACTATAGGAAGCAATAAAGGCTTCAAAGAAGTTAGTCACAACGCCCAGTCTTTTATCAATGTGTAAAAACTAAGTAGTAACATTCTCAAGAAATGCCCATTTCATTATGTTTAGCAGCGCCACCTTCACACAAACATCTGACAGGTATTTCCTACATTCTCATTTCAACAGTATTCAAGTATTAAAACAGTYAAAGCTCTTCCTGGATTCACAGTACATCCACACAGCAAGCAGTTCTGTTGTACTGCTCCCCAAGGTACTTGTCAGCTAAGCCATGATAACCAACCCCACTGCAAGCACCAAGTAAAATGTCCTTGGGCTCACAAATGAACAGGCTGGAAGCATCAGATACCACAACTCAGCTGAAGAGTACTTTAAGTCACATCAACACAGGCTTTATTTTTTTAAGATGAGGGACAGCAGCAACAAATGAATTCAGACGTGCTTAAACAATGAAATCCTTACTAAATTAGTCTAAGMTCAGCTTAGCCTTTGTTAAAAGATGAGCAAGTCTGCATAAGACACCAGACAAAAAATAATGACAGTATTTTGCAAAACTCACCTTCAAGTCTTGTGCCACATCAAGAATCCGTGACAATTTTGCCTGGTCATACTGCTCCCCTCTCATGTACCATTCTGCCATTGCATGCATGATAAGCTGACGAATTGAAGGAGACTGACCCTGAAGAGAATTAAATTAGGATTGTACTTCATGATTCTAGGAATAGGATCAATTACGTGAACATTAAACAGGCTATGTCACAACTAAAAAGCTTAACATACAAACATGTTTACTCTAGCTTCAGAATTTGCTTCTGAGTTGAGCTCTTTCTATGCAAAAATAAACTATCCAGGAGCTACAAGTAAAGGACGTAGCATGACTGCAAATGGTAAACACGTACATCCCCATCTCTCTCCTACCACTGCCCAGGACTAATTCCTCTCAACTGCAGACAAACTGCTTTTGGACTATGCAAATCATTTACAAAATACTATGCCTGACATGATGTCCTGAAGTGGAAATTCAGTATCACACCTTAAAAAGGAAAACACACTATCTAGCTCTTTGCTCACAYGGGCAATTTTAAACTACAATACAATTAAGATTTTTATGGTAGCAAGAGTTTTGTTTAAAGTGAAACATCCTTAAATTGTGGAACGGCACCATGTGCCATGGGAACCATCATTCTGTGCCCTAATCTGAGGCCTACCTTGTGGAAAAACTGCCTATTCTGCCATTTCAAGACCTTATGCAATAAGCACGTCACATTCTTCAATTTAAAGACCTTTATCAGGAAAAATATAAAACATCCATAGCATGACCTCAGAGGTCAAGCTTCTTGCCATTAACTCTACTCTAGATGAACAGGGCAACATGTTTCCTATTGCAGATTCCCTCYGACCCCAGAGGCTTCCTCTGCTTTAAGTTTCTTATGACTTCTCTTTGTTTAACTACCAGTGCACACAATGATGAAGGCCACACCAAAGAGCAAATACATTAAAAGTATGGGATTTGCATGCAAAGCTACCCCATCTCTACACGGAAGCTCTCCCTGAAAAAGGCCAGCAGCTAGTCCTAAGTTTTCATAAAACAGGCAGACTCTGAACACTTACAGTGCAGGTAGTTTCTTTATGCCTAGAATAGCCTTCATTTTTGCCAAGTACAAAGGAGATTATTTTGGTTTAAACTTCTTACTGCTTCAAATTTTTACACTTTAAATGTGTGAGGTTGTGCGTTGAGTGGGGTGGGGTGGGTGATGCTGTTGTGAGGTTTTTGGGGATTTCTTTTGTTCGGTTGTTTGGTTTTGCCTTTTTTTTTTTTTTTTAATCAGACTATGGTCAACTTTGGTTAAAGSTGAAAGGTTTAAAAAAGTCAAACTTAACTCAGGTCTCTCTACTTTCCCAGGAATATTTTCTCAGTGAATATTATTGAAAACCAAACCGTAACAGTTTGCTTCAAGTCAAGGAAGAAACATCCCATTATTCTGCATAAACCATGGATAATTTACCTCTAGGGTTTTAAATCTACCAGTTCATAAACCAATACAAACGTTGTTCTAACCGTTCAACCCATTTAACAAGCTTTCAAGTTACATGAGCAAACTACAGCAAAAACACTTACCTGTCCATGCCATGCATAGTGCAAAATGATAGCAGAGTTGGGATGGTTGCCAAGGAAAATTGGCATGAGCGTGGAGATGAGTTCGTGGCGCAAGGTATGCCAGGACGTGTTGATCTGCAGTAAGGCCAATACCAGCATATCTGGGCAATGCTTGATAGGAAAACTGAAGAGCTGCTTAACCTGTTCATACTGCCCCACTTCTGCCAATCGTAACAAAGACTCAATCAAATCCAGGCTCTTCCTAACAAAAGAGAAAAAACAAATATACAACCCCCACAAAGTTACCAAGCAGCAAGCTTACAGTATCCTGCATTCAACTGTTTTATAGCAACTACTGTAAGGAGACATAAAGCAGTGCCCCCTGCAAACAGCCTGACACTGCAGCTCTTACCATGTAAATTAAGCCTGCAAGAAACCGTGAAGAACAACTCGTAATTTAAGAGCTTAAGAGCTCCTGATTCTGTTGGGGTAGAGGGAGAATTGAAAACTGATGTTGAAGAAAYTCAGTTTGAAGCAGATTACTTGGATAATTTAACTTGAAACATACTTCCAGAAATGGAATACACTTTTAAAAACATCTCAAAGTCCCCACTTGTGAAACTTAGCGAAGATACTCTACTTGTTTTGCCTGCTTTACAGACAAGTGACCATTGCCAATTTACCCTCATCCTTCAATTCCCTATTCTGGGCCATATAATTGAAAAAGCAAAAATTTTTATTGAAATAAGCTATATGGCTATATCAAAAGGAGGAGTGTAAAGGTCAGCTCAGAAAGTCACACCAGTCAGTTTTACATAATAACTCCCCAACAGCCACATAAATTTACTACTTAAATTCTAGGATTTCTTTCATACAAGTAGAGCAACTTTCTCTAATATCATCCTGGGAAAGACAGATTTAAATTTCACACCACCTCCTCTATCCCCTCCTTTCAGCTTGCAGTATATGCCAAAAGACATCAGCAAAAATTCT
This sequence comes from Amblyornis subalaris, assembly GCA_018881555.1. Classification (NCBI taxonomy): domain Eukaryota; kingdom Metazoa; phylum Chordata; class Aves; order Passeriformes; family Ptilonorhynchidae; genus Amblyornis; species Amblyornis subalaris. The sequence continues at coordinate 476,065 of JACAXG010000210.1, forward strand.
CTAAACAAGCCAAAGACTCCAATACAAGCAAGGTGTTATGGAAGTACACAGGAAGTTCTGATGTTGTGAGTACTTTCACCAACCAAACATGGAACAAATACTAACGGCTGACCTACCGGGGTATACACAGCTACAATAGATTTGGCTGCATGAATATAAAGCCACCTTTGACCACACAAGTAATCTTACTCTAACTCTAGGTATGAAAAGCAGTTGAGAGCAGGTTTACCATGTAGCAATTTCTCGATTGTCATCCTCTGGTGGTGCTTTCAGGATGTCCGTGGCAACAGTATGGCAAGGGTAGTCAGCAAAACAGAAGATGTCAGGGTTTATGAGGGAATGTTGGATGAAGGAGAGCTGGAATAAAAAAAGATGTCAAAAATCGTTTAGATATTAGAGTTTCAGGTTCCTTCTGCTTTATCAACTGCCACATTTTTGAGAATGACACAAATCAACCAAGCAGCAGAGATGAACCAAGCTTCATCGTGTGTTTYACACAAGACTGAACCTCACACTTCTAGAATTTCTGAAAATGATGGATACAGGCATGCTGACRGTACTTGTTTGCACAAAGCTGTGGCCTTTCTGTGTAACCAGGTAAGCATCCCAGAGCACTGCCATGCAGCAGCAGTTCTATGCTCAGCTGCACTACACACAGCAAGTGACCATGTCCCACACAAYGCAGTCAATTACAGACTGTACTTCTGGCACACACCTGAGGCTTGTGCCTTACCGGCCAAGGTCTCAAAGGTGGCTCATCTAAACATCCACATTACCAAACCCCATTCACAATTCAAGAAATGCAGGAACTCTGCGAATGTTCTACAGACAGAGCAGAAATATTGGTAAACCTACCTGGCCCTCCGCATGTTTCCAAGGTCTGTATATGGCATTAACTGGAAAAACCTCCATGCCCAGCCCTCTCTGGATGCCAAAGACTACAATATGCAGGCCCTTGCTGTCACGAATCTGAAATCCTGGATGGTCCAATTCATATGTTACTACTTTGAAGTCCAGGCTAGGGTTCTGCAACCAGACAAACAAGGGTTGTCAGCCTTGCACATTACAACCTTCCATACTGTCTTGAAAGAACTCCTTTTCACCAGTATTTTATCCAGCTTAACATCCACCCAGCTTTAAGTTGAAAGCAAGTGGGTTGTTTTTAAAAGAAAAGTAGATAGTTGTGAGAATTTGATGCAAGTTCATGCTTCAAACTAGCCTGGGAGATTGCACTTCCCCAGCACAATACTGCCTATGCTTCCAAACATTTCATAAACAAGTCTTCAAAAAACCCAAACACACAGCTCATTWCTTAGCATACTAGCATTCCTTTCCTAGGCTTCCATATGGCCTCTGACAAAAAGCAGAAGGGTCTGACCTGCTGGCAAGCAGAACTTGCTTCTCCTTTTGCAAAATGTAAACTCCAAGTCCTTGGAAAGCACCTATTACATTTTCAGCAACAGTGTGAAACAATATGGATGAGGGAGCTTGGAGGAAACTGTGGCCCTTGTGGAACACAGACCACTCATTTCAGAGACAGGTGAGCATCAGAGACAAAGCTATCCTATGGCCCAAGGTTTAGAAAAACAAAACAGTGACTCCTGCATACATTAGAAGGAACATACAAAAAAAAAAAAATCACCCAGTATAAGGTAAGCAAAGAAAATGGTACTCATGTTTAACTGAGTTAACTACAAAAATTGCTGCTTATAAAGTGGTGGAAAAACTTTCCTATTTCTACAATGTCATCATACATAAAAAGCAATAAGCAAAAGTTTTGGAATGAGTAGCTATAAAAATGGTTTCATTTCCATCATTAATTAACAGTGAGAAGTTTTTCAAAACAAGGTGTCTGATGCACAAAACTTTCTGCTGTCAGAAATACGCTGAAACACAAAAACCTTCASAGAAACATGCTGGAGTACATGAGAGCAGTGTGGAATAAATCTCAAACTGCACCCAAGTTACTCATTCAAGCGGCTTTTATTTCCCACAATGCCTCAAAATTTTCTTGTTCATGAGGAAAAAAACCCCAATCAGTTAAGCGCAGTTACATTAYAGGCATTCAAGGCTATTCAGGCTGTTGGGAGCTTAAAAAGGTTTATAGTAATTCTGAAATATGCTCTGTTTTCACATATTCCACATAAAAGACCAAGATGCTCACAAGACTTACCAGCTCTTTAAGAACATCAATCAAGACCTCCACATTCCAGGTATGGGCTTGGGTTCCATCACTCTTATCTTTACCGTCGCTCCAAATCCCACTGCCAGGAGCCGAAATAGACTGCAAGTCAAATACATTGAATCAAACACTAGTAAAAAATAAAGCAATCCCAACATCCCGTGGCTACAGAACTCAGTGCACTAGGAAGGTATAAATAGATGTTCAGACTAGTAATGACATCAGTTTTACACTTCTGAGAATCTTTCACTCACTAAAGTATTACAGACATTTACAGCAGAACAGTGAGAAGTACAAGTATCAAATAATACAAGCAATTGTTAAATTACTAGAAGCTACCATTTTAACTCCTTTTTCTGCTGAAATATAATCCTCAGCCCAAGAGGCCACTCACTTGTAAGGGAATACCATCCGTCAATCCTGAATGAGTCCGAGCCATCATCCCCAAAACCCTGGCAACCTGGGCAGCCGTGACTTCCCGAACACCAAACTGCATGATTATGTTGCGACATTCTTCGACACTAAGATGCAACAAAACAGAGAGATCTTACAGGAAAGCAGGTTTCACTGTGGCACATCATAACACAYGCATAATCAAGACCTGTGATTACAGCTTGGACACACACAGACTATTGGGACAAATTAATTCAAGACTAAAACATGACCATTCACAACTTCAGTCATGTTAGTCAAATGATCCAACATAACCAAATTCCAGGACAATCAAGAAGAAAAATTCAGTAGACAATCAGTGCAATTATTTCCATGAAATATACTGTGCCATATTTCCAGTTCAAAGTCAGGTGTACTAAARTGACAGGGATGTCACAGAGATGTTTCACAGACTATGCTCTGTCAAAGCAAAAGCACAGGGTAGGTTTAGCACTGTTTTTGGTTAAAAGCACTTCCACGTATTGACCTGTGATACAGAGCTTCAAAGACTCAAGTGTTCTGCTGCCTAAAAGTGAAACAAAGGCTTTGAGAATGCAGGTTTCAAAATGATGACGTGCACTGTTCAAAGGTAAGCTGTGCATGTTTGCCTTTCAGCCCGACACAACCCATAGCATTCCTGAGCAGAGGGCACCAACAAAAACCTCTRAGGAGCCAAGAGAGAAAACAACGAGCAGATGCCCAAGTTTCAACTTTAGAACTGTAGGCTTTTTCCGCTTTTTTTTTTCCATTTTGTGAACACTTCATAATGAGGCCAGGAAGATTTATACAGCATCAGTACAGATATAAACTGTTTTATTAACAGGCATGTGTTAACAAAGGAAATAATTTTTAGTACCTTCCAAAATAAACACAAACCCAGGATGAGTTTAATACAGTTGTATTTTTACCAAAATAAATCTAAGCGGGCAAAAACTGGTGCAACTGTCAAGATACTCCAGCAATTCACTATCATAATTACAGTCTACAGCTACAAATAATCTCAATCATTACCAGAGATTTGATCAGTACCACACTGATCAAAATCCAGTCTAAACAGAAAGTTGCTGCTGGTCTACTTTCCTGAAGTGAGACCATCTTCAGTTCTTCTATAACCTGTGTGATGTGGATAATGAGCTAACAGGAGTCTGTGACAAGAGCAAAGCTCTTCCAAAACTCTAGCAGGATTTAGCACRAATTTATGCCTACCCAGACACTTTTGTTTTCACTTAAAAAAGGGTGATGGTCAAATTCTTACGAAACCTTCACAAGGAATGTGAATCCTTTTATGTAGCACTTCTTACCATGACAAAATCCTACACAGYGTCCACAGGCATGTTATACACATTAGAAGAAAGCAAAATGCAACTGGGATCCACATAAATGGCCTCATAATAGTTGATGAGATTCTAGTTTTACCTTTTGCTTCAAGAAACAAAACCACCACCACCCAAGATGCTTGAAAATTACATTTTCCTACAAACCTTGCACAAAAGCCATAGCCAACTTCTTGCATGAAATCTGCCAGAGAACTCTCCATCATGGTTTTGGCTATCCCTCCAGAATCAGGCAGGATCCTGTCCATTAGAATGTCCCGTTTTTCAGGGTATAGAAGTGGTGCAAGCACCACAGGGCAACGCTCCTGGGGAAAATCTGAAGGCAAGAGTAACAMAAAAGTGTCAAAACACCCAGAACACCAGTTGCACCAGAAAGAGTATTCAAACGTATTCCATATGCTAGAGTTGACAGATGCTGCAGAAATCAAGAGGGCACTGATGCAGCAACCCTCCATCCCACTCTCAGTTCTTTACTGGCACTTGAATATTTCCAGAGAAGAAAAATGTAGATTAGACTAGGTTCATGCAGGTTCACTGCAGCTGCCCAAAAGGCCAGCAGCTGTGCTGGTGTAAGTTTAGAACGAGATTGTCACTAACAGCAGTCATCCAAAAAAAGCACAGAGCAGGAAACAATACCGCAGCCCAGCAAAAGCTGCTCCTCCAACTCAGAAGTATTAGAAAACAAAGGATCTGCTACTGAGTCTAAGAAGCATAGCAAATCCAAGCCAGGCACTTGGGCATGGAAGGAGTAAATATTCCTTTTTTCCTTCCTGGGAGGCAAAGGTAAAGAGAGACAAGTAATGAGAGGATCAGATGTGTGGATGAGAACTCTGCTCACAGTGCAAAGCAGCAAAGACACCCTGTGGGTGGCCCTTCCTGAGACAGCACCATCTCTAAGACGACACATAACATCTCCATRCACTCCAGGGCCATTCAGAGAAGAGTTCCCAATTTCCCAAAGCAAAGTGTCAGGAGTTACAGAAGCTAATACACCGATCTTCATTAAAGTAAGTATAAACTAAGAAGTTCTATTTAAACAATTAGAACAAATACTTTGCTCTTACATAAAGGGTACCTTCCTCTMGGTCTGTGCGGAACCAAGGAATAAGTTAAGTTAAATTCAGTTATCATCCTGAGTCCAAATCCTCCCTGGTGTGACAGGTTTACAGTAAACACTCATTTCGGAAAGGAAGAGACTAAGATGATAGCTTTCAGCAAATGAACCAGAATTTAACTCAGAAGCACCTCCCTCACTGTCCTAGTGTTTCCTCAGGAATCTGCATCCAATATAAATAAAACAGTGCTTAAAATCCACYTGTTTGAAATGGCAATATATGTTCCTTACACTGTAAGGAGGTTTTCAATTACAGTGCACTAAGCTGCTTTAGTTAAATCCACAAACACCATTCCATACAAGCAAACACAGACTTGAATATCCCTTACTCAATGTTTATTTATCACAACTTTTCAAAAACATGGACCAGAGTACTGCTCACTGAAAGCAAAACAGCACGTTATGACCCAATATCAGAGCAGGAGTGTTCTGTCAGTTTAGAACTCTGTAAATTTCCATGGTTCTAAGTCAGCAAACTCCCCACCACTTCAGCACTCTGCACTGACAGCAAGTCATGAAAATCCATCTCTAGTCAGGCGTCCTGAACAGCACCACTTACCTCTACGTAATGTTTTGAGGAAAGCGTCAATCTGCTCCTGTCCTACCCCAAAGGCTCCCTTCTGCCCAAAGAGGAGATGGGAGAGGAGAAGGTGCAGGACCTCTATTGCAATATCTTGGAAGCCACCTTCTTGATTTCCACTGACGTCCGCGTCAATGTAAGAGCGTAAAAGATCCGGGAGTTTCTGTTTGATAAACTGGGCAGCTTTTGGAAACAGAAGAGGTTAGAGTCAAAACCTGGGATTCCATTTTAATATGAAAATTCATTTAGCTAGGTACTATTCTCTTAATTTGACTTTGTTTACCACAAACTACAACAGTTCAGATTTAMATAGAAGCCTCATAATCCATTCCTGAGAACTGAAATATTAATGGACAACTAGAAGTTAAGGTATCACAATACCYCAATTTGATTAATTATCTAGCAAGTCATCCATGAAAGGGTCTTCATGCAAGATGACTGTTACCTATTGCCCCTCCCAATGGTACCACTATCTTCAAGCTCAGGTCAGGCAGGCACACATCTACTCGTGTAGAAAGCCCACTGCTGAAAAAGAAAAAAGGCTGTCCCTGCTGCAGTACTTCAGAATCTTCACTTACCAAAACCTCGCAGATCTGAGCTGAAAGAGTTCAGTAAAGCGAGACCAAAAATCACCTACAAACAAGAACAAACATCACAGTAAGGGCACATCATCCTTTCTAACTAGCTAAGTAAAAAATATCCATTAAAATATTTTTGAAATAAGTGTTCACCTACCTCTTGAACTTTACTTAATTTGATGACTTTACTCAATTGGGCAAATAAATGGGGTGAAGGCTTTAGACTCTGAAACAGGTAAGAAGAGTTATATGAAAGCTGTTTTGGGATTAGTCTCATTTGCAATGTGTCAGGCTATCTAGAGTCCATTTACAAGCTTGGAATATTAATAACTATTTTGCTGCAGGTTAACACAAAGCTTCTATGGCTACAAAACAACTTCCCAACTAATCTAAATATTGGATGTATCTATACATGTAAAAGCTTCTTTCATATATCCTACTSTCTCACTATTAAACCACTGTCATGGCTTTCATATTGAAAGAAACAGGAGCACTCATGATTTGGTTCTGGTGCCACAAACAAGCCATGAAGTACCAACATTAGATAAAGCATTAAAATTAAGTTTGCAGTTATTCTGAGTGATTGACTAACTTGTTTAGTCTAACCAAAAAAACCTGACACCAGCTGGGCAAGCTCAATTTTTTAAGATTTTAGTACAACAAGAGAAAACCAGCTGATTTCCTATAGACCAATTCAGTGCAGTTTCTGACTGGGATCCCCTTCAAGAAGCATACAAACCTTCTGATAGTGCAAGGGATTGTCAATGGCGTAGGACAGCGTCGAGATAAAGTTTGGTTTTGTAATCAGCGACGCACACTCCTGGATCAGAAATTGAGTCTGTAAAGAACAAGATAACATGAAGGCTCAGTTTTGTAACAGGAGAACAAAACAAAACTATAGTCCACTGTGTGCAGAAAAACTAAAAGACAAGGTACTTATGTAAGTGCCCAAATTCCCACTAACATCAACCAGTTTATTTTCATTCAGGCTTTCTTGAGGTTTGCTTTGCTTTTAAGACTGACAAAGTGATGAAACATTCTCCATCACATGTGCAATGTTTCACTTTCTGTAAACATCCTCACACATTGCAACAGACAATCCAAGAGCATTTGATTCATGTTTATGAGCCAAAAAGTCTGTGGCAGAATTGCTTAAGGATGAAAACACTCCTGCCAATAGACACAGTCAGCACCAGAAGTGTCAGGTAGTGGATTTGGAMAAACTTCTAAAACACACAAAAAGGCTTTTAAACTAGAGCACTGCATGTGATAAAAAGGGCATTTGTACTGAAGCTGTTTTTTTCCAGATCAAGAGATTCTAAGAGTCAGATATCAACAATTTATCTCCTGACTTGAGGACTGGCAAAAAGTGCTTGCAGTTGAAAGGCCACATAACCAGAAAAGAAGTGTGTTTGAAGATACTGCTTCTAACCTGCCTTTGTGCTTAATGTGGATMAAATCCTGCTGCAGATTTTTAACAATCAAAACTAATAAACAGATGCCTGGGTGCAAACTGTACCTGATGAAAATCTTTGCCACTGCTTTTACCATCGCCACTGAAATCCACGTGCGAGAATAGACAGCGTAGTAAATGCCTGTCTGCCTCGGGACCGTGCCTATTCACAATCTGGAAAAAAGTATCAGAAAAACAGCTTGGTAGCAAACAGTGATTACAAAGCAAGATCTGGGGTCTAGTACCATGGACATAGCAATACTTCTAGTAGTTAAATCATCTACAGTTTCAACAAAACTGCAACAAACGTTCCTTTTAACCGGTAACCTGGAAACCAAATCATTAACTCTATTTACAAATACAAAGTATAAACGAAGATAATCTAGACACAAGTCACTAACACAGAAGCCATGTATTTCAGGGGGATATTCTTAAAACGCTAAGTAAAAAGGGGTTTTCAAGTCACCCCGAGGATTCTGGCACCAAAGCAGCCCAAAATCCACACAGTGCCATRGCCTCATTTTCTCCTACTTTTTCCCACAGCTGCAGTGCCCAACTCTGCAAGAACACAGCCTTGGGACAGTTTGCACCTGTGCTATGCCTGTGTAGCAAGAATTTCTTCAAAGACAAGCCATCATATGGCMTCTTCACTGATCTTGCAGGCAGCTTCTACATTGTCTCCTGGCCGTGACTGACTTGGCTGCCATTACTCTATGGTCTTTTAAGATATAACGGAATATTATACAGGAAGTTTTTCCTGTCATCTGAAGAAAAAATTTCACCCCTAACTGGCTCATCAGCAAGCTTTAAAAATGAAAGACTACAGGCTGAACACCTGCAGCTGAGACCTTTAACRAAGCCTTTCCCATCATTAGACCTCATTCACATGAATGGAATACCTGTCATAAATGGGTGATCTGCATTTGCTAATTTGCAACACCTATCACTCATTACTAAATCTTAACAATATCACATTTTTGTTAGCGTCCCCTACTATTTGTCTGAAGTTTAAACTCTTGGCTACAGACCAGCTCATCAGCTCATTGTCTGAAACAGCTCCAGACTGTTTCAGAACTTACTCATTTCTTTAAACCCCATCTAAGCAGATAGTATTACTTGTTTTTAATAGAATCCATACTGTCAGAAATTCAAAGGCAATCAACAGTAGCTTGCCCTTACGACCAAACAGTAGCAGCTAATGACAAATCCAACCTTGATCTACTTGCAATGTTTTTCCCATTGTTTGCCCCTTTCCAGCTGCAGGAGAGGCACAAATGTGCCAGCACAAACTTGCAGCTCTGCTGCTGGTCTGACTGCTTCCACCAAGCCCACTGCTTCATCCCATCATGAATGTCCTTCTTTGCCGGTAGTTTCTTTGTGCAARGAGACAGAGTTGCTTTAGGCTCTGATGATTGACTGTTTTCATCTTAATTTTTCTACTGTTATCTGACACCATGCTTCYCTCTCACTGAGAGCCTGCTTATTCCAATGGCTGCCAAGTTTTGTTCTGCTGGAAAGAAACTTCCAAGTGGGATGTAGCTCTGCTTCTTGACCAGACGCTACAATATACATGCCTATGGTATGTCAGTCCAGAGTAAACAGCCCAGCAGCGGTGACAGCTCTGGCTTTGAAGGTAGCCATACCCCAGGATCAGGAAGATGCTCAGACTGGTGCAYAAGGCAGCAAACCTGAATTGACAGCAAATTCTACTACCTAGCTCAAGCTTCAGACAACAGGCAGTTCATTTAGGCAACCCCAATCAAATACAAAGACTGGGATGTGGTAACAAGACCACCATAAAGCTGGATCAATTTTCCTAAGGAGCTGCCTGGTGCTATGACCAAGGTGAATTCATCTTGCCAAAGAAAACAGTACATACTAAAGCCATCAACACAACGTKTCAGAAGTGAATGGCTTCCTTGCGCAGAGGTATCTTCCAAAGGATAATAATTTGAAAATTTAACATAGGGGAAAGAAGGGAAAAGAAGGCTRAAAGTGCAGTGTAGCACCTTTCAACTCTTAACTGCATTCATAAAAAAGCTTTTCTAGGAAACAGGGAATGAGAATTGCTAAGTTTTCCTGTAGAAAGAGCTGGAAAAAATCTTTATATTGGGAGCCTTGATACATATTTACATGACAGTGCATGCAGTCATAAAATAAGATCAAAAGACTGGTTTTGTACCGCAAGAGTGACCAAGCACTGACAGAGACTGCCCAGAAAGGTTGCGCAGTCTCCATCCATGTTGGTACTCAAATGCTGTCCAGACATATTCCTGGGCAACCCACTCTAGGTGACTGTTTGAGCAGGAGGTTGGACCAGATGACCTCCACAGATCTCTTCCAACCTCAACCAGTCTGTGATTTAGGATAAAGCTCGAGCAACCTGTATTTGGATTTATCATATCAGGAACSTGTTTAGGCAAATATAGGATTAGATAAAAAATAACTGTTTTTCTAGATTCAGGAAGTTTTGCTTTGCTAGATAAACCTGTCCACAAAGCCCCTCTCCAACGAGGCTCTCCTTACTTTATGAAAAGGAGACCACAAAAAGTCTTTTCAGAGGAAGCCATGGTTTAGAATTTGTGTCTGACAAATGCATAAAATGTTTGGAGTTTTTTTTAACATATATGCTATTTTTTTAAGCATCAGCTATACTAAATGACTACTAACAGCACATTTAAACRGAAATTAGTTCCTCAAGCTTTGCCACTGCTACACTCAAGTGATGTATTTAAATGCAAGTGTCATTTTGGTCAGCTGTGACAAGAACAAGTCCAAGTATGGATTTCCACAACTATACAGGCTTAGATGAAAGCTTTGGAAAATTGAGTGAATCATGCCAAAGATTTACCCCAAGCAGTGTACCACGAGACAGAGTTACAGCATGCACATATAATCTCTTCAACTATCTAAGGAAAAATTGTACTAGCACCCACAAAAGTAAAGCAATACCAGGAAAATAAAATTAAAAAAAAAGGCAACGACAATGGATCAGGAAGATTTTAGGAATTTCATCTTGAAATCCTAGATCTGTTTTATAACCATACATAAACCAGCCATTTCCACAGACCAGGTTCCAGTCTCTCACCACAGTGAGTCTAAGAGGCCTGGCTGAAGGATAAGGAACAATCTGTCCCCATTTTAGAGAGCTATGCTCCAACTGAATGGCAGATCAACCATATCTCCTCCCAAATCAAGTCATGCTTCAGTCACACCTTGCTGCAAAAACCATCTGTTGAAACGAACAGTGATCAAAAGGAGAGTGTGATCCCAGATGAGCCCCTGGAGTACTGAACTTGCAAAAACATGGGAAAAAGTTACAAGAGACCTATTCCATCTTACATTTAAAGTAGCTAATGTTGCTGAAACCACCCTCCTCTCACCTCAAGATAAGCACTTTAAAGACATCAACTCTKACCAGAAACTCACTGCTTAAGCCCTCTGGCCTTCTAATCTGATTCAAATTGCTGCACCGCTGCAGGAAAAAACCCCAACATTAAGTGGCTCAGCTGTCTGCTGGGAACTGAACTAAACCAGTTTCTAAAACTAGCTCAGTAACATTCACTTCCTCCTAAGCACTCCTCTGCAGATAATGCTTTTCAGTCCAYCCTGCAAGTCAGAGCTATTTTTAAAAAGGTCAGTTAAACCAGAATTCTTGTCCAGATCACAGATATTTGGGTCTCAACATGCAGTTACTCTGCCTGCTTTCTGAAAATTCACAGCCAAGACAGTCAGCTTGGCTTCACCACCAAGCCATGAGTCACTGAACGAAAAGAGGAACAAAAAACTTCCATCCGAGGGAAGAGAGATCATTCAAAGACAAATTACCACACACTCATGCTTTCAATGCAACAACTCTGAACACTGAATGTATATGTTTTCCTTCCCTTTCCAATYGGTGTTCTATGGAATGTACAAAAGTGGAAAGATTTAACCTGGAGGAATTAGGAAAGCTTTTCATACCACCCTTCAGGAGCAGCAGTTATAATATTCAACTACAAAGTTAATACTGGTCTCAGCTCTGAGCTCCATCCCATGAGTTGACAGATGAACCAACAGGACTATCAGACACACCCTGCAATTCCCAACACCACAGAAACCAGCAAACACTGACACGAGASCATCAAAGAGTACAATTCAAATGAGAAAAGAAACTCCATTTAACACTCCAGTTCTCTTTCCAAAATTTCTTTTCTAGCACCGTATCACTTTACTTACATGCTGTATTTCCTGCTGGCTGGCTCGGTAGTTTTTCTTGGTTAAATTGTCCACCAGGTAGCTGATTTGAGACAAGGCCAGCGAGAGCGAGTCAAGATTCATTGCTGGTTGGGGCGGAAGCAGGCGGCCGAGCCCGGCGCAAAATCACCATTATTCCCCTTTAGTCACCTCAGAGACAGGTCAATTTTTTTTCCCCCAATTAGCCTGTATCTGTTTGTGTTACTTTCTTCAGCTCTTCTTTCTCAGTTGTCTTYGTCTGTTCTGAAACATGGCACCTGGAAAACAGTACTAAATTAGATTTAAGTTCTGCAGCAACATCACATAGCTATGTTCACAAGGAAAATGAAGTACTATTAAGTTTTCACAACACAAGCTTAGTTGTTTTTACACTACCTGACCACATTTATTTGTTTCTGCATTTTGCACTCTGAAAGAGCCAGCACACAGCTCAGTCAGAATGACCACCCTTTCAGCACTGTGAGAAAGAAGAAAATGAGATGAATAATGAGTTAGATACCACACAGCAATCAGAGGTCAGAATCATTCAAAGCATCGATCATAACTCAAAAAATTTGCTTTTATCATCGCTGCAATATTTTGCCTCAGTACATCCAAGCAGTATTGCCTCAAGTCTGCACACCAAAACAAGCAATTGTGAATGAGCAACACACAAAGAACTGCAATAAACTAACCCTAACATTTGGCTTCTACTGAAACAGCTTTCCAGTGAGCTACAACAGTAGAGCTTGCCAGCTTAATAAATTTCTATGACAACACAAAACTTGGCACTTGACATCTCATCTGTTAAATTACAGATTGCCAATGTGACAAAACTGCATCCCAAAGCAAGTCCTGCATACCCAACAGAGTGAGAAGTCTTGAAGGAAGCCCTAAGCTGCTCCAAGAAACAGCACTGTGCATTATCAGAGGTAGAATCAAGCTGGAAAGTCACTGCTTGGAAGTTCTACCTGACAAAAACACAAAGGTCACTGGGCTTCATGCCAGGAGTCTGGAGATCMCTTTTTCAGAATAAAAACTATTGCTTTGCTGTCTTGGCTCTATGGCCAAACCCACCAGTACACGATTTCTGCCTCATCATGGAGATGGATGGCTCGGGTGATGTGTTTGCTTGGCACGCGGAACTGAGGGCAAACCAGTCCAGGGAGCAATTCCTGCAGTAGCACAGCTCAGCAGCCCGGCCCTCCTCTGTGAGGACCCAACAGGAGCAGCACACAGGAAACCCAAAAGGCTGTGCTGGGTACAATCAGGACTCTTCTTCCTATCTCCCTTTACACAAAGCTTTTCACTTGCTTACACTTAGAACTATACCTTATTTAACAACTGCCTACACTTCAAAACATCAGGAGCAACAAATCCTGTCAGAGGCAATGAAGACCATTGCGCTCTTTGAAAAAGTTTATTACATTAATTAAATATACAGGTAAATTATTTGTAAGAAAAGTCAAATCAACTGACTTCCAAACCTTCCTTATGCCACAGAAAATTCTSCCTACTCCAAGAAGGTATGCGAGATCCTTCTTATGCAATAAAACCTCTATCTCATGAAGAACAAATTTTCAAGCAGTGATACTGAAAGCATTCTTCAATGACAAGGCAGTTGGACTCTGAAAGAATTTCAGGGCATGTCTAAAACTGCAGCRATAAGAATTACACAAAACTTCCATTTCTTTTTAGGACATCTGACAAGCTAGAATTTGATACCTTTATATATAAARGTTTAAAAGGCCACTGACTGTGGAGCACCTTTGCAGAAGAGAGGACTGGCACWAAAGTTTAAAAAGATTTCTCAGTAGCACAGTACCTGATTTTTTTTTATTTTTAAAATAATCTTTAAATTCCTCTTTTGGAATAATCTAGAAAATGTCACTGGGCTTGCAATTACACTCTTTCTAAGACAATCTTACCGGCAAGGTTTAACATACATGACCAATACAAAGCTTCTGAAAAGCATTTGCTAAAAATSAAGCACACAGACCTCGGCACAGTACTTGCATCAAACCCAGCAGTTGGAGAGGAGAATTCAGTCCCATGAGAGCACCAGATTACATCAATCAGCCTGGAGAACTCACAGGCTGTATGAACTCAGCATTCATGAACAGGACATAAACCAAAACTTCAACTTGACMATTTTTGAGTCAATAAAAGATTTTCAGAGTTTGCCTTTCAGGCCCTTAGGAAGAAAAAACACTTTTCTCTGAGTATTGTTCCTCATACCAATAYAAACATGCACAGCAATCACACCTACTCCACCTAAAACCCAAGCTTTTTGGTACTGAAATTCTCAAACTGGGCTCAAGCCCAAATCTGATCCTCCCTGCTRCCATACAACACCCTGCAGAGCACGGACAGTCACCATCCCACCCTCCTATTAGCATCTCTGTTGTCTCCCAAAAAAGCAGGGAATGCTTTGCTTGCACGGAAGCAAAACAAGCTTTGCCACCTTCCAACTGCAAAATCTGGCAGTGTCACAGGAGAATCCAAGCTGAAGGCAAAATGGGATTTTCCCTTTCAAGGAAGCCTTTCAAGGAAGAGCCTGAGCAAACACAGAGACTCAAGGACAGAACACAATAGCTGAGGAAACAGCTTCCAACGTATGTTCTAAACATATGGTTTACACGGTGTGTATCCCGACACACAGCAACCCTGACAGCTCCCACAGACACAACAYTAACAGCACTTCAGAGGCTCAAATGATGCAACCTAACTTAGGGAGTACACAAAATCAGAGTAACAAAGGGAGCACTGCCTGGAAAGTAGAACTGCACAGGTACCTCTCGGGTCATTCAGTGCAAAGCTAAAATTCAACTACTACAGCCCYGATGAAGAAAGCTATGAATGCTATGCGAAGCAGACTTTATTTTTAGATCCATATATCCTTAGCGGGAATGAATCTCCCTACACCGGCCTCAACAATTCAAGCAGCTTTCAGTCCATGGGACAAACATGCCAGGTTCAAACAAGTCAGGCCTCAGCCACAGGGAGTTTATCAAAAAAATTTAGATTCACTGTCAAAATTAGCTACTTTCAATCACAGATCCTATGATACAGTAATGGATTAAGACACCTGACACAGGACTCAGGAGCTCTTACAATATTACTATTTTATATTGTGCAACACAGCCCACTTTTAAGAGGTAGAAAATACTTACTAAAATCTACAGCATTACACAGCCTAAACCCTTCCTAAGGAAAACAACAGGCCATCAGCAAACATTTGGCATCTATTTCAGTAGATTTTTTTCAAGAGCAGAGCTCTGTTGGATTATTAAAACATAAATGCAATAAAATTTTAGGCAGGATTCCAAAAATCACAAAATAGAGAGGGCCAATATGAAACCACCCATCAGGTGTGACAAAGACACTCCCTACTAAGCAGAAATCCCTACGAGTAACTAAGCCTTGATGCCCAAGTTGACGAACCTGAAGTCTTCCGCAAGTTCAGAAACAGCCTTACAAAGAAAGTAATTTCAAAATTACTTTAAGCTAACTTTGGATGTTTTTTCAGCATTTTGCAGAAGTAAGTAACTATTCCCACTGCGTTTCAAGAGCTGTATGATTTTARGCCACATGTGCTGTGTGTGGAGGATAAAAAAGCTCAAGTAAMACAAACAAAAATGTGTTTGGTGATTAGGTTCTAAACTCCTGTCAAAAAACATGCTTAAGGGACCACTGCTAAAACTGCTCTTCAGAACARTCTCTTACCCTCTTTTCACACCCACGCACAAACAGAACATATGGAAGAGCAGCACACCTCTCTGAAGCCCCACAYAGGCAGCAATCCAAGGGAGAAAGGTTTTGAATCATACTATATTTTATATTTCAGGATGTCTACCACTTTGAAATCTACTGAGAAGAAAACTTTACAGTGTCACATCAGCAGTAAAATAAGCTCCTAATTAATTTGACTGGTTCAAATGTAGGTGTTTACAYATAGAAAAGCCACCTGAACATTCCATACGCTGGAAAGCTGCACCCAATTCCAGTCAACTGGAAGTCACCATGATGATTAGACATAATAACTTTAGTTTACAGACAGTGGCTGCACTAAGCACCTACGTTGTTGCCATACACTCAGGTCAGTTAAGTTTTTGGAACCTACCTCAAATACATAAGACATGCACCAAACATGACATGGCTGCTTCAGGCATTTTCACACCTCAACCTGGACTGTTCAAAAAAAATCCCCAAGAAACTCTCACTTCCCAATTCTCCTTCAGACAAACACTGCAGAATAAAGTTTCTGCCGAAGGAAACAAGGGACCYGTTCTCAAAGACTTCATGCTGTTTTACCATCCAGAAAGTGTTTTAAAACAGCTAAATGCTATTTCAAAAGTCAAAGGAAAACTGCAGTATTCATACATCGGGAATGTTTATAGAACAAAAGAGAAATCTGACTAAAATAGYGATGTCCTCTACCATGATTTTCAGTGATACGAATTCCCAACATAATTTAGTGATGTCCCATCATGCGCATACAAAACATTACTGTATTCTATTCCTAAGTTGTGTTTGCACAGTTTTTCTTCCACTTACTCAGCTGAACACCAAGGGTAGCCACTGCAGCATGAATCAAAATGAATTAAATACCTAGGAACACCATACAGGATAAACARGATAAGGTCTCCCTCTAAAGAGGAGGCACAGGTAGGCAGGAAGCTGGCTCCGAGTTTGGTTAGGAGACACCAGGCCAACAGTGTCAACAGTTAAGAGTAAACTTAAAAGCAAAAGAGTTGAAAAAATCAAGACAACAAACATGGAAAGGACAAACCAGTCTATTACTAAGTTTGTTTCCTGTTTATAAGACAGTCACCCCACCTGGACTCACC
This sequence comes from Amblyornis subalaris, assembly GCA_018881555.1. Taxonomy (NCBI): domain Eukaryota; kingdom Metazoa; phylum Chordata; class Aves; order Passeriformes; family Ptilonorhynchidae; genus Amblyornis; species Amblyornis subalaris. The sequence continues at coordinate 492,803 of JACAXG010000210.1, forward strand.
CTGCCTATAATTTTAACCAATGCTAAAGTAGTTACCTTAGAAACAGGAAACACTTCAGTTGGGTGAACTAAGAATGACTTATCAGTGTTACACCTGTTTTGTTACCTGCTTAAAAAAAAGTTCCTGAGAGCAGCTGCCATGCTGCCTTGCAACAAGTGGGAYTCAGAAACAATCTGAGCTCATAATGTATCAACACACTAATGCTGTATTTCTAGTATTAGCTCACTTCTGTTTTAAATACAGTCCAAATCGTTTATGGTTTGTTGAAATTAAACTATGAGTACTCACTGGCTTTCTTGTATAAGGAGTAAATGGTAACAATCCAAGTTAAAAAACTATTGTAAAGGAGCTGTTGTACCGATAAAGCATCTGTCAAAACACCCAACTGTTGCTATTTCTAGTTTAGAATTATACAACTCCATTTGACTGGGCAACGTGTTCTTAACTGGAGGACAGCACTGAGAAGGATTTCTCCCATGTGGTCTGCAAGAAGGTTATGTCACCGGATTATTTACTACAGCTCACTTTTTCCGTATTTTCTGTGGGCAAGTCACAACACCACCGATCTCCTACAGAGGCCGCCGAGCCCGGCCCGGGGCAGGCCCGGCCCGGAGTCCTCAGAGCTCCACCTGTCACCACCGGCGTTACAGAAGCGAGGGGCGAGAAATGAGAACAGCTCAAGAGCTGGCGGTTTCCCCGCCACGTCGCCACCCYCCGCACCGAGCCGGGGACACCCGCGGCTCCCGCCTCGGGCCCTACGGAGTTCGCTCGGTCGCTCAGCGGCGGCCGCGGGACCGGCAGCGCAGGGGGAGAGGGCCGCGGGCCCCGCCGCTGCCCCCCGCGCAGCTCGGAGAGCGGCCGGGACGGGCGGGTGCCTCAGCTGGCCCCGCTGCCCCCCGCGCAAGGCAGCCCAGCCCCGCCGCCTGCCGCCCCGTCCACACGGCGACCCCCGCCGCCCCGGAGCCCGCAGTGCCCCTAGAGCCACCCGGAGCCCCCCGCGGGGCCGGGCGGGCGCCGCTCCCACCTCGGCGGTGTCGTGAGGGCCGGGCCGGGGCCGCTCGCGCGCTTCTCTCGCGCCGCCGCCGTTCCGATACAAAATGGCGGATGGGGTCGCGCGCTCGCGCCGCGGCCTTTCCCCTCCCCCGTCCTCTCGCGGGGGGGGGACGCGGGAGGAGCGGAGGGGCGGGACGCACGCGGAGCTGCCGCGCCCTCGCTGAGGCGGTCTCGCCCAATCAGAGCGCGGGGCCAGGGGAGAGCTGGCCAATCAACGCCGCGCGACCTCTGGAGGGGGCGCCCTGGCCTCCTCCGCGCGGAGGCAGCGCCGCGCGCCATTGGCCGAAAGGGGCCGAAGTCCTTCCTACTCTCTCAGCCAATCAGTTCTCCGTAGCCCTTTCGGCCTGCGCGTGCGCACCGRCGGCCAACCCGCGCTGCCGAGACCGACCAATGAGCGCACGACGTCGCGCGGGGGCGGGGCGGGAAGGGGAAGTGGAGGGTAGTGCCAAAGGGCGCGCGGAGTCATGGCGGGAGGGGGGCGCCCGTACCCGAGTGGTGCGGCTCGCCCCGTTCCCCCTCGCCGCGCTGGTTCCCCCCCCCCGACGGTGGTACAGCCCTACGAACTGTTTCCTCCCCGCGCAGCGCCGTGGTACGGTCCCAGCCGTTGGAGCCTCCCACCGCGCTGCCTTGGTACGGCCCAGGCGCTGCTCCCTCACAACATGGCGGCTGCGGGTCTTGGAAAGCCCTGGGCCTGGGCCCCGCACGGTCCAAGGGCCGTTTTTCCCCTCTACCGAAATCCTCCCTCCATTTGTATTCTCCTGGCTCGCTGGCCTCAGTCCCGGAGAGGAAGCTCCCTTCAGCCCCTTCTCGCCCGTCTAGGCCACACCACACCCGCCTGCCAGCCCCGGGAGCGACTCCGGTGTGCCAACGCCGGGACCGGGGCCCACAGAGCCTCCCCTGGCATCCTTTGGCCTTGGGTGCGAGGATACCCCGCAGGATGAGGGCCTGAGGAAGGCGGTGGGACCTCCCAGCTCCACTCCATCCATCCCAAAGCTCGGAGAGCTGGGATGGCATTTCAGGACATGGCTTCGTCCCCATATCCCACTCGGGAGCATCGCCCTCCCACAGAAACCACCTCGTGCTGGGCTGGTGCACGCATCACAATGTCAGTTTTATTGAGTCGAGGTCCCTCCGCTTTTTGCATGTACAAAATACACGTTAAAAGGCCGGTGTTTGTAAACGGGAGCAGTAAGGCAAACAGGAACGGCCGCAGCACCTCTGGACCTGCCCTGCCCTCAGCCACACGGACACTGCGGGGGCACTGAGGGAGCCCAACTGTTCCCTGTGTGACAACCGAAAACGTGGGACACCACGTTCTCCTCCACTTCGGCCAAGAGATCTCCTTGTGTCCAGCACACCTTCAGGAAAGCCAGGGCCACAAGACCCACAGGGTACCAAACCCTCTCATGTTGGTGGGAAGGCATTTTGGCATTGGCAGCTGCTGAGCATCTCTGCTGAGCTCCATGGGAGGTGGCTCTGTGCTCCCCACATCCAGGACGACTGGACATCTTTTTTATGCCAAAGGGTTCCCAAGCCCCAGGGCCTGCTCAGAGGCAGGAGCCACGCAAAGGGACTCGGGACACAGCCTGCACCGTACAAGTGGGGGTTTGGTGGAACCTGGTTTTGTCAAAAGATGGGGTCACGGGATCAAGGGGTACTGGAAATCCCTTAGGAGAGGGAGGACGRATCAGTGCCTTAGCATCCCTCATACATTCCTGCTGTGCTTAGGGCTTTTTTTACTTCTCCATCTGGGTCTCCCTGTCCCAAGCAGCAAGGGGGAGGTCCCCATTTACACACAGCAAGTGTTAGTAAGGAAAGACCAAACGTTTCCACCTGGGGAAGCACCCATGGGAGAGAGCCACATTGAGGAGGACAGGAGCACAAGCCATGGTTTGCCTTCCCACCATGACAACCTGTGCTGCTTCCAGAAGATGCAGGAGGGGCAGGGCCACATTTTGCACAAACCCATGCTGGACCCTTGTCACAGATGCACCAATAGGGACAGCTGAATTCCTCCCTCCCCAAGTGTTTTAGAAGCCAAACAAGGTAAAAAGAAACTCAAATACAGAACAAGAGAAGTTTGCTGTTGAGGTTTAACTCCCTCAACCAAATCTGCAGCTGGGGCAACTGCTCAACCCAGCAAACGCAGGAMTGAAATCACCCAGACAGGCAACGGGGTCAGTCCAGAGCAACACCAGCCACAGAGAGTGTAAATGACCAAGGGAACAATATAAACCAAATTAATACTGACTGCTTTATCCCCAAAGCATGCCTTAAAACCTATACCTGGCCCAGTCCCATTCCCTGGACACCTGGAAGAACAGGATTGTGAATTTGGACTAGAGCTTTGCTCTAGCGTAGTGTCTTCAGTAGGTCGATGCAGCTTCTCTAGCAAGTGAGCAACCCCTGGCAGGGAGAACATCACACTGGCATGTCCCTACCCCAGGGTCATTCTGATCCTCAAAAAAACGCCCCCAAAAAAACCCAGACTGAAGGCAATGGTCCCCCTTTGTAACACAAAGTGCAGCCCGGGCAAAGGGAGATGTGAGAGTAGGGGCAGGAGACCAGCAGGAAAGCAGAGTTCAAACCAAACACTGACACAGAAGAGGACTACGAGGGTGTCTCCCTGTCTGATAAACATGATTACTATTTCCCTTTATGCAGAACACTCTTTCTCCCTCCAGAGTTGGGAGAAGAAGGAGTTTTAGCTGTGGAGAGAAACTCCACCAGCACAAGGGTACACAGATGAGAGCAGCATGGCTTTGCAAACCCCAACCACAACCCCTTAGTAATGTCTAAGGGAGTGATGTCTGCCCCAAGGGGCAGAAAGGGCTTGCCCTGGACTACAGGTCCCCTTGTAGTGTTGCTCTGGCTTCACCAGGGAGCCAGGGCTGAGAGCAGCCTGACTGCCTGGTGCCTTAAGACAATGAGATACAAACCACCACAGGGCTTGTTCAGCCAAGCCCCAAGTCACAATGCTCCTCTTGGATCTTCCCAACACACCGTGTTTTCTTCCCACTTCCCTTTGGTCCTAGGGGAAATCTGCATCCCCTCTGCAGCAGCAGTGCAGTCCAGCCTGGAGGAGTCAGGCTGTGAGATCCACGAAGATGGCATTGGCAGTGGTCTGTCCGAAGATGAAGGCTCCGAGGGTGACCATGAACACCCCATAGCTGACCTGGGCCCACCAGCTGTGGATGCAGGAGGACAGGGCACGTTTAGAGGGGTCCATCACTCCAATATCCACAGGGGAAGTGGGGAGAGGGGAGGCACAATTCAGTTACCTGATTGCCCTGGTTTCTTGGATCTCGGAGAGCTTGGCTTGAATCAGGCAGAGCCCTGAAAGGCAGGGGGAGCAAATTAGAACCAGATGAGGACTGTCCCCTGGGGACTGAACAACTAGGGAGCTGTACTCCCCATTACAGAGCAGAGTCCAGCCAAAATAGTTGGGCTGCTGACCGGCCTCACACATTTCTCTCCTCTAAAAATCTCCTGGTTCCTGTGTTTCCATCCTGCCCCCTCCCTCCTCACAATACAAGGCTGTGAGACCTTTASCAGCCCCTGACATCTCAGGATGCCCTACCTGGGAAGACAAAGATGAAGCAGGCAGCCAAGCCCCCGATGACAGAGATGACTTTGCCAATGTCAGGAATGAAGAGAGCGAGGAGGAGGGTCAGGAGGAACCAGCTGATGGTCTGAAGGAGGCGTCTCCTCCGCTCCCGAACCACATCCTCCTCCACTGTTACCCCGGTGTAGCGGAGCCAGAGACCCTCCAAGACAGCCCTGCGAGGACAGACCCAGGGCAGAGGGGTTTCCCCGTGCTGCTCCTCCTTCCCACACCAACTCCCTCCTTCTCCCAGCACTCACCGGCCACAGAAGTGCAGGATGGGGTAGGATGTCAGCACGCAGAGGATGATGAAAGCCCGGGCGAGGGCAACAGGGATGTCATTGGAGGGGTAGGACATCAAGACATCCTGCTCCACACCAGCTCCAAAGGTTAGAAAGCCACAGACACCTGCCAGGAAGGGAGCAGTCAGCAGGGGACATGGACAAGTCTCCTAAACATGTGTCTGAAGGGCCAGACTTGGATGGATATGGCACAGGGCACATTGCAGAGAGTTCAGTGGACTCCCCTCCCTCCCGCTCTGACCCTTGCTGACCGGAGGGTCCCTGCCCTCCAGAAGCTCACAGCCACTCTAAGGACTGTGCCACAAACACGGTGTCCCCTCACTTACCAGTGCCTGTGTAGACAAAGAGAGCAATCACCATGGCTGCTGTCACCACTGCCCCCCAGGTCTTCACCTCTGGCTGTTTCATGCTGTTAAAGACGGGCACGCTGCTCACATGGCACTGCCAGGACACAGAGAGACACAGGGATACACAGTGGGCTGAACCATGTGGGATCCTACTTGTGATATCCTGCATTTGTTGTGATACTGTGATCTCCCCAGGTTTGTCACTGGAGAAGAAAAGGGTGGGGATAGGCTGCCCTGTACTTCCCAGCTGGGGTAAAATGAATCTGTCTCCATCCAGAGGTGGTGAGATGTTAAAAAGGCTTCAGCCCTCTCGCAAAGCCGTGTGGTAAGCACATGGGAGGGTTTTAGGCAATCGCCCAGGGGAGCATCCCTGGACCATGCTGGTCTCCCACTCAAGGAGCTATGGGGTGGAAAGGGAGTGCCAAGCTCGTGGCCTTACCTGGAACCCAAAGCAGATGGTGGGCATGGCATTGAAGACAGCTGTCCAGGTGGAGGGGCTGGCAGGAGAGAAACACCCACTAGTCAAACCAGGACCCCCTGTGCCCCTCACCCAGTGCCCCAGGGGAGGATGAACTGGGAGTGCTCTGTTTTTGCTGTTACTGCATCCCCCCACCCAGGATGAKGCCATTGCATGGAACGAGGTTTTTCTGGGACCTGGCACTCCCTGAAGACCAGGGCCTTTCACTGAGGCAGAACTAGCCAAACCTGAGCATACAAAAGCAAAAGTATCAGTAAAATAAAATATAAGGATCTAGTTGGGCAGTGCAGAAAACTGATCTAAGCTTTGCTCTGCCCCAAAATTCCCATTGCCTGCACTGGATCCAGAAACATCCCCACACCTTGAGGAAGGGAACAAGCTACAGTGGCTGTGCCGACCAAGGAAATAACYAAAATCATCCAAAAATAGACACAGGCCTTGCTGGGTGAGCACAAGCACTGCACAGGGGACTCAGGGCCTGGGTGCATCAGAGATAAAAATCAACCAGTGCTCCTCAAAACCTGCGATGGAGCCATGGGGACCTTTAAGAGGTCCTTTTCCTCTTCTTCACCACCTGCTCCTCTGAAACATGCAGAGATGCAGCCACTTGGGAGCTTCTGGCAGCTACATGCAGAGTCCCCAGCACCAGAGATGGGACTCATGAAAGATTTGTCCCCAGTGTTCACTGCCCCTGCTCCCACACCCCTGCCTGGCTCTGCAGGCTCTGCAGGCTCTGTGACGGCCACTGTCAGCATCGTGTCTCTTGCTCTCACCTGGTGGGGATCTCCACAGGCACCAGCTCCTTGTCGGGCCAGATGTACTTGATGATGATGACTGCTGTGACATACCACGTGCCAATCACACTGAGGGAGCTACAAGAGGGGATAGGGGGCTGTCAGTGCTCTACCTCCCTCTTCATGGAGGGTCTCCTCCCAGCCTCTCCATCCCCATCTTCCTGCCTGCACAGCCCAGGCCCCCTCCTGCCTATCAGACCCATCTTTGCTCTCCCTTCCCATGGGAATATGCCAGGCACTGTCACCCGCTGTCCCCCGAACAGATGCCAACACAATTCTGCTGTGCTCAGRGGCTGTCCCATGCTCCAGGGAGTGGAAAACCTGCCCCAGATCTGGGTTTTGGGCAGGCGAAAGAGGTCATTGTTGAAGCAGTGACACTCCTTTGTGCACCTGGTCCAGCTCCAGCAGCCAGGTCACACCAAGATGCTTGATGGAGCAGGGCTGGCCTGCAAACCACCTGGCCCAGGGACACTTACTGGCTCTCCTTTCTGCTGGATTGCCAACTCCAAAGTTAGGAGACAATGCAGTTGAAAGCAGCTCTCCCTGCTTCCTCCAGCGAGCAGGAGGGYGGGACACAAACCTTGAAATACCACACTGTGGCCGCATGGTGCTCAGCAGCTCCTCTGCTTCCCAGATGGGGAAACTGAGGCACAGGAAGGCAGAGTGGGCAGGTACGGCACTAGAACCACAACATTTCCAGTCCCCATCCCCTRTGACTGTGCTTAGGTGGGTGCTGGCTGGCCCACCCTGACTCCTAGCCCCAGGGAGCTCTCCCCACCCACCTGGCATATTTTTGGAAGCCGATCTCCTTGGGGATGGAGAGGGGCAGGATAAGGAGGAAGGCAGTGATGCTGATGGTGAACTTGCGGTCTGTGTACCAGCGGCAGCTCCCAGCTTCCTCGGGCTCCTTCACCAGAGCAGCAATGACTGTGGGGACAACTGAGACGGTCAGCCTGGCCCTTCCAGCTGAAGGGACGAGTAATTTTTTGCTCTGTGGGACACACTTACTCTTGTCCTCTTGGTCTCCAATGATGATGAGGAAGGCAATACATGTCCCAAAGGTGTAGACAGCGATGGCCACCTCACACAGCACACCAGGCACCTTCCCGCAGACAGCCCACACAACCTCCTGGTAGGTCYGCTCGTTGCTGGCCTGAGAGCAGTACGCCAGGATGACCAAGCCTCCGATGATGAAGATCAACATGCACTGGGGGAAGAGACAGGGACGGAACACTGAGGCAACAATATGGCAAAGTCCCCAAAGCCACACTGGGCAGCCACCTTTGAACACACTGAGCATCTCTGGTGCACCTTACCAAAAGAGCTTCTTCTCAGGAGTCTGGTTCTCCCCAAGCCCTTTCTGGGGCTCCACATGCCCCTCCCATGCACCCTCCCAGAATGGGACAGGGGACTGTCCCTTCCCCACTCTCTCACCATCTGCAGGGCGATGCCTGCAGCCACACCACCGGCCATGCTGAAGGCAGCAGGGAAGTTGAGCAGCCCAGCCCCGAGGGCAGCGTTGACCACAATGAAGACAGCTCCCAGAGCTGACGTGGCCCCCAGACTGTTTCCTTGGCTCTCTGCATTTTTGGGCGCTGTCTCCACACTAGGGCTCTGCAGAAGCCTGGCCCGTTCGCCAGCGTCGTCACTCCACTCCCAATCCTTGTAGTCACTGTTGATGCTCCCGGTGCCCTGAGCCATCACCCCTCCTAGGGTGGCACACGCCACCATCCACGTCACACTAGTGGTCCTGCACCGGGCTCAGCTGGCCACCTCGAGGAGGGTCCTCAGCCAGTGCTGGCTCCATCAGGCAGGGAGGGCAGCAAATAGGCAGGCAGGGATGCAGCAACACAGGGATCAGGCACTTCCCTACTCCTAGAAGGAGATGAAGAAGGATACTGTTAAGTGTTAGTTAAATTATGTTAACAAGGGACAACCTGGGCATCAGATGGGGGCACAAGGGAAATGAGTTCCCTGGGTCTCAGCTTGGGGGGTCACAGCACACACACACACCAGCAGAAATACAGCAGGAGAACTCGCCTCTTGTCCCCCAAATCCAGGGAGAGGTCACCGCTGCTGTCGGAGGGGGGACTGAGCCCCGGCTGCAGAGCTGGGGAGCTGCAGCTTCACAGCAGGACTTGCCTTTCTGTGGGCACGAGACCCAGYGTCATGGCTCACTTCTTGATTTCCAAACCCCATTCCTGCAAGCTCTGCAAGAGCTGCTGAGCACGTGCTCCTGAGTAAAGGGCAAGGCTGAGCTCAACAGCAATGACCCATGTGTGCAGCAGACACACCGTGTCAACAGGAAAAGCAGGACTGGCCCCTTCCAGTGCACCCACAGGGTGACCAGTAACAGGAGATGATGTTTCAGAAGCTTTTGGACATGAAGATTTGGTGTTTGCAGCATCACAGCCCTTGCAAAGCCCACATCTCATCCCAGTAACCCCAAGTTGGAGGAAATCAACCCTCACAACCTTGACAGGACTTTGCGGGAATCTACAGAGCCACAAGAAAACTCTTTTCAAGGAAATCTGTTTTTTATCCCTAGAGGACATCTACAGAGACTCTTCCTGCCCAGGTCACTCTTTGCTTCTGGGCTATTYAAACCCTGTGATTGTACTATGAATCCTCTGCAAAGATTTCTGTGGAAGGGGAGGAAGGGCCACCCTCTCTTCCGTGAGCAGGAGCTTGGAGGGGACAGGCCGGTGGGTCCGCGTGGGCAGAAGCTCCCACCCGGCCGAGGATGCTGCAAGGGGGTCGATGCTTCTCCCAAGGCCTGGGGGAAGATGCTGAAGGGTGTCCTTTCCCTCTAGGCAACGCCGCCATACTCTGACAACCAGAAACCCCGAGAGCAGGCGCTTCTCCGAGGGTGACTCGACAGACCCGCGGCCCCGTGCGGGCCCCGGCGGCGCCCCCCGCCCGGAGGGGCAAGGCCCGGAGCCGGTAAGGGCAGCCCGCCTTCACGGGGGATGCCGTGGGGGACACAACGCTGCCCCAGCGGGGCGCTGGGCTCCCCGCATGTCCCCCCCCACCTCCGTACCCCGGCCCCACTCACCAGGCGGGAACGCGCTCCGCTCCGCTCTGCCCCTGCCCGGTCCCAGTGCCGCCCCGGCCCCGGCTGGGATCGGCGGCAGCGGCGGCGCGACGGCGGCCCCGCCCTGCCCGCTGCACGCCGGGGGTTGTAGTCCGGCCCCGGATCCCGCAGAACATCAGCGAAGGGGGAACATCCCCCTTCGGGCAGCCCGGCCCTGCGGCTGAGCCCGCAGGGACCCGCGTGAAGGAGAGGGCGAGAGACGGGGCTGTGCTCCAGGGTGCTTTTATTGTACAGAGAACGGGCAGGAGAACGGCCCCACGCAGGGTAAGAGGGCAGGAGGGGGCAGCTCCAGAGCCACGCAGAACGGGGGACCACAGCACAGGAACCCGCAGCGCCGCGGGGCAGCACCTTCGGCGTGTGCGGCATGGAAAGCGGTTTATTGCACAAAGGACAGTAAGCAGCGGCTGTGGGCGTCGGGCCAGTAAACAAACGGCGTGTGAGCGGAAACCCTGTCAGGGAGCAGCGGGAGGATCCAGCCTTCCAGCAAGCCTGGCTACAACGTGCACCGGGAAAGGTGCACTAGACCGAGCTGTCCCACCTCCAGGGGCATACAGCTACTCTGGCCAGGAATGGGAAATGAGGGCTGCCCTGCTAAATACCCTAGTATGGCTGCAGAGGGGAAAGGAGCCAGTAGCTGGAGAAAGCTCAGAGACTCAAAGGTAATGCCTCAAGGTCTGCCTAGGGAGGCTCCGCTCCATCGTGCTCCTGTCGTCAAGGTCGACTCCACGTCCCAAGRCAGACAGCCTCTGGACTTTGTTCTCTATCCAGCAACACCTACGTTACCCCTGTAGGCTTCAATTTCAGCTCCATGACACCAGCTCCTACCTGGGACAACCTCAGTTCGCACGCCTCTGTGCTCTTAGGGCACACCAGTGAGAACTACCCTTTCTGTACACGGGATTCTCAGAAGATCAGGGTTTCACTGGTGATGTAAGACCCGCTGTGCTGGCATGTCCCTGAGGGGGAACATTTGGTGCATGGAAGGGACAAGATCCAGCTGTGCAACGACAGGATGAAGTCCCCAAGTCAACACAGCCATGCACCAGTTTATTTGGATTAAAAATCAGAGTCCAAGAGGTCACTCAGTTTAGAAGGACTAAATGTTTTTTGAGTCATCAGCTCACAGATTTCTCTCAAGATCTCTGTTTCCTGGTGTCACCAGAAATGTGGTTGAACAGAGCAGAGCAGAGGGACACCCCACACCCTCAAGTGAGCAGGGACACTGCAAGGCCAACCTCTTGGCTTACAGCTTTGGGGGACACATAGACTGCAGYGAGGGTCACCAGAGGTACAGGGCTGGACTGCTGGGCTTAGGACAGCAATGGGGTGAGGCAGAGACGACCAGAGAGCAGTTTTCAGAGGAGATTCTTATTGGGGTTGGGAATGAGAAATTGTTTCACTTCCAGGTATGAAAGAAGTGAAGTCAGGAGAAGCAGACAGGTTTAAAGGAGGGACACTGGTCTGCCCCACGCACCGATGCCACTGTGAATTACACCTGAAAGGAGAGTCCCAGATGGAAAGAGCAAAGCCAACGGCGGAGCAGAGTTTGGTAGTGAGAAGTCCTCAGAGCTGGTTGTCAGAGGACAGCTTTGGTGCTGCCCAGCCCCAGGCTGGGACAATGGAGGAGGATGGAGCCTGCTGGCAGCAGGGAGTGGCTGAGGAGGTCGGAGAAGCACACTGGAGCAGCCCTCCCGCTCAGCCCACCCAGCTCCCTGCCTGCTGCTGCTTGGGCCAGCAGCCAACAGCCTCACAAAGCCTTCTCATGGAGAAATGTGTGTGGAGAAGCCTTTGGTGCCTACACTGGTAGGATGGCATTGCCAAGCATTTGCTTCCTCCAGCATAAGCTGGGTGCTGGGGCTGATGGAGAAAGGATGGACAGCAGGGAAGAACGGCTGTGATGAGCAGGAGCCAGCAATGATGTCCCTGCTCCACAACACAGGGCGGATTTGACTAGGCTTCTACAACAACTCATCTACAAGATACATTCAGCAGCGGCTTCAAGTGCTGTGGTTGGAAGTATTCTGCTTGTTTCTTTTCCCTCCCCATCTTTGACTGGTGGGGAAGGGAAAGCCACCAGCTCCAGAGCACATCTCTGTCTTTACTTTGTGACTTGATGGATGGCATGAGCCAGGTAACCTACGTTGCCTGACGTAACTCCCGCCACAGAGATGCGTCCATCCTTTGTCATGTAGATGGAGAACTCCTTGATCAGCCGCTCCACCTGGAGTGAAAGAGCAGAGTTCAAACCACAGGTCAACCTCTGCTCTGTCAGCAGAGTGCAAAACTCAAAGCAAACTGGGTGCCACCAGACAGGGCATTCCACTACCTGCAGAGCCAGCAGTGCACCCTGTGCCTCAAAAGAGATGCTGATCAGCTCTCAGGTCATGCAGCAACACTGCAGATGTTCAGCTGRAATAGTCACCTCACTTGAGCTGACCTTTAAGGTCACCTCAGAGCAGCACCAAGTGACTGCTTGCTTTGATAGACATGATGGCTACATTCACTTTCAACCTCCCCAAGTACAGCAGAGAACAGAGCAAGACCCGAGTCCCCATGATATGCCAGTGCTTAGGGCTCAGAGGATGTTCCTCCYGAGCAAGAACTGCTTACAAGGGCTCATTGTGGCATCTGTAATCAATCAAAAACTTACTGACAAGGACTGCAAATGAGACCACAGCAATTGCATTTACCTGCTCAGGCTTCAGCCCTGTGAAGCAGAACATGCCGATCTGGTCAGTGATGTGCTGCCAGTTGTGGGAGGATCCCTCTTTCTTGAGGTTGGACACCAGCTGAGTCCGCATGCCGATGATCCGGTCAGCCATGCCCTTCACCTCCGTGAGCCTGAGGAGCCAACCCAGGAACAGCTCAGAGCAGGGCTGGAACACACCAACGCTGCGCTCCCCACCCCAGCTACCAGGAGTCAACCTCTCCATCTGGAGGGACCTCACAGGGGCATGCAGATGAGCAAAGACAGGGAGCATGAAGATGTAGCTCCAGCTGGGGAGCCGCTTCTTTCTCCTGATGCCCGAAGGTGACCACTATTTATTTATTCCATAGCTGTTGGACACTACTACCAGAGTATAGGCATCTCACATCTGAAAGCCACAGATAGTAGAATGCCTCATGGCAGCACTACCCAAACCCAGATAAAATGTTATCTGCAGATAAACCAAGACTGCAGAGGTAGCACAGGCAGACAAGTCCTGCTCCAAGGCAGCACAGCTAGGAAATGTCTCTGCTGGGCCCTGGATCAGGCACAAGTGTCAGGCTGCCAAAACAACACAGCCCCCAGCCGAGGCCACAGCACACTGCCAGCCTTTGTTCTGCCAGGCCAGCTGCTGGGAGGGACCCAGCACTGAGGGGCTGGGAAAACAGCACAGGCTCATGCCAGGAAGCAGGCTTAGGGCATGAGGGTTACATTCCTGGTTCTTATTCCCAGGGGGCTTATGCTTCCACTTCCCCCACGAGACACACTATGTGGCTACAACACCTCAGACTTTTATGCTTCTTGGATAGGGAGATTCTGCAGCCCTCAATCCTACCTGAGCTTTATTCCCTCTGTTATAGTGTTTTCTGCCTTGGTAACACAAGGAAAACCTGTTTGTGTCAGGCTAAACCAATACCTGCTGATGCCAGGACATAAGCAGTGATTTCTCCAAAGGGGTGGCACATGGTTCTGACTGTTCCTGAAGCTAAGAGCTGCCCGTGGCAGCAGCACGCATTAAGCACAGCACAGGGCTGGACAAAGAGACCTCGCTGCCATGAGTATTACAGGTTCCTTACCACTCCTTCCGTAGGTCAGGGGTGTTCAGGATCAGAGAGGCAATGCGGGCCCCGTTCATGGGTGGATTGGAATACATGGGGCGGATGAGGATCTTCAGCTGTGACTCGACCCTCTTGGCTTCATCTGCATCACTGCAGATCACTGTGAAGGCGCCCACACGCTCTCCTGAAAGACARTCACAGAATATCCAGAGTTGGAAGGGACTCACCACAAGGATCATTGAGTCCAGTTTTTGGGCCTGCACAGAACAACCCCAAGAATCCCACGATGTGCCTGACAGCATTGTCCAAACACTCCTTAAACTGTCAGGCTTAGTGCTGTGACCACTTCCCTGGGGAGCCTGTTTCAGTGCCCAACYACYGTCTGGGTGAAGAACCTTTTCCCAATATCCAGCCTAACCCCCCCGACACAGTTCTATGCCATTCCCTTGGGTCCCGTCACTGGTCACAGAGAACAGATGCTGCCCCTTGGGAGGAAGCTGAAGCCCATGATGAGCTCTGCCCTCAGTCTCCTCTTCTACAGGTTGTGCAAGCCAAGTGCCCTCAGGTGGTCCTTGTATGGCTTCTCCTTTAGACCATTCACCATCTTTGTAGCCTCCTTTGGACGGTCTCTAAAAGCTTTATATCCCTTCTTATACTGTGGTACCCAATGCCACACAGCTTTAGTGGATCCCTATTCTCTGGAAGGATCTCCACCAGCTCCCAGTGGGTTATCCCCACTCAGTACTGCAGGATGAAAACAGGCAGCAGGAAGACACTGGCTGCTAAACCCCGGAGGTATCAGGGTCCCTCCAGCAGCCTGGCTGAAACCACTTCCTCACCATGTGCCCTACTCACCGTAGAGTCCCATGTTCTTAGCAAAGGACTGTGACAGGACAACGTTGGTGCCCTGATCGATGAAATGCCGCACAGCCCAGGCATCCCGGTTGATGTCCCCGCTGGCAAAGCCCTGGTAGGCCATGTCGAAGTACACGAGGAGGTTTCGTTTCTGTCAGTGAAGAGGGAAGAGAGTGTCACAGAAGCTGAGCACCCCTCCAGGGAGCAGGGCAGAAGGCTGAGAAGAGCCCTGCAGACAGCAGCCTGTCCACCTGCAGCCATTCTCCTCCAGGAGAGCCATTCCCTTTCGTTTGCCACAGGGAAAGCAGCCCGAAACCTGCAGTTACCCACCACACATCAAAACAGCAGCTAAAGACCCTCCAATGCACTTAAGGGATGTGCAGCCTGGCCCAGGAGGCAGAAGTAGATTCAGCAATAATAAAATATTCTACTTCAGTGTCTTCTGTTTTGTAAGGTTCCAGAAAAACCACCTGGGAACATTCTACCAGGTGCCTGCCCTTCCAGTGCCCCCAGGCAGATAACACAGCTGCACTGCCCCTTAGGAGACTCACAGCCTTTTGTAGGCCAGAGAGTTCACTTTGGTATCTACCAATTCTCAGAACACTACTAAGGCCAGGCATTCCCAAGCCAAATTTCACTGGCTACAGGCTTGAGGGAGCAGCAGGAAGGAGAAGGTAGAACCTATCCCTGTCTGTTTCCAACTGAAGCTTGCAAGGAGACACCAAGCATGTGAAAGATCTTCCCRCATTTTTAATACACCAGCACTGGGAGCTCTGCTCCAGCGATCACAGCTCATGCTTTCAACACTGCTGCTCTCCTTTCAGGTCTCCCTACCCCAGCTTCCTGGGAAGGTGCCAGCAGAAAGCCTGATGGTCAGCTAGAAGCTTTAGGCATGCGTTTGTCTGGCTCCTGTCAGGAACATGACACCCATCTTGGCTTTGGGGAAGGGAATAACCTTTAGCAAAGTGACGACCACGTGCCACCCACAAAAGGCCAGCGATGTGGTTTTCCCAGGAATGGCACAGTGCTCCTGGGACATTGCTCACCTTCACCACAGCTGCCATCTCCTTCCATTGCTCCTGCCGGGGATCCACTCCAGTGGGGTTGTGAGCACAAGCATGTAAGAGGATGATGCTCTTCTCTGGAATTTTCTAAGGAAGATGTTACAGATAATGAATTACTAATGGTATCTGACCACTCTCCTCAGCAGATGAGACTTGTGCCCTAGACAGCTTAGATGAGCTTGGAATATCCCAAGTTGGAAGGGATCTACAAGGATCGAGTCAAACTCCTGGCCCTGCACATGACAGCCCCGAGAACCACACTATGTGCCTGAGCTGTCCAAACACTCCTTGGACTCTGTCAGGCTTGGTGCTGTGACCACTTCCCTGGGGAGCCTGTTCCAGTGCCCAACCACTGTCTGGGCGAAGAATCTTTTCATAATATCCAGCCTAAGCCTCYCCGGACACAGCTCCACGCTGCTTCATCGCATTTAGGGTAAAGCAAGGTCACCACCCATCTCCCCACACGACCTCCTTCTTGGTGGAGGTCTTCCAGGCATGGAAGACAACTCACAGAAATGTCATCCAAGGCTCCAGAGAAGTCCAGRCTGCATGTCTTGGGGTCGTAGTAGCGGTAAGCCTGAAGTTGCAAGCCAGCATCACGGAAAATKGGGGTGTGATTGCCCCAGGACGGTTTGGGTAGGTAAACATCACGGCTGGCCTTGAAGAACCGTTGCTGGTCAAGAGAAAGAGTATTCAAACAAGATGAATAGATTCAAGCAGTTAGAAAATCCTAAGGATCCAGCTCTAGTCAAAGTATGTCCTTTCCTTCCCCTGCTGGCCAGGGACTCACCAAAAAGTTGGCTCCAATTCGCAGAGATCCAGTTCCAGAAATACCCTGCACAGTGACATACTGCAAGGAAGAAACAAACATCTGAGTCTGAGCTGCCAAGTTGTGATACAGGGAGAGCACAGTCACTACATCAGCACTGGCAGCAGCACACCAAAACAGGAACAAGGGGCTGCAGGGACTGCAGGGGTCAGCAGCTCCAGGGCAGGGAACTGGGGCTCCTGGCAAGGTTAAATCTCTTCCTTGGACAGGGCTGTTTCACCCCAGCCTTCAGAGGAAGYAGTTATCCTTGGGCTCAGCCAGCCCACAAGGGCATCAGTACCCCACCAGTTCTTCCACGTTTGCTGGGCAGCCACACACCAACCATGTGCCAGACAGCACTGCCTGGCCCCCGTGTCCTGGCCTCTCCTTACCCGGCCACTCTTGAAAGCCTCACTGTTTTCCCCCAGAGCCAGTTCTGCGGATGCCCGGGTGAAATCTGCTAGTCCCCCAATGGGCAAGTACTCCTTGTCCATCTTCTTGGCTGCTATCATGGCCTCCGCCTGGAAAGGAGAACACAAGTTCAGTGAGGAAGGCATGGAGAGGATGGTGGACAGCTCAAGGTCACTTCTCTGTACATTCGCTTGCTCGAAAGGGGCAAAGGTTGGTTTACAAGAGTTTCTCTTCAGGGCTCAGTCCAAGCCAGGGGCAGCAGTAAACATTTCAGATGAAACCCAGCAGCCACCAGAGCCCTCAGTGGGTGACAGTGTCAGTASAGCAGAGCCAGGAAACCTGGCACCAGAGGAGAGCACCACTTCCAGCCCATTCAAGTCGACACTGCTACATCAGGATRCACATTTCTTTGCTCAGCAGGAATTGTCCTGCAGGAAAGGGAGACTTGAGYGTTACTGAGAGGCAGATACTGTCTCTACACAGGAGACATTCCCAAACCAGGTAGGGTAGCAAACCTTTTGCAGACCCTTGTCATGCTGGGAGTGGGACACACCCTGGCAGCATTCACATACCACCAGGAAACTGTCCCATTCAGGCTCCCTGGTTGTGACCCAGCTGCACAGGGGGAGGGAGGGCAAGGGATGGCTTTAAACCCCTCACTGATGAGACACATGGACAATGCACCTTCCCTGCACCCTCCCTGTCGATGCCTGTGCAGCCAATCAATGCTTGTGTCAGCTGCCAGCTATTTAACAGCTTATTTCTACCCTGAAAGACCCCATAATCCCTTCAAGGGCAATGTCCACACCCAGCTCCCTGGGCTGGAGTTTTAGACTGGCTTATGGAAAAACTGGTAACATCGGCTCAGCAGAATTTTTAAGACTAATCCATTAAGGGGCCAATGTAAGCTCTTTCCTCCCTTGTAGGGTGGCCTAGGGAGCACCAGCCTATTCAAGAAACACTTCGAAGTTCAGAGGACAGAAGCGTTGGAGGGCTCATGGAAGTCAGCAACAGAGTTAGAGTTACCTGAACAGGATATGTATTTCCTGTTTTGTCCTGTACTACTTAACAGCTCTGTTGTGTCTCAAAAGCATTAGCCCTGCTAAGGGAGACATCCAGGAATACTGTCYTGCTCTTGTTAGAGACAAAGCTTATTTTATGGACCAACAGACAAAAYTTGCTTGGTGGCCTTCCCCCTCCCTGACCCCCTCAGGGTACCTGACACCTGGATCTGGCCCTGCCCAGCAGCCAGCACCTAACTCACCTTGCGAACACAGTTCAGGACATACGGCTTSCCGTTGTCATCCCGGTATGCCCCCACGCCCAGGTTCATCTTCTTGGAGTTGGTGTCGCGCTTGTAAGCTTCTGTCACCCCCAGGATGGGGTCGGGGGGACCCATCTCCACGTGGGACCACCATGAGCTAAAGTGAAAAACAAGAAGCTAAGAATTAGGCTTGAGAACTGGGCAGAGACAGAAACCCTCAAGGGAAATCTTGTCTTTAAACCACGGAAAAAGGTGCAAATAGTGTTAAGAGAAACATCCAGGGGGACAAAACCAAAACAATCCCTTTAAGCTCACATTTTATGTTGCAGAATGGGCAAAGAGCCTTAGTTTACTGTGGCTGAGGATAACTGACTCCCTCCCAGGCATTAGCATGTCGAAATGGCCATTTGCCTTATGTGCTAACACCACAAAGAGCCCAGGAAACAGAAGCCTTGAACTCTTACGCTCTGGACAAGCGCCCAGAGCCTACAGGTGGGATTGCATACGTTATTGTCCTCTAGGGAACCTTGGCCAGTCCCAGGCAATTGCACAAAACATGAATATGGAGCCTCTTCCAAACTCCTGGAAGGGCCCTAGTACATGAAAACTAACTTCCTTTTCTCCCTACACTGGCTGATATTTTCATTCCCTGCCCTACAAACTCCCATGATGTTGTAGCCGAATGCTGTTTTCCTGGAAATCCCAGAGGACGCGTTCTTCCCAATCTGACAAAGGACAAGCTCCGATGTGAAGACCCTTCCCCTGCTGTCAAGCATGAAACCTCCCTTCATCAGGAGAGTTGTGCTCCCCCAGCACCAGGAGCCACCTGCCTCCGCCCTGCTGGCAGCACACCCTGAAGATGGAGAGGCTCTCTGAATGTCAAGGGCAGAGCAGACCATGCTATAAAAAGAAACCTGTTATTTCCTTTGGCCACAGTCTCTGCCCTGTCCCACGTCCAGGCTTTGACAGCCTGCAGACAGTGCAGCAGCACCAGTGTGGTGGTTTTAACCCGCCTGGCAGAGGGCTGTGGCTGTCACAGCCCCCTCTTGAAGGCACTACATGCAGCTCTGAGCATCCTGACTCGCCACAGAGGCGCCTACCCAGGTCCCCCAGCTCGGTGGGGAACAAAGGGTGAAGCACAAAATAGAGTGTGTTTATCTCCTGTGGAGCAGGACTCAAATCTTGATTGCTAAAGGAGAAACACAGCCAGAGAGACATATCAGCTTTACTAAGCTTTGCCGCCCAGGAAAGGCCACCTCATCTGATGATAACAACCTTTCCCAACTTGGGAATGCTGTCCTGGGGCTGGTTCCTGCCCCAGGAAATGCAGGCAGCCTGGAGCCGGCCCAGGGCCAGCTAGACCTCCTGCTGAGTGAGTAGTGCAGACTCTGTAGGCAGATACAGATCGGGGGGCAGCAGGGTCAGGCACGTTAAGGAAGCTCTAACATGATCAGCAGAACTTCAAAAATCATCTTTCTTCTCCACTCTGTCCCTGGTTTAGGTCCATCTAGACCCAGTTTACTCACTACATAAACATATTTTGCACTGTCCCATGTATGTAGATTGCATCTCACGGAGCCCCAAACATAATTTGCCCTCTCCAGACTAACTGCTCTTCCCATCTGTACACTATTTCCAGACTGAAAAAACAAAAAGCCTATTTCTCCTTTCAACAGGCTTTGAGGAAGAGGCAGAGCAACCTCAGGTAGCTTAAAAATGGAAGATGTGCTTAACGTTTTTTAGACCACTAACCAGTCTTAATTACCTCTAAAGTACAGGATCAGCTTGGAAAGGAGGATGAGTCAGTCATGCCAGCAACACACACCCTCCAGAGAGGGATAGGGGCTGCAGCCAGTGCAGAGGGAGTGACCTGGGGAACCAACCTGAGCAGGACACGTCAAGGGGGTTGTCAGGGCCAAATCCTGCTGCAGGTTCAGGCAGCTTTGGAAAAACCTCTCCCAACGCCTTCCTGGAAATGGAGAGGCAGGGAAAGAGACAAACACTGTGCAGGAGTGTGTTCCTCTGCAGTTTACCTGGTCTAGGATTATTTCAGTATCAAGGGCTGCAGGAGCCTGGCCACCTATTTTAAAAAGCTGCTGCTTTGGAGATGGTAACAGCACCTTCTTTCTGCTGGGCTTTTCACCAAGCAGCTTACAGTGTTTGGGGTATTTAGGTCCCGATCCCGCAAAGGCTTAGGCAGGTCACTGAGCTCTAACATACTGCAATTAATGCTTATCCTGTGGGCATTTACCTTAACTCCAGAGAGTTAAGTACTTTTGTTCTGAGCCGGTTTTTCTGTCAGCTTAAGGGACCGAAGGGTAGGTTTTATTTTCACAGCATGAAAGTTTCCAGGTGAAACAAGACTCCCCTGGTGTTTGCAGGGAGGTGAGCTTGAACAGCGACAGGAGAAAAGAGTCTAGGCTTGAGTTGTCCAAATACATCAGGATACGAAAGAGATCACAGAGTTGACATTTTCCCGAAGGGATTTGGGGAAAAGAGATCTACCAGGGATCCAAGGCCACAAACCCTAACACACTGCTACCCCACGTCACCATTGTTGTCCCTGCACTGCCTTATATTTTATTTTGAGCAATTAAAAGAACATTGGGCTTGAATAAAGGTCAAAGCTATAAACTGCACATCTCTGCGAGGCCAGAGGTATTTCAGTGTGGAAAACTAACCGGAGTTGAGTTTAAGCTGGGGTTGAACTACTTGAGGGATAGCCAATATAAGCCAAAGGAAGCATATTCTCCACCTAGAAGACTTCAACACAGAAGGCCCAGTCAGAGTTTAGATGCTTATCAGAGCTGGTATCCAAGTAGTCTGCACTGTTCAGCCAGGCTGGTCTTCTGAGCTGGTTTAATGTACAGCTGCAAGTGCAGTGAGATAGAGAGGGTGGGAAAATGCACCACAAAGTGCATAAATTTGCAACACCTTCCAAAAATGTATGTGGAACTTATGGTCAAGTGCACAGACCTAAGAGGAGCTTAAGGACTTGAGCCAAGCCCGGAGAGCAAGCATTTACAAGCCCAGTGAAGGTTTCCATTGTGGAGAAGCCAGCCCACACTCCCTGAGGTACAGCCACATAAGACACTGAATTTCAGAAGCTCTGCCAAAGCCCCCACAGCAGTCTGCAAGCCGGAGCAGAGCCGAGGGGCCAAAGGCTGTCAGGCTGTCCAAAGGCTGTCAGGCTGGCTGGATACCGCAGCTAAAGCAAATATTTACACAAAGAACAATGGCAACAGGCTGCTGGCTACTACAGGGCCTTTCAAGCCTAAAAATTCCTTGCCTTAGCATCGGTAAGCTTCCCACCAAGAAAAGTATTTAAATAGCTGTCTTGTGATACATCAGAGCAGCAGACTGAGTTATCACCCTAATTAGCATTTGTGTGTCAAGGGAGCCGTTTTAACCCTTTCCTATGTCCTTATCTCCGTTCTGATTTCAGAAGGAGCATTCTCAGCACAGAGTAACGGTAACAGCTGGAGCACCACATTATGTTGCTGAAGATAAGGAAACAGAAACTGCTAATCACTGCTTGGCTTCCCCTGTTGCATAATAAGCCACTATTCCTGAACAGGAATAAGAGGGGGCTGTGCACAGAGGCTCCCTACTTACAAAACTTAACAGCCTCTCTTGGGTGACCTCAATTCAATTCGGTAATTTATAGCTTGCTGTATAACAAGCTTGAGAAAAGCAAAGCTGATGTCAGCAGGCTCCATACCTTTCACAGGCCTGCTACAGTCCACGGGCACAACACACAAGTTCTAGACAGTTGCTCTTCTGTCCCTGCTGAGAAGAGCCAGAAGGCTGCCTCAGAAGCAGCAGTGACTGGGAGCATGCTTCTCACAAGGGTTAATCAATATCTAATGACCTCGTTTATCTGCTGGAATGGGGATTTTAAAAAAGCTCTCCTTTCCTGCTCCGACATGGGCCAGAAACTGTTTCTTAAAGCTTTCCCTGACAGTGAGGGCCAGAAGACGACAGGCTCTGGAGAGCACCAGGGCCTTCTCCAGACCCCTCTGCACACTCTGCTTCTTGGCCATCTGGTCTCAGTTGTCTTCCCAGCCCTGTGGCTCTCAGGTCAGTTGTACTTTGTGGAGCTCTTCTGGGCTCTTCACACACCCCCAGCTGCACCCTGTATCCTTCTATCCAACCCTCTGCTGACCAGACACAGAGGAGTCCAGAGCTGCCAGTGCAGGAGTGGTCCTCAGAGAAACAGCCTGGCTCTCACCCTGCTCCGACCAGGGCTTGCACCCCTGAGGGCACAGTTCTAGCCCTGCCAGCACTACTCCTGCCCCATTCCATGGGTCGTGGGATCACTGTAGGTCTTCTGCGCCATGCATGATCCCCAGGCCCACTGCACAGTGCAGAGGTCCCTTTTGTACCACTACACAGTGCAGCCAGACAGCAGCACCTCAGCCYCATTTCACAGCACACAGAATCCCAGAATGGTTTGGGTTGCAAGAAACCTTAAAGATTATCTTGTCCAAACCCCTGCCATAGACAGAGACACCTTCCACTAGACCAGGTTGCTCCAAGCCCTGTCCAACCTGGCCTTGAAAAATTCCAGGGACGGGACAAGCACAGCTTCTGTGAGCAACCTGTGCCAGTGCTTCACCACCCTCACAGGAAMGAATTTCTTCCCAATATCTAATCCAACCCTGCCCTCTGTCAGTTTAAAGCCATTACGCCTTGTCGTGTCACTCCACACTTGTCAAAAGTCCCTTTCCAGCTCTCTTGGAGCCCCTCTAGGTACTGGAAGGCCACAATTAGGTCACCCCGAAGCCTCCTCTCTTCCAGGATGAATAACTCCAGCTCTCTCACTCTTTCCTCATAGGAATGGTGCTCCATCTCTCTAATCATCTTTGTGGCCTCCTCTGGACTCGCTCTAACAGTCCTTCCTGTGCTGGGGTCCCAGAGATGGACCCAATGCTGCAGCTGGGGTCTCAGCAGAGCGGAGCAGAGGAGCAGAATCCCCTCCCTTTACGCGCTGCCCACGTTGCCGGTGATGCAGCCCAGGACACGGCTGATTCCTGGGCTACGAGCGCACATGGCCGGGGCACGTCCAGCCTCTGAACGACCACATCATTCGTGCCCTGTAGCACGGTGCACACCCACAAGCAGCACCCCGGCCCCGTCAGTCAAGGCACAGGGTGTCCCCAGCTCCTTTACTGAAGGCACAGGGTGTCCCCAGCCGCGTTACTGAAGGGACAGGGTGTCCCCAGCCGCGTTACTGAAGRSACAGGGTGTCCCCAGCCGCGTCGCTCAAGGCACAGGTTCCTCCCGGCCCCGTTTCTCGGGGCTCCCCCGTGCCCACGCGCCCTCCACGGCGGCGGCTCAAGGGCAGGCGGGGGGCGCCGGGCTGGGCCGCAGCCAATCAGAGCGCGAGGACCCCCCCTCCCCAGCCAATCCGCACGCGGTCCGTCCCCCCGACATCCCCTTCCCCAGCGCGGCGTCACCCGCGGGCCGCACGGGGGGGACTCGCTCCCCGGAGCCCCCTTCCCCCCATCACACCGCGGGGTTCAGCCGCAGGAAAACCCCTCCGCCGGCACCGGCGGGCGGCCCCAGGGGCTGAGCCGCCCCTCGGCCCTCACCTAGCACGGGAGGCGGAGGCGGCGAGGCGCGGGGCGGCGAAGAGCCGGCGGGTGTGCAGGAGCGCCATGGCGGCAGCGGCAGTGGCGGCGGCGGCGGGCGGGCACTTCACACCGCGGGCGCCGGCCGAGCGCTCCGCCCCGCGCATGCGCAGCCGCGCGCCGGGCACCGCCGGCGGTGCCCCCTGGCGGCCGGCATGGGTCAGTGCAGCCGCGCCGCCCGCCCCGCTCGGGGCTGGGCTGGGCTGAGCTGAACCGTGGTGGGCTATGCTGGTTTGTGCTGGGTTGTGCTGGGACATGCAGGACTCGACTGGGATCTGGTGGGCCGTACTAGGCTGTACTAGGCCATCTTGTACCAGGCCATACTGGGTGTACTGGGCTGTACTGCACTACAGTGGGCTGAAGTGGGCTGTACTGGGATATGGAGGACTCAACTGGGATGTGGTAGGCTGTACTAGACCATTTTATACCAGCCTGTACTTGGCTGTACTGGGACATACAGGATGGCACTGCGCCATACCAGGCTGTACAGCGCTGTACTTGAGCTGTATAGGACTGCACAGCACCATATGGAGCCATACATGTCTGTATAGGGTGGTCTTGTGCCACACTGAGCTATACAGGATTGTAACACACCATACATGACTCCACAGGAACACACAGGGCTATATTTGGCCATATGGAGCTGTACAGGACTGTGCAGGACTGTATTGGGCCATACTGGGCTGTGTGGGGCTGTACTTGGCTGCCCTCTGCCATTCTGGGCTGTGCAGGGCCATGTGGAACTGTAAAGGGCTGTACTGGGGTGTGCTTAGCCATATAGCACTATACAGCACCGCACAGGTCTGTACAGGGTGGTACTGGGCGATACTGAACTATATTGAGCTATACTGGCCTCTACTGGGCCATACTGGGCTGTRCTTGGCCATGTTGAGCTGTAGAGGACTGTGTAGGACTGTATTGGGCCATACTGGGCTGTATGGGGCTGTACTTGGCTGTCCTGTGCCATTCTGGGCTGTACTGAGTCATACAGGGATGTACAGGGCTGTAGTGGGCCCTATGGAGCTGCACAGGGTTGTATTGGGCCATACTGGGCTCTATGGGACTGCACTGTACCATACTGGGCTGTACAGGGCTGCACTGGGCTGTACTGAGCTGTGTGGGGTTTTACTGGGTCGAAATGGGCTGTACAGGGTCATACTGGGCCGTACATGTCCACATGGGACTGCACAGCACCATACAGAACTAAATTGCGCCATACTGGGCTATACTGGCCTGAACTGGGCTGCACTGGACAGTACAGGGGTGGGAAAGGTGGTGCTGGGACTCTGCCAGCGTTGTCACCCTGGGACTGTTTTCCAAAACTGGGAGTGGGGGAAACAACTCTGGGGATGTCCCAGAGGCTTTGGCAGGGTCTGGGAGGGGAAACAGTGTCCCCAGCCTGCCTGCACTCTGCTCCCCAGGGATTTTCCAATGTCCCTCCATTCCCTAGGAGCTTTCCCAAGTGCTCCATCTCTCTTCCCCACCCAGTAGCCTCGYCCCCAGTGGTACTGGGGTGGGTGCCCCCTCTCACTGTCACCCCCCAGCCCACCATGCAAT
Source organism: Amblyornis subalaris (assembly GCA_018881555.1). Taxonomy (NCBI): domain Eukaryota; kingdom Metazoa; phylum Chordata; class Aves; order Passeriformes; family Ptilonorhynchidae; genus Amblyornis; species Amblyornis subalaris. Next base: position 517,832 of record JACAXG010000210.1, read on the forward strand.
GGAGAAATAGGGGCTCCAGTCTAGCAGTACTTGAATTTATTAGTAAACTGTTCTTTGGTAAATGAAAAAAACGCAAGAAGAGACCAAAAGAATGAAAACAACACGCCCACCCCCCACCCCCCAAAAAATCATATAATTAAACAAACCAGGCAGATGGGTAAAAAAAAGTTTTCCCCCCAAATGAGATTTTAGCGACCTACAGCAAACCCAAGAGCTGTTGGGGGAGCTCTGCAGTGATGGGGGCTCCCCCCTTGTGCTTGTTTTCAGGGAGGAGGAGCATGGGGTGTGTATGGGGGGTCCTACATGGGGGGCTCATTGCAGAGCACCAGCTCCAGTTCCTTGCGGTAGAGTTTGCCCCCGTCAGAGAGGTTCATGATGCTCTTCCTGTAGTTGGTGAGCTGCTGGATGTTCATCTCCTGCAAGGCATGGGGGGCACTGGGGGTGGGCATCCCATTTCTCCCCGGGGAGCACCCCCAGTCTGGGATTACAGTCCCCCCAGCTCCAGTGCAGCATCCCATGAGGATGCAGGGTCAGCTCCTGGACCAGAATCTCCTGGTCCACATGGAGCATGGACACAGGGGGTGGAAGATGCTGCTGGGAGAGGGGAGAAGGAACTGGGAGGCTCTGAGGGTGGCACCCAAGCTCTGCCTTCACTTACTTTCTTATTCTTCTCATACAGGTCTTTCAAGAGTGCATCCAGCTCATTCTCATCAATGAAGCCATTTCCATCCTGGATAATGGGGGAGGGACATTAGCAGCAGGAAGGACACAAGCCCCACCATTCCCCCTTGGGCATGGGTGTGGGGGGCAACCCCACACCCTCACCCAGAACAGCCAGGGGTAAACCCACCATTCCCACCCCAAACCAGAGCCCCAACGGAAAACACGTGATTTGGGGTTATTTTTTGCCAAGTTATATTTATTTGAGGCAGTTTCCCGCGAGCTGGCTCCCTACCTTATCGTAGAAGGCGAAGATGGCATTGAACTCCTCCGAGGACAGCTTCATTCCCTGGGAAGTGGCAAGGTACACCAGGGTGTGAGGGAGGGGATGGAGGCGCAAGCAGTGGGTATGGGTTGTTGTTGTTATTAGTAGTAGTAGTATTAAGTTACCTGAAACTTCAGAAGAAAATTTTCTTGCACAGGCAAAAGTCTGAAAAACAAGAATAGCAGGGAAGAGCGGGAAGTAGCCACAAAAATACACTTTCTTAAACCACAGTGACTTTTTGCTCAGAAACATAAGCAGATGAAAGAGGAAAGCAGTTTTCCTTGGAAAGTGGAGCAGACTCTTCCTAGACACGAGCATTTCAGGTGTCTTTCCCTCCCCACGTCTTCCTTCCTGCTGCCCATGACCTTACCGGGACATCTCGGAGAGACCCAGCTTCCCGTCGCCGTTCATGTCGAACATCCGCAACTGTCGGGACACAAGCAGGGTCACCCATCGCCTCCTCCTCCCCTGCATGCCGCCCACCGTGGGGTGGCAGGACCCCAGGGGGGACACGGTGCCCCAGGTTCCACTTACGATGGTCTGTGTGTACTCCTGCAGCTTGGGCTCGTCGTAGGGCCGGTTCGCCTTCTTCAGCAGGTCCGACAAGAAGCCCTGGGAGGAGAGGGCTTTGCTGCTGTCCCTGTCCCAGGCCGTACCAGCGGGAATGTCCCACTGGTGGGGACCCAGCTCAGCCCACCCCATGCCCGCAGCCCACCTTGAGCTCGTTGGCTTCGATGTAGCCGCTGCGATCCGTGTCATACCTGCGCCAAGCCTGCGGAGGGACCGCCGTGAGCCTTCATGTGTCCCCCACTTCCCCCTGACGTGTGTGTGTGTCCCCATAAGCCCCGCTGGGAGTGTCSCCCACCACCCTAACAGAGACAGGGCCATCTCACGGCTCCCACCGGTGTCACCTGCTCTCCCTTGGGGCTGGATGCTTTTGTTCAGTCCCATGCCAAGAGTTCAAGTGCCATTATTCTCATACCAGTAAGCAAGAACAGGATTTAATATTTAATAATATTTAATTGCATCCCCCTATTAAACAATAGTGCCTGCTTACCCCCCTCCATGCCACAGGACACTCTTCTTTCAGCTGTCCCCTCCACCCAGGGTTCATTTTCCAAGCACAAGCTCCCTCCTCTCCAGGATGCTGCACATTCCCCTTCACTCCAGCTATGTTTTGTTCCCCATCTGCAATTTCTGTCCCACCTGTGTTGGTTCACCCCGTGCAAGGGCACAGCGAGGTTGTGGGGTGGCCCAGATCAGTGTTGGCTTCAGCACATCCCTTGGGTACTAGGGAGCACCCATGAGGGGGAATTTACAGAACAGCCCCAAATCCTCACAGCTCACCTCACCTGGAGGCTGGGATGAGGTGCTCAGCTGCCCTGAAAGCTACCCAAGGGGTGCTGAGAACTGGGAAGATTCACCACACTCCTGCTCTCCCCCAAACCAGCACTGCCTCCCAATGCTGAGTTAATGCCAAGAGCTTTGGGGACACCAGGGGGGTTTGGACAATTCAAGCTCCCAGTTTGTTTTCCATGGTGGAGCTGGGCACTGAGACTGAATTCCATGGGGATCCCCAGCACAGCCTGTCCCGCTCACCTCCATGAACTCTGAGCTGGAGCCCACATGCTGGCGGAAACACAGCAGGAAGTTCTCCTCCGTGGGCAGGATCTGGGCCAGCTGTGGGGAACAGGAGCATGGTGGAATGGTGGAGGGGAAACACGAGCATGGGGGGGTGAATACRAGCAACCCAGGGTTTGTCGGGTGCAGCACCGCTCACCTCTGCCATCTCGATTTTGCCGTCTGCATTTTTGTCGTACTTGTGCATAAACTCCTTCATCTTGTCACCCAAATTGTCTTTCTTTGAGTCCTGCCAGTAAGGAGAGAAGGAATGGGAGCATTTCCCCCCCTCCCCGTGCTGATGTTCTCCCCTTTCCTCCCAGAGGAGCCCCGGTCCCGCTCATCAGTGGCCGAAGGAGATGGGGCTGACCTGAGCCTGARTCTTCGGGCATGAGGGAACAGGGGAAGGAGGGAGCAAACCAGGAGATGCTCTTACCACACCCGCTCCCTTTCTTGCGCTTTCCAGCTCCTGGAAGAAGTTTTCCAGCTCTTTGCCTTCAATGTAGCCATTTCCTGGGGGAGGAGGAAAATGCAGTAAGACTTCCACAGTGTCACAGGACAGGAGGACAGGGACAAATGCTCCCAGAAGACACAACATTTGTTTCCTCTGCACCAGGACATGGCTCCAAGGCAACTGCAGCAGCAAAGAAACGCCAGCCAGTGCTGATGCTGAGTGTTACACAGACTGGCCATGCCCACATTTGCCCAGGTGACACATAGCCCTAGACTTGTCCCTTGCACCCATTTGTAGAGCACAGGGGATTTGTTCATCTTTGCTGCATTTTCTGCATCTGATGCTTCAACCAGGTGGTCTAAACCACTCCATCCTGTCTKAGCATCCCCAAACCAGGACTGTTTCCTCTCAATCCACTGCAGGGGCCATGAGGGCAAATGGGGAGCAGAGACAAAGCACCCGGCACAGCATCCCCCCGCCCTGGGAGTAGGATCAGCCCCAGGAAGGGGTGACCCCAATGCCAATCTCCAAGGTGGCCAGGAGCTCTGAAAGATCCCTGTCCTGTGTACCCCGCACCCATCACTGCTGGTATTTGTGCTGAGATGTGGTTCCTCCAGAACCCAGGGTATCCGCAGCCCTGCCCTGCCTGTGGGATGCTCGGCGGCAGGACAGCTCAGCCAGGACCCAGCTGCACACGGCTGCCACGGTGCTGGCTCTCAGTGGCTTTGGGGGGTGGCTGCTGTGCCTGGAAGCAGCAGGGTCACGTCATGGCCGGGGACAGCAGTGAGGACATTGGCTCCATGGTGCTGCCAGGCAGTTGTCACCTCCCTGCCAGAAATCCTCCCAACAACATTTGGACACAGCTGGGGGATGCTTCCCTTTCCTCTGAAGTGCCTGCATTTGGGGCATTCCCCCTAAAACTGCTCCGCATTTCAGCCTCTGGAGGCTTGGACCACGGCACCCTGCTCTGCGCCGCCCTCGGCATCATCACCTGCAGGCTCCCCGGTAGCATCTTCTCCCTGCTGCAACACAGCAGCTGGGAATAACCCATCTACATCCCAGCTTGAAGCACCTGGGAAAGTCTCAGGGTACCTTCCCCTTTGGTGACCACATCCCGATGGATGAGCAGCATCCTTCCCAGGAGGGGCTTGGGTGATATTGGGGTGCTGGTCTGAACTTGGCTTTCCACTGGTCTTCCCAGGGACTTTGCTTTTGTGGGTGCAGGAGAACCCCAAGCTCCTTTGAATTCAGTTGGAAAAAAAAAATCAACAGGAGTTTTGAGCTGGGAAAAAAGAATAAGGCCAAGAAAAGCTGTGGCTGGTAGCTTGGCTTCCTCCAAGCAACAGCTTGGACGGGTCTGATCCATGTCCACAGAGCAGCGGGGTGTGGAGTGTCATGGAAAATCCCCTCTGGAGAGCCATGGCCAGTCCATGCGGCTGCACCTCGGAGCCTCGGGGCAGCTGTGGCTGGCAAAGTGAGGACATCAAAGACATCCAAGGGGACATCTCCAGGGCATGATGAGCCTTGAGGAGAAGTGGCTCAAGGCATGGAAGCCCCACTGGAGGGATTTAAATGCAAGGATGAGCTTGGGTGAAGCAGTCGCATCCAGAGGGGAACGAACCCCAGGTCCCTCCATTGGCAGAGGGAAGTGGCCGGGGCTGTTGGAGCTCCTGCTTGGTGCAGCCGAGCATTGTCCTTGTCAAAGCCACCTTCTTCCCCGACGCCCGAGTCCCTCCTCTCCTGGGCACCTGCCGTGCCGCAGCTCGACAGCCTTGCCCTGCCCGGGGGCCGCGGGCCAAGCTGGATCCGTGCCTGCCGCTGTGTTTGGAGATGACAGAGCACATCCAAGGGCGCAGCGGGAAGCGCTGCAGGAGGCAGCTGGACACCCACATCAGGAGCTCCCCGCTCCCACTGGAGTGCCACCTTCCCCACCCCTTGATGGCTGCTCCAGTGCCAGCTCCGGTGGTGCCAGGGACCCATGTCCACGTCCTCAGCGCCGTCGGGCTGCCGATAGAGCAGCCAGGAGCAAGCTGAGCTCCAGTTCCAGCAGTGCAGCTGGGGAGACTGCATGACGCAGCTCCCAGGAGGGTTTTGGTCCCCAAACCTCCCTGCAGGAACACGAGACCCAGTGAAGGGCAGGAGCTTTCCCCTGGGCTGCTGTTCCCAGCAGGCTGAGCTTGCTTCATGGCACTGCAGCGCTGAAAGAAACTATTTTCCCACAGAACGGTGCTGCTTTTTGCATTTCCCCCCCTTTTTGGGGCTGACAATAGTGGGAACAGGCGTGTCCTGCCCAGATGTGACTCTGCGGGAAGGTGRCATCCCCATAGTGGACAAGGTTTTTGCCACAGCATCCCCGAGGAGMGGTTTTGCGGGGCTGGGAAGGAGGCGGGGAGGGACCGAGCACTCCAGACGTGGAGGAACCGTTCCTCAGCCCGCTCCGGGCGTGGGACACTCGCTCTGTCACGCCTGGCAAGGGGGTGGCCCTGGGGCCGAACTGGTGGCCGCGCTGCCCCCCTCCCTCCGGGTACCAAGGATGGGGCACTGCCGAGGCAGGGGGATGGAGGGGACCCAGGGTGGGCACTGGGCACCCCGGAAAGGGCAAGAACCCCAGACCAGCACGCAGAGGTGACACCAGCCCCAAGCGAATCCCAGCTCTCAAGGCACCCGGGGGACGTGCCAAGGAGACCCGGGATACTCCGGGCTCAGCGTCCCGTGGGCTGGGGGCTCCCAGTGGGGTCCCGTTCTGGGGCTCCCCGTCCTTCCCCGACGGGAAGGTCCTGAGGGACCGATCGCTTCCCCGATCCCGGAGCTTCAGCCGAAGGGGCTGCGCCCCGGAGACTCTCCATCACCCCGGAGACTCTCCATCCTGGAGTCTCTCCATCCCAGGGGCTTTCCATCACCCCGGGGGCTCTTCGTTACCCCCAGGCTGCGGCGCTGGAGGCTCTATTCTCTCATCCAGGATGTCCAGGGACTCAGGGACTCTCCACCGCCTCCCCCAGCCCCGCGCCCCCAGGGATGCTYAGCCCGGTGCCCTCCCCGCCGGTTTTTTGGGGGGCGAAGTGTCCCGCGCGCCCCGGGACTGACCGTCCGCGTCGAAGTGCCGCCAGATGTCGAGGAACTGGGAGGCGGTGAGCTCGGCCAGGTGGAGGTGCGGGGCCTGCTGCGGGCCGGCCATCCCGCTCCCGATCCCGCTCCCGATCCCGCCGCTCCCGATCCCGCCGCCGCCCGCAGCCGCCTTTTATACCCGCGGCCGCCGCGCCGCCCGCCGCCGCCAGAGGGCGCCGCGGCCCCGGGACACCGGCCGGGCACGGGGGGCAGCGGATACCGGGACGCCGGGATATCGGGATACCAGGATACCCGGACATCGGGACACCCGGACACCGCGACATCGGGCTACCCAGACGTCGGGACACAGGGATACCGGGACATAAGGATACCAGGATATCAGGACACCGGGATACCTGGATATCGGGACCTCGGGATACCGGGACACCAGGACACTGGGACCTCAGGATACCGGGACCTCGGGACACTGAGACACTGGGACATTGAGATACCGGGACACCAGGATACCGGGACACAGGGAGCAGCACTGGGCACCGGGACTGGCAGCCCGTGCCCTGACACTTGTCTCTGCCTTGTCACCTACCCCTGCTCTGCTATCTACCCCTGCCCTGTGCCACTCACCCCTGCCCCATGTCACCTGCCCTGCTTAATGTCAGCTAGCCTTTTCCTGGTCCTGCCCTGTCACATTCCCCTGCCACTTCCTCATGCCTGTCACTCCATTCCTTCCCCAAGTCCCTGCATCCCTTCCTATGCCACTCAGTCCTAACCCTGTCACCACGTCCATGCCCCATGTCACCACATCTGTGTCACTGTCCCTCTGCCTCGCAGCAACTTCATGGCTCATAATTTGCTGGTCCTGGCAGGAGGAGCAGAGAGATGGCAGTCCCTGTGTCACCACCACCAAGGGACCGTGCAATGACCACAGCAGGGCTGTCACTCGCTACCCATGGCTGGAGTGAGGACACAAAACTCGGACACTGCATCCATCTTTTAGAGGAAAAACCGAGGAACCCTCAGAACAAGGCTCTGCCTTCCCGGCTGGAGCAGGGCTCCTTCGGGGAGGGAAGTGATGCTCAGCCCAAAAGACGTTTCTCACCCTGGCTCCCCTTGCCAGCTTGTTGTGGGATTTTCGTTTCCCAAGTTTTCCCAAATGGCAGGGAAGTTTCCAGGCCCAAACAAAACAGCCACACATGGGGTTTGTCACTGGCTCCAGCACAGCCTGCCCAGGGGAAGCGTTGCCATGGCTACAGGGAAAAAAAATTCAGATCCAGCAAGAAGGCTGAGCCGATGGAAGTGCTTAATTAAAGATGAGAAGGCATCAGGGAAGTTCAGATGTGAGCAGAACAGGGACCCAGTTGGCAGCAGGCAGCTGCCAGGAGTTATCCAGGGCACTGCCCACCCTGCTGGGTGCTGGTGCCTCTTACTTTTGTCTTTTGGCTGGGAGAACAGCAGGGGTGAGGTGCTCCCTCCGAATGGCAGGGGACGCAGGCTTGGGGACTGGAGGAGCTCAGCGCACTGGAGRTGGAGCCAAGCCTGGCTCTAATGCTGTGGGAAGCTGAGGCAGGGCAGGATGCAGGACTTCAGGCATGGGAAGGGAGATGCTGTGCCAGCATCCCATGAGGAAAGCCACGCTGGGACACCGAGCAGCGCGATGGCCTTCTCCTCCTCCCTGCTGCACAACGCAGCCTCCAGGCACACACGGGACACTGAAGGGTGTCCTGGGTATTCATTCCATTCACATTTCCTGTGGTCTGGCACAGAGATTAGTCCCAAAAGCTTCTTTTTTCCATTATTGCAGCACAATTTTCCCCAGCAGAGCCCATTGCTTTATTGTCCCACTCCCTCCAGAGCACATTTTTCCTGGGGGCTGAGAGGGGACCCTCACTGCCTCTGCAGGGCTGGGTTTAGGGATGTGTCCTCAGTTGTGCCCCAGGGGACAGAAGCGGAAAGAAGGGACACAGGGACCCAACACTGGTCCATCATCTGCTCTGCAGGGAGCACAGCCCCAGCTCAGCACAGGGATGGCTCTGGGTCACCAGCCCATCACATTCATGCTGCTCCATGACAGCCACCTCTCTGCTACTGAAGAGCCAAGCTTGCTCCAAGTTGGAGCCTGGAAGCAAAATTTGGGCTCCAGGTGCACTCCCTCCTTTCTCTGGGGAAATGCTCCCCCAAGCTGCCTCTGTGAAGCAGCTGGCAGAGCAAGAGGGGCTCACTGCTGCAGGAAGGGATTTACTAAGATTGAGAAAGACTTTTAGAGAGGGCTGTGAAGCTTCAGGCAAGGAAAGCCTGGGGTGGTTTTGCTTCTATTTGAAGCCATCTCCCACATGGGTGTCCGGGCACAGGGAATGTCCCTTCTGCAGGAGGGGATGTTCCTTTATCCCTGTCCCTTAAATCACCTTAAATCACCTCCTAGGTTGGATATTAGGAAAAGGTTCTTCACCCAGAGAGTGGTTGGGCCCTGGAACAGGCACATGGTGGGACTCTTGGGGTTGTCCTGTGCAGGGCCAGGAGTTGGACTTGATGATCCTTGTGGGTCCAACTCAGGATAGTCTATCATTCTATCTGAACATGCCATCAGATTTTGGAAATAACAGACCATCATGCTGCTTACAGAGCCAGGATTTAATTCAGCAACACACTGGGATCAGCCCATGCCGTGACCCACATCCCTCCCCTCTGCTCCTCACATTCAGCACAGCAGGGGAGAGTTTAGTTCTTTCCTGCAAATGAAATCCTTGCAGTGAAGACCTAAAGCTTTTGGAAAAAACCCAAACAACAYACCACTATAGCAGAACCCCCTTAATTCAACTGCAGGTTTTCAATAAAGAGAAACATCTAAGGGAATTTTGATAACTTGAAGGCAAGGCACAGGCTCGCTGCTGAGCTGAGACAGATAGCACARGTTTTTAAAAGCTTTCTGATTTACTTTTGTATAGGAAAGAATGCAAAAGGCAAACCTGATGTAAAAGAAAGTGTGGGAAACCGAGGCTTGCAAAGGAAACRGGATGAATCACACCATCAGATTTTTTGGGTCACAGGGTTGTTTCTCAGATAACCGCAGACATCTCTACTTAAGCACTCATGATATGGTCCAGCCAAGGGCTGTGGCAGAGGTTTCTCCTCTTGGCCTCACACTTTTATGTGAATCCCACATGAAGGCATCAATACAACACCTCTGTCTTCTCCAGGGGACTGGAAGCAGCAGGACCTTGTGATCTGAAAGGTTTCTCCGGAGTGATGAGCAGGGAAAAGGAAAGGGCTGGCACAGAGGATGGGGCAAACTGGCTCATGAATCCATGGCTGTGAGCAAGTAAAGGAGGAGCTGTGCCCTGCACTGACACAGGTGTTCCACGGGTCCATCTGCCATGGGTACAGCCACATGGGACAGCCCCTGCTGGTGGCACTCCCTAACCAGGAAGCACCTGGGCTCACTGCCAACCACAGCACTGAAAAACCCAGGATCATCAGGTAATTTGGGGCTCTTTTACTACTTGCCAGGTTTTTTAGCTTTTTGTGCATCTTCCGAATTATTCCTGTGGCCACAATGCCCTGGACTTGAGAAACAGGTAAGTGGCACAGAGCACAGRAATGAAGAAAGCCGAGGTTCTCATTTCTGCCATGGATGTTGCCAAAAAGCACCAAGAGCACCAAACAAAAGGCACAGCCTCAAGGAAACTGTGTCCTGCCTCCAGCACAGATGCCTTGCTGCACTGGCACCACCATAGCCCATTGCACCTTCCAGTTGCTCAAAAGTTAATTGAGGTACTTTGGTTCTTGGTCTTTTTTCCTAAGTTCCTCAGCCTAGTGGGATCAGTAAGAAATACCTGTGCCAAGTACTGGGCAAACGTTGGTCCTGCTTATCCTGAGCTTTGAGCTCTGTTCCCCCAGGGATGTGGTGCTGTGGGGTCTCCCTGGGCTATCCCCCAGCCTGGGGGTTGGATGCTGGGAGTACAGTTAAGCACGTCCTTCCTTTCTAACCAATGGCACTGGCACAGCAAACAAAAACACTGTTTTCAAGATCACAGCAGGTTTTATTCCCTCAGTTTCTTCCCCACACATCTTATCCATCTTGCATCATTGTCTTTCAGACTTTGGAAATTCATCAGCATTTAAAAAAAACCAAAATTGTATTAAAAGTATCTCCAAAGCCAGACGAACTCACTCTGTTTTTTGTATTTCCCATTTTCCCTGCAAAGCATGAATAAGATCCTTTCCAAATGCCCAGGGCATCTTCCTCTTACCATTACAGGGCAAAAGCCAGGATGTTCATGCAGAGTTTGGGCCATCCAAGCCAACTCTGGGCAGCTGAAAGAAGAGTCCCAAACTGTTTAAGTGCTCAAATGCTATTTAGAACATATATTTTTTTAAACAGACATAATTTGCTGAAGACTTAGCTGCACAGTGATTTTCGGATTCAATTTTACGTTGCATTTAAGCTGTATTCAGACACAAGTGCAGGGTATCTGCCTCCGGTGCAGCTGGAGAGACGAGCAGACCTGGCCTGCTGAAAGCAGGTGCTGCTGCCAAGCTCCTCATCCTCTCAAACYCTGCCTGAGAAGTACAACAGCAGGTTTTTTTGGATGCTTCCCTTCACATCGCAGCCCAGCCTGACTCTGATTAATTAATGGAGTCTGCTGAAATCCCAGCCTTAGCTACTCTGGCTGCTGCTAGCTACAGCGAGCTGCACAGCTGCCTTCCACTCCCACTTGAGAGACTTTGTATTTACCAAGTATTAATTAGATGAATATGAAGCACCATTTTCTAGGCAGGCGAAATTATCTGCTCTCTCCCTGCCCTGTAACAAGCCCATACTGGGACAAGTCTGAAAAGGGAGCAGGTAGAAGTGGTTCCTTCATGCTCTGCACATCTGCCACTTTTCATATTTCCCTGCTTGTGCTGCCCCCCTTGACGAGCACTTCACTCCTGCTAGATCTGAAAAGGCAACAGCATTGTGGAAGATGGAGCTGGAGTCTCTTTCCCGTTGCAGATTACCACCAAAGCTGGGTCCTGACAGTCAGACCCACCAAATGCGAAGAGCTGCTGTCTCCAAGAGCTCCTCCAAGTGCCAGGAGCTGCTGAACAAGTAAGTCTGCCARGAAAGCACAAGCAATGAATCCTCCCCCTCCACAAGTCCTCCAGACCAGGCTGGGCAGGTATTTATCAGGGCTGACCACAGGTAACCCTTCCCAGGAGAAGAGAAGGGGACAGGGGGGCCACCCCAAGATCTCCCCTACACCTGAAGTGTTACCATTTAATGGAAAACATTCACGGCACAACTGTTCCTCCTGGTGGCAACATCTGCACCATGGATACTGCAGCTGACACCAGTAATTGCAGCATGAAAGGCTTCAAGCGAACACCCATCCGGAAAAAAATGGAAGAAATGTCATGGAAGGCTGATGGCTGTGACGGAGGGCAAGTGTCAGTGGTAAACAACTGACCAGCTAAATTTAGGAAGGCAGGTTGGGAGCTCTCCATGGCCAGTTCGGTGTCTTCAGTTCAGATCACTGAGTCAACTAAAAACATTTAGCTATGACAGTGATGGGCTTTATACAGAACTACAAGATAAATGAAGGGAAAAAGGTTATCTAATAATTACAGTCACTGTTTCACATCCAGCTGCATCCACAGCTCATCCTGACCTTTGAGGAACAATGAATAATGCACTGTCCTGGTGAATGTTCCCCCTTCCTGGATAGACCATCAGCACACTGGCAAGAGAGGACTTCTGTTTGTCCTTTACTCGCTGCTTCGTTCAATTTCTTTATGTAAGAGGACCAGGCAAGTCAGAAAAATATCACACCTGTTCCAAAATATTTCCACTGTAACTTCACATYGCTAAACTCCACAAACCACTGGTGCTCCAACAGCTGCTACAGAGACAGCAGAAAAGCTCATGTGAAACATGGCTCAAACTGATCTCTCTGTCTTGGGGAACCAACAGGAAACCAGTCTCCAGTGCTCAAACTACTGATCTCCAAGACATCCACAAACTGAACAAAACCAGGCAGAGATGGACCTGCATTCTGTTTCCAGCCTGGCCACGTTTACATGATGCACAGGTAAGTCATGCCTTGTACTGAGCTGCAGTTTCATGCCCTGTTGAATTGGGCAACGAAACAGAATGGAGAGGTGTGAGGTATGCTGGGGATGTGCTGCATTGTAGCAACAGCTACTGAGCTCTGCAGCTGGTCACGAGGAGCCAAGGATGAGCAAAGAGAGGGTTTTCTGGGAGACCTTCTGGGATGGGAAGGTCACACAACCCCATGGAAATGCAGTGGTTTTCCAAGATGTAAAATCAATTGCAATTCTCCTGCAGCATTGCTTGTTCCAGGCAGATCTCATCTTTAGCCTGGCCTGTTTCATGTACCCAAAACCCAGACTTTTTGTGGACTTCCACTGCTTCAGACCTAAGCAAGCCCAGCAGGCGCCAAGCCCCACGACCAACTCTTGACCTGGCTCATGTGCAATGGGGGAGCAGAGACTTGGGGCAGGAGGGTGCCCCAGGAGAGACAGTACCACGGGTGAGAAATGCAAAACACTCTGCAGCAGAACGAGGGGGAGCTGGAGCTCACAGCASCCAGGGGCTCTGCTGACATTGGGGTTTGGGAATGTGCCAGTGTTTAAGTGCCAGTGAGCTGTTTTGGTCACTGGCTACGAACAAGGGGATCATTCTGGCAAAATTCAAAGCGAACCTCTGCACCTGGTCAGATAAAGCAGAAAGATCAAAAGGTCTATTCAAAATCAGGAGAGAAGGGGACAGTCCCACCAACAGCTCKCCCTCAACACTTGGTAGCGTTCACACACGTTATGATATGAAGGATAACTGGCTGGAGGTCATGGAGAGCTCGTACTTTCCCCCAGCTTCCCAAGGAGGTGTGCGACCAGTTTCTGCAGGGCTTCAGCCCGCACCACCGAGATGCGCAGCACTTCCTCGTGGTTGGCTTTTTCTTGGCTGTTGTAGCTCATCACCACTTTGTTGGTGATGAGGGAGATCCCAAGGACTCGGAGGCCGCAATGCCTGGCTACGATTACCTCTGGGACAGTGCTCATGCCTACAGCAGGAGAGGAAAGGACCAGAATAAGCCAGGATTTACACCAAAACAAGACCTCTCCAAGGCTGCAAATCATGATCCCACCTCCAGGCACRTGCCCTTGCCTCATTCCCCCCAGCTCTGTGTCTGAGCTCTCTAATAGTTAAAGAGGCTATGTACAAGGCTCAAATAGCTGCAGCACTACAGTTACARCTCTGCTCAGCACAATAAACCTCCTGCATTTGATCCTTGTGCCACAGCTCCCTCCTCAAGATGTGTCAGACTGCTTGCAGACTTGCTAAGGGAAGTACTGATGTGCTGTGTCATTTGGCTCTTCTCTTCCTCGGCTAAAAAAGCTATTGCAAATAAAAATGGCTTTGAGGGAAGCTAAGCTCCTTTCCTCACACATAACAAATCTGCAGGTATTAATAAACAGACTTCCATGAGCCAGGAGTCATGGGAGGAATCACAGCTGGAGGAATCGTATGGATCATGGCATTTACTTTCCTCGTACACACTTGGGAAGGTATCCATGATTACCATCCCTAAACAAGACTTCTATGGAGGGCTGGCTTGCAGGGAAAAAGCATAGTGAAAATCTTTACAGTGTTAGAMTTAAAAGAAAAATACTAGAAATAGACTTAATTTTTATCGGGCCTCACTCAGTCCTGCTGAAGTGGAGCCATCTGAGCATGAGAGACTTGTGTTTGGGAAATAAACACAAAGTTGTGCTGGGATCTCTGCCCTGCGCAGCCCTAAGCACAGGGACTTTCTGCAGATCTATCCTAGGAGCTGCACTAAGCCACTGCAGAGTGAAGCAGAAATACACAGAGCTCATTTCTCCAGCCCCAGGAGACTTAGAGAGTCAAAGACTGAAGCAAGTCAGCCTTGAGCAGAATTAACTGTTCAACCCATGTGCCCGAACAAGCCTGGCAGCCCAGCCTGGCAGCTCACCCACAGCGTCGGCGCCCAGCGCCTGCAGCAGGCGGCACTCGGCGATGGTCTCGTAGCAGGGCCCAGCCAGTAGGCAGTACACTCCTTCCCGGGTGAAGCTCAGGAACCCCAGCTCCTGGGCACTCTCCATTGCCAGGCCCAGCAGGTCTTGTTCATAGGCATCTGACATGCAGGGAAACCTCACTCCAAACCTGCAAGGCAGTAAAGGACACAGCCATGTGATGCTGCTACTGCTCCCTCCGTCAGAGTCCAGGGATGCTCGTCCTTTGGAGAAAAGGGAAATGTTAAGGGCAGACCTGCTGTGGATGCAATCTCTCTCATTCCGCCCTTATCATCAGATAATTCTGCCATCAGTCATAGAATAGTTTGGGTCAGAAGGGACCTTTAAAGGCCATSTCATCAAAACCCATGAGCAGGGACATCAACGAGCAGGGACATCATCAGCTAGATCRGGTYGCTCAGAGCCCTGTCCCACCTGACCTTGAATGTCCCCAGGAATGGGGCATCTACCATCTCCCTAGGCATGACATTCCTGCTAGATCTAATCTTCCAAGACTCTCAGCACACAGAGGTTATGGCTGTTGGAAGGTCTGGCACTACTTCCCCACTGCACAAACCCTTCTGGAATGCTCTTTCAAGGRTTCCTGTCCCTAGGGAGCACTGATGGCCAGTTCTCTCTCTCTCCAGCAACTGCCCATGATGACTTTTAAATATTGTCCACCAGACAGTTGCTGCCTTTTGGGCTCCCTGGAGCACAGAGTCCCACAGGCTGTCCCTGGGAGGGGGCTTGAGCAGGGCCTGATGGAGCATCAGTCCCGACATTGAAGGCCCATCACAGCAGGCAGCTACTTAACATCTTGGAGCTCCAGGGCCATATTTTAGGTAGCCTTCATTCTCTGCTTCAAGACTGGGTCTCTTGCTTGCTTTAAGCCTCAAAATAACAGCTCAGTCCTGCTCCTGATGGATTGAATCCTACTATTGACTCAAGGAGAGCAGAAGTAGGTGCCAAAGATTGTTATGCTGCCACTGAGGAAACTTGGAAAATAAACTCCCAGCCATGTTCACCAATGCAGTTCAGTAGGAGTGGACCGGGTCCCTCATTTATGCAATTAAAGCTTCTGCTTGTTTACATGTTCTTCCAGCTGAATGSTTAGGGCAGTAGGTGGCTTATTTTGTTTTTATAAACACTAAATATTATATAAATAAAAGCAAATTTTCCCTTCTGGTCTAAGGTAATAAGTATTCATCACCATGAAAATTGCTTCCCTTTCCTGAAGGATGGCCAGCAATGCAGAAGCCCAATTTCTAATTTATTAAAAAAAAATTATTTCCACATCACTTCATTGCCTCTAGTTTTGCTCTGTTGTGCTTAGATAAATCCTTCCTGGTAGCTCAGCTGGACAGGATTTTAGGAGTTTGCTCAGCTAAATCTCTGCAATACTTTGAAACCCGATTCTTAAAGACCTTTTGCCCATTTTGCGCTCTTGGTTAGCAGTACAAAAGTCACCTCCCAAAGCACTGCAGTCTTCACCAAGAAGCTGCTTTTGGGAAGCAATGAGGCAGCTATGCTGCCTTTGAACGTTGTCCAGATGCAGTTGTTTGATTGGAGTTACTCCTCCTGCTCCAGAGCAATTATGCAAGTCCAGAGAGCTTTAAACACTCCATGTGGCTTCTCTGCTTTTGATCACTCTTTCCTCCAACCCACGGCAATACCTACAAAAATGTAAAGATGTTCCACTTCAGATGGTTACTGTCCTCTTGCCATGGAATCACAGCACAGGGTTTATTTCTCCTGAGGCAGCTGCCAGCACCTTTCAGATTCCTTCAGAAGCAGGAGCCAGGTCTGCTGATTAGCTGAACTTACTCACAAACTACCATCTCCTTCCTCACCCCCCTGCCTGTCCTCTGGTTTCACACATCCAGCTTTCACCTGGCTTCTTTCCTGCCAGCTTGGTTACGAAATGATTCTTGCTGTTGTTTTCTCCTTATCACAATCCAGCCTCTTTCTTTCCTGCCATAAGGCCCATGACAGCACTCGATCTTTACTGCTTCCATGTTGACTTTCCTAACACTTGATGTTCTTCCCTTCGCTCAGCATGGATCTCCAGTAGATGTGTCCTAACACTCTTTTTAGCCCTGTCTGAGAGTCAAAGGTTTTCTTTTTGTGAACACTGGTGTTGTTCTCGGACACGAATAAACATGCGGAGACAGCTGTCAGGGTTCACTAACAGGCAGAGGCCAAAGGGGAAAGAAGAGAGAGAGCCAGCCTCTGCTCTCRTCTTTATTTATATGTTTTTAGAAAACACTGTGGATTGGAGGATGGGAATACTACCTCCTGCTGTTTACTGGTCAACAGAATTGTTTATTATATAGGTTAGGAATTTATAAACATTTGTGCTGGTTAGATCAACAAACTATGTTATACAAAAGTGYGTGAGAAWCTATTTGTTGAATTAAAAACACTGCACAACTAAAGAACTGCAAAATGCAGGGCTACACACTGGTTCCTCTGGCATGTCCCCTCTCAGTGCTATGACCTTGCTCATGCTGGTTGCCTTCCACTTCACCAGTCTGATGGTGTCTTGGAAGGATTTTAGAACTATAAATTCATGTTGGAAGGGACCTCGAGGTCATCAAGTCCAGCATCCTGCTCTAAGTAAATCTATATCCGGTGGCAACTGCAGTCCAGGGCTGAAGATATGTCAGAAGCCCCTCTCTGCACTGTCCATAGGGTAAAGCTTCCCTTACACAGCCAGTACAGGAAACCTGACTTCCCAGCTCAACCAGCAGCAGTCACTCTTGTAGATCTAGATGTCTCTGAAGAAGCTGCCAAGACAATCACCTCTCATCAGAGCAATGCCTTCAGTGAATACATGCTGTTAACAAAGGCACCCCAGCTTAATCACCTCGATACAAGAGTGGTTATCAGGAGATTTAGAGGTTTCATCTTTGTTCTGCCCTCCACTTACAGCCTGGCCTCTGTTGTACCCATTCCATCACACCAGAAATGGCTGTTGATAAACCCTGGCTGGAGACAGCACAGTTCACTGACTGCTCAATTAAGAGGAACCAGCAGAGAGAGGGGCTGACAAGAAGAGGAGCAGTGGGTCTCTTTAGCAGAGGGTATGGCTGGTCATGTCAGGAGAAGGATCAGAAGCCTACTTGTATAAAACAAAACCTTCTGTGGGTTTGTGTGTAAACTCCTTATACGCTTGCAAGAGTAAGCAACAGCCAAGGGAAGGCAGGGCAGTTGGCACAGCACACACAGCTATTGCTTTAACTCTTCCCTTGTGGATACCTGGAGCCAAACTCTAACTCTCAATAAATATTTATTAGCAGGCAAAACTGGCAGTCCCAGCCCAAGGCTGGAGGAAGAAAAGATTAATTGGTAATGTGGAGCTGATGCCTTCTTACCTCTCATCGTTTGGCCCACGCAGTGGATTCTGCCCTCCCAAGCCAAACAAGCTGATGTGATCTCTTATGAACATGATGTCCCCCACTTGGAAGTGGGGATTCAGTCCTCCAGCAGCATTTGTGACAATCAAGATCTCCACCCCCAGGAGAAAGAAGACCCTGATGGGAAAGGTGACCTGCAAGGACCAAAAGCAGATGTGCAATGAGTATCACAATCAGTAGGCAGCTACTGCTACTACATTTGTAGTATCACAATTTGTGGATGCAAACAAGAGTCTATACATGGAGATAAAACAATCTTCTCCAAATTTAAACATTCCTCTAATTTAAATAGAATGTTAATGTTTTTTAAACAAATTAAAACATTATCTTGTAATGAATACCATTAAAATCCAAGCCCATATTTCCCGCAGTTGCACTAAGGTCAAATAAAGGTGGTACAGAAAGAACATGCAGATTGTTTTTGCTCACTGCCAAGGTCTTGCAGAGATCAAACCACTGTGCTGATTGAAGTAACTACTTATGCACATGGACTTGGAGAGTAATCCAAAGCTAAGGAACAATTGGGAGCTGGAAAAAAAATTTAGAAGTTTGATTTTGAGGGGTCATGAAGGAATTGGGATGATACCTGCTATTGATCAAATGCTAAAGCTGTGAGCAAAAAATTTCCTGACTGTGGACACCACTTCTTCAAGAAATCAATTAATTTTAATCGACAAACATGTCTTGATAAAGCTAGTTTTGTGTCAAGTGATTTTAAAATAGTTGTTTTTCTGTAAGAAGTTGAGTGGTGCCAAATATTACCGTTTATATCCAAATGCAAGCAACCTCAATGCAACAAGGAAAATCTCAGAGCTAGCCAAATACAAAAAGAGCCAATAAATAAATACTATTGGTATTTTCTAGCAGAAATGTACATATGTGCATGGTAGGCAGCACAAATGCAAATATCGACAGGTTACAGTATGTTAGCTGGGAGGATATAGCAAGTTGCAGTAGCCAGGGGAAAAAAAAAAACCTGTAAACTATACAAATGCAAAAGAAGATTAAAGTAGATTATTTTTATCAAAGTTTTCTGGTTGCTGATTTAAATCATGATTAAACTGACTGAGTTAAAGCATGTAAATTACTCTGCCTTGTATGATAAACTATTTTCCCCTGTGAGAGTAGCAGGGTCAGCCAATTTGTGTGGCTGTGCAGCATCACCTTCATCCAGCAGAAGCCAACCACCTCTCAGTTTGAACTCCCAATTTTATTTTTTGCAGACAAATCTGAAATCTAAGAAAGACTCATTTCAAGAGCAATGTAAGTTCATTGCAACAGCTAACATCCTGCAGCTAGATAGCAAGGCAAGCAGTCACTTCTGCATCTTTTACAACATATCTCCCCTACGTGAATGTTTTCCTGAAGCAGAACTCACCGTGCTGGCAGAGTAGCCTTCGTAAGAGTGGAAACGTCCCTGCATGCACACGCAGAGCTGTCCATTCAGCTCCCCAAACACCAGTCTGCCAACATGCCCTGCCACTGGAAATTAATACAGTGTCATTTTAGTTACAGGTCTCAAAGTCTTTGACTTCAGAGAGATCTGTCACTTGATGACTTTGCTTAACAGTGGGGCCAAGCACCGCAAAAGCAGGAGCTGGAAGTCAAATAAATAAATACATACATATTTTTCTGCTATGATATTTATGCGTTTTTACTGTGAAGACACATTTCAGCACGGAGGGACTGRTTTGCAGACTTGAGTGATCTCTGCTCCAGGCTGCTGATGGGAGGGACACTGACGCCCTGGGCTGTGCTCACCTGTGCTCCGTGGGAAGTGAGGGATGTCCTCATACAGAAAGACTGTCTTGTTATCCAACACGTCAGCCAGACCTCCCAGTCCAGACCCACAGATGATGGCAATCCTGGGCCTCTGGACAGTACGGGCACGTAACCAATCCGCTGTTTCCTTATACACCTCGTAGCTGTTTCTGCAGAAGGAGAAGAGGTCAGTGAGACTATCAACCCATTCAAGGAAAAAGCTTCAAAGAACAGAAGTCCTGAAAAAGCGCAAAGAAAAAGAAATTTCATTAAGACTATAATAGTAGAAGTTTCACTGCTATTATTGAAGATGTATCACTTTTAATCTCTTATATTTTACCCCTGACTACAGGGAAATCATTTGAATCCCCTTGGCTGGTTTCATTCTGTAGATGAAGAATGGCTAATGATACCTAGATCACAGACATGTCACAAGGCATAACCACTCCTGCTTCTGATGGGCTCTGGTCTCTCTTGAGTTACTGAAGAAAGGCGAAAGCACAGTTAGACTGAGAAATTGCAAGTTATATGTGTGTGCATGGGGATGTCCAGCCTGTGATGGGGAAATCCAAGAGCATGGAGTCCAAAGGCACCTGAACAGCACAGCTGGAACCCTGCGCTGATGAAGGAGCAGACACTGTCCTCTGCAGGAGGTAAACTACTGAGACATGGGGCAAGCATCATCTACAGAGAGGGAGAAGCCAACCTCTGTAAGTGTTGAGTGCCATCAGCTCCCAGTGCTTCCTTCTAGGGGCTGGTACCACATCACTTTCTCGATACCTCATGCCTTCAGTACAGAAGGATAAACACGGAGATCCTGTTCAACCTCTTCTCTCCCACAGAGTGGGCACGGGATCACCTCTGCAGTCTAGACCTAGGCAAGAGGCCCAATGACATCAGTCTGTATCAAAACAAGTGAAAACCAAGAATATGGGCTCCAGAGCTTATGTTGCCAGATTCAAAAGGGGGACCTGGCAAATACCTTGGTAAAGAAAAGTCTTATCCAGCAGGGAGCCCCACTGCCTGAAGGTGGGATAGAAGCTGGCATTACAGTGCCTGTTGTGTATCTGTCTCACGGGAAGGGAGAAGAGTTCAACTTTTAACCTCTTAGCCCAGTATCAGATGCTTTAATCACAGTTTTGAAACACAATCAATAGCAAAATAAACCCATAATCCTCTTTCCTAATAGGGCAATGCAAATACTTTCTGAAAGTCAATATCAAGGTTGATTGGAAATTCTCCTCAAAAGTGGGGGTACCAATAGCAGTTCTTGATAGCAACTCGATTKTTAGCATTGATGAGTAGAATTATTGAGTGTACATGGTAGGGGACTTGGTCCTGGAGTGAACCAACACAGGTAGGGGCAGCAGKTTCTCTATATGAAAAGTTGATCTGATTACTGAGAGGTGAGAGAATCAGATACCAAGAGGCTGCAGGTGATGTAAAATTGACTGGAGATGGTAATAAGCAGTCACTGTCTGTTCATGAATGTTTCTTTTCTGTTTGTTTTTTTTTTTAAAYCAAGTCTCTTGTTTCCAGAGGTGTAAACCTTAGTAATGCTGTGATGCTGCTCTCTACAGCCTTAGAGGACAGACGGAAAAGCTTTCAAAGTGGTGCTCCTCACTGCTGGAGGTCTCAGGCCACTAAGAGGATTTGACCGTCCGTGTACAGCCGGTTCCTCCAACTAAAGTATCAGAYATTGAAACAAAGGTTCTCAATTCTATGATTTTTTTTTCTTTATACTGACAGAGTCGGTAGTTATTGCACAGGTATTTTCTGTGAGCTTTTTATCTCTTAGMTGTCTAGCTCCTACTGTAAGTCCTGTCCAATGTATCATACATCAAACTTATGTTCCTAGTTACAAACTGTGACATCAAAAATACCCAAGAATGTCATAAGCCTGCAATCCAATGAGAAGAAATAACTTCCATATGCATGGATTAATACAAAGAGTCATACTTAGCTGAAGTACTTTTCAAAGGAAAACTTTGGAAATAAGGGAGTTTATTTACTGTCACATACTGTTGAATTTTCTAAGTGTATCATGAGCTCCTGAAATAAGCAGGAGCTGTGAAAGTGACATTAATAAAGACTACACTTGACTATGTTATCACTTGCTCCCAGACAAAAGCTTTAAAAGTGCTTTACATACATTAATGAACAATTCYCCCCATTTTTTCTGTTGAATAACTGTAATCCTTGTTTAGAAATTCAAGGGAACCAAGAGAATTTATATGTAATACTCAAGCTTTTGACATACCTGTGGCACGCATGAGAAAAGAACAAGGTCACCGGGATCTGCTCTTCCTCGTGACCATAACACCCTTCATTTCAGTATTTTTYTTAAAACGTGCATGCACCCTTGCAAAATAACACTAAAGAATGGATACTATTCCTATATCCTCAGAAATTTTAGGAGTGCGGAATGAATCCYATTCAATGTCTACTGAAGGCATCAGGACTGACTGAGCTGTGCCAAGTTACAGGSAATTTTTTTCCTTTTAAACAGAAGATATTAAAATACTTCTTATCCAAAGAAGTAAAACTCCAGTGCTGCATATGTTGCCCTGCCTGAAAGGAGCTTCAGCAAGTGCACAGGGGCCTGGCAGAGCCCCGTCCATCCCAAAGGCTTTGGACATGTCAGAGCTGTCCCCAGTGCTGAGAGCACAGCGATGCCAAAATTAGTCTGCTTGCAGTATTTAGTTGTCAGAAACCTTCCGGATGACATCAAAGGGACTGGCAAGCACTGATAATTTCTGAATGCAAGGGAGATACCTGCTCAGCAGGAGCAAAGGGGGAGTTTGACCTGTGGGTCGCCAAACACAGTGTTCAGCCTGGCACTGCACGAGCACAAGGCCTGTGCAAGCTTTTTGACAGCTTGAATTAATACATATAGCACAAAGGCCCCTCTAGCTACCCTGTCTCTAACAATGCACACCTAATAATAGTGCTCGGTAGCATCGCTTTGGATTAAATCACAGGATCAGCTGAAAACACAATCCCCTTTATTGTGATTGCTGTCATCCACTGGAGAAACGCATCTGTTGCAAAACACAGCACTGTCACCGGTGACAGATCTTTTATGGCATGAAAAAAACCCACCCTCATTGTGCTTCTAGGTTGGCTGAAAGCAAATCCATGTAAAAAAGCAGACATATCCCAATAAACAGCTAAAGCATTATGTTTGGGGGCACACTGCCATACATATTCACAGTCTATGTCTCTCCACATGAGATATTTGCCTCTTCTGGCCCATAACCTCTCCCAAGGTCACCTACTTGCTGCCATACTTCATAATACCAGCACCTGCCCAGGCAGATGGCCAGATTCCTCTCCACTAATAAGATGTTTACTTCTGAGCAGCCTTTGTCTGACATTTATTGAGTGCCCAGTAGAAAGAGGAGGAAAACAAGGTGAGAAAAAGCAATGTAATTTCGTTAGCCCCTTCCAGCTTGGATGTCTGTGCATCCCCTATTTCACAGCACCTTACCTGTCTTCCTCAGCATAGGCCATCCTCCTCCTCTCTGGTTAACCAAAAGAAGGGGATGGTTGCTGGAAATGGAGCTGCAGGGTTTTATTTGACCAGAGGCCTACTGAACCTGCAGAAGCTGCTGCTGTCTCCGGCAGTGAGTCAGGGAGGTGTGTCCCAGCTTCTCTCCGCTGTCCCCTGAGCATCTCTAATCCCCGAGTAGGAGGGGCATGGTCAGTACATCTGCTTTTCTGGCCTCACCCCACATGACACACATGCTCTAGAGCTCTGCAGAAAGCTTACACGCATGCACACACACCATAATGCACATTAAGCCTAGAAATTTCACACACACACACACAACTTTTCAGCGGCTGACAAGAGATCTGCCTGGATTTGCACACTCTTGCATCACCTGGGAACCAGCTGGAGTCACCTGCTCCTGTGCAATTCAGACCCCTGGGAGYGTGCAGACTCTGCGAGATGACCTGTGCCACCTACTACTGACACCAGACCTTTCCACATCTCACATCATCATCTTCCCATTCTTTCATGGCAASCAGGGGTGACGACCCATCAGCTCCCCTCAGGGTTTTTTTGTTCACATTTAATTGTCTCACCCTTCCCTAAAGGAAATACTGCCTTGAGATATGYTAAACCTCTGTTCAGCTGATTATGGGAAACACAGGAAAGAAGTACACGCCTCACCATCTGCCCCTTTAATTTTAGCTTTGCTTTATATGAAAATAAATATTAAAACACCCCTGTCATATGGATCTGTTTGTGCATTGGTGTTTGATCCCAACAACTGATGTGAACCACATTTTACAGAGCCAGAGATGTTTCCAAGACAATTGAATGY
Organism: Amblyornis subalaris; assembly: GCA_018881555.1. Taxonomy (NCBI): domain Eukaryota; kingdom Metazoa; phylum Chordata; class Aves; order Passeriformes; family Ptilonorhynchidae; genus Amblyornis; species Amblyornis subalaris. Next base: position 541,496 of record JACAXG010000210.1, read on the forward strand.
CAAAAAAATTCAAGAAAAGCAGTGATGAGTAGAGACCTTACACGCCCCAGCTGAAAGGCCACAGCTACAATATGCAGTCACAGCTTAACAGATCCAAAAGGGATACAGAGGGTAGAATTTATAAATATCCCAAGCGGGGACAAAACCTCAATTAGAACTTGTCAATTCTTAGACAAGTCAGCCAGACATTAAGAAATATAGAAAATTTGGCATCACCCATTTCAGGTCTTAGATTTCTTATTCCTTCCATTCATCTTTCCTTGTTGGTCTTGAAGACCTTGCATCAAACAGACCATTGGTTGCCCCAGAAACCTGTCTCAGAGAACTACAAAGTCAAACAAGGTAATGAATGCAGCAAGAAAAAACTGGGCATTTTTAGAGAGAGATATACCTCATGCTGGAAAGCAGAAACCCAGTGTTGGCCTCGATGCCAGCACAGGCTGGGAGTCTGTAACAACCAGCAGAATTTAAACATCGAATTCTATTTTATTTGTTGAAAAATCCAGTCGGCACTGAAGAAATAGAAAATGGATCTGAAACAAAACCACAATAAGGGCCCTTTTCCCCTCAAGTTCTTGACCTTCTCCCTTTGTCCCTCTTGTTCACACTTCCACTTTTTTCTTACTTTCTCTTAGAAAGCTTAAAATGCCCCTTCTACACAGACGAGCAGGTGGGGGTGCTGCCACTTCAGGACCCAGGTGAACATTGCTGCACTGGTATGGTGCATCTTGCTCCCAGTTTGCTGGAGGCAGTGGAAAAAGCAACATTAAGGATCTAATATTGCTCTATAAATCATTTTCCCTTCTATGCCCTCTTTCTAACTCTGTTTTCACCATGTTGCCCCTCATTTTTCAGCTATGTCTCCTTTTTGACATTCTCATTCTTGTATTTCAGAACCTTGGTCCTCTCTGTCTCCRCCTGTTCTAGGTATATCCTCCTTTTTCTTCCGTATTGTTTTCCTGTACAAACCAAAGAAGACTGAGGGCAGAGATGGTTTTTAGTAGATTTAACTGCACCAAACCCTGTGCCCAAAGAGGGCCCACACTGCTTGGCTGTGAGCCAGTGTGCCAAAGGACTCTGCAAGTCACCATCGCCCCAAGCAACACTCACCCAAAACCAGGGTCTTAGAGCCACTACCCAGCTCCCTGAAGTCTTTYTGCCCTGTGGAAGTCCATGCTCCTCTTGCCAGCACTCAGGACTTCTTTGAAATCCATTATTTGCTCCCATTAAATTAAATTACAGAGCAACGTTAGGCCCTTAACGTTGATTTTCCATATAGTTTGTTGGTATCAGCAGAGTTCTGATGCCCCCCAGATATGTTCCCTTCTTCAGCCTTAATCTGATTACGTTCATTAATCTGATTCTTTTTTGCAAAGCAGACAAGAGAGATCAGACAGCCTGAGAGCTCTTCCCAATTTGCTCTCATCTAAGACAATCTCMTTCCCAGTTTGGATTTACATGGAAAACAGGATTATCAAAAAGGGGCCATTTTATCCATCCTTCTGCAGTATCTGTTATTCAACAGCAGCAAAAATTACTTGAGTTTTAACCTGTAATGCTGCAYTGGCTGGACAAGTACGAGATAAATGTTCGCCCTATTAGGACAAAATTAATTTGAGCACTGAGGGCATTCATGCCAATTAGATTGTAGGGAATACTCCAAATCTGATCTATCCAGAAAAATAAGGTATTGAATAGATTGCATAATCCTGAAAAAAAGTATTGAGAGTCTTCTGTCCTGAAAGAATCTCAGTTGTCTCTGTCTCCATGTGTCTGCAGCAATTTGTATCTATAATCCTGATTTTACTGACTTGGCTGTCATTCAAGCCCAGCTTCTGTAGACAGAACTTCAACTGCTACAGGATGCAGATACAATCACCTGAAATCATTTTCTAACAATGCTGTACATTCCTACTGCAATTTCAATCTAAAGAAGCGTTGTGAATTATTTTGCAAACATTTCATCAAAACATTTAATTAATGCTTTAGGGTAAGTCTCCCACTTCCCTGTGTGCTGACATTATCACAGTATCAAATTATCTTGCAGTCTTCTCACATGTACTGCACATCGCTCTTTTGGGAAGGGGAACTGAGCTGCAGAAATATTCACAGGGTGTCTGAACAGTGGGGATAACTTTGGTCAGCCTAGTTCAGAAGAAAGCATCCCCTCAAAGCCCTACAGGCACGACCAGGCCCCTACAGGTGCTGTGCTCACTTACCTGGGGGACATTTTTCTCCAATTCTCTCATACTTAAAAAACCCAGGACTGTGCCTCAATGTTTTGGAGGAAGGTGAAACGGGTAAAGCTTGGAAAGATTTTACTTTTCTGCTGACTACCAAAAGCACACGTTCCAGGTTTGATTAAAAAAATTACTTAATGCCAAGAATTAATCAGGATTTTTGCAGCAATTTGGAAATGCTTTGTTTGGGAAACTCATTATTGTCTGTACACTGGGTAGCCTAGACAGCCASTGGAGTGTTACTGGCCACAAGAAAAGTAAATAAAATCAAATTATATACCAGGTAAGTTGTTTCCCTATAGATCATTTTAACAAAAACCTCTAGCAAGATCTGCCTGGAGTGGTGTGCATGCTGCTCATCATATATCGACGGGAAAGAGATCTCTGAGCACAGTGAATGCAGCAAAGGATGGCCAGGGGAACAGAAAACCAGACCTTCAAAGAGCCTGTCATGGTTAGCTGAGCAAAATGAGAGCGAAGCAATGCTTCGATGACATCTGAAAATGTTGCCATGGAGGCAGGAGAGATACAGAAACTTAAGACAGGCAGCAGGAAGCCAAGGAGACGCGTGTTCAGTTAGGCCAGACGTCAGAAAAAAGCCTCCAGCTGCCCAAAATGTGCAGTCCTGAATAGCCCTCCTGTGAGGGCAGTTGGAAAAGGCTTTTAGGACACAGATCAGTTAATGTAAAGGGTTTCATGATGTTTACTGGCAGGGAAGCAGCGACAGCACTCACAAATTGTATACCAGCTCTGTAAAAACTCACCACCTTTACAAGACTCAGGCAGAAAGAGGAAGCAACTTGACAAAACCTGTGAATAAACGACACCACAGAAATCAGTAAAAGAGCAGAGATGTCCTAATACCAGCCAACACTTCCATCTTCCAGCTCCAGGAGATGTGTCAAACACCAAAGCATAAGACTGGGGTTGAGGCCATGGGAGTTTGCGGAAGCAAAAGCATCTGTGGCAAGGAACTCATTGAGAAAGGGTATAAAAAAGTATCATTTTGGGATGTGAGGGAAAGGAGTTCTACTTTTTGAAGGGATAGAAACAGCACAACCAGGGATCAGCAGTATGTCAGGCTTGGGATGAATGGATGGGCTTTTCAACGTGGAAGTGCTTTGAGGCAGGCAAAAAACTAGAGAGCTCAGGGGAATGTGTGCCGGAGGGCTGAAACAATGCTTTAGTGAGGACAACTGGAAAAGAAACCACAGATCGTGGTGGATCAAAGACTACAAAAGGCCAGGTACCCCACTGGCCTACAATAAACACAAATAACCCGAAAAGAACTAAAAATTTTAAGGAATAAGGAAGAAATGCTTCCAGGCCTGTCACAGAAGAAAACGATTCTCAGATGGTTACATGATACTACACAGCTCTATGTATCACTAAGGATTCTTGAAAATAGATATATTTCCCTATTCGACACAGGCAAATGCAGTTCATATCCTGGCATCACAGCCAGCTGATGGCTTAGAGCTCCAATATGCTTCTCCATAGGAAGAATATGACTTCTCCCTATGAAGGACACTTACACATATCAAAACAACACAGGATCAAAGTTTATCCTGCTCTGTGGTCTGGTTTTCTCTTCAATAATTGATTATACTTTCACACAGTGGAGTGATGCCAGACCTCCCACCTACCCCCAGAAACATGTCCCCATTTCCCCAAAACTCCCCTTTGGAAAACACTGTTTCTGGAGGTCAGTACGTGAACGTACTACCACTGGCAGCCGTGGTCTGTCAGGATGCTGTTTGTGCTGTTCCAACGGGATCAATGCTTCCTCATTATCTTGTTTGTGGTGCAATAATGACACATTATTGAATAGTCTATAGGTTTTCCTTTTCATTTCAGTAAGTTTTGTTTAAAGAAGCAAAGGTTAGACGACTGTAGGTCATTTTACAGTCTACATTAGACACTGTTTACTGGAGCTTCCCAACTCACTTTCCCTGTAGCAGATAGTGGCTGCAATTCCTGTGGTGAGGAAAAGTGAAACACAGATCTGCTCGACTTTGAACTGCAAGCCAGAAGCAGAACACGAATGACCCTTACAGACCAGTCCCCAAGGTCACACAAAGCCACTGCATTAATGGCAACCAGCTGTCCCAGCATCAGGCACYACATTTCAATAGATGATAGTGTTGTTATTTAGATACTGTACTGGCAAAGTTTAGATACTGTAGTAGCAATAAATCTCATCATAATAATCCACACAATCACTGTGAATGATTCTTCTCATATATGTCTGAGACTTGTCTGAACTACTCTGCCACACAAATGCTATCACCCCAATTTACAAACATCTTGGCTCCTGCACAGTGATAGTTAAAAACATGGTGAGATCTGGTGCAAAATTACATGGGTTTGGGGCTGATCTTTAGAAGCAGGGTGAGAAGTACTGGGTGTCCCATAGAATCTATGAAGTCTCTTCCAGGGCTCAGTATAGTCTTCCCAGAGGACTTCCTGCATATCCAATATGATTGAAAGAGCTCCCAAACACTCCAGCAATACTCCCCAGCTCCATCACATTGTATAGTTATACCACACATCTACAAAAGAAGAAGTCAGAGGCATAAACAAGACTACTTTGTTCTTAATGAGATGTTTAACTTCCCATGTTTAACTGCCCAATACTCCCTTAAAGACAGATGCTTCCATCTGGGGCCATTGGYGCCACAGCTGTGCACACAGGTTATGGTCTGATTGGGAAAAGATCAGCTGTCTATCAGCTGATAAAAGATTAGCTCCAAAAAAGCAGGACTAATGCAGGAAGAAAGTGTTATGTTTCCATTTTAAGTATCTTACAYGGACCAAAATAACCCCCAATCAAACAAACAAAAAAAAAGATATTATTTTGGATAAGATATAAGCATCTACTCAAATTTCTGCTTTAACTTGAAGAGATTTCAGAAAACAGGGGGATTCTGAAGCTCACAAACTGAGTTAAAGGTTTAATTTCAGAAAAAGCATCACATTTTTCTTAAGGATGCTATTCAATCACATTTATTTTAGCTAGAACGCCTGTGCTGTCATGTGCTCAGTGATGAATTGTTCTCTCCCATGACTTGGAAGAGCCTTATCTTCAGGAGTCCAGGGGAGCATGACACTGAGGAGCTGCAAGCTACAGCAAAAGCCTGGCAGGGTAGGAATGCAAATGTCTAGTCTTGCTCACATACCACTTTCCCCCATGAGCTGAATTGTAGCTGTCCTCTTGGTAGTGTTATCCAAACACTTAAGAACCCAAGAACATCTGAAAAGTGATGTGCTTCAGAAGAAATTAAAAAGAATCAACCCTTAAACTCAATGCTTTAATTACCTCTGGCCCACAGAAGTCAGTCAGTGCAAGCCTTGTGGCTGGTGTGTGAGTACACAGAAACAACAAAAGGAAAGCAACCAAAAAGTCACAGCACAACAGGAGGTATCAGAGAGAAAGCCAAAACTAAAGGAAAGCTCTGTTCAGACTTTTACTACAAACACAAGACGCAAATGTTTCAGACTGTAACATATCTTTGACATGCCCATTAGCTTTAAATTCTCATGAGCTAAAGATAAGATTTTAGCAATGCCTTTACTGTGTGCCTTGTACAATCGAGAGAGACCAGACGAGGCACTGGAGAAGCCACCACACTCTCAGCTCCACAYCCTCAGCTCCCTACCTCACCAGCTGCCCACCTGCTTTCATTCATTTGCCCAGCTCTCCCTCCACTCTCACATAGCAAAAGACGTTGGTTGAGTACAAGTGATTTTCAAATAAGCCAGTCAAAGGGTGAAGAGGCATTGCAGACAGACATAGAAATCTTCCATCTGTACCTCAGCTCTTTCTCATTGGGTGAAACTTCTTTCTGAAGAGGTAGCCAGTAAGTACCTCTCTTTCTTTTTTAACCTCCTCTCTTTTTCCCCCCTCCCAAAGGATTTAAAGAGTTTTATTCCTGTATTCCTGTTTGTATTCCAGGTAGCACTGGGATTTTTCTATACTTAAGATTCTTTCTGTTTTGTAGTAATATTGCTTCATTTTAGAAAACAAGCAATTAGTTTAAAAGAGRGGAGGAAAGTTGTCTGGTTATAGACTCCTATGTTCAGTTATGACTTTAACACATAAATTCTCTTTAGGAGAATTCTTTCAGGAGAAAAGATCACTTACCTATACATTATTATATCCTTAAGATGGACATGTCAAGGGGTTGGTTTTTTTCCCAATTACCGGGCTTCCAGCAAAATTTTCCCAATTTATCAGTTCTGAAGTTCCTTGTACTGATAGCACTGAATTTCTGTACAAAAACTACTTCTGGCTTAGGGCTGGATTGAGCTTCATGAAGAATATGTGAGAGTGCAAAAATCAATAGCAGGAAGCCTGGTATTAAAGCAAAAGGATTTCTGCTTACTCATTCTCCATTGTTGGCTATTTGTTCCCAAAAGGGCTGGTGAGTACCACACTCCCGAACCTGCATATGGGAAAATTCCTGCAATATTTAAAGTCTTGAGAGCAACTTGCACCTGCTGTTTGCTGTAATAATGAATATGCTTTGACCTTCCTGCTTCTGTGTGCAGATTAGATGCTGTTTTGCTCTCTAAAGTGTCTATGTGTTTCCAGGGGTGCTGCAAAGGATGCTTGGTGATGCTCATTATGACTCTATTAATATTTTAAGGCTCTTGCCTCCTGCTAACCCAAGCTGGGTGTAACAAGTCTCCCGGGGATTTAGAAAGGGCAGCAAAGTGGGTTGTTATGTGAAGAGTCTTCTTAAGTACCCGCCTTGTGGGTTACAGAGGGCAAAGCAAGCTCTGGAGTAGCATCACTCCTGACTCCGGAGACCCAGCATGTGCTGAGCCGTGGCCTCTGCGGGGCTGGGAGACGATGGCCCTTGGCCCTAGCTCTGCAGGGCAGGCGGCCCAGGGCGGCGGGGAATAACATACAAGGCGCTGAGCCCGAGCCCTCCCTCTCCAGCGGGTGGCCACACACTCAAACAAAGCTTTCCTCCTCTTTTCTTCCCGAGCAACCTGTCAGCGTTACCGCGTGGTAAGTGCTGCGTGGGTAACTTCCAGCAATGCTGTTCTGCTGGGCTGCCCCGAGGCTGGGAGGCGGCTCCTCTGCTCCCCTTTCCTCGCGAAAAGCAGCCGCTCTGGAGCTCCTGGAAGGAAATGGACTGGGCGTGCTGCCGCCTGCGGACCCTTTGCGGGGCACACGGGGCTGGGCTGCTCCCCCCCGTCCCAGCTTCGAGCCTTCCCCCGCGCTGACGGCAAAGCGCCAGCGGCCGGAGCCCTCCCGCCCGGCCTAGGGCGGTGACCCCGAGGACAGGGCGGGCCGGGTGGCGGGCGAGAGGGCGGGCCGGGCGCGCTCCCGCGGGGTAAGAGCGGGGCTGGCTTCGGGCCGCGCTGGAGCCGCGGCCTTGCGTAGCGAGCGGGCGGCGCGGGGAGGCGCCTCGGGCGGGCGCGGCGCTACGAGCGGCCGAGGCGGAGGGAGACGGAGGGAGGCGGCCGGGCCGCGGCGAGRCGGAGCGCGGGGATGGGTGAGGAGGAAGTGCGCGGTGCGGGGAGCCCACARCCCTGTCCCGGCCGGTAGGGAGCTGGAAATGATGATGGAAAAGCAGGCGATTGCCTGTTCTTGCCATGCGCTGAGTGAGCTTGGATTTAGGGTTGAGCTTGTTAGTATTGTGACTGGAGCAGCTCTGGGACAGGCTAAGAGAGCTAGGGTTCTTCAGCCTTGGAGAGCTCTCTGGGGAGACCTTAGAGCTCCTTCCTGCACTTAAAGGAGGCTTATACAAAAGAAGGAGAGTGACTTTTTACATGGGCAGATAGTGTTAGGGCAAGGGGGAGCGTTTTTAAACTAAAAGAGGAGATATTTAGATTAGATGTTAGGAAAAAATTCTTCCCTGTGAGGGTGGTGAGGCACTGGCACAGGTCGCCCAGAGCAGCCTGTGGCTGCCCCCTCCCTGAAAGTGTCCAAGGCAAGGTTGCATGGTACTCAGAGCAACCTGGTCTAGTGGAAGGTGTCCCTGCACATGGCAGGGGGATTGGAATGAGATGGTCTTCAAGGTCCCTTCCAACCCAAACCTCTTCTGTGATAAACTGGGGTGAGCTGTAGTTAAAAGCCTGCACTCATAGTTGGTGCTTAAAATGAAATAAAACAAGTCCAAGGCACAGTGGTCTCTGTGTTTCTCTCAGTTTTCTTCTCCCCAGCACATCCTGTGAGAAACGAGATTAAAGCCAGAGCGCATCTGCGTAAAGGACAGTGAAACTAAACCTGCATGTTGAAAGGCCTTGGACTGGGRAAAGGCGAGATGAAACCCCAGCTGTGTGTGTGACCACGTGCTTCTCCTCAGAGGGCTGATGGTGATGAGGGGAGACGGCCRTGGGCTGTGGCCTGAGATGCTGCTTAGGTTTATGGGGAAGAGWAAAGTGTTGAGGTTGGCCATTCTTTTTGCTATTTGCTTCCGAAGTTTCTAACTCTTTCAAATTTAATGCAGTATTTTTTCACACTAACTGTTCTGTAACACTTAAGGTCATTGTATTTTGCTTTGGAGGGAATGGGATGGTTTGGGGGATGGTTAAAATGATAGGCTGAGAGATTTCCTATCTCTGGTGGTAATTTTGATTAAATTATTTTGCTTAAATGAACATTTTAGTTTGGAATAAATTGATGGCTGGCTGATTTCTGGTTAGTGCCTGTCACATGTGCCATGTATGCTTTGTGCTGAGTGCTGGACCAGATGGCAGCAGCCTCGTCAGCTTTGTGCGGAGTGTGCTCATGTTCGTGTGCCTTTATCCACTCCCAGCACAACCCTTGGCACTACTTTCTTCTTTAACATCAAGCGCACATTTGCATTGACTGTGGCTGCAACCAAGTCCTCTCACTTCAGGTTTATCACAGTTTTTTCAGTCATTAAAGGAAGGCATAAAAATTTGCAGTGGCCTGGCGGAGAGCTGTAATGCTGAGCAGAGAAAAGGGATTTTGCTTCATCATCCTTTCAGGGCTTCTTCAGCTGAGGGGTTGTTCTCAAGGGTGCCAGTGAGGGGCTCTGATGGAAGAGGTGAGAGGGTTATTCCCACTTGGGAAATTAGAGAAGGAGCAGCCATGCTCCCTCTAAAAGCTGCCTTTCCTTGTGGTTCCCCGCTGTCCATACTTTGAACTCTGGGATAAATACTGCCATGATCAGATGATAAGAATTCTGTGCCACTTGTTGAATTTGTAGAGCTTATGGTGTGTTCTTTTATGTGACTGAGAGAGGTCTTTGTATGTAAGTGTTTAGACCTATACAGTGAGCAGAGTAATCAGAGTCAGTGAAGGGCCAAGCACCAGCCAACTCTTCTTCACTCGCTATGTAAATAGCAAGAAGGGTGATTGAACAGGTGAACCTTCTGATTTCCAAATGGCCTTATTTAGGATGGCCCTCATTTACTTTCCTCGTCAGTGAATGATTCCATGAAGCATTTCCCTCCTTTTTCAGAATACAGCAGTTAAGCAGGACACATTTTTATTTTTTATRAAAAGCTTTTTCTATTTCTGTAGCTGTACGATCAGAATGACATGGTTTCTTCTCCCCTGCTGTTATCCAGGTTGTGAATCCACCCAAGAATGGATAAATGTAAGCAGCCTTATGTTGATCAGAAGACCAACCTTGAAAAGTTCAGTCCTGAAATTCTTTGTGAAATTGAGAAGCTCTTTGCAAAGAAGTTTACTTACACTAAGCCAGTGAATAGTGAATGGAAGCTGCCAGATCCCAGTGATGCTTTTACATGTGATCACGTGGAATTTCACTCGCTCCTGGCTCTGAAGGACTCAATGAATGAAGTGAAGAACCAACTGAGTGATAAGAACCTCGAGGACTGGCATCGGCACACCTCGTTTACCAATAAAGCAGGGAAAATAATGTCCCATGTGAAGAAATCTGTGAATGCTGAGCTCTGTACCCAGGCGTGGTGCAAATTTCATGAGATCCTGTGCAGTTTTTCTCTTCTCCCAGAAGAAGCTCTTCAGGATGGAGAACTGAATTCTGTCCACCTCTGTGAAGCACCTGGAGCTTTTATAGCCAGCCTTAATCACTACTTGAAGTCCCATCATGTCCCTTGCCACTGGAATTGGGTAGCTAATACTCTAAACCCGTATCATGAAGCCAATGACACCCTTATGATGATCATGGATGACCGTCTGATAGCAAATACGTTACCTTGCTGGTACTTTGGCCCGGATAACACTGGGGATGTGATGACATTAAGACATCTAACAGGACTTAGCAACTTTGTGAGCACTATGACCACAGTTCACTTGGTAACTGCTGATGGCAGCTTTGATTGCCAGGGAAATCCAGGTGAGCAGGAAGCTCTCGTGTCACCCCTTCATTACTGTGAAACAGTCACCGCTTTAATGATCCTGAGCACTGGAGGATCCTTTGTTTTGAAGGTGTTCACTCTGTTTGAACACTGTTCAGTCAACCTGCTCTTTCTGCTGAACTGCTCTTTCGAGGAGGTCCATGTCTTTAAACCAGCCACTAGCAAAGCTGGAAACTCAGAGGCCTATGTGGTTTGTCTTCGTTATGTGGGCAGAGAAAGCCTTCATCTGCTTCTTCCTAAAATGACGCAGAACTTCGGAACAGAAGTGGTCAACAAAGCCCTTTTCCCCCAGCATACACTACCAGAATCATTCCTTAAACTGCATGAAGAGTGTTGCATGTTCTTCCACAAGTGCCAGATAGAGACTATCTCTGAGAACATCCGTCTCTTTGAGCACATGGAAGAAGCAGAGCAGATGAAACTGAACAAGTTAAGAGACTGTGCAGTAGAGTTCTTCATGCAAAGGTTTCATATGAAACCCATTGCCAGAAATARCTGGCTTGTCAAGAAATCCCAGGCTGGTTGCAGCATGAATGCAAAATGGTTTGGGCAAAGAAACAAATATTTCAATACATACAACGAAAGGAAGATGATGGAAACCCTAACGTGGAATGATAAAGTGGCAAAGGGCTATTTTAATCACTGGGCTGAAGAACATAGTTTAAATAATGCTGGGGACATGTGCATACTGGGAGGATCATCTTCTAACCTTGAATGTAGCTTGTGGTACATTTTGGAAGGAAAAAGACTGCCAGTGGTAAAGTGTTCTCTGTTTTGTGATGGTCAGGTCTTGGAAAACCTTAATGAAGCTATGAAGGAGTTGGGTGGAGAGAGGCTGAAAAGCAGATCAGTGCTGCAGCCTTGTCACTCTTGTGAAGTTCTTCCTGGGGAATTGATAGTGGCAAAAGTGTCTGATCTTTCCAGGTGCCTTCAGGAAGTCCTAAATGAAAGTTGTAGTGACCAATTCAAGTGCCTTGTGGTGGACTTTCCCTCCCTCTGTGACACAGAAAGCCAACCCAGTGTGGAAATAAAGCCCATGGACTCAGCCACACTGCTGACATTCAGCTTCTCTTTGCTTTATGACGGGGAGCCCAAGTACCAGCAGCAGCTTTTGGAGTGTGTTCTGCGTTCGTTAGCCCAGCTGACAGTGGGAGATGCGTTGGTTTTGCCTGTTCTCTCCTGCCTGACACGCTTCACAGCTGGCCTGGTGTTCATCCTGCACTGCTGTTTCAGAGGCATCACGTTCGCGTGTCCGACGTCCCGGGAGCCCCTAAGGACCGGCGCCGCTTTGCTGTGCGTCGGCTACCGGGGCCTCCCCGCGCCGGTTGTGGAATATCTGCAGCATGTGAATACGCTGATGAGCTCTTTGCTGGACACAGACTCTCCCCAGCAGGTTCTGCAGTTTGTGCCCATGGAGATTCTCCTCCAGGGCAAGCTGTTGGAGTTTTTATGGGATTTGAACACAGCCATTGCAAAGAGACAACTCCACCTGATTTTGCAAGCTCAGCAGCAGCAAATGACTAGTGACGTTCCACTTTAAAATAATTCTAGAACTGTGTGAGTTGCTGCTGCTAGACCTTGTTTCACAGGCAGGCAGAAGGTGTTAAAAACATTGTTAATGTGAAGGTGATGTTATTGTAAAACCTTGGTGTGACACTGAGAATGCTAGGAGAATATTTTGAACCATCAATCCTACTAGCACCATATTGTCTGTATAGGAAGTAGGAGAAAAGAAAACCAGATCATGATTTCTGGCCACTGAGCTGGGTGTTCTAGGATGCAGAATAACATGGAATCTTTCATTCAGTGGAAGCAAGGGCTGACAAGTGAGCTGAAGCCTCAGAGCCTCCTGTTAACCATCTTTAAAAACTGTCTTTTGACATCCCTTTAATTTACAGTTGGTTTAATTCTTAATAGTAAAGTGGGGGAAATCTTGTGTAACTTGACTTACCATTTTGGATGGTATGAAATGGTGGTGTTTGTCAGTACTTGTCCCCATTTACCATTTCTAAGCAAGAGCTGCTGAATTTCACCTCGTAGGCTTTGAATATCAGCCTCTTCTTTAGCTCTTCAGTGAGTGAGGACTGAGATGAAAATTTCCTTGCCAAAGTCTGATAATGGTTTCTCCATCTCATTCTTGCAGCTGTTTTGTGAATGCCATGCTGATATCCTGAATTCCAGTTCTTTGTGCACTTTAGTCACTTGACGGAAGGATCAAATGGAGCTGTTTATGCCAGAGAAGTGCTCAGCCTCTGGCTGTTCATTGCTTACTCTTCAGGCAATAATTTGGATTGCCATCAAGCCCTCTCTTGTGACTTCTTATGGGTCCAAAGCTTAGCTCAAGTCTCAAGAATGAAACTTGCTAAAAGAATTAGCCAGTGGCTGTAGACACTTAGGCTTATAATAAGCAGAACCTTTAGGAGACATTTAAATGCAGGAAACTTCCACCAGCCAGGAGAGGTTCATATAATGAGCAGTTGCTGGGATTTGCTAGCATTTCCTTGCTAAAAATCCTTAAAACAAACGCTTTGAGGTGTTACCACCTGCGTTCACCAGTTGTGTGCTGCCTTTCTTGTGCACAAGAGTGTGTTCATGTTTGTGTGGGAACCCTCAGGGTTGTACAGCCATGAAGCTTTTGTGTTGTAAATAATCCATGTGTGCTTTTGGTTTGAAGGATGCATATATTTTTTGAAGTAGAAGAAAAGATGTTGATTTACATGGCTGTTGCATATTTTCATTTTATCTACAGATGCTGAGAATGTTAAAAGACCTTTTTTAAAAAGAAAGGAAAACAAATGTTATTTGGAGAAAATAAAGTCTTTTATTTTAGGTTTTCAGTGTTGCTGTTTACATGTTTCTTTACCAAACATGGAACAAAACAATGAAGCGCAGTAGGGGGGGTCTGGGGAGGTTTAATATTTCTCTTTTTTTTGAGCCAGGCTCTTCTCATCTTGCCATTTGGATCCACCCTTAATGAGCGAAGGATACAGGGGCATTGGAGCAGACTCTTCCGTGGGGGTGATCTTCAGTTCTCTCTTTACTTTTGGAGTTTACCAGCCCAGAGAGACTCCACTTGCACACGTGGTCAGAGCAGTGCAGGAGGCCTCAACACYGTTCCTTTGGCCTTGTCACTGACTGAGCCTTACAGTCCATGTCCCTCTGTGTGGTGGCTGTAACCTACTTTTAGCAGCAAGGATTTTGTCTTAAGGGTCTTCAGTTTCTCCTGGCTATGACAGCTGCTCTGGTAGGACAAGAGTGTTATACACTGTACTTTTGTCTGCAAAGTCTATTATTTATTCTTACCCAAATGTTTTCATCCTAATTGCTTGCCTTCACAAGTGGTGTGATTAAGAGAAAGCTGAGTGCCTTATTCCTCAGGGCTGGCTCTGCTGTATTGCCAGGGGTTCCAGGTGATTGGTTTTGGGTTGGCTATCCAATTTGTCTGGGGAGTGCTTGCAACTCATTTTGATTGCAATTATTAATGCCAATGTGTTTTTCTCATTGCCCTTCTCTTTGGAAGTGAACACCAAATTAGAGAGCTGGGGAAGATCATTCTGTGTCCTAGAGGTGTGAGATCACACCGGAAATGGATCCTGTGCTGATACCTTCATTTCCTTACAGCTAGTAGGTGCTTTTTTGGGGATATCTTTATGCAGCAGAGGAGTTGAATGGATGCTGAACTGCAGGACAGCATTGCCTCTCTTGGTTTTAGTGAAGCTCGAAAGTTTGGCTTTGGCTGTTAATGTCAAAATGTTCTTCAGGGGACATGAGGACTTTGGAAAYGTTCTTGAAACAGGAGGCTGCGTTGGAAGTGCCTATTAGAGGGATTGTCAGGTTGATTTTGGTAGAAATATTGTTTAATGGGTTTATGGTTTTACTGAATTACRGGGAAATGCAAATGCTCAGAATTGTATTCAAGCTTATAAACAGTTTTATGAAATATTTGCATTCCCAATATAACAGTATAAAAACAGTGCCTAAAGACATATGAAATGGCAGATTGGAAAGTAAAGGGAAAATATAGATGTCTTCATTTTGCTGCTACAGACCTTAAAAGCTGCATATGCAACTTCTTCAGTCCTTAAAGTCAATTTATACACTACATTATTTAGATTATGCATCTTATTTGAATTTTGATAGATCTTAATATGCTAGTATGCCTGGCAGTTTTTGAGTTTAAATAGTTGGTGTTGAAAGCAAAGACAAAGCACTGAGCCCAAAGCAAATTAGCTCTCTCCCTGGCTGAACAGCTATTTAACAAATGTCCTTTTTCTGTCTTCTGTCAGGTCCTTGGTGTCCCCCATGGAGACTGGGGAGATGAAATTTTACCTGTAATACAACTTGCAATAGTGCACCACAGTTRGTGGCTCCTTTTATTAAAACAATATGAAATTGTTTATTAAGACAATATTTTTTCCTCCATTGGAAACTTGAACGGATTTGTTGAAGTGCATCTTCRTAGTGCTTTACTAAATGGGGATGACTCGCTTGTTAAAGAATTGATTTATCTAAATTGGGGGATAACAGGGAGAAGTGCCTGTCACTTGCTGTGAATTGATTTGTTTAGATTGGGGGATAGCAGGGTGAAAGTGAGTCAATATTCAAAACTTATTTGTTGCTGAAGCCAGAGATCATTATCTGGATATCAAAGAAATGAATGGGCAAATGCTGCCTGATATAAATGAAGCTCATGCYGAGGTAGCCCCGGGTCCCAACCTGTCAGGTACCTGTGCCTCAAAACAATGACCCTGTAGCCAGTGGGTAATGAAACCTCAATGAAGACTAAGGAATAAAAGGACTGTGGTGAAGTGCCTTAATTTAAGTCTCTAGAGGGTTAAGGTGATTAAATACTTGCTTTATAATCAGTTGACTGCCCCAGGTTGATGACAGAGCACAACTCAACACCGTTGAGTTGAAATGTAATGAAATCTGTCTTGGGGTCACAATTAAAACCAGCTCCAAGGTGGCTGCTGAATAGCTGCACATCCCCACAGATACTGGTGTGCTCTGACAGGCGAATGTTCAGCAGAGGAGTGAAAGGAAATCAGAACTGTGTGAGCCCTCTGAGCAGCTCCCTGCCTTTGTTACTGTGGCCTTGCTGGTGGTAGCCAGCAGCTGGAAAAATCCACGCTGCCAGCTGTGCAGACAGCTTGTAGAGCCCTACATGGAGGAGATCAGTGGCACAGGATGTGTTTGGGATTAGTGCACCTGCGGCTGGGATGGCTGTAGGATTCCTGGCTGCTGGGAATGGTGATGATGGGCAGTGGTGGCTGCTTGTCACACCTGAAAACCACACAGCAGCTCTTAGAACTGGCATTGAGTGTTAGCACAAACAGGAAGGAACGTGGATCCAGCTAATGTATTGGGAATGAGAGGAGAGTTAGTTCAAAAACTTACTTCTGCTCTTTGCGAACACTGGAGAGGCTGGCCCTTAGCTAGGGTGAGCTTGCACTTTGTGTGRAAACACCAGAGTAGGCTGGTGTTTAATAATTGTCAGCACTATGGTCTTAACTATAAATCACAAAGTAATAGATTTCAGGGTGTTAACGAAATTTAGATTTATTGAGAAGTTCAGTTATGCCTTAGATGCACAGTTAATAGCACTGGCACTGAATAAAACTCAAATTAACTTTGTTTCCATTATGAAACAAGGTAGTATTAGCCCATAAATTTATATTCATATAAGTGGTTTGGCTCTTAATTACGTGACTAGCTTTGTGAAAGTTCTGTGCTTAAAAACTGTTTTCAGACTTGGAAACGAATTCAAAGCTCTGGATATTGTCCAGCTTTGAATTCCCAGCAGKATCACTGCTCAGTGTGAGAAAACTCAAGACCAGACTCTGGATTTGCTCAGACTTTTTGCGGGGAGAGTTTGAGTAGGAAATGGATTAACCTCAGATGTGAGATTCAATCTGACTAGTTCCTTGGTGGGTTACAGAGGGGACAGGCAGGACACCTGCTGCTCCTTAGGCTGGATGCTGGGAGAGTGGGGTTTGCCAAAGGGGAGCCAGAACAGAAATTACAAATGTAGATTTTACAAATTTACAATGTATGGTCCTGATGACAAACTGTGCTTATGAGTGTAACAGGCCTCAGAGCTGGTTTGGGTCTGAGCACGTGTAGCAGCTGAGACGACCTATTTATGTTTCCATAACTGACCTTACTCATCTCATCACTCCTTGCAGTTTTGAAGTGACCCCTGAAGGAAACAGTGACAGCAGCAGTCTCAGGAGCATGAGTGGAAGTAATGAAGCAGTAATTAGCAATTAATAAAGTGTGGTGAAACTTGTAACTGCTGTGCTGGCCTAGAGGTCTGGGGCTTGAGTGAAGCAGTCCCTTGGAAATCTACAACTCTGAAGCTTAATTATCATAATTTCCTTTAGACACCATCTGCTCCTAGAGCCAACTTGTATATTTACTTTTTCCCTTGAAGGTAGATGAGTTTTAAGGACTCCACTTCTGTGGCTTTTCACAGCAGAGATTAAATTGAAGCTGGGATGAAGATATGGGGAATGAGATGGCCTTTGTGGCTGATGTGTCCTACAGAGAGTGTGAGGGCAATGTTCTGTTGATACAGCTAGCAGGGTGTCAGAAAGGTGTTCAGATATAGGAGAAATTGGGGAAAAACATGGACTTCTTACTGTTTGGTAGAGGGGTATTGTCTTTTCCAGAGGGAGCATAAATTGAAATTTTGCTGTCTGTGTGCTCTTCTGTTCCCCTTGCCACCTCAAGCCTTTCTGAGCCATGTCTGGAAGATGCCACCTTTCAGAGACTGTGATAACGAGAGGCAAGGATTGCTAAGGAACCCTCCTGACCCCAAGCACTGGATTACAAATAACAGGCAAACCCGAGGGAGGCTAGTAACACTCTCAGAGGAAGAAGGACACCTGTAGCTGTGGGGACCACCGTGGTGAAGCTCTTTGGTCCTCAGAGCAGWTGCACTACATTTCTTTACCAGTTGTGTGCTGGTTTATGCCTTGCTAAGCACTATAGGGTCAGCTAAGGCCAGAAGCCAAACTACATCACCACTCCTTGCTGTCCTAAAGATGAGCCTGAAAAATGGTCAGATCATGAAAACAAACTGCCAAACACCACCAGCCTTCCCCTCAGCTCCCACTGTGTTAATCATTGATGGCAGGAGCTAAGAGCAAGTCAGGAGAGTCAGCTTAGGCTGAAATATCTTTTGGTTTCAGCCATAGGAATGCCCCATGGACCTGAACAGAGCAAAACACTTTTCAAGCAGCAAAGGTGCAAAAATGGGACATGGGAATTAGGAAGATGTCAATGCAATTTTAGATGTCCCTCGTTTGCACTGAAAGCTTGTAATAAGGATTCTATTTTGTCTTGTGTAAATCAGTTTTAATTAATAGAGCAGATGTACCAACAATGCATCTGGAAATGAAATGGAGGAGAAAAGAAAAGAGGCAGCTGGTGCTAGTGGATGTAAATATTTGCTTTTTGGGAAGTGAAGCTCTGCAGAAACTTCAGGCTCCATTTCAAATTCAGAAGCCTGTTTCTTATGCCTGTGGAGATATRTGGAGCAGAAAAAATTAACTAAACCATAATGCTTTATTTGAATCTAGTGCATGTGATGTAAGTAGCCCAAGTTTTTGGAATAGGGCCAACACATGAAATCTTGGTTCCTGCTGAAATATTAAGGCCCTGCCTCTGTTGATGTAAGATGCATTAATTCCAGAGGAACTGTCTCTGTACCAAGAAGCCTTCCCAGGCCTCTGCAGTACAGTCTTGGCTTATGAGCATGGACAAATGGAAATGCTAATTTTTGACCCAGGCTATAGCAGAGCAAGGAGCAGTGATGCTACTGAAATAGAGCCTGACTGGCAAGCCAGGTGTAAGAGGTCCATATATCTGAAAGCTGCTGTTGGGGAGTATGTGGATGGACTCTGAGCCTCATGTGAAACTGAGGGTTGAAAAAAAAGCAAGGCATGAATTAGGGCTTTGCAGGTTTTGATGGGACCCTCCACAGTTCTCCTGTGTTATTTTTGTGGAACTGTCTTTTAAGTGTGGAACAATCTTTTAAGTCTTCTTCACTTCCTCTCAGTATCGAACTTTTCATGAAATCCCAGGCTGTTTGTGTTAGAATTAGGAGAGCTTTTTGTTCTCTTTTGTGTTTTTTTTTTTTTGTTAGTGCCTGGTAACTGCTAAGAAGAATTTGAAAACACAAGCCTAAAAGCACAAAGTACCACAGCAAATATGGAATGTAAAACACAAACCCACTTTGAAAGCAAGTCATGACTGGCAAGCAGTGATTGCCAATTCCGGGTTGGATGTGTTGGGGAAGGAAGACAATAAGGAAGGCTTGATCCAGAGCAGGTATTTTCTACTTGGTGAACTGGAGAGTGGGGATGGGAAGGTTTCCTTGACGTAGTAGCAGTGGTAGTGCACATACTGTTAATGCTTATTGCAAGCTTTCTGGGGATAACACAGACTTCCTTGCTCTGCAGCTTTCTTTTGGAATAGGACATCAGGATGCTTGCACCCAACCTYGTGTGTACGTATTCTGGTCTAGGGTTTTATGCCTTGATGCTGGGACTGCCCCACAGCAGAGGAACACTTCAAAATGGCAGCACATCTCAGAGGTAAGCTGGATCTGGATCAAAGTGAAGTTCCTCTGTCCTTAAGACTTATGTAAGGAAGTTTCCAGGTGTAAGTAGTGCTGCTGCTGCTGCTGAGGGAATTGGGTTTTCCAGGCCTGGAAGGAGATTATTGTCCTGTCTATACTGCATTTGCATTGTGAAAACTTGTGTAAGTAACACCTCACTGTCTGTCCCTTCTGTTTCAGAACTCTGCTGTCAGCTATTTAATACCCTGCTCTGGTTACTGTTGTCATTGTCCTGCTTTCCTTCATCCTTCATCCTTAATTGACCTCGRTGAGCAGCAGGCATCGGAAGGTGGTGATGAAAATGTAATGGATTGGAAGAGGCAGCAGGACCACTGGCAGTGAGGGATTTGTCCGGTGTTCAGTCTTGCAGGTGAAGCAGCTGAGATCTTTCAGAAGGGTGATGTGTTTGAAGATGGGTGAGACAGGGTCACCAGGACATGATGAAGTTTAATTTTGTGTTATAAAGGGATTTTCCACTCAACTTCAGGCTAATAAGCAGTTAGTTCTTGGTATTTTAAAAGCAGAATCTCCTTTAATAGTTTTGTCATTACCAGGTGTAGAATTGGCAGCTGACAACCCCAGTGGTCTTGCTTATCTCTCCATCTTCCACACCACATATGCTACCCCTGTGGGTTTAAGTTGTGTGCATTTCTGAAATGCCTGCACACTATCCTCTGTCCCTGCAGAAGTTATTGTGTGGAAAAGCCCTTGATTAGTGGAATAATTCTCCATTGTTTAAGGATTTCTGGAAACTAACTGGAAGAGGTGTTATGTTCTATCTGACTTATTTTATTACCTCACTACAGCCAGGATCACTCTGACTGTGTCCTTAGGGTGTCCCTTTCAAGTCTTGGCCCTTTGAGRCTTGAAGGGCAATGAAGAATGTGCCTTCACGCCCAGTGGACTGAGTGCAGGGTCTCTGGCAGGTGGGATGAGGCTGTGCCTAGAGAAGGAATTTGTCTAAATGCACAGCTACCTGAACTTCCAGTAGCATCATAAATTGTGCAGGGCTTGATCTGTGCCTTAGCYGAAGTGTCAGGTAAACCTGTTGTCTGATGTTTAAATGCTGGGGTAACCTTGCTCTGTAGGGAAAACGGGAAGCTTTGGAGGCAATGCTGTGACATGAGTGCTGTAAAGCAACAAGAAGGAGCAATTTGTCAAATGACAACTGTCGCCTTTGATGTGGTGAAGGGGGTCACTGCAGCAGAGGGCATGGTGTCCTAGGTGGACTGCTTGATGTTTTATTAAGGATTTGAGGTGTCCGTTTCCCACTGAGCTTTGGGATGCAGATCTCAAAGCTGGCTCTGTTTAGATGGAGCTCTGCTGCAGAGCTGCACTTCAAAACTTTGTGGAGAATGTACCCGCAGGGGGGACTGTAATTGCCATGTATTTTGGCCATAATGATATGGGGGGAAAGAACAGGGGCAACTTTAAGGAATAAATGAGATGTTACCTCTGATGGCTGCCAGATCTTTTTCCTGGGTGTTAGGTCTGCTGTGGAAGACAGGAGGAGGGAGTGGAAGCCTGGGTCTCCTCAGCTGTGCGGGTGCCCCTTTTTTTCATGTCTTGTCTTAAAAATGGATGCTTGTTAGAAAGCAAGAATCAACAAGGGAGACCTGGGCCAAGCTSTTTGTTAGAAGAGCTGTGCTGAACTCTCTGCCCTTGCACCAGAAGATAATTTGCCTCCCAGTGCTAGAGGGCTGAGCAAATGCCCCCCCCCACAGAAGGGAAACAATTTGCTCAGTCAGGCTTCCCCTGCCCTTTCACTTAAGAAAAGAGAGCAAACCCTGATGAAGATGGGATCRTTGCACAAAAGGTAAGTCACGGAGATGTTTTCGAAACCTTACCTTTATGAAACTAGAGCAGAAGAGGAAAGTTAGGGTGACTGAGCTTTGGATTTAGCTTCTGCTGTGGCTCTGACAAGCCCRTGAGCAATTGCCCATCCTACCATACATGACTGGGAGCAGGACAGCCCACTCTGACACCTGTCAAAGTCAGCCTGTTGGATCAGGAGAGAGCTCCTCTTTCCCAGCTAGAGAAGAGATGGTTCCCATCCTTACCTTCCTTTGGAGCTGTGGCAATYGCCTTCAGGAAAAGAGTGGTCTTTGTTTGCATCTGGGAAGCAGAATGGGGTATTTACCTTGTGACACCTCTAGGGCAGAGCAAAAGACRAAGTACTTTTTTTGATGAATGTTAATTTTCATTCTGATTTTATGCCATCTGAACAGTTCTGTTGAATCCTGACTGTTCTCCCCAGCTGTCCATCACTGACTCTCAAGCTTTGATGGCTCTTGTCACAAATAGCATGGTAAAAAGATCTTGGTTATTTTCTCTTTCCTTTTTTCTCCTTTGAGAAGTCTCATTTACTTTCTGCAGCTGTCCTGACTCTCTTCCTCCTATCATTACTGGGAAGCAATGTGGCAATTAGAGCTGGCCACCCCCAGGGAGGAGGTGTGCTCCGCTGGCTTTCAAAGAGTTGGCAGCCCTGTCCTTTGTGCTCTTCTCCAAAGCTTTTCTCTTCTCYCTGTGAAATGGATTTTAATGTTATGGCATTCCATGTATAGTAACATCTGTAAAGATACAAAAATGTCTGGGACCTGGATTGGTTTCATGAAGCCTTGCTTCTTTTAATCTTCTTTGGAAGTTATATTGCCCCACACCTTCGAGAGGAAAGAAGGAGAAAGAGAGATATCTCGGAGGTCATGTAAAGACATCTATCACTTAAATATTGATGTGCCAAGCTAGGGCACAAGAAGGTACCAAGTGTCTTTCTTAGAGCACCAGCCCCTATAGTTCTGGTGCCAAATGGAGACAGCTCTGAAGGGATGGTGTGACATTCAGATCCCAGGGCTCCTTGCTTTGTCAGTCTCTTTCATACCTGATTTTCTTCCCCAGGCTTTGCCTCATCCCCTGCTCAGCCTCTGTGGCTGTTCAGCTGCCACAGGCCAGGTGGCTGTTGTGGGAATCAAGCTGGTCAGAGACAGCAGGACTTGAACTAATAAGGAAGGAAGATTTTGTGGTCTGTCTGATCTTGCTGAAGGCACTTTCATTACCATTTCAGAAGACCAACCTGATGCTTGGGTTGAGTCAGACCTGAAGGTTTGCTCTGGAAACCAAACGATGGGGGAATTTAGAAGCCAATGCCTAATCCTGTGGGCATCAACAACATTTTTAATGCTCTTTCTTTGATAACTTGTAGGAGGCATTTTATTTTGGATTTTGTGTAAGGTGGTATAAAGCAATCCCATGCAGCTGGAAGCTAGAGGCAAGGCTTTTTATTTCAGGGCTTTGAAGAGCTCTACTCCAGTGATAGCTGTCTTGTTGCTGCAGTGGCCAGTTTTATTTTGCTTTGGAGCAAATGAATAAAAATGTTCCTTTCATTTCAGTTTCTCTGAGGTGAGAAAATTCCTGGAAGTCTGCTGATGAAGTTAAGGAACATCTTAATCTTTTTTCCCTGGATTGGCTTGAGTGCAGCTCCTGGAAGGCCAGGGTTTGGAAGCCTGGAAGCACTGAGTGGATGTTCTGAGAGGCCTCCTGACAGCAGGGCTGGGCTGCAGATGTGGCTGCAGGTACTGGAGGGAGATGCTGGATGTCTTGGTGAGGTGACCTTTTTTTTTGAGGGCGTTGTACTCTCTGTACCAACTGCTAATAAGCTGCTTTCTGTTGGCAGGGCTGGTGGCCCATCAGTCTGCCTTCTCAGAGATGAGCCCTTTGCTAGGCCATCACTATGGAGAGCTTTGTCATATCTTGACAGCATTCGACATTTCCCAGACAATGCTTAAATCTCCCAATTGACAATGTTTAAGAGCCTTCCTGTGGTGATTCCTATAAACTTTAATTTTTCCTTCAAAGAATTGTTACCAAAAGCTTCTGTATTTTTGTCACTTGCCATCTGCTGCCAATAAATCTCTGTCTTTATTGCCTTGGGCTTTTACATGTTGCCTTTAATTAGGATCTGAGCTTTACTGGCCATGGGCTGATGGACAGCTCTCTGGTGACCAGAACCAGAAGAAGAGAGGGGTTACTGTCTTGCTTCTTGTACTTGAAGGAACAATCCTTTAGTCCAGGTGTTTCTGGATGTGTCCTTTGGGAGGGGGATACCAGGCCTCAAAATCCAGCAGTTTATGCCAGGTTATTAATTAATCTGGTTCTGTCCAGCTTCTTGCCCTTAATTTGCAGAGACAGATTAAGGCTGTGTGATGCACAGAGGTTCAGGGCAGGGCTACCTGTTCCTCCAGGACAGGATCTGATGATTCAGCTCAGTATTTTAAGCAGGAATTGCATGCAAAATGGAGCTGAATGAACCATCCTCCTAGCAAGAACTCGTGGCAAGGATGGATGAGCAGCTCACTCACAGTCACTTAAACACTGAAGGAAATAAGATTTGTGTATTTAAAATTGCTTTCTTAACCAGTCTCAAGGGTTAAAACACCTTAAGGTCTCAAGGGTTAAAACACCTCTGGCAACTTGGATCAATACGTGGGGATATAAAAGTGCTTTGAACTAAGCAGGCAAATGAGTTAAACTGTGTGTAGCTAATTCTCTGATTGGGGATAATTCAGCCAGCCCTGTGCTGAAGACATTTGGGGCTTGTTTGGTGTTCACAGTGGAGATTTCRGACTCTTTCTCAAAGACATGGTTGGTCTGCGAGTGACTAATTTACTACCCAGAAGGTAGGAGGCACTTGGGAATTAACCCCTTTTGATGGAGATCAGAGGGAAACCTTTGCTTTTCTGTCCTGGACTTCTGGACAGTGATTTTCACAGTGGTCCCATGTTCAGCTTGGGCCTGCTTTTTGTCGTTAGGATGCAGGTATTTTTTTTTTTTTTCCCCAGGGCTGAGTGACTTAAGATCCTCTACTGCATATCTGTAGGAGTCACACTCCTCTAGCAAGGACAGCCTTAAACATTCAGACCCCCTACAAATGGCATGATGGGAATGCAGCATGCAGAGCTTTTTGTCTAGAGTGCATCCGTATGGACAATAGCTTCAGGAATCCAGTGCTTCCAGCATTGCATCTTCCTCCYAGTTTTCCCTGTGTCCTGGGCATGTGTTTATTTCAGGTTTTGGCCCCGCTGTTTCACGAGCTGTACCCCTCTAGGCTAAGTTATCAAGTGTTAGGAGAGACCTTAGTTTGTGCACTCTGTCATTGCAGTGCAGTTGTGTAAGTCACATATRGACAAGTCCAAAGTGCAGGTGTGTGGAGGTGGCAAGTCCTCATTATTTTGCCCTGACCCCAGAAAGAAATTAACACCTTCAATCATTTAAATTTGGATGGAAATGAGTGATGGAAAGTAGTTGYATAATCTTAATTTTAAGGGATCAGCAAAAGAATGATCCTTTGCTCTGTTCCCTCAACTAAAATGCTCTGCAGCTGTAGGAAGAGGTGAGCAGCAGGTCTGGCTTTGCTTTGATTTTTGCAGTGAATGTTTGCTGTATTTAATCTGCTGGGCTGTTATAAACAATCTCCCTGCAAGCAAGAAACTTGTGAGTGGCTGAGCTGAGATTTTCAGGTTCCTAATCAGAGGAAAGGCTGTCCCAGCTAAATCGGAGTTGGGCTCCTGATTGCATCCTGATAGAAAGGATTATTCATCCAATGAAAAACAAATAGAGCTGCTGTTTGGCATATATTAGCTGAGCAAATCTTGGCACTCGGTACGTGTTACAGCCCTGCTTTTCTGAGCCATGGGCTGGGTTCACTTACAGCTGGCCTGACTCTAGAATGTTCCCTGCTTTCTGACTTTTCCTCTGTGGTGTGGCTTAGATGTTTTGGGAACCSTTTTCCTTTTTTCCTTTCCATTTACCACATACTCTGTCAGGTTGTTTGTCACTCAGGCCTCCTTTACTATTTCCTGGCTGATCCCGTTGGATTGTACAATGAACTGTCTGGGTGTCCACCTCTGATTCGCTGTGTTTATATTCGGCTGATAGCCCAGGCAGTGGAACAGATGGTGGTGATGCCATGGCCTTGATATTGCCTGCTTGGTGCTGCTGGGCAGCAAGAGGCCATGAAGAGGAGGTAGGTATCTCACTACATTTGCAGGACCAAAGATAAAGGTTGCTAAAAGAGGTTGCTTTTATTTCCGTGGGATTCTTGGTCTGTTACCCATCTTCTGGCACTTGTATGTGYAGGGCAGATAACCCCAGTGCCTTTCTGCTGTACGGTATGAGCCAGTTGGCATTTTGGTTCAACAGATGCCTGCTTAAAAACAAACAACACCCCAAATAGGAGTATTTTTCTTCTTTTCAAGGAGCCAAGGACTTTGAAGGTGTGTGCTGAGGTTAACTTCCAGAGTAAGGACTACAGGATGATGGCACACAGTATCTCTTGGAGCCGGTTTTGTATTTGACAAATGTGTATCTAGTAACTTTAAAGGCAGGTGAAGGCCTCTGTGATCCAGAGAGGTGGGGAATCTGCATCCTGGGAGTACCTAACACTGCTGGATGCATCCCTGCACAATCTGTTTTAACTTGGAAATTGTGTGGTTTGTGCAGAGGGGTTGGACCAGACATACAAAGTCTCTTCCATCTAAATCTTTCCATGGTTGTGTGCCTGATCCCACTGATGACCTGTGCAGTCTGCTTTATGTGGAGTGAAAGGGAGAGAAAAGAGCYGTATAAAACATGTAGAAATGTCTGCTGCGGGCTCTGGCGGGGAGCAGATGCCAGCTGCCTTTTCTCTTCTAGATGAATTTATTTTACTGGAAGAACAACTGCTGTTGCTGTGAAGTTGCCAGATGGACTTGTACATAGACTTGGGGCAAGTGGGAACGTCAAGGGGGGAATTTGGGAAGTCAGAGAGCCCACGCTGCCAACAGCCCCTGCCCTGCCAAGGGACCAAGCAGGGCTTTGGGAGGGATGTGCTGGGAAGTTTCTTGGATTGCTTCTGTCTCCAAGAGCAGCTGTTTCGGGCTTACCTGGATTATGACCATAGTGAGAGAGGGTTTCTTCTTGGGCATACATCCCCAGGAGAGGTTGCACTTGATACCTGACCTTTGTTTTCGTTTCGTGCCAGATGTTACTAGGCCTTGAAATTTTGCTGTGAGCTCAAATGAACACTTGAGTCGAGGAGGACAAACGTAGGATTAGTTCCCAGGGAGACAGCACACGTGCAAGAGTTGTGCTCTCTCACAGCTTTTATGGGAGACAAACAAGCTTAGTGGGACAAGAATAGCAGGACTGATGATGCACATTTCCAGAGGGTTATGTGCCTTCAGAGCCCTCCGCAAATGTCAGCCAGTTTGTCTGCTGCCCTGCAAATGCTACTTGCTGGGAAGGAGAAATCCTGCTTTCCCAAGTGAATGCTCCTCCCCAACTGCTTTTCAGCTCGGTTTTGCCAGTGAGAATTAAAAAATAGGCTGCCCTTATGTGCAGGATTTGAGGACTGCACAGAGATGCGGCCCAGTGAGCTTGAAAGTGTGGAGGGGCTGATCTGACCTCCCCAGGGTCCCCTCTCGAGTTGAGGGCATGCAGGGACCAGTGTGTCCAGTGATGCAGAAAAGTTTTCTGAGCAGTGGAGAGGAGCAAAGCCCAGGGACTGAAGGTGCCATTACAGCCTCAAATGTCCTGTCTGAAGGGAGATTTGTTGTCTGATCTGCTGCCTCTGCATGGGGAGGGAGGGCTCGCAGAGCAGCAGAGAAGGGAGCTGTGTTCTGTTAGCAGCTGGAGCCTTCCCCAGTCAGCCTGCAAAGCTGTTGCTCCTTTTGCTCCTGGAGAAGTGTTATTTAACACACTGGCTTCCTGACCAGCCTCACTGCTGGGCTAATTCCCGGATCTGCTCCCTAAAGAGATTCATAGCTCCCCTTGCAGCCCAGCTATTCCTTGTGAAGGTTTGATGTAGCTGGCTTGGTTAATCCCAGATGTCTCTGTAAGGAGATATCATTTGTAAAAGGAGTTCTCAGTGCTGGAGAGACCAGCCAGGAAAAAAAATAGTTTCCAAACAGGTTTGGAAACCTCTGTCTTGTAGTCATAGGAAAATTCATCTGAAGCCATCTTTCTGTGTTAAGCCCAGMAAGTTGTTTCAAACTTGCCTGGGAGAAATTAGCATCCAGTTCCTMATTAAAAAGGTGGGAGCAGCAKCCAGGGAGGGTTAAAAGAAGGGGYCTGCCTTGAGGCTGTGCTAAAGAGAAATTGTAGATATTTGTGTCTCAGCARTTCTGCTGATGGATGCCCCTAGAAGTTTCTGGTGCCTGGGCATAGTTTTTGCTTGCTCTYTCCTGTTTTTTTTAGTGATGGAGAATGCTGAGGGATGAAGGCACCAGCTGGATGATCAGTGCCTTTCCATTTCCCTTCAAGGTTTTTAGGTGGGTGGCTGAGGCAGGAGGCAGATGCTGTAACCTGACTGCAGATGTGCTGGGCACCTAAGCCCRCGGCAAACGAGGAGTATGACACCTTGCACCTTCTGTGGAACAAGACCCTGCTTGTAGGCAGTTGCTGGGGAAAAGCTGATGCGTAATAACCTTAATTTTCCTGTGCAGTATCATCTGCATCACAGTTCTGCCACAAGGCTGAGATGCTGTTTTCCCTGCCTTTCAGGACTGCTGCAGGCACTTGTTTTAAAGGTGTGTTGATCTAGCCAGCAATGCTCTACGGATATGGACAAGATAAGGTTTGTCAGCAACAGATTTTGTTCCCATCAAAAAGTCTGGTGAAAAACACCATTTTCTATGAAGAAAGCTGATTTTATATCTTGCTAAAACCACTGGGCTGCTCAGAAATTAGAGAGTCTAATTACAGAAAGAGGATAGATCAGCCTCCCTGTAGCATTCCCAGCACTGGGATGAATGCAAGTTTTTTGCTACCCCTTGTGACTTTGCCTTTTTGTGAGTAAATATGAAAAGTTGAGCCTCTGTAAGATCAGTCTCTTTGCCTGATCCC
Source organism: Amblyornis subalaris (assembly GCA_018881555.1). Lineage (NCBI taxonomy): Eukaryota > Metazoa > Chordata > Aves > Passeriformes > Ptilonorhynchidae > Amblyornis > Amblyornis subalaris. The sequence goes on from JACAXG010000210.1 coordinate 569,564, forward strand.
TAGCAGAGCTCTAATTAGATGACTGCAAATTTGTGACCTTCAGTCTCATTCTGGGTCCACCTTATGTGCTGCCTTTGGCATAAGAAGGGGAATTTTTTTGTTTTTCCCCTCTGTGGAAAAGAGGAAAATGTTTGGGGATGGTTAAGGAATTGGGGAAGATTTCTTCTCTGTGGCCTGATTGCCCTGGAAGTCCCTGTGCAGCTTTGAGAGGAAAAGTTGCAGGACTGTCTCTGTGGTGGAGCCCAAGGAGGGATGCTCAGGGACAGGCGTGAAGCAAACACCCTGAAAGGAAGGGTGGTGGCTCTGTGTCCCTTCTCTTACACTCTTGGTTATAGGACATCCCCTGGGTCTGCAGAGGCTTCTAGAATGCTTCAATAACTGAGCTACAGGCTGGGAGAGAGGAATGAGAGATTCCTACAGGCCCTGCTGGGGATCCTAGCTCATCTTTTGCTGGGACTTTGCTCCTGGGTTTGCTGGTGCCTGGAGGTGGAGGCACACTGGAAAGGCTTCAGGCATGGTGGCTGTTCCAGCCTGCACACCACTCTGCTGTTTGCAGGGACAGAAGGGTTCCCAGACATGGCACGGTTCTCATGTGTTGCCTTTTCTGACAAAAGGAGCTCTTATTTACGAAGATTTCATCTATTCCTGCTGTTTATTGCCCACCTGAAATCCTCCTTGTCTCCTGCTGGCCTTGTTGCAAGAGCTGCTGGTTGTGCTCCTGCCGCAGTGGGGAGAGATAGAGACAGGATGGGATCAGTGGTTGGCAGCTGACAGTTTCTTTTTATGTTTCCATCTGTTCCCTCTCTTCCTTTTTAATGAGATCAGGTGCCAGAGTGCACTAGGAAGACTTTTCAATGTGAGAGGAAGTCACAAATGGGGTACTCAGGTCCTTGCTTTCATCCTTGGCAGAGAGGCTGCTCAAATCAAACCTGCACCCTCTTGAGCTGTTCCTATAATGGGAAATCAAAACTCTGCAGTGAGGCTGACAGCTCCAATCAGGTGGGTCTGTCCTGCAGCTCAGCCTTGGAACTCAGAGATGCTTATGCTGATGGTCACTGAGATGCAAATCTGGCTGTTCCTGCCCCCACTGGGGTGCCTATCTTTTAGTTTTTTATAATTTATTTATTGATTTTTTTTAATGTGGCTACTGGCTGTCTGCTAAACCCCCAGTTGTTTTAAATGTGTATCAGTATCTAGATGGGTTCACTCTTTCAGGCTCTTGGTGCTTGCTACACAGACCCTATTGATCAGCTTTTCTGATCAACCACTCCAATTTCATGAGTGGCTTTGCTCCTGCTTTGTGTTTTGCGGGGTTTTCCCCTCTGCTTTTGAGACCATATGTTTATTACAAAGCTGGTCTTTCATGAGTGGGAAGGTTTCCCTTGAGGAGAATCTCAGGAGATGTTTGGGGCTGGTTTTGTTGGTGCCTCTTTGATTCATGATAGTTCTTGGGATGTGTGAAGGATGGGAAGAGGTTCAAAGGAAGAACCTGAGGAGCTTGTTTAACAGTTCAACTTGGACAACCTCTTCGTGGAAAATGAAAATCTGTCCCTCTGCTCCCACTGCCAAAATGTGATGTGGTGGGAGTCAGCATGGAGATCTCGATCACATAAAAACTGTAGAGTCTGACAGTACCTCCGGGGCAGAGAGCAGAGGGTCTTCTAGGGGATGTACCAGGTGCCTTGTTTAAAAATCAGAAAGCCCTGGCTCAGGTTCCAGCCCAGAACATCCTCTGCATGGCTGTTCTTTAGCACAACTCCCAATCTTTTAAGCAAAAGACTTTTGGATACAAATGCAGTGAAATATTTGGCTAAGCCAAAGGCAATCCAGTAGTCCCTTCTTAAGCAACCCAGCTAATCGATCTGGGATTTTGCTCGAGTTCAAACTCTGCAATTGTGGCTGTTGTGTGGTTGTATTTGGCCTGTGAAGGCAACTGCCCAGTGCAGGTAAAGCCAGCTTTGACTTTGATTTTTTTTTTCCTTGGTGCCTGCTTCTGTTGGTAAGCTCCTTGCCCAGCAGAGCTGGTGCCTGCAGGCTGCCCCAGCGCCTCTCAGCACAGCCCCGTGCGCTGCAGGGAGCTGCACCAGCTGGCTGGCAGCAGCAAGGAGAGCAGCTTGTTCCTTTGGTGCTTCTCAAGTGATAAATAAAACAAGCTACTCCTTTCACAGCACTGCTTCCCAACAGCCTGGTCCTTTGTAGCTGCTCTGATCGTGCCAGGTGCTCCTATGGGCTCAGATTGAAACGCATGTCATGGKTTGGGTTTGTCCCTTCCCTGTGTCCCACTTACAACTGTTGTGTTTTCTAATCTTTCTCTCCCTTTCCTCACATCACAGAGCCAGCTGTTGGTGTTTGGAAGTGCCCTGCAGGGGCACTAGACCTGCTGGGCTGGGGATGGCTGACTTGCTGTGAAGCCAGGAACCAAGGAGACCAGTCCTACTACAAATGGAGCTGCCCGGTGGTGCCAGAAGCCACAGATGCCAGCCAAGCTGCTGTGGATCTGGTTAAGCACACGGGCATTTTTTCCTTGGCCTGGAGAAGTTGGTGGGAAGGTTCACCTGTGGCATTTGGGGTGGTCCCTGGGGCTGACCATGATTTTGCTGGGTGCTCAGGTGTTGCCATGGTTTTAATGGCGTGAGATGTTCATTTCCAGAGAGCTGCTGTGTGCTTGGGGTTGCAGGAGGTTCTGTGTCTTGGGTGGAGCAGAGGAGAGCCTGGTGCTCCCAGCCTGTGGGGCCCCATGGTAGTGGGTTGGATGGAGCACACCCTGGCAGAACCCTGATAGCTGAGAAGAGCTGAGTGTGAGGGAGGAGAGACTGAGTTCTGCTCTACCTCTGTGACTGGGAAAGATCACTAAGCCCTGGTCCTACAGTGTGRTGGTACTGCTTGCATGTTTCTGTCCTCAGTATCACGGGGTCTCAGATGGTTTTTAGCTGCCAGAGGAAACAGGAGGCCAAGGCAGTTGGAATTAAGGTAGTGTCAACCCCAGGAACAACACTTGAACCAACTTGTAACCACACAGATATTGTTATCCTTGACATCTGTCCTTTTCTTTGTTGAGGCTGGGATCCTGTGCCAGTACCTTGATGAGTCAGGCCTGAGCCTCCATCCAAAGCCTACCCATCTTTCCAAGGCACTGTCTCCTGGCAGTCAYAGCCTTGGTTACTGCCTTTCCTAACCTCCATGTTAGAGATTCCCCTTGAACTGTGATTAACTTCTGGAGGCTTGTAAATTTTCTTCAGCATTGACACAAAGACAGCTGGCTGGATTAAATGGTTTCATAGAACTAAAGAACAAGAAAACCTAGGAGGCATTACACTTGTTGGGGTCAAGGATTTTGCTTTCTTTTAAGAAGCAGTGAGGATAAAACAATTTATTCTTTTCAAAATTGTTAACTGCACAGCTATTGTCAGGGTCTCTAAAAAGCAGGAATTTGAAATAGTGTCTTGATTTAGAAAAGTAGAGAAGCAGTTAAGGGTTTGAAAGTGAGATGTAAATTAAGTAAAAAATGAGGAAACCAAATTGATTCCCAGCATGGGAATAAAGAGAGAGAAAACAAACCCAAGGCTCTGTGTCAAGGTCTGTGCTACCAAAAAAATAAATCCATGTTCTCCCTTGCAATGGGTGATTGCGTTGCTCAGAGGAAGGCAGGGGAAACAGGGCTAGAAGGACCCAACTTTATTTTCCTTCTTTCTCAGACGAAAGCAAATATGAACTGTGTTTGGAACAAAGAGGACTCTGGGCTGCTTGTTTGGGCCTTTATAGGGCTGCAGCTGGGTAAATGATCTCTGTGCAGTTATTCTGTAGGGAATGTAAACGTTTTGATAACTTCTAAAGTGATCGAGCATTGCAGTCAGTCCTTTCCTGAAGTGAGCACTTCATGGGTTAAAATGGGTGTAGGGAATGCTCCCATCTGCATCCCTTAGATCCTGTGAGCTGTCTGTGCCAGCACTTTCCTCTCCTCTCTGGATCCTCATTGCAGCCCTTGCCTTTGTTGCAGCTCTGTGTGCTCTGTCAGACACCAAAAGTGTCCCGTTAAGTCAGTGGGTTTGATCTGGTGAGTGCAGCAACGACGACAGGAGAGATGTTTCTGATGTGTCTGTTGCAACCCCGCCAGGGACTCTGGTTTTGGTGCTCAGGAGCCAGAGAGTGCCTGTGCTGTGGGGTCTCATCTCAGAGCCTGCAGTAGGGTTTTTGGGGGATGCTGGCTGAGAGTGCTCTGTGTCCTTCTAGCACTGCAGCAAAGGAGAGGTTAATAATGCAACGTGCCTGCCTGTTGCCCTTGGCTTTCTGCTCATTTGTTTCTGCAGGAGGAGAAGAGCTATGTAAAGAGCATTTCCCAGGGGATGGAGGAAGGATTTCAGCTCCCTGCACAAACTAACAGTTACCTGTGCCTCTAAAGAGAGCAGGGCTTGGAGCCTGGTTTGGTCGGAGCCTGCTAGGATGGAGAAGGGTGGCTTGTCTGAAGTGCTGAGGTACCTGGCTTGCTTCTGTGCTGGGCTGTGGGCAACTGTGTCCCCCCGTGCTTCCATGGGACGTGCTGCAGTCTGTGCAGGTGTGTTGGAGGGAGTTTCCCTGCATGTTTGCTGTGGTCATTTTGTGTTGTCCCTGAGCTGCTGTTACTGCTTTGAGACAAGGCACTGCCAGCCAGGCATCACCAGTGTCCCAGCAGATGTGGGGAAATGCAGCTGGTTTCTGCTATCCTGGGGCAGGAGGACCACAGGCAGCTCCTCTGGGTGGGTGCTGAGCATCCCTTCATCCCACTGTTGCCTCTGGAAACCACCACTGCCTCCTCCCCTGTCACATCCCTGTTGTTGCCATGGTGGTGTTGGGGCTGGCTGGGAAGCCCTGCTGCTCCTGAACGAGGGCCACAGCCTGGCTGGCTGCAGGGATCCAGTCTGTGTGTGTGGCCCTGCATCCCCTGCAGCGTGGGGAAAGTGGGGGACGCTGGTGACCACCCCCATGCTGGAATGCCGGTGGGTCTGTCCCCTCTCTGAATGGAGAGTGACTTTTGGTGCCCAGGCTGTCTGGCCTCAGGAGGAATGGCTTGGAGCAGAGCTGAGTGGAGACTCCTGTATGTAGTTAGAGAAAATACAAAGGATAGGCTCCTCCAGGGGTGTGCAAATTACTCATAGCAGGTTGTCCAGCCTTGCCCCATGCCTGAAGGATAGGAAAAAATTCAGTGAACTTAAAGCTTATTTTGTAACACCTTGGGGTTACAGCCAGTGCTGTAGTATTACAGCAGCAATCCAGTAGATACAGAATATTTACTTTCCTGGCAGCCAGTATTGTGTGGGTGCGCTGGAGAAACGGGCACGAGGCTGGACCGGCCAAGGTCAGGCTGGGGGCTTGTATTCCTGCTTCTGCTTTTGGCTGGTTCTGTCTCCAGTTTGGTGTCTCTGAACTGAGTTAATGTTTATGGTCTTCCAGAGACTGAAACTCCCTTGTGAGAACTGGGCATGAACACACATTCACTTTGACTGAGAATCTTTGGAAGACTGAGATTAAACCATCTTGGTTGGGATTGAGGTTCACAGAAGCATTTCAAAGAACTCAGCCCATGCCCTAGCTCTCCACATCCTGGCTGGTGAAGCAGCTGGTCAGGATGTGAGCACCAGGCAGCCTGTGCTGTGCACTGAGAGTTGATGCTGCAGAAGTGAAGGGATGGTTCAGAAAGGGAGTGGATGGGTTTTAGGGGTGCTGGCAATGTCCCGTGTTCTAGTTTGGGGATGCAGCTGAAAGGTGCATTAACAAATCACTGCATGTCAGCAGAATGGAGGAGACTATTCATGAGCCAGGCAGTGTTCAGAGGTTGCTATTGCTGCCCTAAAGAGAAGAGACGAAGGTGCTTATATTTATCCAGGGTTTTTTTTATTAGGCCATGGCCAAAGCCACTCACCTGGGAGCAGGGTGCAGGTCCTTCTTTTCTGCCTTGCCTAGGGCAAGGAGTCTCTGTAGTAGCTGTGAGCCCAYAGCATGAAACAAATCTTTCCTTCACTTTAAAGATGCTTCTTGTCCTTTTTTTCCCTCCAGAGACTGCTTATGCTTTGCACATTAAATAGTCATTAGCTAAAAGTCTTTGTCATCCAGGGAGCAGAGCTCCCCAGCCAAGGCTTTTCCTTAGCTCTGGAGCATCTGAGGTGCCAGCCTGCAGATCAAGCTTTTTCTCACTTGCATTCTCCTTGCAGCAGTTCTGGGAGATGTTGAAATGTGATTGTCTGGGCTGACAAGCTGGACTAAGGAATGGCTTGRGCCCCCTGGCAGGGGGAAGGGTTTGGGCTGGCAAAATACATGATGAGTTCAGTGGCAGGGACACAGCTGAGTGTGAGAGCATGGTTGTTGAGTTTGAGTGGGCTGAGGTATCAATATCAGGTTTGGCACTGGGTGCTTGCAAGCCTTGTGTGGTTTTCATGTCATTTCTACCATGCAGTTCCACGAAGATCATTTCCTGCCAGCAGTTTCCTTTGCTAAGCACCTGAGGCTTCTCTGGCAAGTCCTCTGAGCATGAAATCTGGCTCCAGCTGTGCTCTTTGCCTGCTGCAGGCAGGAGTCACTCCTGTGCTGAGCAGGTGAGAGGCTCTAAGGTGCTGGAGCTGTGGGAAGGAGCACAAGGAGGAGCCCTGTGAGTGCATCTCTGACGGGGTGTGAGARTTGGTGAGTCTCATCTTGACATCTGTCTCCAAGCTCTCCCTTCTGAGCCAGGAAGCATCTCCCACCATCCAGCTTCCTTTCCTTGCACTTCTGTCTTGGTGCCTTGAGTGCACAAGGGTGTCACAGGTAGGGTTTCTTTGCCTGAACTCTCCAGTTTCCACTGAGCTTTGTGGCTGGACATGGTGTGAGAGGTGTTCTGGGGTGACTCTCCACAGGCTGCCAAGCTGGAGAGCCAGTTAAGTCTTCAGGGCTCGGATCCTCCCTGGCTAGATTGTAACTTCCTAAATAATGAATGTTGGTTTCCAAACGGAGGGTTCCTTGTTCCCTGCCAAGCAGATGTGAGGATTGGGTTTGCCTGTGGCCCAGAGTCTCCTGAGAAGCTTTTGTTTATAGCATCTGTTGTGCCAAAAATGCACGAAGGTCCCTGGCAGCAGAGATGCTCTTGTCAGTTTGGTGTCCTTGGCTGGTATGTGTGTAAATGTGTGCCTGATTAATTGGAACAAGCTCATCAGAGGGTATTCACCAGGTGTAACACCAAAGGACASCCCCAAAGGCATTGTCAGAGCTGTGGCAACACGGAGTTTGCCTGCTGTCCTTTGCATTGATATGATCAGGGTCCTCCCTGGGCGAGCAAAATACAAATTAAATTCTTGCTTCGCAATCCAGTATGGAAAGTTTTTCTTTAGTCCTTAAACAAAGACATGGTTGGCTTGTCTGCAGTGTCTAAAATTAATTTACCTGAAGCTTGTGGAGCATTGCCAAATGCCACTCTAAGGCACAGTTTCTAATACTGTTGCAGCCTCAGAAACCAGCTGTGCCAGGACAGCTGTGCCACCTAGAAAAGCAATGAAGAAATAAGCCCAGGGCTGGGGTACAATTCCTGACTTGTCTGAGGAAACCCAGATCTATCAGGACAGCTGAAGCTGAAGATCACCAAGGACATCCCAGATCCAGCCTCCTCAGTTCTCCCTTTATTCCAGTACCTATGGCTAAGCTAGAARTCCCCACCATCACTGCAAGCAGCACAGCAATTTTATAACCTGTTTACCTCCCCAGACTTACCCTTAGACCAGGAATCTACTTAAATCATGGAGCTRTCTGAGGTGGGGAACATGGGGCTGTCCTGCCATAGGACAGGGGTGGTGGCTGGAGCTGTGCTGTGTTGTGGCTGGTGTTTCATCCTGTCCCTGCAGGGAGATGGGGCTGGTTTCTTAGTTCTGCTTCTTTCCCCCAGGTCTGGGAGGCTGATCCCTGGAGGCTTTGGGGAAGTGGAGCTATGGGGCTAGGGAARAACATCTCTCTAGGTCTAGAGGGTAGGGGAAGCTGCTAGACTGGGATGGGAGTGTAGAGAGTGGAAACCCTGTGGAAATGAACATTGTGGACATGATGGACAGACTTCATTTCAAGTGAAATGAAATTGCAGTTAGAAAATTGGAACAAATAATCCAGTTATTCTCAAGACCCAGTAATAAATCACTGAAATCCAGATTAATGTATTATCCTCCATTAGATTTCTCTCTTGAAAAAGTTATTTCCAGCTTTAAATCCTAGTCCTTGTTGCAGCATGTCTTGGTGTCCATAGGACAGTGCTGTGTTCTCRTGTTTCATGTAAGAACAAATGGAAACAGCAGCCTTGTGGATTATGTRTACAATGCTGTAGCTGCTTTGAGAATAAAAGAATGAAGCTCCTGGGTTACTTGCAGGATGTGGGTAAAAATTGAGGGGCAGGAAATGGTTATCTTTGACAGTGTCTTGCTGTATAAAGCAAGTTCACACCCAAAAAAAATGATGTGGAACAGAAGAAAGCAGGAGGGAATACGATCAGAGGTTTTAGTTAAGGTCAGGATGCAAATAATTTTAGGTTAGGGCTGGTTTCCCAAGTCCCTGAAAATACTGAGTGGGCAAATGCATCTGTTCCTTGGTTCAGTTCGCTAGAAAGGGAGGGGACATTATTTCTAGTCCARAGTAGTGCTTAGTAAATGTTGTCTGTGTTTGAGTTTTGTCAGTGCTTGAGACCCACTTTCTGGGGTTGTCTTCTCTTCTGGCCCTTCCTTGCACACCYACTTTGTGTGACACGAAGAGAGGTGCTTGTCAGGCTGGTGACTGGAAGATGAATGGCCCTGTTTACCGGTGCTTCTTGTAGGATAAGGATGCTGGAGAAGAACTGCCACTAGGATAAAGTTTGAAGTGGTCCTGCTTTCCCATATGTTGCATTTCTGTTTGAGTTAATTGCTTATGTTCCTTTAATGGTTTCATGCTTTTATATCTGCTGTTACAACTTCTAAWGCCTATAGGAAGCCTTGAATTTGGATGCTGCTAAATGAAAATTAGGGCCCTCATTCTCCACGGAGAAATGCTCTTGGGCAGTGTGGTAATTTCACGCCTGGAAGGAGTCATATTTGTTGGATAATTTCTGTAACTTAGCCAAATTAGCCTTGAGAAACTATAGYTCTTAATCAGAGTCTTGAACTATCTGCTCCATTAGTTAGAAACATCAGCAGAAACATTCTTGCACAAAGGGTGGACACTTGGTTTACAACACAGGAAAATGCTCTGATTTTGTCAACGTTTGGGGCAGCAGCATCCCTGGGTTTGAGGTTGTTCATAACTCTGAGCCCTTAGCAAGGCCAGAAGCAAAGTCACGTCAGGTCAGCTGCTCTTGAAAGGTGGAGCAGCCAAGTGACGTTCACCTTCCTTCTGTACCCACCAAAAGAAGATTCTTTTGGTGGGAATTAGATTCCTGAGAAGATTCTAAGGAGTAATAAAGGACAGTTTGGATATTAATAGGGATTTGGTTAATAAWTCAAGTAAATGGGGTTCCAAAAGTCATGGGAGAGGGGGTTGGGGGGAAAGGTAAGAAATGCTAGCGGTACTGATGTGTCGTGGCCCGTGGGAAACAAGGCAGGGAGGCCTTGTGCTCTCCAGTTCTGAAGGATGCCACAGCCTGCAGACACCAGTGTTAAAGACATTTCTGAGTAGGTCTCTTCAGTGACCCAGCAGAGTTTCTTGTCAAGGTTTGCTCTCTTACTTACTGCATAGACCATGATCAGTTCCCACACACAGGCACAGAGATGTGCACATCTACATCCACGTGTACAGAGGTACCTATTGAAAGTTCCCCTTGAGTTCAGTGACATAATCACATCAAATCCATTTGCATTTCTCACCAGGCAAGAGTACTGTGTCGGGTTCTGGGCCCCTCATTCAGGAAAGACATTGAGGTGCTGGAGCAAGTCCAGAGAAGGGCAGTGAAGCCAGTGAAAGGTCTGGAGGTAAATTAAGCCAATGTAAAGCTGAAGCCATGAGCGTGTGCTTCTTTCCMTCCCCTTTGTGTGGCAGTAATTCCTTCTGTCAGGTTGGACACTCACCTGTGCTGCTCTGACCAACCTGCCCTCGGCAYCTGGGATGTGGAGGGCAGCTCRAACTCTGCCCCAGGGCTCAAGAGACACGGCTGGTCCCAGCTAGAGCAGRTTCCAAACCAGCTGTTCTATYYCATCTCCTGTGTGGAGCTCAGATCCAGCCCTGCAGTGGAGTCAGGGCAATTCCTCCTTCCCATCCACAAAGGTCCCTTTGCTGACTGGAGCTCACTTGACTGGAGATGCCCTGGAGCTGAGGTTCTGTCAAGGACATCTCTCTGTATTCTTCTGTGGAGGGGTCTGTGAGGCCAGACAGAGAGAAAACAAGTGCTAATTAAAAAGAGAGCACTGAAACTTGGACCCATTCCTGCACTTCAGTCTTGGCACAACTCTGCTTTCCTGCCTCCCTCGGACTCACCCAACAGTGACATCTCCTCGCTGTGGGTTGTGAGTCTTGTGCAAGGATGGAGTTAGGGGAGTTCTGGTAACTCCTCCCCACTCTCTGCAAGGGTCACCAGCTCAATCCAGTGAAACTAAATTGGAAACAAATGCCCGAAGAGCAGAAATCCCCAAACATGTCACATCAAATCACGGAGAAGCTAATGGGACAGAGCCACRTGGTTAGAGCATGTGCATTCTGCTCTATATCATTAATTTACTGATGTTAAATATTTCAGCAGGTAACTTCCAGGGCTTCCAGAACTGTCCTAGTGGCTGTGATCACAAATTATTCATCACTGGCACTTGAACAAGAAAAGCCTTTCTGAACAAGGGCATTTCTGAGGCTCTTGACAGTTTCTTTCCCTTTCAGCTGACTCCCTCTGCTTTCCAGAAGGAGATGTCTCTCACCACCAGGCACAGGCTGGCCAGCACTCAGGAGATGAATCTGCCCCAGGTTGTCCAGCTTCAAGACAAGAGTGAGACCTCCCATYACAAGGTAGCCTTTCCCTGCCCTTTTCTTTACTGCTTGACGTGACATTTGAAGAGGGTGTGTGCTTGTGACAGGCTTGCCTCTAGCTCATCGAAATACTTCAGTGTGCAGGTCYTGTTGTTGTTTCAAACTGCTGGTGGTGGTGGAGTTCCTTCTGCTGGGGGAAAAGCAAAACACTTTTCCCTGGTGAGACATTGGAGTCCTGGTCTGTGCTAAGTCAACACAAATAACCTCTGCTGAAGCTGGTGGGGTTTGCTGGAGTGTAGCTGCCATCCCTACTGAGGGGAGGCTGGGGCAGGACACAAGGGAATGAGCTTGCCATTTTCCATTCTCCTGCTGAAATAGCCACCTCTTGCTTTGGTGTGGTCACTGTCAAATGCTTGTGGTTATAGGATTCCCTCCACGGTGGCAGCGTTGGCCTTTGAAGGCTGAGGGCCTGTGGTGATGACTCCTGATTTAACAAAACTGATTGCATGAATGCTTTGTGTTGGAACAATGCGTGGGGCCCTGACAGGGTGTTAGGTTTTGCAGGCTGCCAGATACACAGGGGACTCGCCCTGGGCAGAGGGGAGTGGATGTGCTTTATCTGGATCAGTGTTTACTGAGGGGTGTGTTTAAAGCTGCTTTTCTTAGAGGACTGCTCAGTTTAAAGCACAGTCCCAGTGGGTAGATGAGTGAGACAGGCTGTTGAAATTGTCAGCAAGAGAGCTGTAACAAACTGGTTAAGGATTGCCCTGGATGGCACAGGAGGCTGGGAATGCCTCAGACRGATACACAAATAACTGACAGTGTGCTCCAGCCACTCCCTCCAGCCAGCTGTGACTCCTGTGGAGATGCAGGAGATGCATGTGTGTTTTGAGTGGGAGCAGTGCAGCTGGAGAGGGGAGACAAAAGCAGTGAGGAGTTTTGTCAAAGTAGTGTCTCTGCTCAGTAGGCATTTGCTGTTGAATCATTTCAGACATGCCTCTACAATGGTATTAAATACAACACCARTAATAGATTACAAGAAAGCAGCCATTTAAAGCTCATGGAAAAAGGAGATACCAASTCCAATCTTACTCAAGTTGCCAAGAACTGCTGAGAAAAGACCTTATCCCCATCCAGCATTCACCCCATCTGTCTTTTTCTTAACTGCTGTGTTACTTTCTTTTTGCCCTTACCTCCTCTGGTACTGTTTTCTTCTTACTGGTGTCTAAGTTTTAGATTAGAAGAAGTATTCGGAGTTGTGTGGGACTCAGTCTCTCTGTCTCAGAGTAAAGGTCATCCCAAAATTGTTTCCTCCAAAACTGATGTAAGTTCTGGGGATTTACTTGCTCCAGGACTGCTCATAGCTGTGTCAGTCAGTGCCTGGAGCTCTGTGACCCCATTAGCACAGGGCTCTGCAGGAGGTAAGTGCTGCCTGGCATTTTGGAGAAGGAAACCTGGAGAAACACCTGCCAAAAGAGCAGCATGGCTTGAGCCTGCTCAGTGTGGTCCAGCAGCTTTTGATCAGCCCAGGGCAGAGGTGGGAGAGCTGCTGTTTCCCCAGTGGGAGCTGGGCAGATGTACTCACCCAGAGTCTGTACTGGGGATCAGTGCAGGATTCTCATTCATGAATCTTCCTCCCAGCAGCCTCTCCGGTTCTCGGCAGTTGACCTGGATCAGAGCTCACTTCAGCCTTCCCCACCTGAGGTGGTGTTTCAGAACTATATCCCTGGTGAGGTCTGTGAAATGCCACTGGTTCTGAGGAACAGGGACAATGTAAGTGCTGGGATGTGGAGGTTTAACACTTCTGGAAGAGAAGAGTGATGGAATTCCCACGGTGTACAGCAGAGCAAGATATCTGCTGCAGCATGTTCGCAATAAAATGTCTCAGCACCTTTGTTGTACAAGATGGTGGAAATCTTGCCAGGGGATTCTCCCCTGATTTTGGCCATATGTTGGTGGTATCTAACCCAAAGGACCTTTTCTAGCCCATTTCTTTTCCTTGAAAGCCCTGGATTGGTGGGAACATTGAGGGCTGTACAGTTCTCACCTGCCCTCATGCTTTACCTCGAGTGTGCACCAYGTCCTGTGGCTCTTTGGTTAATCTTGGTTCCTGGCAGGAATTTCTGCCTCTCTCAGCTTATTTAGCTGCCTCTGTGCAACTCACACTTAAAGCTCAGGGCTTGAGTCTTCTCCACTTTATGCTGGAATTAGTTATAATTAGTGGCATTGGCACTGCAGGAAAYGTGTTTTGAACCAGCCCTGGAATCAGGCTGATTTAGCAGAAGCAGTGGGAGGCCTTTAGGTGCCATTTCAGGCTCCTGCTAGGCTTAATTCACCTCGGCTCAGGTTTTCCAAAGGCAACATGGTGTTCTGCTTTCCCTTTGGAGAACCACAGCACCTCCAGAGCAGTATGTTTTTGAAGGTCTCTACCTTCACTTGAAAAAGTTGTGATTGTTTTGCAATTTCCCAAGAAAGTTGAGAAGGGAAAAGTTGAAAAATGTCAGCAATTGTGTTCCACTGTAAAAAGGAAAACCGAGACCTTTCGAATTTCAGTCAGGGGAACATTTTCTTAAATGAGGCTTGTGCCAAGAGCAAGCTGGTGGGAAGAGACAGGAGAGAGGAACAGAGCAGGGTTCAATCTTTTCTCCCAAAGCACTTTCTTAGACACAAGGATTTCTCTTGATACCTAACAGTAAAGTGTACCGGAAGTAGAGAAAGGCCAAARAAAGAACAGTGTAACTAAAGGTGGTGTTGTGTAATGAAGAGTAAGATGTATGTACGAGAGAAAGGCAGGATGGGAAGATGGAAGTGTGATAGGAGCAGGTGAATTAACCCCCTCTCCAAATCTACCTGTCAGGGGAAACAAACAAGTGGACTAAAAAAGCTGTTGGGGCTTAGGGCAGGTGGAGGAGCAGCAAGAGAAGTCAAAGAGTATCCTGAGATGACAGGTTTCCCTAGGGACACAGCTGCAAATGGGAGACCCTTTGGCAAGGAAGGATGCAGTTCTGTTCCCTCAGTTATTCCTGGAGAGTACTACGCCATTCCTACTCTGGTATGTAGCTTGGGAATGTTGGAAAGGTGCGGCATGGGTGTCCATGCCCAAGAGATTCCACTGGTGGGGTCCATGCTGATTCTGGGCACTTTTGCTGTAGGTTTCTTCTTTGCTGATTCAAATGTGCCTCAGTCTCTCTTTCCCTACTGCTCTTTTTTGTTCTCACTGCACCTTTTGCTTTCAGCTGCTCCAGTATCCATGCAGCACGTGAAAATGTTTGCATTTGCCAAGTACAAGCCAACAGACAAACAGTGAATTTGCTCTACTTGTTCTTCCTCAAGTGGAAAAGGACGTCTGCATTAACATTTCCGCCACTCTCAGTAAAAAATAATGAACTTGTACAGCTGCATCTTGGGATTTGTATGCCCTGAAATGGGGCATACAAATGTGTCAGCTGTTAATTTTTTTTCCCCAAAGGAATCGGTTTTGAAGCCAGTAAGACCCCGAACACTGGACAGCACTGGTGTAAAAGTAAGATCAGCTCTGAGAAAAATACTTGGCATATTTAAATGCAGAAAGACAGAGATGATAATCCCAAGAGAACTTATTGTATTCTAATTTTGTTGGCTTTTGGTAACATCCTGGAGAAAAGCAACATTGTGCTCTGTCTCCAGGCTTTCTCACCAGATTCCTCTGAATCACACCACCTTAAACTGTGTGTTAACCTGAGGTTGTCTGCTCCATAAAAATCCAGCTAACAGCCAAGTGTATTCCAAATAGAGGCTCTGTAATCATTCAAATATAGAAGTTCTTCACCTGTTTGCTGTCAAATTGCTTTTCTGTTTTCCAGCTGCTCTTCACCACCTTCAGGGATGTCCTGCATGGCTTCTGCTGAAGGTCTTATCCACGTGTGTTCATCTTCCAGGGGTGTTGGTGACCAAAATGTTCATCTGCCGTGTGAAATTAGCCCCTGGAACTCGCTGCCCCAGGGTGTTGGTGGAAGCAGATGGTGTTTGGAGAGTTCAGGACTGCCTTGGCCATGGGTTATCAGGCTTGGATGGGTGGTGCACAACAAACCTCCATTTTTTTCCAAGCCTCATGTGAGTTTGTTGTGTATCAGTGAAGCTGCCTGTCAGTCAAAATCACTTGGTTTAGACTTTGTGAGGTGTGATTTGGTGCTCAGGGGTTGATATCTGTGTGCTAGAAAATGCTTTTTTSCTATCTTTGTGAGTGTGTGTATTGCAGAGGATAGAACCTGGCAGCAGGGTGCCTGCAGGGTACAGGAAGGAATGCCCAGCAGTCTGGCTTAGCTGCACTGGCAGCTGCCTGGCCACAATCACCAGGCAGCAAGAGCCCCTGGAGAGCCAGRATTGGCTTTTAATAATGAAATTACACTGTGAGTCAGTGCTGGTCATGTTTCTCCAGGCAGAAAACGCCTTTGAAGCCCATAATTGATAGGCACAGCCTGGGGTGTCATGTGGCTTTCCATCACTTTGGCAAGTTGACTGCTCTCATCTTCTGCCTCAGCCTTTCCTGGTAGTGTCTTGTGCTTCTCCCTTGCTTCATTACAGCCCATTTAAATTCTCTGTGCCATCTCCTTGTTTTGGGGATGTCTCTCTGTCTTGCTCTGTTCCTCCTTTTGCTCTTCAGGTTTGCTTTTATTCCCAGTAAGGCCACAGTGTCCTGTCTCCTTCTCTTGCTGGTCTGCCCACATGACTGTATCCCCACAGCTGGACTGGCCCACTCAAACCTGGTGTGCTAGAAGGGAATGTCTTCCTTCCCCCAGGATAACATATGCTGGTTTGCCTTCAGCACATTCCCCCTCTGCACCAGGGCTGCATGGCTGTGTGCAGGCAGAAGCCAGCAGGTTCTTTAGGCTTGTAGAATATTTGGATGACTTGGTTCAGGTGTTCTGTCTCCGTCCTACTGCTGGTGCCTGACCTGCTCGGTGCTTCCTTCCCACCAGGCACTGCCCTACAGCCTCTGGCTGAGCTGCTTTGCCCAGGCAGATGGGATTCACTTCCTTGCCTCGCCCTGGCCTGGAGCAAAGGTGTGATGTGCTTTCACACCCTCTGCTCTCCAGCCTTGCAGCTGTGCTGTCCGTGAGGACACCTGCCCATGACCCAGCTGCGAGGCCAGGGGACAGGAGGTGCTGTGCCCGTGGCAGGGAGCCAGTCTGCCACAGGCACACTGAGCTCTAGGTGCCTCAGTCAGCAGGAGGTTGGTGAGCTGCAGGTGACTTGGACACCTGCCTGAAAGAGCTGGTGTAGGGCAGGTACAACCTGTGGGCAGTCCCTGCTGTGGCTGTGTGTTCGTGCGTGTCACTGGTTGATCTGGCAGCTGGCAACTGCTCTGTGCCAAACACGCTGTGCTTTTGCTTGGAGGTTTGAACATCAGTGCTGAGGCCCTGRGAAGTCTAATCTCAGTGCTGTTATCTGGAGGCTTGTTATTACAGGAGGATTTAGGATATGGCGTGGAAGGGAGGAAGCCTTGAAGGGAAACAAAGTGAGGCAGGCTGACTTTTCACCAGCATCCTGCTATCTCTTAGCACTGTTCTTCACCTGAACTGTTTGGAGAGGCTAAGATACGGGGGAATTCTGAGCCAGCTGGTGTTTCTGCACCAAGCCAGAGATGCAGGATCTCTTTGGGTGCAGCTGTCTTCTCATCATCCCTTTGCTGCTCAGAGTTAGTTTAACACTTGGTCCTATCCTCAAACAGCATGGATATAGAAACCTGAAGAGGAAATGTCCTGTGTTCCCTAGCTCCCTGTTCTTTAGGAGGGACTGAGGAATTATTTAACATTGTTAAAATTTAGAGTAAAAATTATGCTGGCCTAGGGCAGTGCTCTGTACCATCCAAGTGACACAAGAGCTTAATGTCACTGAGGTAGGCTTTGCAAAGTACACTGGTGCCTTTAAAATGTCACTTATTAGTATGAACTAGTGYTCATTCTTGGGGTGAAAGAGGTAAATTGATGCCTGTGAGGGCAAAGTGCTGCACTTGGAGTTGAGAGGCAGCAGAGCAACATGTGAACAGCACCACAGATTAGAAGCAGGGTGAGATAACCCACAAGAGCACTAATGTCCCATACTCTGTCCCTTGTCTTGCCCTTGAACTGGTGAGTGCATGGCACAGGGAGCTCTGCCAGCAAGAGGTTCTCTGCACAGCTTCACTGACACCCCAGCAGTTTGGCTGAACTGGGCTTTGGGTTCCTTGCAGCGGTTGTGCAGGGCATCAGGAGAGGGTTGTGTGCTGCTCAGCAAGAGCACGTGAGGATTTTTCCCACAGAATCAGAAATTTGTGCAAATTGAACATTTTGTCTTGTACTTGATGGAGTGCGAGTCAGCGAAGTTCCAAAGTGCTGCAGCTCAGCTAGAAACACATCGATAGCATGGGCAGGAGGTGCAGAGCACCTTGAAAACCCCTTGGCGAAGAGGCAGGCAATAAGAAAAGGCTCTGAGAAGCCACCTGCATTGGGCTTGAAGCTGCTGGCACGCAGAATTATCTGTGTTTTAGTTGTGAAAGGCTTAGGAGTGCTCCTTTGAACAGCCCCTGCATCTCAGCTGCTCTATGAACCACAGGGATTGTGGATAACCCAGTGACCTGGCCTGCAGGTACAAACCCCTGTGTCAGGGTTGTGGATGTTGCAGTTGGCTTACATAATTCTCTTGCTTTGAATCTCTTCTTCCCTGGGGTAAGTCTGACTTCAGCGAAGTCACTCCTGATTCAAGGCAAAACTGTGGCTGAGCCCTAAATAAAAGGACCATGTGACTTGTTAGTGGCTGAAATGCCACGTGCCAATGTTGCCCTTTCTTGACAAACGAGCAGTTTCCTATCGTCTCGCAGTCATTTGGGAATGTATCACATGGTTGGACTGTCAGAAAGTAAATGAATAGCTGACACGTCTCTTTGTTTATTGGCACTTGCATTATAAATATGAAAAGCTAATGTTTCTGCTGGGCAACGTTTCCAATTAGTTCCTCTTGCTGCTTCTGATTTACACGTTCCTGTTTTATGGCTCCAGTTGCCCAGCGTGGGTCTTCTCATGCCACCCCGTGTTCCTGGGTGTCCTTGCATTGTGGTCTGACAGCCTCTGCCTAATTGGAAACCATTATGGAACTGACTGGCAAATACCCAACAGACAGGAATATTTACATTTGTGTGTCCTTCAGGCTTATTAATAGATTATTTGAAAGGAAGAAGGAAGCAGGAAGCACATAAAATCATAGCACAGCTTATTCTGTTCTGTCCTCTTGTTCTTTTCACTGTAGCAAGACAATATTTTTCAGGCAATACAAGTTCAATCTGTAAGGTTTGCAAAATTCATTCCTGATGCTCAGTGGAGACTGAAATACTGCTCACTGATTAATAGGAAAGACGACAGGACGATGAGTTACTGCATTACTGAAATTAACTCCTTTAAAATTCAGTCCAGCCCTGCTAGATGTTTTGTAGCACATGGAAGTTATTCCAAACAGACTCTTAAGATGACTCTTGCAGGGAGGAAAGGGACAGAAGATGAAAGCAAATGACTGTGCAGAATAAACCTGGASCACAGGGCCTGGTTTGAAAGACTCCTGTGGATTGGTAGCTGAGGGGGCGGGGGTACCCCTTCTCCTGTGGAGCTCTCCTCGTTCTTCAGTCTGTCCTCTTTTTTTAATGGCCCTTATTTTCCAGCCTTTATGATATCATGGTTTCAGCAGGGAGCTTTCCCTGCTTGACTTACTACGTTACCTCAYGCTACAAAGATCTTTTCATTGCAAGTTGTCTGCTGCAGGGAATTCAGTRAAGGATTTCAGATTGCTTATGCAGGATAACTGACGTCTGAGTCTGGTGCGTTGGGCAGGCATTAAGGTTGATGTCACTGTGACAGCAATTACTGTTGTCCTGAGTCTGCAAAGGGCCTGAGAGCAGTGCTGGGTTAATGATTGGGCTTGATGATCTTCAAGGTCTTTTCCAAATGAACCAATTTTATGATTCTATGAAATAACCTCTGAGACAAGCAGTTGGTTTAGTTTCATTGGCTACTAAGTCAAATGCCAGGGGTGATATTTGGAAGGCCAGAGCTTGTAACTTATTGGTCATCAAAGGGGAATAAGAGCAGAGGAACCATCTGACTGTCATCTGTATTTTCCTTGAAATTGCGAGAGAGGTTGTTCGAAGGCAAAAGTCATATTTTCATGAAAATTTGTAGCTTGAAGCTGCATCTAAATAATCTTTAACACATGGAAGTGGTGCACCCCCTCACTCACTCAGGCGTGCTTATTTAAAAATCTGKTTTTGAACAGTCTGCTTAGGGTTTGCAGTTGCAGAGTAAAGCGAGATTTTAAACTGATTTCAGCTGCACCCTTGGGTTTTGTTGCAGAGYTAGTGTCCTGGTAACACAGGGCACTGCTGCAGTGGAGAATTTGCAATCCTCTTCTCCCAAGGGAGGGCAATTCAGCTTCCTAAAGCTGAGTGGACCATGGGTTCACAGTAGCAGGGACAGCCAGTTTCTGGCTCACACAATCCTCTCTCCTCGAGTTTCCCCCTTTTTGGCCTGACACTGCATTCACTGTGGTGCAAGGTCACACTTTCGGGGGGACATAGTGGGGTCGAAGGGTCAGCACACTCTGAAGTGCTTTGGGTCAAGCCTTGCTMAGGCTGCAGTGTCCTTGGAAAAGGGGCCCAGTACACAGCGTGGGCATGAATGGCGAGAGGCAGCCTTCTCTTCAAGGTCATGGCTGCCTCTGTGAGGCCAAATCCTCGTTGCTCTTGCCTTGCCTTGGCAGACACGGAGAAGTCCCTTTCCCCAAGCACTGCTGTGCCTGCAGTACCAGTGAGACTGGGAATGGCTGCCTGTGCTGGCTTTTGGAGGGATTTATTCCTTAGGCTCTTATTTGCATTGCTGTTGATCCCCTCGCTCCTTAGCAATGACAATGAATCGAAAATTCCCTTTTACTTCCCTCAGATAACTCCAGTTGTTGAAGTTTCTTTTTGCTTTATCCCAGTACGATCTGAACTCCTTGCATCCTCCTCAGTCTACCTGGCATCTGGAAGGGAGAGATAACTGAATAGAGGATGCCAAGGCTTAAAAAGACACGCAGCTTTCAATTGGATTTACAATGCCTTTGTTACAGTAGTGTGGCCAAAATAACAACAACAACAAAAAAAGGTAAATAGCATTCTCCATTTGCTAATGCAGTTTCTAAGGATCTGAGCAGTCTGAGACGTGAAGTGCCCAGATAATAGGTGCTTTAAATTCCCATGGGCTGCCCGTAGCTTTTATTTTAGAGGGCTTAGGCTGCAAGATTGAGTGCAAAATTGCTAATTCAGAAAGACTTGCCGAAGATGAAACGCTTTCCTGAAATGTGATCTTCAGTCCTGTAGGTCGTTTGCTGCAGTTCCCTTCCTGGTATTTTACTTTCCAAATAGGAGAAGCAAAAGCACTTCTGCAATTTCCAGTGTGAATATTCGAGATGTCTAGGAAAAAAAGATCCTTCTTTATTCTTTTACCATCTTGGGTGTGACTGCAGCTGTTAGGGTGGCTGCTGAGCAGGTGGTTTGTAGGCACTGGGTGTCAGCTTTGGGTTAAAGTAGGAGCTGTGTGTCTGTGCCTCTTCTGGAAGCCTTAGGTGCCTTCCAGGCTTGGAGAGGAGGGGTTTGGGAGCGGGAGGTCCCAACCATGGAAAAATCTGAGTCGGTTCTGGTTAAGGGAGTTTGCTGCTGTGTGCAATTCCTAAATCAAATTATCTGCTTGCTGCTTCAACAATGATAAAAATATCAAACGAGTTAAAAGCACCGAGGAATAAAGATCAGGCCAGCAAGTGAGTGATAAGAGGCAGAGCTTTTATCAGCTCATCGATACTGGAGCTGCTGGAGGCAATGGCTCCCGGCCCTGCTGCAGCAGCTCCACCACTGATTGCAGCAGGGGCAAGGCGATGCTTCCAGCACAGCGATGCCACGTCGTGCATCTGGAGATTGATCTGCTCATCCCTACAGTGAAATGGTTTTGGTGATTTGATTCACCTTCCTCCTGCTAAATGCCAGACAGCTGGAGGGGSGGGCTGTCTGGCTCTTTCCTGACCAAGCCAATGACTGGGAATAGCAGGGTTTAGTTTGCTCTGGCAGGGATGTCTGAGGGTTTACTGTTGGCGGTTCCATCCCATCCTTGTCCAGGTAGGCACCAAGTCACTTCTAGAGACCTTGGAAGAGAGAGGTGATTAAGGCATCAACCATGCAGCAGAGGCAGCAGTTATCGCCGTGTCCCCTGCAGCCGGGGTGAGATGTAAAGGGAGATTGAGATCCTCCCACAGGAAGAGCTCTCTCTAAGTGCAGGGCAGAGCTGCAACAGGCTGCTGGGGGCAGGGCTGAAATTCTTCGTGATTTAAGTACTTGTCAGACATCTGGCAAGAATAGTTTGGCATTGAGGCTGAGTCAGTTCAGTGTGGGGAGATGGATCAGATGGCTTTTTAAGGRTGCATGTCCCCATCCTTGTCCCTGTGATGTTGTGGGAAATACACACCTACCCCACACTCACCTGGCATCAAAGCAGTTACTGTGTCCAGCTTGGTAAGTATTTCACCAAAAATGGACTGTTGATCGTGCATGTGGCAAAGTCCTTTTGAAAATGTACCAGAACATGCCCTCCCAAGCCCCACCAGCACTGCTGCACTGCTGGGACTGGAGTTAGTGTTGTGGCACGACTGGGTTCTTAGTGGTGCCTTTAATAGTCTGCAGCAGTGGTCAAAGCAGGTTCTGTTATTGCTGTAAGCCACTACCTGAAATTACTGTATTTTTATGCCTCAGAATCAAAGTGTCAGATAATTTCATCAGGTTCTGCCAGTGTGCTGTGAAAGCAGGTGAATCAATAGGGTTGTTTCTTCTTTGCAAGTTAACAGCCCAAGTCATCCTACTGGAATGAAAGGTCATTGAGGTACAAAGTACTATTAATTATTGAATGCTGTCATAGAACACAGCAGTTTTAATTCTGCTGTGGGGATGGCACTAAATGTCCTCTGCTGAGACAGTTTCTTTTCCTGCAGGATTATTTCCACCAGCTCTTTTGCATCACCAAAAGGGAAAAGTTCATTGTGCCAATTCGGGCCATTGGTGCCCRAGCCCTCCTGGACTTCCCTGACCAGCTGGACTTCTCTGTCTGCCCAGTCAAGCACAGCACACAGAAAACTCTGCTGGTTCGCAACCTTGGTGACCGGGCAGCTCATTACCAGATCAGCACCCAGAGGTGAAACAGCTCAGCTTTCATGGTGCAAAACAGCTTTGGGTGGTAACAGAGCGGATGAAGAGTAAMAAAAGGAACCAGAGCATGGGAGCTGCTGCACTGCAGCCATGGCTGGAAATGGGCAGGATGTGTGGGGTTTGTGTTGCTTCTGGTGTTTTAAGTGGGGTGCAGCCTTTGAGTTTTCTCAGTCCCAGATTTCCTGGAGAGTGCTGGAATATGTTAGTAGCTGGCTTGCACCCACCTGAGCACAAGCACCTCGGAAATGGCTACTCACCCCTGTCAGCCAAATAGACCCATTCTCTGGAAGCCACAAGCACGTGGCTTTTCAGTTGTCCTCTCATGAGATGCCCAACATCAGCTGTGTTGTGGACAGCCTGTGCTGTTCCTGTTAGTCAAAGCTGATCTGATTTCCCTTGTCAGCTGAGGGCATCGGTCATCTCTTCTGTTTTATGGTGAACCTTTGAAAGCCAGTTTAAAATTTCAAACAGATGATTTAAATCTTTGAATAGAAGCAGCATTTTATTGTAACTTTCACTCAGAGTTGTTTTTAAATACTCTGAAGTTCCCGTGTTTCTTCTCTTTTTTTTGTTGTTTTCTGTTAAATGTTCATCAGAATGACGTCATGAATTCTTCATTGGCAGCTTTCTTAAAGGCTGAGCTCCTCTAATGCCTGTCAATCTACCATCTGCCCATAGGTTTATGCACAAGTGTATAGAAATATGAGAAATTTGGGAATATGTGAAAAGCAATTGGGCTGATTTAGAAGACAAAATCATAGAATAACTTCTGTTGGAAGGGACCTCTGGAGATCATCTGAGCAAACACACTGCTCAAAGCAAGACCAGTCTGAGACTTGCAAGGTGCCATGGGGAGATCTAGTCCTGTAAAAGTTTAGATGTCATATAAGAAAGCAAACATACAAAAGGACATAGTTAAAAAGCAGAAGAAAACAAGCTATTAAAAAACCCTTCAGACCTTATCTTTTCTGCCTGTCGGGAGCAGTAGTGATTCATGGAAAGGGTAGATCTAASGGGACGGGAATTATCTTAAGGAACAGCTGACAATTAATGGATGAGGGGCCAAAGTTTAGCCTGCCAGCTCCATCTCTTGGCAGTGGTTTACATTTGGCTATTACAGTGTCAGGGATGTCTCCTTCACAGCTCTTCTTATCTGTGGGCCCAGGGTACAGATCGTGATGTTGGCTGAAGTTCAGAGGAGTTAAGTTTAAGCATGGAACTCGTCTTTGGGTCTTTGAGAGCCAGTTCTATGTGGGGGATAATGAGCTCCTGCTACAGCAGTAACAGGGGTATCTGCTGGGTACAGCCTGGGGTGCGTTGCAGGAGATGCAGGGGCTGACTGGCACTTGGTTCCTCCGTCCTGAGAACTGAGTCCTGAATTTGGCTGGATCCTCTTCTTCTGATAATCCGAAAATAGGAAGATATGTTCTTTCTCAGGCATCCCCTGAAGTCACCCCCAGGAGTGTTACTCCCATCCTGCCATCTGAGGACAGGAGTATGTAGACAAACAACAGGAATAGGAAGAGAACGGGATGGAAGGGAGTGGTGAAATATTGCCAGGAATTCCCAGTAACTTCCCTCATAGCTTATCTGTTCTGACAAAATTTCTGACAAAAGAATAGGAAAAATAATTCTGTCTTTCCTGCACCAGGCAATGATCCCCTTAAGTCCCAGCAGAGACCTGCAGCAGTGCTGGCACCACCCTCGGGGCAGATGCAGGAGTAGAGCAATCCAGCCATGGAGCTGTGGGGCCTTGTCTTTCCTCCTCTGTCTCTCGAGTCTCAGGTCCAGCACATGAACAGTGCTGGCCCAAGGCTTCTCCACTAGCCGGTAGCGATGTTCTCACTAGTGGTAATGGCAACAGGTCAGGCCTAATTGMAGCAACAGCTCCTTAATGAGCAGAAACTTCAGCATTTTCATCAGCTGTCACTACTGACATGTATAAAGTTCGGCTTGCCTACGGCTCCAGTTGTTCTCATTATTTTTGTGTGTGTTACATTCTCTAAACATCATCAAACTCTGCAGAACATGTTTTTAAGGTGACAAATTGACCACCAGCAAAGCACTAAGGCCAAGAAATTTTGTTTTCTCGGTGAGGCTGTACAAGGCCATAAAGCCCAGCAGCTGCTGGGCAGAGTGTGTTTCACCTGAGCTCTCCCTAAGCATCAATGCACTGAATTTTGTGTCTCAGCCAAGAGCTGTTTACCTGACGCCAAATCCTAATTGCTCCTGCTAAGTCCAAAGTGCACCAAAACATTTTCATCATTATTTCCAACACATTGCACAGAGCTTGTCTGGTGGGCCAAGCAAACAGTTACCCAGCTTGGATGGCATCCCAGAGTCCCAGATTGCATCATTGGTGAACACACAGAAACCTCCTGTTCAGCTCCCTTGGTGTGCCCTTGTTAATGGTGCTTCATTTAGCTGGGATTGAATTCTTCAGGCTGTAAATGGGATCCTCCTTTTGGRTCTTGTTTCCGTGTCACTATMTTGTTCTAATCTGCATTTGCACTCATTCAGAGTTTTGATTACTGCTCCTCTTAGAGCAGCTTTCATTGAAATGCTGATAAAATATGCCCTTTCTTAGGCTAAACCAGGATGTTTTCAAGGCGAAAAAACCCAAGTAACCACACTGCAAATTAAACAATAACTATTCTTTGGTTTTAAAGACTTTTATTTTCCCTGTCTGATTCCTAGACTGTAATGTCACAGGACAGGCAGTGCCCTGACATTTGCATCTCTTAAAGTGAGGTTTATAGGTGTCAGGAAAAGAGCGATTCCTCAGGCAATCAGTGTCAAGTTGTTCCTGCAAATAGCTCTTAACCCTCTCTGTGCTCTTCACAAACCGTTCTCAATGGGATTGCTGGCAGTCAGACCCTTGAGCCTCATTGCAGAGAACTGGGAGAAAACACTGATGTCATCTCCGATGGGGAAAATGAGGCATGAGATCACAGGAAAAATTAAGGCATCTTTTAAAATGGCTAATTAGGGAGCTGATGCGGAGCTCTTCAGTCACCTGTGGAATGGCAATGAGTTTGATGGGATGTATTAGAGTCATTGGGGCTTGGGGAAGACGATGAGTAACTACAGGACTGGGTGTGCTTGACTGGCAGCAGGGGAAGCTGTAGCAGAGGCTACAGAGCATTGCAAATGGGCCAAGGGGGATTGTCAGCTTGTTAGTGACTGCTCAGCTGCTGTGCTGAGCAGCTGGGGGTTGCCAGCTGAATATAAACGTGGTGTGATGCTGAATCCCTTTCTGCAAGTAGAAGTGATGCCAGGTTTGGCTGAATCAGCTTCTTTTGGGGTGTGAGGCCACCCATGCWAGGGCTTGGTGGTGTGTTAGTGGTCACTGTTCACATGCAGGAAACTCCCAGCCCTGGCTGCTTATTGATGTTTGAGATTGAACAAGCAACTCTAGTATGGATGTGCCAACACCTATGAATATCTCAGCTACCCACGAGGGTAAAGCAGCTGAGAAAACCAATGCCTTGCTCTGATACTTATCTGTGCTTTTGTGTAGATGTTGCAGAAATCAACCACCTTTGTGTAGCTCTGTTCTCTTTCCTTAAGAACCCACTTCCTACCAAGGGTCGTCATCTGTCTGGCAAGGSTGGCATTGCAATCAGTGGCTTCCAGGAACTTGTTTGAGAAATGAAATGAAAATCCTATTGATTTAGTCTTTAGATCAAGCCTTTTCCTTTCTCGTTTTTTTTTCTTTGTAAATCCCCCGATGGATGTGGATAGGCAGCAGGGCTTAACAGAGGTTTAGCTCTTGTCGCRTTGCATTTTATACTCCTGAGATCACTCAAACCAGTTCCTGAGTGCTTTCCATTTATATTGACTTCAGCCAGAAAGGAGGACGTTCAATACTTGCCTGAGCACCTCACTACCACCTTGGGTGTTTATCTGAGTCACCCCTGTGTTGTGCAGGATACCAGGGTGGGAATACCAAAACCCTTTTTGGGTTGAAATCAGCCTTRTGTGAGTGTTTCTGGGGGCTCTGGTGCCACTGTGAGCAGCATTCAGTTACTACTGAGTTAAATTAATGTCAGCAAACCCTGAGTGCTCATGACCAACACTGTGCCATCCATGTTCATGCAACCCTCTATTCATTCAACCCCAAATAGACTGGTAGGAGCTTCTTCCAAGTGCTCACAGGTGGGGAAACCTTCTGCTTCCCAAGCAGCAGCAACGTCTTTTGAATCCAGAACTTCACTGTGGTGTACCAACCCATGTAATTTTTTCTGTTTGTGTTTGGTGCTGGCAGCTGGTRGAAACTTACTGTATCCTGTGAGGTTTTAGAAGATCTTGTTTCCTGTGTTGCCTGAAAGTGTAAGCCAGTCTGATGCTGCAGTTATTACAAGCCCAAGCTTTGCCTTGGACTATCAGGAATTAAAAAACTTTGCAGAGGGATTTTTCTTTCTGCTGGTCACAGTTCGCTGTTGCTCCTTCTGCTTTTCCTTCACTTGTGAGAATTCCCAGCAGCATGGCTGTTTCCTGTTGAACTTTTATGTCCTTGTATGTTTGCTTCAAAGTGAGTTGAGGGAGGCAGTTATTGTAAGGGAAAAAAAGGTGTAAATAGCAGTTTGTGCAATTATATGTTGATTTTGTGTCTTAATAGTAGCAGTGCTGCCACAGATGCAAGATTGGTGCCTAATGCTTTATCCAGCTGATTGGTTATAGGCTTTTATAGTTCCAATTAATTCGCTTGATGGGTGAGTCTAATTGGTCTCCAAAGTGCTCACTTCTGTCAAAACAGCTAATAGGTAACAACTGCTTCCTGCCTTTGTTCCCCTTGTCTAGAACTGTTTGTAATAATGATTTTTATACTGTTTTAGATAGGGTTATTCTGCTGCTTGCAGACAGAGTATGGCCTTTGCCCTCTYGCCAGGGCCCTGTGTTTCAAGACAGATGGTCTGTCATTTTGAGGGTAGGTGAAGGGGAATAAAGTTTGTGCTTCATTTGCTCRAGGTTTTTTTGCACAGCTTTACAGCTCCACAACTATGTAACACCCCTCCTGACAAAAGCCCTGCTAAACCAACCTGCAGAGTTGACTGCATGAGCACAGTCTGGGGGTTGTGTACTACGAGGGTTGTTTGGAAGTTAAAATGCTCCTTTGGGCTGTTTTGTTCATCCCCAGGTATGCTCAGAAACAGATTTCCTGCAAGCCTACACAGCCTATTTCTGGCACATGAAGGCTTTCTGGAAGGATGTGGTTTCCATCTCCTTGCAGGTCATCCTTGACCGCAGCTTTTCTACTCCATCATCTCCAGAGATCACTAATATGTTCTTAAGTGTYGTTACCTCTGGATGTGTTTCAGGGCAGAACTGCCCATTCATTAGATTCCTCTCCTTCTGGATCAATCAGCATCTGCTGAGAAGCAGTAGAGCAACTTGAAGGGTGATTGATTTATTAAGTGGTATATTGAGTCTGTCTTTGCCAGACCATTAGARTGAAAGCAGTGTTTTCCCCATGGGCCAAAAGCAATGTTTCAGCCAGGCAGGTACCCCAGTGTATCATTACTGTAGCAGCAATAAAGATTAAAAATGGCCCGTGGCACCCTGGCCATGCAGCAGCACTGTCTTTCATCATCCCAGGGTTTTGGTGTCCTTTGCAGCACATTCTGGAAGGCTCCTTCATGCTGGGCAGAACAAAGCCCCCGTGATGGCTCCCAGATCGTCCTGTGCTGGAGTTTTTCATCCTGCAGCAAGGCAAACAGATCTTCCTAGGCACRGTGCAGAGGAGATAATGGGGAGTGGCTGAACAACAAGGAGTATGACTGAAAATGAGTTGACTTTGAAGATGCCAGAGARCTGTCTGAAGAGCCACAACCGCTCCTGTACCCACTGCCGGCTGGCCATCTCCCATTTCATCCCCATCAGCTGTCTTGTGATTCCTTGCAATGCCTTTGGGGTAGAGACTCTCCTCTTGCAATGTACTGCCTGGGCTCAGCGGGTGCTTGGCTGAGGCCTGGGCCATGCTGGGAGCTTCTGATCATTAACACCAGCAATGGTGATGATGAGGATGCTCTGAAGTTTGTTGTGACCTGGGAATGATTCATTCAGCTGTATTCAKAGAAGAGGTGACAGCAAGGCCCAGTCTTCTGAAAAACTGGGCAAACTAAATTGAACTTGCTTTCTGTAATAGCCAAATATTCCAAACTTGACTATCATGCAATCCTAAAAAGATTTAAAATCCAAATTCAGCAAAGATGGAGTGACAGGGATAGAGGAAATATAGTCTCAGAAGATGAAACACAGCAGGGGCTGTTTTATTTCTATTCTGTATAATCAATCTGGCTACCAGCTTTCAAATATTTAAAGCAGTAGTTGATGAAGGAAAGTACTAGCAGTTGAATCCTAGGAAAATGTTCTTCATAAACCCTGAAATTTGTTTTGAAATCTTGTTGAAGGGTTTGCTCATCCAATCATTGAGATATATTTTCAGGCTAAACAAAATWTGTCTTTCTATTTATGAACAATTTGTGCTGCTCTGAACAGTATTTCCTTCTGCACCAGGCTGATTATGTAGTATTAGAAGAATTTAGAGAGATGTTTTAGCTTTTCTGTAAATTCCCCCTCAGTCTTTTTACAGGCCCCGCAGAGGATGACCCAGGGCTCGATTTCTTACTTCCAGTCAGTGAAAAGTGATCATGATGTGCTAAGATACCTGTGCCCATAGTCATGCAGCTGGATGATAGGATAAAACACAGTGGTGTTTCTGCTGCGTCAGAGCATTGTTCAGGACTGCACAACCCAAAAAGCATCTGCTCTACTGCTGTATAGAAAATCTGGCTTTGAATTTCAAGTCCAGGCATTGCTTTGCTCAGGTTRTAGAGAGAGCTGTGTCCTGCCATCTGTAGGAAATGTATCCAAAAGATGTAAGGATGAGAGAATCGACAGCCTGTAATAAGATCGTGTTGTGTAAATAATGATAGGGCAGATCCATCTAGATTCAGTAAATGTGCTTTCATGGCAGCAGAGCATCCCAAGCTGCACACCGTGGACATTACCCTGTCAAGTGAAATGCCTCGTGCTGAATCGCTGGTACAGTACAGAGATTTATTTTTTAAACATATGTATTAAACAACCAAGAGTCTTAAATGAAATGTCACATTTAATTTGGCACCCAAGACATGAAGTCTGCAGCTGCCCTCAGCCAACCCCAACAGCTCCACTCTCTGTGTCAGTTCYTCTGCCTGGCAGAAAGATCTGCAGCATCCTCCAGACTCCCTGGCAGCTGTGCCTCCTCTCCTGTATCCAGCCATTTGTGGGGTATATATTCAGCACGTGCCAGTCACTTCCCTGTGTGGCACAAGGTGCTCTGGCAAAGCCTCCAGCCTTCACCACAGCTCTCGGTGCCGGCAGCCAGGAGCGTCGGGGTGGCTGCAGCCCCAGCTCCTCTCTGGGAGCGCAGCAGTCGGGGATGTTTAGCAAAGCGTGCAGAGACAGGCACAGCATCTGCTTCCTCCCCCTGAGCTCTGGAGCTGGCGTTTTCCTGGGCTGGAGGCTTCGGTCTCATCTTTGTTTAATAGCTTCTGATGGTTTTATCTTCCGAGCGTCGGTCCAGTTGCTCTCTGTGAGCTTCTCCAGCTTCCGCCAGCAGTGTGCTCCAAAGGAGGGGATATTCCCTGGAAGAGTGCTACTACTTTTGTGTAATTTCTGGCTGAGATTTTCAGGCCTTGGGGTTCCTGTTTGATGACCAATCATGACAGATTTTTCCTTGTTCCCATTTCCCAGGTCATTCATTCTTTTGCAAACATCTCCTGTTCAATTTCTAGGTTGAGGAATCCTATTCAGTCTTCATATAGAAGCTGCTCTGTACTTTTAATCTTTCTTTCTGCCTGTCTTTATTTAATCTGGAATGTTTCAGCTTGGTTTTTGAGATCAGAACAATCCCAAATATTTCAAGACTGATGTGGTCAAGGGTTTAAAGAGGGAAATTATGATAGTTTTCATGGTGTGCATTTCGTTGAAGGTTATAGAGCACTGGGTCGTGTTTCCTTGCCTGTGTCCCCTCCTACCATGAGCTGTTACTTCTCTTGTTCTTCTAGGTCCCCCTTTTCTGCCCACATGACCCCAGGCATCCTGGCTTGTCAGAACGAGGGATCAGGATAGACAGGGATGCCTGCAGGAGACCCTGGGCAAGCTGTGACTGAATAGGGCTCCTCAGAGTCACCTGAATGATGCAGAATTCCCTGTGACCTGAGTGTGTCACCTRAGCACATCTGAAAAATCTCACTGTAAATAYTGTCACCTTGGGGACAAATCCCTACARACACACCCAGAAATAAGATGCTTGAGGTGGTATCCAGGACATCCTCACACTRTACACATGCAGCTCTCACGATGTGATAAATGTACTGATCCATGGAACTGCTCATTCAGCTAAAAGCTGTGACACTTTTCTTCTGGTCATCCACAACTGGAGTGATGTCACAGCCTGCTTCCAGTGGAAGGCTTCTGCTGCTCAGAAAGGAGGATCAGCTGAAGCTGAGGTGGGTTTGAAAGATGCATTTAGTGAGATACCCTGCCCAAGSGTAAAACTAACATATGGCTTCAGGGGATATATTGGTGCTTTTAAACAGTTTAGGGTAAGTAAACCATCCCAGACATCAGAGTATGTGTCCTTGGGCTTCAGGGTAATGGAGCTCAGCACTTCCCATTCCAGTTCCATCTATATTCCAGCTGAGGATGATGTTCTGGGGAAGAAGCATTGATTGCAATGACTGGATTTCCTCAGAGTGCAAATTCGTGTTTGTGGGAGCCAAAAACCACTGAGATCTAGAGAACCCTGGGCTACAGAGGGTCCATGAGGCTGAGGAGAGTGTCAGCACTCATCACCTGGGACTGCACTGAGTAGTGGGACTTAATGTAGCTGTAGGTGGCTCAGCTGTTCTGGTGCTCACTGCAGTTCCTTCTGCTCCAGCTTTGGTAAGAGATCAAGCTCCTTTCCAGTGCTGTGCAGGGCAGGGGCCTTTGTTGGCCCAGACAGTTGAGGCCATCCAGCTGTAGGATGTTGAATTGCCCTGCACTGTCCCAGTTTCCAGCACAATGAGGTATTTCTACCCTTCCTTAGAGGCTGGGGAGAGTTTGGAGGTGGAGGGTTCTGCAGGGAAGGTAGAGCCACACAGGGCTTGGGCAATATGGGTCATGGTGGTGAGAGATGGGGCTGGTTCTTCAAAAAGGTGTATTTGGGGAAGCTTTGAAATTCCCTTTTCAGGCAGCAGAGAAACACTTATAGCCCAGGGGGATGGATTGGAAATGACACCAAAAAGCTTGGATGATTCAGGGAGTCCTTGTGTGACTTTTCAGACTTGGATGGATGTGGGTATACAGGAGTTAGTCTGAACCCAGAGCTGATCAGGAAACTGCCTCAAACTGCAGCACTTTTTAAGGGCTTCTGAGCAAATAAAGTTCAACGTAATTAGGTCAGAAATGCCTTGCAGGCCAAAACTAGTTTTTTCCACTGTTCTCTATTTAATTACACAGTGTCTGACTCCCATGTAAGCTCAGTGTGTTAAAAGAAAATCTCACAACCATCTCTGGATACTTCCCTGCACCATTTTTTCCCCATTT
The DNA here is from genome assembly GCA_018881555.1 of Amblyornis subalaris. Lineage (NCBI taxonomy): Eukaryota > Metazoa > Chordata > Aves > Passeriformes > Ptilonorhynchidae > Amblyornis > Amblyornis subalaris. The sequence continues at coordinate 601,275 of JACAXG010000210.1, forward strand.
CTTGCCAGGCTGCCTCTCTCAACCTGGACTCTGAGTGATTGTCTTTCCCCTCAGAAACAACAAAGTTTCCCCACAGCTAGGTTTGACCAGATTTTTTTTCCCAATTACATTTGCTTTCATGCCAGTTTTTGCCCTAGACTTTGACCAGGATATTCTTCCTTATTTGCAATCTTAGGGACGGCCGTAGCTCCAAGGCCACTGTCCTGCTGCCAGAGAGGCTTTTGAGATCTCAGAGCAGAGAGGACTTTCATGAGCGGAGGCAGTGCAGGACCCTGTACTGGGAGGGGACCAAAAAATCCCTGGATCATGGGAAAATCTGTCCAGGAGTTTGCTCTTTCTCCCTCCTGCAGGACTTTCTGGGATGTCGTGGTGAAATTATTGCCTGTTGATGGAGGTTGAGTCGAGGGTTGCTCATCTCCGTGGTGGGAGCTCTCCTCATGCCCGGCGCTGGGGGTGAGCCATGGAGAGCTGTCTCCGATCGCGCGCCGCAGGGAGCAGCCACAGCGAGTGTTTTCGGTGCTGGTGACAGTGCTTGCCCGAGGCTCTGTCTGTGTGCAGCTGGTAATGTCCATGACTGTATTTCCTCTCTAATTGTGTTTGAATTGGGCTGGGTGATGATCACTGTCCTGCTTATACTGCACTGCCTCGATTCGCTCCATATGGAGCTTCCACTCGTCCCCCCAGTTGTCACCTGCTGGCTCTTCTTGGCCAGGGGACTGGAGCGTGAAGGGGGGACAGTGACCTGCCAGCTYGGAAGCGACTCCTCTGTAGCAGCGCTCCCTTCTCATCTCTTGGTTGTGATCTTTAAGCACTAAAGTGATTTCTGCTGCACCAAGTAAGGGACAGCTGGTGGAAGTGTAGGGAACAGGGCTGATGGAGTTTACTTATCCCTGCAGGTCCAAAAGCGAAGGAGCAAAGAGTGATGTTTGGTAATCTGCAGCTGAAACTTCAGCTTCTTCTTCCCTTCCCAGGGAAGCCCTGCGGTGGGTGCTCCTTGGTCTTTATCTGCCTCCCCCAAGCAGCTCAGTGCCAGGAAAAGCYAGTTGAGGTGGCTGGTGGAGTCTCCCTCAGTTGTGGCAGTGGCTTTGAGCCAGGAGGTTCTCTTGAGGGCTGCTGGCTTTCAAAACCTTTCCTGAGCTTGTGAGCGTGGAGTAAAACCACCTGCTGTGCCAGTGAACAACAAGTGATCCTCTGATCCATTTGGGACCCCATGGCTCAGGGTCAGCCCCTTGCTGAGGAGCTGCTGCTGCTCCTCCCCGAGTGCTTTGCTGCTCCTGCACTTCCACTTATCTCTGCAAATGTGTGGGTTATTAAATGACCTGCTGGGTTTGTCTCTCCTGTGGCTGCAGGCAGAGTCGCAGGCTGTGTTGGCAGGAAAAGGACAAGTTGAATGATTTTCTGAAGGGGCACAGAGTGGACACCACTCGCCGAGAACGCTTTGCCCTTCTCTCCCACATCCTCCAGAGTGAGAGGGCAAAGGTGCAAGGAGACCCCTTGCTGTTCTCCAGTGACATTTTCTGCATTCAGCCGATGGTAAGCAATAGCTGAGAACCTCCCTTCCTCCTTCTCCTTCTTCTCCTCTTCCTCCTCATCCCTGGCTGAGGTCACTTGACAGATCCCTGCCTCTGCTGGCTTTGTGTGCCAAGAGAGAAGTCATTGGGATTCTGCTGAGGATGGAGAGCTGGTTGCAAAAAGCATTTCTGCCCTGCGGGCTTGTGGCAGGGCTGGGAGCCTGGCAAAGCTGAGCTCTGCTGCAAGGGCTCAACATCGAGGATGCTCCGTGYGTGTCCTTGCGGTGCCCAGAGGGATCAATTGTTGTAGGTAAGGACACATCTTACATGTGGTGTTTGGGGATTAACAGAGCGTGTTGGAGCACTGTCAGTTCACATATTGACCTGAAGCCTGCAATGGTTTTCTGTGGAAAGGAAGCCAAATTCATCCTAAAGTTAATCATGAAAATGCCAATCCCTTCCTGTAACCTGGACTGAACCACATCTGAGTCTCCTTTCCAGTGTCATCTGTGAGCTTGGACACAAGGCTGGCAGGTTTAMATTGACTTTTTGAGTTCTATTGCACACAGGGACAGAAAATATTTTGCTTTTCGGTTTATGCAAGCAAACCCCCACGTCCTTCCATCAACCACAGCCCTGATTCTGAGTATTTGCATGGTGTGAGATGAAGAATGCCTACTGTCTGCGCAGTGCAAAATCCCTTCTCATCTTCAAGTAAACCCTAGAATAATCCCAACCTCTGCTTTCTTCTGAAATAGGTTAAACTCTTTTTTTGGTTTCCAAGGAAGGGGATCACGTTCTCTTCTTGGTTACTCCTATAGCCCATCTTAGGCCAAGAGCCACCAGTTTCAGAACAATGGAAGTTTCACACCACTGTAGCTGACCGCAGCATGATGTGAGCAAGAATTTGTGCCAGAGCAGTAAGAATATTGTAGAGAGTGGGAGCTGATCAGCTGAGCATTAAGAGCATCCTGTGGTGTGTTGAGCTGGTTTTGGAGTGTTTCCCCAGGCTCCTGCTTCATTACAGTGAGGCTATGTCTCCACAACTAGCTTAACCTGCTCCCATGCTCCTGAAGACTAAGGTGAGCTCCAGGATTCTGACTGCCCACAGTAGAGAGTCCCAGTACTCCATATAATGATGGATAGACATAAAGTGTGGCTTGGCCTCAAGTCTTGAGCGGAAACCCTTCCTRAATGGCTGTTTTAATGTTACATGGTTTGCTCTAGGACTGAATATAAGTGGGCTACTACCTTCTGTTTTGTCCAGCATAATCAATGTTTCGATTTCTTTTAATGCCATGATTTATGGAACAGTTGGTTTCACGTCTGGAATTTTGGTCCTGTCCATCTCCCCCCTGCTCTGGCATTTGGGTGTCTTTACACCAAATGATAGTATTTTCTCCTCTTTATCAAATACAGAATCTAAAATTCCACTGCCACTGACTTCTACAACCCTCTCTGGGGTGACAGCCCTGTAACTTTTAGCTTGGATAGACACTCTCCTTGTGTTGCCCTGTCCATATGCTGGAGAGGCCCCCAAAGCTGGGATCTTGCTGCCTCTGACCTTCTGGCCAACAGTGGCTGCTCTCTTCTTCCCACCCATCACCCATGGTGTCTGGGAGCACCCTATAGAAACAACCAAAGCMTTTTGACTGGAGGAAATAATTGCTTCCAGAAGTTAGGAAGCTGGTGGAGTGATAGTAGTCTTGGAAAGGCTTTCTGGGCAGGGTGGCTTTGCAGGGCTCGTGCAGAAGCTTTGCTGTGTAAGTGGGCCGTTAGCTGCCGTATTTTCAGGTGTTGCTGTCTTTAGAAGCTGCAGCAGATCCCTGTATTCTGTATAGGGTTAACTCACTGGTGAAAATCCTAACAAAAAGAGGAGGCAGAGATTTTTGGAATCACCATGTGACCATGAACATTTTGAGCATCTATCTGAGCCTGTGGGAAACAAACTGTTATGCAACTCTGACTTGCCGAGCGCATCTCAAATTGTGTTTTATTTTTGCAAAGACACATGATGGGTCAGCAGAAGCAGCTGTGCAAGAAGCCCAGGTGGCTACCAGAGGAGAAAGTCCTTGCTTTTTGCTGCATCCTCCCCACCACAGCTTAGCTGTAAATCACACTGCAGACACGTGGGAGCTGACTCCTTGGAAATGGAAACCAGAGGGAAGGGAGGAAAAGGATTTGTTACCATTGCACTGACCTTGGCGAGTCATCACTGTCCTGTCATTGCCTGGTCATGACTCCCCAGTGTCATATGTTAACTCTGAGCTGATGGAGGTGGTCTTCAAGATGGCTGGATTATGGACCTGAGGTTGGCTCAGGAGGTAATGACATTGTTTGTTCCTGCAAATCTCCACTTCAGCTGGGGAAACTGGTCCCCATCCAAAGGGGAGGTTACTGCCGAGCACTTCAATGTTTGGCAGAAGGCACCATGTCCAGTGGGAGCTCTGGTCCATCCCACAGCTTGCGGTGGGTTCGGTTATTTGTGGAAAGAGGCAGATGTTGGCTTTGGCACTGTCTTTCTCCTGAGTGCCCTGAACTAACAGGCTGCTCTTTGGGTGCCATTTCTATGCTTCTGTTGCCAGCTCTGTCTTGTTTTTCTGTCTGCTCCGAGCAGTGATTTCCTTTCTGTGGATTGCCTTCCCCCTCTGCCAAACTGAGGATGCAATTTGGCCAAACATTGGTGGCATCCAGCTTTTCAAGACCAGCCTTTTCTTATCCAGGCTGGTGGAGAGCCAGCAAATTCTCATCATTTAGGGGCTGAGGGATGGGAAACAGGATCCACATGTATTTCTGGTTGCACAGAGATCACGTCTGTAGCTGAGTGAGTCACGGTGAGCTGGTGAGCTGACCCTTGCTGTATCGCGTTGCTTGATGCTGTAGCAAAGCCAGGGTACAACAGCTGGAGATTTTGTGCTGTCTCATCATCCATCCACCGCCTGTATTTCAGGCCACCTGCCCATGGCAGCCTGGTGGAGGCTGATGTGGTGCCAGAAGTGGTGCACTGTCATGTTCACAGCTCTGCATAGCTTTGCTTCTGTCCTGGTTAGCATTCACAGTAGTTTTCTGTGCTCTGACTCAATGGCCATCCCATAGAGAATGTGCCAGCCCAGGCAAAGCACTGGCTCCTGAGGTGTCCCCAGGCACGTACACATGTAGCTGTAGTCTGCAAGGGTGGGTAATGAGGCATATCCTTGGGACCAGCAGTTCTTTTTTCCCTGTAGGGTAACAGGTATGTGAGGGAACCTCTTCAACAGCCTGTTTTAATTTCCCAGGAGAAATATCTCATAACATTTTCTAGTTTTATAGTCTGACATACCACAGTAATGAAGGGAGAAATGGCAAAAGTTTTCCAGCATATGTTGTGTCTTCAAAGAATTTGGTTGAATAGTACAGAATAGTCAACTAAAGTGTAACTGATGAATTCTTCTTACCCTCACCTTTGGAGTCAAATGCCCGGGCTTCCAGTTTCCCTGACAGTACAGGGAAGCTCTCTGAGATTTACTGCCAAAGGKTTCCATCCAAATACATTGAATGTTGCAGAATGGTGATTTGATCTTAGGAGCTCAAGTCTTGAGTTTTTAACTGGTTTTCTTGGGAGCAAGGATATGAGTCAGGCTCCAGTATTCACTGCTGCAGTGGGGATAGTTGCTGCAAGGCACATTAGGGGCTCAGGCACGCAGTCAGTCTGSCTGGCTGCCAGGGCTTAGTGGGGGAACAAGTGAGTTTGCCATCCTATTCCTGTTCACCCACAGCTCAGCYGACAGTGACCAGAGCAGGACAGGTGACATGGACACAGCTCATGGCAAGACAGAGCTGTCACAAGCATCAAGCACAGGCTGTTTCTCATCTCCCACTCTTGTCCCTGCCTTCTGGCCCTACACCCCCTTCCCAGGTCCTCTGCCCTGTCAGGTCTGTCCCTTTCCTTGCCTCTGTGATATATTGCTGTTCCTGTGCTCCAAAACAGTGGGGTAAGATCCCTGTGTCAGTTATATTTCTGTCACAGATGTGCTGGCCTTGGCATTCAGCAAATTCCAAAGTCAGCTAAACTCGCTCAGCTAGAACAGAGCACTGTTGTTAGCAGATGCATATTCATCAGGCCAATGGTTCTTTTTCATTTTCTTCCTCTCCTGCTTAGCTTCACTTTTGCTTATGAATTGTATTACACTTGCTTCCATTAACAGGAGATGTATTGCTTCTGTCAGCCTCTGAGTAATAACCGAACTGCCCCAAAGTGTCCACAGGGCCAATAGATCTGATGGCAGCACATAAAATAGACCATTGAGTACCATCAGCTTGCAATCCAGCAGCAGGAACAGCCAAACATCACTTTGCGAGATGGTCGACCTGCAGGACTGATAGTGTTGTGTTAGGCTCTAAGAAGTTTGTTTTCTGGCCTTGGTGGAAGGAGGGATGGTCTCTGAGTTTTCCAGGAGTGACTTGGCTCTGAGACCTTGTTCTTGTTTGTTTGAACTCAGCTCCAGAGCAGCCAGTGTTGCACTAAAGGATGATGTGGTATGATACCTGAAAAAGCAGAGTCATATTTTACACCAAGATCCCCAAGTCTTGCAAGAAATACCACAGTCCCAGAAAACTGGATGCTCAATTTATGGTAGCCACTGTCTGACAGCCAGCACAAGCTCTAAGGTGCCTGTTGCTGGTAATCTGTCAGTGCACAGCCCTCATCACCCAGATGGCTGAACTACAGTCAAATCCTGGCATCAGTCTGCACCCTCAGCATCGCTGCTCCTGTCCTGTCTCATTCAAGTACCTTCTACCTGGTTTGCTGTCTGGCACATGAGTCTCTATAGAGCAAATGGAGGCTTTCCCTTGGACTGATCTGGATGGCATTTCTGAAATTTGGGTTCATTTCTTTCYCCCTTGTTGCTGAACTCCCCTCCCTTTTACTGCAGCCGTGTGTTTTGGTTTCAACGCTCAGGGTGTTTTCCCCTCCCCTGCTTTACACCCCTCTATAAGATGAAGACCTTGAGCATCATCACTGCTCTTGACATTTCATTAGTGGCCTTCCCCATCATATCAGCAGGGATTGTTTGTGTAGCTGGTGGTGCTGGCAGGCCTGGCAAGGCACCGTTTACCGTGCAGGATCCAGACGAGGGCTGGCTGCAGCTCTCTGGGAAGAGGCCACAGCAGCTGCAGGACCAAATGATGCCACTGGGCAGCTCAGCCCAGGCAGCACCTTTAAGGAGAAGTGCAGAACACCACGGAGCTGAGGTTGTGTTCACCTCCAGCTGTCGGGCTTGGAGCAAAGGTAAGCAGCTGCCTAGTGCATCCCCCTCCCCGGAGAGGCTCTGCCCAGGGTGAGAGCACTGAATTCAGGCTGTTAAACACACAGCGAGCAGCTGGGCGATGAGCACTGGTGAGTTATTAGACTCTAATTAGCCAAGCCAGGGAAATGATCAAGTGTTTCTTCTCAGTGCCCGGCTTAGGCAAGCTCCAGCTGCTGTAGCAGAGCTGATGTTGTTCAGATGCTTTTACTCCTGTAAATCCCAAATTACTCCCTGGATGCTGGTGAATCCATACAGCATCCTGACGGGACCTGAGGGGTCTGATGTCTCACAGGCTGACTGTGGGTTGCCAGATGCTGTTCCTCAAACAGGTGAGTTGTTGTATAGTAAAGCTTCATCTTCATCCAGTTGCTTGCTGGGTAGAAATATCTGATCTGGCAAATGTGTTTGCTCTAGGTTTTGAGTAAAATCCAAGTGAATTAATTCTTTCAGACTTTCCTTTTCTTCTTATTGGTTTGTGGGTGTTTGAAACAGTTTTTTTTTTCTCCCTGTCTTTTCCTCTGTTCTGTTAACTCTAAGCAGGCTGTGCATTAGGGAATTGCTTGCATCTGCACCCCAGTGATTTACCATGTCACAGCTCTTTAATTCCTAGGGGGGCTGTCCTTCGAGCTCTAAGTGCCAAGTCAATGGGCAGTATTATAGTTATTTAATATTTATGCTTCAGGAGAGCTGGAGGCTCCAGCCAGTTCAAGACTTTTGAACACAGTAGTGAGGATACTCAGCAGCAAGCAGAATCAAAGCCTCACTTTGATGATAGAAAAAATAACTCTGKTTTTTTGTCTCCTTCTGTAAGCTAAATTTTTTAATTCCTTGTGGAGTGTCATTACAGTTATCAGAGGTTCATGTATTTATGTCAACAAATGCATTAAGAAACAGTTGTAATGCTGGGTTTTGAGAGAATGTAAGTGCTGCTTTTTTTAAAAACCAGTTGCAAGAAGTGAGATCCTTTAGTTAGATCCTCCAAAAATGCATGACAAGGCTCCTTGGGACTGAGCATCAGTGCCAGGACTCTGGGAGAGAAGCAGAGAGAGAAGACCCTGAGGAAGGAACAGACACACTGGTAGCCTGGCCCAGACTTAAAACCCTGGTTTAAGTCTACTACTAGGTGCCAGTAAAGGTAAGGGACTGAGAGAGCTTTTTTGCAGCTGCTTCCAAACTCTCTTATCAGTGTTGTTGGTAAGTGTTGCTTGCTCCTTGGTCATTGATGCTCTAAATAAAGGCTTACAGTGCTGTGGTTGAAGACAAGAAATGTGATGTTTGAAGGTAAATATTTTGCTGTCTCCTTCTGCTTTAGGAGGGAGAGGTCAGGCCGAATCGYTCGGCTGRAATCAGTGTGTTCTTTAAGCCCCGACAAGCCCGGGTCTATAAACAAGCAGTTTACTGCGACGTCTCAGGTACGGCTCCTTCCCCTGCTTCTCTCASCCCCAGTGAAGGCGAGGTGCAAATACTCTCCCACATCACTGGGCTCCTGTGTAATTGCTGGGAAGAGTCCGTGGTCACCAGGGCAGTGCTGGCACATCCCCACGGTCCCTGCRGCTTCCGGGGAATCTCCTGTGCAAGCTGGAGACGCCTGGCTCTGGATCACTGATCCCGGAACAATCCAAGCAGTGCAGGGATAAGCTTTCATGCCATGGCTTTGCCAGCATTTCCTCAAAGGCCAAAGAGCTACAGAGCAGAACAGCTTTAGTGAATGAGCACTAAACCCCTCTAGACCACTGACCTCCAGGATGGGTCCTTTTTACATGGATCCATCATCAGGCAGTAGGAGCTGAGTTAGTTAGAACTGTGCTCCCTGATCCCGGATCCCCTCCCGCTGCCCCGACACCACCAGACCAGAGGTGGCGGAGCCCTGCTGAGCCCAGGGTGTCTGCAGAAGGACCACCCTTGGCAAGCACCTGCTTCTCTCCCTGCGTGGGAACTGTCACCTGGTGGCTCTCAGTCTGTGGTGCCTCCAGGTGGTATTGCACTGGCCCTGTTGTGCTCAGCAAGGTGAGCACCCTTCCTGGAAAACAGAGTCCAAGGAGTCTGCTGGACAAGCTTTGTGCTCATCCTGTCTTCCAGAAGTGCTGTGAAGCCCTTTTCTGGGAGCAGTGTCATTGACCCACCCAAGTGACCCCATCGCAGAGGTGGTGGCTTTGCTGTGCTGGCTCAGGGCAGGAAATGCTCAGAGCGGTTTGGGTTACCTCGTCCTTCCTCTCTGTCTCTGCATGGTGCTGCTTAAGGTGTTTTTCAGGAGTGGGACATGGCTGCCAGACTTCCATCCAGGGAATATTCTGGGTTTGCCCATCTAAGAGGAAGAGGCCCATGGTCTTCCAGCAGCCAGACTCCCGTTCCAGAGGGTGCTGCCATCCCTAACCCAGGCACTCTGTTCTTGCCTTCCTATTCCAAGTGACAGATACAAATGTCATGAAACAGCTTTTTATTTAGACAGTAATTGTGCAGGCTTTACTCAGCAAATGCCATCTACAGTAATTACTCAGGTCTTGTGCTAACAAACTGTCTGCTGCCCACCAGCTGCAGTTGTTGGAGCCATGGAAGGAAAGGATGGATTTAAAAAGTTGCTCCCAAGGGATTCAATTTTCAGGGCTGTGCTCCTGGCTCTAGGATTTTGGCTCTGGTGATGGGATTGTCCAGCACTTTGCTGCAGGAATCTCCTGGGGTTGTGCCAGGACAGCTTTTTCATGACACAGAAAGAGGAAAACTACTTGCATGCAAGCCTTGAGCTGGTCTGGGACTTAGAGGAACAGAGCAAATTATGTGTGTTGAGAAAGAGGAGCTGTTCCTGAATGACCCTGAGAGGCCCTCCGAAGAGCTTAACTATTCCATTGGCCCCTTGGAAGAGGCCCTCAAGAAGTCATTTAAATGATGCACTTCTTCCCCCTTCCTTATACACCAGAGCTGACCCAGTGGATTGTCAGTGTGGGAATTGTCCCAGAGTTGTGGTCCCTATTTGCAAAAAGAATTGAAGAAAGAAAACAGCTGTCTTTAACTGGCAAGCTGTTTAAATTTGCTTCTTAATCCCTTCAAGAAATGTGACTGCCTTCCTCAGGCATTTGTCTGCCAGTTCCAAATCCCTTGGGATGAGGATTTGCAGACAGTGTGTGCTCCATGCTGGGGATATCTGGAAGCTTTTTCTCAGTGCAGTGAATTGTGCAGCTGGATCTACTGCCCCACTGGAAAGGGGCTTTGCTGGCCTCCTCTTGTACTGCAGGTGCCTCCATTAATTACTTGGCAGATACTTCTGGATAAGGTGGTTTACAGAATTGATCAGCTCTGGGCAGCTGGCAAAGCCAGCAGTGAAGAAGTGGTGGGAAATTTGCTCATAGCAAATATTGAAGCTCGAAATGAACTTTCTTAGATGCTCAAAAATCCGAAGTGATGATCACTCATTTACGTTGTGATGTCCTGCGTCTTGTGAAACTCTGGATCTCTGTTTATTGACATGGTCAGATGAGAATTATATTCAAAGCCAGTCACAAAACACGGGGAAATTCTGTGAATAAGAGGCTGAGTGTCAGAAAGCAGCAGAAGCTGAGGACTTTGGCAACAAAGTCCTGTTGTGTCACCTACACCCTGATTTACTTGCAAGCCAGGCAGCAATGCCAAACTCTTTGCGAGCTTTGTGCCTTCACTGAATGGATTTCAAAGCCCCTCTAAGTGAATGGGAAGGAAATCAGAGATCGTTTTAAACTCAGCATTGCTTTTTCAGGATGAAAACTGGTGGCCAAATTGGAAACCAGCCCAATTTTCTGGGTCAGAAATTGGAAGCCAGATCCAAGACTTATCTTCTGGGGGAAGAGGAGAGTCTGTATCTTCTGCTGGAACATCAAGAGCTGGTCCCATGCAGCTCTGAGTCAGGGACTAGTATCGAGGCAGCCTGGAAAATACAGGATAGCAGAGGGGATTACTGTACTGAAATGGAAATCTCTCCCCAGGCCGTGAGACCAGGCTGCCTCTGCTCCTCATAGGGGAAGGCCTCCAGCCCCAGCTCCACTTCAACTTTGAGGAACTGGACATCGGGAAGGTTTTTATCAGAGCAGCCCACAGCTATGAGGTGAGCAGCAGGGTTGGAGTGGATCCTGATGGCTCCTGGGGCAGCAGCAAGCCTTGTGGACCTGTGGAATTCCTGGCAGCTTGGGCAATTGTGGTACTAGCCAAATTTGGGGGGTTTCTCAGAATTTACATCCTTTTGATGGAGTCTGAAAGGTGTGTCTGCTGTTCATGAAACCTCAATCCCTGCTTTTTTGACAGCCTCCCTTGGAGATCAGCTGGAAGGCTTCCTGCAAAACAACTCCTTCGCACATGAAAGCAACACTGGGTCAAAAAGCTGCATGTTCAGAGGCTTTTGTTCCAGCCCCAGACGCAAATCACCTTTGTGCTTGGGCTGTCCAAAAGCAGCTGGAACAAACTGGCTGCATTTGAGTTCAAGTCAATTGCAAGCAGTTTTCTGTCAAGTGCCTCCTGCCTGTTCCTGGGAGTCGGAGGAAAGCCATCCATCCTCCTGGCTCAGTGCTGGCCCTCGCAAAGGGCTTGGGAGTGCTTTCCCTTGCTGACCAGTCCCTCACCAGACTTCAGCCTTGGTGCATCTCTGGCTCAAGAAAGAACAAAGCATTCCTGGAAAGGAAGCAAAGTAATTTTCTACCTATTTGCCTCCACCCCAATGGTGTCAAGTCTGCAAAAAGAAAAAAAATGAGCAGCTGAAAGAGGTAGAAAATGAGGCACTACATCATGGCAGACACTTTCAAAAGCTTGTCTGTGGCAGGGAAGGACACACTGAGTTGTTTTCTCACCAAAAGGTTTTGCTCTCTATGCATTTTTGATGCTGATACCTTGTTGTTTCTCTCTATCAATTTAATATTTTCATTACATGAGAAAAGGTAAATGAGTAGATGATACTGTTAGTGCTGTGCTAAGCAGCTTGACTGCAGGTAAAACTCAACTTAGTGTAGGATCCCCAAGTGCAGTTTGTAACGACAATGTAAAACACAGGAATAGGTGGAGCTGTGGTGCACTTCGCGTTCATCCTTTCTTGACGTGTCTGGGTGAGCAAAGACTAAAAACCTACCGGATTAAAGAAAAAATGCAATAACCCAAAGTTATCTACCACAGCAGAACTGGGGAGAGCTTCTGAAGCTGGTGATAGCACTGTCCTGAGCGTGCAATAAACTGTTTGGCTGCAATGGAACCTGAACGTGTCCTGCCCATGGTGGGGCTGGGCACACCTGGAGCAGCAGCAGCAGCTCTGTGGTGATTCACTGGTAACCCTGCAATGCCCAGTGCAGTTCTCAAGGCCAGGTGTGAATGAACTTGGTGATGCTGAGCAGCTCCTGTGTGCTGCAGATTGAAGCGAACTGTCCATGCTAGTGGGAAAACCCCAGAGTGACTCTGGTTATGTGAAGTTATCGCTGCTTTGCATGAAAAACCCAAATGCAGAACTTGTCCTGTTGTATTTTTTTTGGTTCTGACATGCAACAGCACAAGGCATCTTCTGCCTTTTACAGGTGTTAATTGTTTAATTCGAAAGCAACTCAGTCTCCTCTAAGAAAGGAAGATTCCTCATGTAGTTCCATTTTGCTTTCTTGCTGCTGCAGGCGATCCTGTGTAACAATGGGCCTGTTGAGGCTCCCTTCAGCCTCATCCCTCCAGCCACAGCCATGGGCTCCTGCTTCACCTTYCTGCCCCAGGAGGGCATCGTGGCACCAGAYGGGCTCCAGGCCATCCGRATYTCCTTCTGTCCCACTATCCTGGGGGAGTTCAAGGAAGAATTCTGCTTCAGTGTAAATGCATTCCCTAAGCCTGTGACCTTGACTATCAGGTGAGGAGGGCTCTGGGAGCTTGCTGGGCATGTCTGTAGCTGTCTCTGGGCAATCATCTCCATCTACCTCATTTTGTGGTGGAGCAGAGAAAAAAGGTGTTGCTTTTTAAGGTCTTAGTCTTGGCTCTGATCCTGGCATCCCTCTCGTGTGGGGGTGCCTGCTGCCCTGTGTGGGTACCTGGGACCCGGAGTGACTCCTTCCTACAGGGATGTCTGTCCTGCTGAGGCCATGGCAGGCAGTGGGATGGATCAGCTTTGGGCAGTACCTGGTGTGGGAGCCGAACACCCAGCAAGGCCCCCAGGGCTTTGGAGATGGGCCAGYCTGGGTGATTCTGCACCAGCAGCAGTGTTTTTAAAATCCTCTGTTAATAATCCATCCCAAATGGGCAGCAGCAGCCTCACCTCACCTCTCGTGCCCATGCTGTGGGAGACAAGCTCCTGACTCCTGCACAGAGAGTGCTCCTGTACCTCCTTTCCACAGCCAGGAAAGGGCTGATGTGAGAGACAGGGAACTCTGCAGCAGGAACTGTCACAAGGACTTGGGCATCATCCCATGGACTGGTGACATTGCAAAGGATAAAATCCTCACTCAGCAARGGGRAGAAGGGAAAACCAAAAAAAAGTGAAGATAGGAGAGACAAAGCTCAGCTCTTAGGACCACAGCAGCATGAGGGCTTATCCCAGCAAGTCTGAGCCATGGGCTGGTGGGATAATGTGCTGTAGGCAGGAAAGCTGATGCTGGATGCTTTGGAGCTGGCTGTGTCTGGGCTGCTGCTGTTGGGAGCTACCGAATCAAGGCAGTAAAGAAATGAAAGGAATCTGCAGTTGATTTTACCAATAAGATAAGGGAAATGGATAAAAAATAACAAGAAGGTTATTACTTTGCAAGAGAAGAGCGGTGAGTAGGTCTGACCTCAGTAGAGAAACAATAATGATGGCTTTTTGTTCGCAGAAAAGTACTGCCTTTTTTTTTTTTTTTAATGAAGAGGGAACATTTCACAATCAAATAATTTATTCTCCTCTGTCCCTCCCCCAAACTGGTCACGGGATGTTATTGCATAAGCAGCTTTCTCCTTGAGCAAGGGCAGGTTTTGCTTGTCGAGATGTGTAGAGCAGAGCCAGTGGCAGTCCTGTGAATAAAATAGAAGGCACAGTTCACTGTGGTCCCTGATTTTTAACTAAAAGGCAGAGTGGGCATTGATTGGCATCAACCATGAAATAAATCTGTGAGCCCTGTGCAGCTTCAAGTGCTGATTTCAGGGGATGTTTTGGTGTTTGGAGCCTGTCTGCTGAATGTGAGGCAGTGTGGTGGATTCAGGACACCCATGTTCGGTTGTTTAAGCCATTGCTCTTGGCTGTGACATCTGGTGCACTGGTGACCTTTCCTCTAAGATTCACCTGTCCATTGTTTAGAAGTGTTGCTGTCCTTATCAATGGATGGTTGAGGCTCCCCTGGGTTGTCTCAAAAACCAGCCTGCAATGATTGTGTGGGTCAAGATCTCCTGAGAAAGATCCTCTATGGAAACAGCAGTTCCAGATAAATGTCAAAGCAGGGAACCCGTTTTGTAACCAGGAAGGCTGGTTACAGTGAGCCCACTTTTGTAGGGACACCTCTGTGTCCATCACTTTACAAGTGGGGAAACTGAGGCACAGAGGCATCTGTGTGTGTATGTTCAGGCCAGCAGCAACTCGGGGGCATGTCCTGCCTGCTGTGATGCCCTAAGCCCCGTCACCTGCTGACCACTTTGCTTTGGCTGCCTCCTGTCCACATGGGTGCTGCGCTGAGCACAGGGTGCTGGGTTGATTTGAAACCCACAGTGGCT